>HG993132.1:10000000-11215119 GCA_905231865.2 Boloria selene
ATTTAAAATAATAATAGCACTCTCTTATGATTTAACGTACATGATGTTTTATTAAGTATTTAAAAAGACAGAACTTATAGGATTATTCATATGTGTGTCATTTTATCCGTCTCTCATTCATTTTTTTCCAATCTCCTGCCTGAATGACCCATAAATTTAAATTATTTTTTCATTGTTTACAGGCACACACGCGCACACGCACTTAAACACAGGTGCACGCACAAATACCTTTTATGAACCGAGCAATGTAAGAGTTAGGCATTTAATATTAAAATAAACACAAACTGTATATAATATAAATAATACGATATCAATAATTATAACTTCTTGGTGTTCATCTTACGAGAGCTACCAAAATTTTATCTCCAATAGGAAATTTAAATTTCAAATTCTAGAGCATTTACATATTCAAATGTAAAAGAAGAGCAAGCCTTATAAATGGTCGAATTCACACTGAATATTAATTGGTAATTCAATACATTAAGCCTCTTCAGGCTGGAAGTTAATGACTTCTGGATCTTAGAAAAGTCTTTAAGCGGTCACTGTTCTATTACATGCAAATTTTGCTCCTACCTTATCATTTTAACTTCTTAAAATAAGCTCTAATATAATAGAAGGAAACGCAATGTTAAAGGAAATCAGTAACAAATTAAAGTATTGCAAAAAAATTGGTATGAGATAGAATCGAACTCCTGATGTCAGTATTTCAAAAACTATTTGAAAAAATCTACATTAAGCATGGATTAAAACACATAAAATACAGCACCGTTCTTTCATTGCTGTTTATGTCGTTTTATAGTGGCAAGGTTCATTGAGAAAAGCGAAACGGTTTTTCAATCTATTTTTTCCTTAGTCACCGCGAGTGCTTCAACTTTTTGACTGACCACTTAGTGTCCTTTGAATTTATCCTTTTGAAGCTCATTTTTATTTACTTGTATTTTAACTAAAGGTACATGAATGCCATTTTTATAGCGAAAATTAATGTGTCATGATTAAAGTACCTACTGTGAGAAATGCCTATGTGACTTGGTTATATATAACATCGTGCCGAGATTGCTTTTCGTAATCAACTTGTATATTAATGGGCATTTTTTAATTAAAAACTGTGACCTGTCCTAGTTTTTTGTTATCAGGTGAAAAGCGTTAGCGGGAACAAGTAAACAATATTAGTTATTAATAATAAGCTTTATTCAAAATGTTGATTATTATATACTTCAAAATTAACGTATATCAGGCATAACGTATTTTATTAAACATAAACTACTAGATGAAAATGAATCAAAAAATCGATTTTCACCTTAATAAACTCGAGATCAAAAAAAACGAAAGCTCTGATACACGCTTTGCGAAATATTCAGTGATTGATTGGTATGAGGTTAAAGAAGAGAATATATCATGTGAATAAATGTATTTAAATGTAATGGTGTAATCATTTTCTCATTTTCTTTTTCAATTCAATTACAAATATAGTTTTACAACTACTATATAAATTAACTAACTTAAAATGTTAATAAAAATTTGTTGTTACAAATAATAAATGGTTGCAGCTTTACCTTATTCAGTTACTTGTGAGTTTCATTGAGGTTCAATGCTGGCTCAAAAGACATTATTTATAGTGTTTGAAACAATTAATGATCATCTACGATCAACCAACTGTACCTAAACAAACAAATGTATAATAAGCGAATGTTAAAATGGCGTCTCGACCCTACTTGACGGTTCCAGTCATCTCTAAGATTAATAGGAGTATATTCACACTTGTGAAGCCACATACTAATAAATTATTTAAAAGTTTCAATTTCATTTGTTTATTCAGTTAATTTATAAGAATATTTGTGCTACAGAATTATTGATACCTTTAGAAACGTAAGTCATAGTAATCTAAGTATACTAAAGTAGATACATAATATTTTTCATGGAAATACAAAAAAATTATACAAATTAAAATATACTCTACATTTTAATTTTCTATAGTGATTTACTAAATATTGTTATTCTAAAATATTTACTTTACTATAGCAAGGAAGTTATTTTGACGGAAAATTCATTAAGCTTATTTATTTCGCTACGCTAGTGACGTGATGCGACGAGTGCCAAGCAACGCACCGATGCATAGGCAATGAATACATTCAACTTTGTATGCATGGAGAAAACATCCATTAGAAGTTGTTAACTCGAAAAGTAAGAAACTTGGATCCCACTTCGTGTTTAAATCGTTAATCTTTTACACGAACCTTCAGACTTGTACCAAATATCGCGGTTGAAGTTTTACTTCGCTCTAATGATTCGTTTCAACTTTCAACTACTCGTAGTTCAAAGTATTGGTAATTTGGTATTCTGTGATAAGAGCATCTGCATATGATATAATTGTGGTAGAGTATTGAAAATATAAAGTGCTTTATTAATTCAAGGAAGTCATTTAGATCATCATTGTAGAGTTATAACATAGAATTATACTTAATTTTATGTAGCAGTTGCTTATGAAATTGACAAAAAACGTTGATCAAATTATGGAAATAGCAAATATTTACTCCTACGTACACAAAATCGTCTTTATCAACAGAAAAAATACAAAGAAAACTCTTAAAGCAAATCAAACATATCTACTCACAGAGAGTATTAATATATTAAAATAACAACTACCTATAACAAAAACATTCTATCTGTTCATCTAATACTTATTAGAGTCCATTATGTTGTAGGTGCAAGATAAACAACTCCTTGTTAGCTTAATTTATTTACTCGTGACTTTTCCTTTTGTCTTTCTTTCTCATGTGGAAATAGGCTTAATTCATTCGGAAATATAATAATATTATGCGATAGCCGTCGGGCAGCATCAAGTAAATCACACTGTACAAACAACGGATGCTAACAATAATTAATAGGATACGTAACACAAAGAGATAATCTTTTTAATTAATAAATATATGGTATAAATATTTATGGGGTCGTTATAACATTTCAGTTTTGATAAAATTAGCAAATTGAAATTTTTAGGTTAATATACGCATAGCAATCGCCGCAAACAGCCTGCATTAATTTTAGTATAATGATAATTTGTTTTCACTGCAAGCTAATTTTAATATGACAGAGTAAACATATTCTTATATTTTTTGCGACATTATTTGTTCGGTTGTGTGAAATTGTTTTTATCAATATGTTCAAAATCTTCATTTTTTAAATCTATTAAGTAATATTTAATTTGAATGTTAAAAAATGCAAGACAATGAGAGTGTCATATACAATTATTTACATAATATGTGTGGATTCGATTTCTATATTATATATTAGATTCGATACACGCTAAGAACACATTTAAATATATGTGGTATCTACTGGCAACTTACCCTCGCGTTGCTCGGATGCGTCCATAGGTTCGGAGATGTAAATACTAAACAATTATCGTGAGTTTAGTTCCGCAACTTCCTCATGTGAGCTGGTCTATGTGGTTTTATTTTTGAAGTGAAACTTCTTTAGAATCGATGTGATTTCAAACTAGATGAATAAGTCCATAGTATCAGGCGCTCAGAGAGGGGAAGAGTTAGCCTTATTTTAAATTCAAGTTTTACTTCTGACATTTGTACTTTGTACACACGCACTTTTTGCTCTGTGCTCTTCTCCAAGGTCACCTGTCGCCTGACCTATATACAGACATTTATAAAAAATAGTTCATTGGTTTAAGCATACTGTTTAGAACCAAAACATGTAACAAAATATTCAACCTGGCAATTATAAATTTGGTATTATGTAATTTTAGTAAGTAGCAACACTTATATTAAAAATTGTAAAAGAACAAGATGGTTAATAAAAAAAGTTTCTCTATAAGTTTCTTTTAATTAACTTCTAATTAACAAAGTTACAAAATATATACTTGTATGTTGTTTTCAACACATACAATCGAAACAGACAGACAGAAATACTATTGCTTTTATAAGTTTCGATTCATGAAAAGTATGTACCTTCAACTTGATAAAGACGATAGAGGATAAAAGCAAGAAATATATGTACATACGTAGATACATAGAACATAGTGCTGTGAGTTAAGCTTCGATTGAAGGAAGATGGAGTTTAACATTTCTTGAGTAGTAAGTTATCGATTCGTTTACTTTATGCTAAAAACTGATACTTCAATGTGAGTGTCGAAGCGGTATTTCGTTACATAAATATTTATTTTGTTCTCTACTTCTACGCTATGTACTCACATTCCTTAAAGTAATACGCAAAAATGTTATATTTTATATACTGCGGTATATAAAATATAACAGAAAATAGTTATTGTTGATACGAAACTGGAATGATTACAACACTCTACATTGATTTTGATACAAAATTCTTAATCTATTGTAACAATAATTGTCTAGTCAAGTAAATCCTGAGTTGTAACACTCGATTGTTCGATTGATTTTGGAATGTTTGTGGAATTGTGGAATGTTCAGGAACATAAATTTTATGGTTTTACATAAATGTTATATTGTTATATTTTCTTAAGTAAATGCCTAATTTAAGCTTCAGTTTATGTTTCAAGCCAATAATGTATGTAATATCTTTTACGTTAGGCGAGTCCCAGGTCGGTAGAAGATTTGTTATTAATTCTTTTTATTAAAAAAGTTCCAGCAACAGCCCAGAGTTCTAAAGTTAGTGGTGTTTCATACACGTGCCCCAGAGGCACGTAAAGACGTCAGTTCTGTGCTTACTCACACACCCACCTCTCTGGCAGTGTCGAATCGTTGTACTACCGGAAAATGTGATAGGAATAGACACTTTTACATTGTTAAATCTCCTGTCACCTCATTTCAGTAAAATAAAGTACCTTGTCGGAAATCTGGAACACATCATGATCAATATTTTAAAGCAAAAAAAAATCTGCATCTATTGTAGTCAAAAAAGCATATAACGTGTTGTACTGTATCTATTTCAAATTTAATTTATATTTTTCCTTTGTTTCCGATGACGTAAATAAACAAATATTGTATTTTTTATTCGTAATGAACAAAATTAGTAGGTACTATCTAGCATTAATTACGTTTGCAGCAGGCAGGAGGTCGAAAAAAAACCGATAAATTGTAAATTATTTATTAATTAATACAATAATTAAACTAATCTTAAACTAACGACCGCTTTATTCGAAGTGTGAACAAAGAGTACCCTAAAATAATCTTACAATTAATAAAATTGGCTTTAACTGAAACAATGGTTATTGTGAAGCTAATACTAAGAACTCGCCAATACGGGAAACTCGCGCGGTGGTCGCCTGGGAAGCTTCCATCGATTTCTACCAGTCAGCATTACCGTTGGATTAGGGTTCCGTAACTCCTCCACCCCTAGAGGGGCAACTATTTGAGAATGTTGAGCGAAAAAGTTGCCGGGATACTTGTGTCCTTAAGATTCTCTGGGTTATCTCCATTTTCTAAAATTTCTTCCTTCTTTGCAGTAGTTTTCTTATACTTTCTATAGTGTACTAAAATGATAAGTGCACCTGCACTGAATAATATTACGTAGACTGGTATGGTTGTATGGTATACTGTAGTATCTTTTTCGTGATCTATTTGTAGCGGTGATTGTACCATAATTTTGTCCTTGAGTTTATGGAGTCCTTGGATATTTATAGATGATATATTAATAGTTGTATCTAGGTGTGCAATTTCATCGGATATCTTCATCAATTTTAAGGGCTGTCCTCTCACTTCGTTGTTGTCGTTAATTAACGTAAATTCTTCGGATATAATTTTTCATCCTAGGGGTATAGTTATGAGGTAGCTGCCTTTTAATGAAGTAAATTCCTGTTTGCCGCATGATATTTCTATCTTTTGATGCTGGGGGAACGATATAAGGTAGTGCATATCGTCCAGTTTCTCCATTGATTCTCGTAAAAGATTGACTGTAGTTAAGTGACAGGATTCCTTCAAAATCTGTTTATGAATTAGCTCGTGGATACAATCTGGATTTGTACGAATCTGATGATTGAGTTCCATTTCGCAGAGATACCAGCTGCTATGTTTCGGGCATTCGGCCTCTATGTACACGAATGAATTCTCGTTAGTTGCAATGAAAGGAGAGGATGGGATGAGAGCCTGGGATTTTCTATTAGGGACTACTGCTAATCTATATAATAAAAAATTTTCTTTAGAAATAATAGGAAAGCGGAATATAAAAACTATTTGATTATTAGCATAATAAGAAGCTGGTTGGATTATATTATAATATTCTCTTAATTCTAAACTTAAAATACTCTCTTTTCCGTAGAGATTCTTAAGCTTATCTATCATTGAACTTAATATATCTATACTAATCATGGAATGATGCATGCTTGATGCATGTATAAAAGCTAAACTATTTTCTATTCTTAGTAATTCGTTCATTAAATCGTCTATGTTCTCACTTAGTATTACTAAAAGTTGGGCAAATTTGGCATATTTAATTAAAGTTGTATCATTTATACGGTCAGCAAGTATTAACATTAAGGTATTATTAATTTTACTTTGATTTTCTACTAGCTGAGTCAAAACGCTATTATATTTAGTGATCCACTCTTTGCTTATGCTTAACTGATTATTAAGTTCATTTGTTATCTTTTCCTGATTACCTTCTAATAATTTTATAGCTTCATTATACCTTAAAGCATCCGTATAATCTAAGTTTCCTGTAATACTTTTTATAACTGTTCCGAGTCCATCAATGATCCCTCTTTTAGACCTGGTGGGTTGTAAGGATTTAATTTGATATAATATCTCGTCTAATTTGTTGAGCAAGTAATTTATTTGAATTTCATATACTGAATATGTGTCCTTAGGTAATTGATTCTGATAATTGTGTAAATGATTTTGTAGGCTGTGTGTTTTATCTTCTATGTCGTCGAGTTTTATGTATTGTAAGAATGTGTGATAATGTGTTGTTACTTTCATCGGTCCAAGTTTGTAGGGAAGTATTCCAGGTCCATCATCAAGACTCTCGAATTTAATTTCCTGAAGATGTACCAGGGGTAGTATCATGAGCACCAGGATTCTGTAACAAATTCGCTGCTTTAGGGATTCGCTTTAGTCGTGACTTTGCTATAGGGCCTCGTTTCTTTTTAGTGTAAATATGTACAGGTAAATCGGCGAGGACAGTGTCCTGCGTATATCTTGGGGCTGTTTTTTGTCTTTCGGCTAATGGGTTCCTTACAAAGATCTGCTGACCGGGTGCATATTCTATCTCAGGTTCGCGTGTCCTATTCCTATTCTCGATTAGGGTCGTTCGATTACTAAGGGACGATTGGTTAACGATGTCATATACTTTTTTCATCTGCTCCTTATGCGTCTGTGAGTATTGCTGTAACATTTGTTGAGTAAGGTCAATGTCAAGACAGTCTCTAGGGTCAAAGTGTCCGTTTAACAAATCAAAGGGTCTACATCTCGTGAAGCTATGTATAGAACTATTGTAGGCTATTAAAGCGTAGGGCATAAGATTTACAATGGGTTCGTCTTTATGTTGTAATTTTAAAAGTCGTATATGCTCAAGGAGAGTCGAGTGAAATTTTTCAATATTTCCGTTGCCATTAGGAGAATGAGCTAAGGTTTTGTGGTGGTTAATTTTGTGAAGTCTAGTAAATTCGTTAAATAATTGGTTAGCAAATTCTGTTCCGTTGTCTGTAATAATAGTCATAGGGACGCCATGGTGGGTACAATATTGTAAAAGGGCTTGTAGTACACTAACAGCTGTTCCGTCACGTAAGTAATAAGCTTGTCCGTATTTGGTAAAACTGTCAATGAAAGTCACGTATTTGATATTCTGTACTGTCAGTAAGTCTATGTGAATAATCTCAAATGGTTTTGTCGCTGGAGGTACAATATTAAATTGAGGTCTGACCGGATTTCGATCGTACTTAGCTTGTCCGCATATAGTACATTCTGTGATGAATTTAGTTATGTGATCCTTCATTTTTGGCCAAAAGTAAATTCGCGATAATGATAAATAGGTTTCATTGATTCCCCGGTGATTTGTTTTACCCTCATGATAATGACGAATAATTTCCTGCTGTCTAGGGTATTCTTTAACGTTCTCTATTTCAGTTTTTACTAAGACTAAATTCATTGCAGATGATTTAAATTTACTTTGTAAAATTGGAATTATTGTATACATATCTGAAATAGGATTAACTAAAATACCTGTCTTAATTTTAGGACTAATGTATTCCTTTACGGCGTTAATTAAATCTTCCTCTAAATTAGTTTTACTCAACTGGATGTTGATTCGAGTGTGTTTTTCGAAAGGCTTTGATGCTGCGGGTTTTCTTTTTATACCGTCAACTATAGTAAAGATTACTTGTCTATGAAATTTATTAAGAGGTTCATCAGTAATCGGTATTTCTAAAATAGGGTTTTCGTGACTACTGTGTGCCGTTAATGTAGAAGAGTTAGATTGGTGAGATGCGGTAATTGTCGAAGCGTTTGAATTTTCAGGAACAGATATCGTAGAAGAATTTGATTCTCTGCGTAAGCTATCCGATGGATTACCTAATAGTGAATTTAACTCATCGATTTCTTCTATTAATGATTTTGTTTCTCCCGTGTGTATTTCTATTCTGGAGAGAGCGTCCGCGTTAGTATTATTCTTACCTTTTTTGTATATTACTGTATAATCATATTCGCTTAAGCGTAACCGCCATCTTGTAAGTCGTGAATTCGGTTCCTTTAAATTCATCATCCATTGCAATGGCTTATGGTCTGTGACTATCTGAAATTTTCTACCAAATAAGTAAGGCCTAAAGTATTTTGTAGCCCAAACTATGGCCAATAACTCTTTTTCTATGGTACTACAGTTTTGTTCACTGTCGTTAAGAGTCCTAGAAGCATAACAAATTGGTCTATCGGATCCTATAGGGCCTTGTGATAAAATAGCGCCTATGGCCACGTTAGATGCATCGGTTGTCAGGTTAAATTCTTTATTAAAATCAGGGTATTGAAGTATTGGATCATTTGTTAAAACTGTTTTACATTTTTCAAAGCTTGATATATATTCATCATTTAAAATAATTTTCCTACCCTTTTTTAGACATTGTGTAAGCGGTTTTGTTAGTTTTGCAAAATCCGGAATAAATTTACGATAGTATCCAACTAAGCCTAGGAATTGTTTTATTTCTTTTGGTGTTTTTGGTATGGGGTATTTTTCTATTGCAGCTATTTTTTCGGGGTTAGGTTTTACTCCGTCTGCGCTTATAATATGACCTAGAAAAGCTGTTTCATGTTTTAAGAATTCCGATTTATCCATTTGGATTTTAAAGTTGGATTCTCGGAGTCTCTGAAAAACTTTTTGTAAATTTACGATGTGCTCTTGTAGGGATGTACTATAGACAATAATATCATCCATATAGACTAGGCAAATAGAGTTTTGTAGGCCTTTCAGCACATCATCCATTACTCGCTGAAAGGTCGCCGGAGAATTTTTTAATCCCATGGGCATACGAAGGAATTCATAATGTCCATGCTCTACGTTAAATGCTGTTTTATGTATATCTTGAGGATCTGTCTGTACCTGATAAAATCCGCTAGCTAAATCTAAAGTTGTAAAATACTGGCATTTTCCTAATTTATCTAATACGTCATTTATGTTAGGGATTGGATATTTGTCATCTATCGTTTTTTCGTTTAATTTGCGAAAATCAACTACTATTCGCCATTTTCTTTTACCGGATGCGTCGACCTTCTTGGGCACAACCCAAATAGGTGAGCTCCAAGCCGAATTAGAGGGTCTTATTATTCCCTGATCGAGCATTTTACCTATTTGTTCCTGTACCTCCTGTCTATGAACGTATGGGTATCTATAGCTTTTCGTGTGAACGGGGACTTCATCGGTGGTTTTAATTGAGTGTTTTATTTTATTTGTAAATGTAAGTGGCTCGCCTTCTAGATAAAATACATCAGCGTACTGAGTACACAATAGTTCTAAGTTTTTACGTTCCTCGACGTTAAGATGCTCTGTACGAAGTCGCGTCAGTACGTCTGTTACACGTTGTGATTGTTCAGTGCAAGTGAAATTTATATTGTTAATTTCAGCAGAGATGGCTTGGTCCATTGAAAATATTACATCACTCCTACTGGGGTTTTTAACTTCTACAATACCCCTGCTATTCCTGACTGACGTTAGACATTCACTAATTACGCAATTTGAAATTTTTTGTTCTTTTATGTATGCTTCGCCATCGTGCATATTAATAGGGATTTTTAACAATTTTGATTGACCTGCTGGGATTATATCTTCATATAAATTTTGATTACGGGAATCATGTACGTATATGGGGTTTGAAGCCGTTTTAGTAATTAAAGTCTTATTTTTATAATCTATTACTGCTTCCCATTTGTCTAATAAGTCAGTTCCTATAAGTCCATCGAAAAAGTCATGAAATTTGTATACATAAAATGTTATATTATTCGAGTCATTAAATTCATTAAAGCTTGGTATGGTTATTGAATAGTTACTTCTAGTTTTGGCATGAACATTACATACTTCGAACGGATCGTAGTTTAAAGGGAAATTATATAAATATTTTTCCACAACTGCTGGACTTAAAAAGGATTGGTTGGCTCCCGTATCTATTAATAATTTTAATGGTGGCGATAGTATCTGAATATATGGAAGGTGACGTTGTGTATGTAGATTTATTTCTATTTTAAGGTGTCGGATTTGGAGATTTTCTGAAAATCCTGTTCATTATCATCAGGTGTACTCTCATTATTAGTTTCTATTCGGGACGTAGTGTGATTATCGTCATAATTTTGGGCATAAATTTCATAGTTATAGGGGCGTTCCATGTATTCATCACAATTATAATAAGGTTCAAAATCTGTGTAATAATCGTACGAGTCGTAATCGTATTCGCAATTATTAAAGTTTATTTCTCTTGGTTTAAAATAATTTCTTGGGGGAGGGTTACCATAATTTTGCCAATTATGTCCTGTAGGTGTATGCTGTGTTGGAGGCAGCGGTCGAGGCACAAAGTGGCTCACGCCACTCATAGGTCTAGGAAATCCATTGCCTTGATTAGGCCTCTGTGTAATATTATTTCGAGGCGGTAACCTAAACATATGACTGTTAGGGTTGTAGTTCGGAGGTGGTGCACCGAACATTCTTTGTGTGTGTGTGAGTTGTCTAGGCCGTTGGTGTTCATCGTTGAGTTTAAAAGGCTGTGTGTTAGGTCTAAATAGTCTCTGTCCTGCATGATTGCCAGTGCCCGGCCAGTTATTCTGTGTAGGTATACTTGGTGCAAATATGCGTGGTGTGAATGTGTGGTGAGAAGCGTTGGGTATAGTGGTTATGGTTTTGTTAGATTTTGAAACCTCGTAACGGCTATGCATGTACAGTCGTAAGCAATGACATGTATACATTGACAACTTTTCAAATATATGTAAACATCAATCGTTTCAAAAGAAAGTATACAAGCTTTGTGTCAAAATAAAGTATACGTAAGATGTTTCATAATTATGTATACATTTTTATCAATTCATAGTAAATAACATAAAACGAATACTATTATATACAAGTTTCGTGTTATAACTATGTAGCCATTAGTCTAAGAACTAAGAATAATACATTAAATATTATTTTCGTATTTAACAAAGTTTTCTAATACAAATACTGTGTCTCTTTCATAAAATACGTGAATTCTTTAAACTGGTCGTTAGAAGTTTAATTTATTTTTATATTTTAAGTGATTGAATCAATTCGACTAATTGCGATCTGATTCTCTAGGATGCGCCTTGGATTCACTTTAGGCAGAGCTCTCCTAAACAGCTTTACCCAGGGTATATGAGATATCTTCTGCAGCCAACAGCACAGACAGGATTTAAAATATTGTAACACCATGATTCGTAAACTTATTAATTAGATAATTAACAGTAAAATATGTTTTAAGATCTTAGGCTTCTTGCATCGGAAAATGAAGCATAATACTTTGCTTTTAAAATGTATTATTATGTATTTAAATTTAAATATTATAATACATTTTTAAATCATACGTATTATACAAATATTATCGCGTAATAGACTGTGCATATGTGTATGTGTAAGAGCGTTTGTAACACATTCACAACATTGGATGACAGTTTTAAACTTTTGACAATTCGAGGACAAGATCAGTTTATTTAAAATTTTAATGTGTAACAAAGCATTGAAAAGAATTCGAAATTATTAGAATTACAACTGACAATTCTCTATTTGTTTAGTTTGCGTTGTTATGAGAAACTTACTTTTTCATAAATTCGCCCAATGATATTAAGTTGTCATAGCTCAATTGGCGTAGTTGTAGTATGCGTATAATATCCTTGCGGCGCGAGTTCAAATCCCGCGCGTGGATAACTTTTTTAATTTTTGTTTCGTGCGTATCTTTTAATTTATGCATTATATACTGGATGGCGATTTAGGGACAAGGAGTGAGCCGAGATGAACGTGGCTCGTCATCATCATTGAGTATATGTTTTCCACATTTGTGAATTTATAAGAATATACAGTAGGTAATACGTATAATATTTTATATAATATATTTTTATATACTGTATTTTTTATATAATATATTTTTTTATGTAATATTTTTTTGTTTTTATAAAAAATATACTGTAACGTATAGTGCATTGAATATAAATCCCAAAAAATATGTTTTAATTTTTTTGTCTGTTTGTATGTTTTCGTTTAACACAAAAAGTACTTGGCCGATTTTAACCAAATTGTGTAGTTACCTATAACATATTTCTCGGACCATGACTTAGGATACTTTTCATTACATAAAAGCATTTTAATTTACAGGAAAAAATAATAATTGGTTGTATTGAGTTTTCCTTGGATAGCTATGATTAAACGGTAAGTTCATCTGTGTCTCTTTTACGAGCCGAGTTTGAGCTTCTCGCCGGTTCTTCTCAGCAGAACAGCTTTCCGAGCCGGTGGTAGTTTACTCGCAGACTTACAGACTGACTTTTAATTTTGATAATGTAAAAATGACGATTCAAAAGAGCTTGTTAAAGTCTATTTGAATAAAAAATATTTTGATTTGATTGATTTAACCTAATTTTTTTATAATTAATATTTACCACTAGCGAGCCCGGACCGCTGCGCTCGGCGTAAGATAAAATAAATAAAATAGTTTTCATAATTAAAAGTAGCATAAGTTACTCCTTAAACCATTAGCTACGATATCTGAGGTCAAAAGTCCCGTCAAAATCAGTGTAGCCGTTTCGAGGATTAGCCGAAACTAACAGACAGACAGACAATTGATGTATGGATGTAAGTACCGTATATACTTTCTATGCATTGAGTCTTCTTCTTCTTGCCGAGTCGATGGCAATAGTTAAAGTAAGAAAGCCCAAAACCCCTTAAAAATAAAGATTAAAAAAAAAAGAAGCCCAAAACTCGGCCACCATAATAATTGCATAAGCTCCTGTAAGATGCAGGTAACAGGACCAGGAGGTCATATAAGTAAGTGTAAGAGAGGTAAGAGAGGAAGAGTCCTCCAGGTCAATTCGCAAATCCCCACCTGGTTGAGTATACTTATCTATGATTTTTATCACACTATGATTAATTCATATTTTATATTTTAGAAGAATATTTAAAAAAATGTATCTTTTTAAAAATGTAAGAAACTAGCATTTCCCGCGGCCCCGCCCGCGTTCTAAAGACTGGAAACAAAATACTTAGATTTCACACACCGTGTGACGTTTTATAGTCGGTTTGTAACGGTTAGTCGATATTTCTTACAAAATCATCATCAAAACCTGTCCTGAGGTTTTCTCGTGATGCAGTCACAGAAAGACAGACAGACAAAAATTTTAAAAACGATAGATTTGATTGTATGGATAATAATGTCTATCTATTTTAATTAGATTTTTATCTATTTTAATTAGATTTAAAAAAAAATTATGTACAGATTACTCAGTTACAATTATTTTATTATATATGTTTATGATAGATAGTGAATTATTTGACTTTTCAAAATAGATTTTAAGTTGACGTCTTTGTATCGATGCGCCAAACGGCAACGTCGCGTCGCTTACGACGGTTGCCGTTCCGTCAAATAACATGTGGCCTAATATAAATTTATCTTGACACATTGTAATTTGTAGTAGCGCTGTGGTAACGCGCTTGCTTCGATATCCATGTGATGGGGGTTCAAGTCTGAGTTTGAGTTAAACGGGCTAAATACATCTAAATTTATCTGCCAGTTACTTTCTTGGGAAGTTTTATTATGAAACAGATAAAATATATCAGCAACCATTATCGCTAATCGACTACTAAACGCTAATTACCTACTAAGGTCAATATTTAGGATACCGTTTACTACAGGATAATCGTTTATTCTTACTGGATAATACAATAACTGGTTCTATGGACCACCCACATAAAAGCGTGGCGGAAATTTAAATGGGAATTGAATTATTATAAGTAATAGCATAATATTGTCATAAAATATGAACTAAAAAATGTTAATGGAAGAGACACACTATATATTCATTAGAAAACTTTGTTTCAAATACGAAAATATTATTTTATGCTATTCGAGCGCAAACCTGTGCACTTTTTTGTGCACAGACTAATGGCTAACTACTTATATTACGAAAAGTATACAATAATATTCGTTTTATGTTATTTACTATGAATTGATAAAAATGTATACATAATTATGAAACATCTTACGTATACTTTATTTTGACACAAAGCTTGTATACTTTCTTTTGAAACGATTGATGTTTACATATATTTGAAAAGTTGTTAATGTATACATGTCATTGCTTACGACTGTACATAGTATTAAGTTCTTCCTGTACATATTCGAGAGCTTTTTCTATTGTTGGTGGTCGCATACAGCGAATGCGGGACCCTAATGGTTCCTTGAGACCACTAACATAGGCCTGCATAGTTACTTTTTTATACAAATCACGCTTTGCTTCAATAGTGGTGGATAGTGTCTCATGCAGTGTAACGTAAGTCATTAACGTGCTAAACAAATTTTGACAATGGTCATAGAATTCTTGAGGGCTTCTATTGCCCTGTGTGGCTAAGGAGAGATCATTGTAGAGGGCGGTCTCATCCCTTTGATCGGAACAGTTATTAATTAAAAGTGTTTTAATTCCTAGCCAACTGTCGGGTATTCCGTTTGAATTAATTTTACTTGCTGCTGTGCCTGTTATTTTATTTAAAATTCCATTCAGTAGGCATATGTTAGAAAATTCACTACCTGGTAATTCGCTAAGATATTGGATCGCTAACTGGTCACAAATTTGAATAAATCGAGTTAAAATATTTGGGTTCCCGTCGAACTCCGGGACAAGGCGGAGGGCCTTAAATATGACGTCCGGATCGTGAGACATATTAATTATATTAATTAAATTAGAAGAACTACAATCTAAGTTAGAATTTTCAATTTCTTCCGAATTAATATTCCTTATGCTATCTATACCTAACCGACGGGCCTGCCTAGATTGAGGCTCTCGGATCCTAGATGCTTTAGGATGGAAAATTTTGGTAACTTATGGATAGGCTTAGGTCTAGAAAGGAGCAACACGAGAACAATTCTTATGTACTCACATAAACTGCATTATCTGGTCTCTTTTCAGTTGAATCGATTGTTGGATTCCACTCCCGGCTGCCACAGGTCCGTAGATTCTGGATTCTCGAACGGTGCTCGATAGTCACCCGGGCGGCACGCGACGATGATAATTATCGAGTAATTAATTTAAACCGATCGCGAACCGGCCCGCGAAAATCCTACCGACTGCGCCAATTACGTTTGCAGCAGGCAGGAGGTCGAAAAAAAACCGATAAATTGTAAATTATTTATTAATTAATACAATAATTAAACTAATCTTAAACTAACGACCGCTTTATTCGAAGTGTGAACAAAGAGTACCCTAAAATAATCTTACAATTAATAAAATTGGCTTTAACTGAAACAATGGTTATTGTGAAGCTAATACTAAGAACTCGCCAATACGGGAAACTCGCGCGGTGGTCGCCTGGGAAGCTTCCATCGATTTCTACCAGTCAGCATTACCGTTGGATTAGGGTTCCGTAACTCATTTGTCAATATTAAATCGAGATGGCAGACTCATTTCAGCAAACGATGTCATTTCCCTCATTAATTATGTAGCCTTTAAATACAGCCTGCGGCAATAATAAGGGGCAGGTGTAAACTTTACTTAAAAGTAAGTACATTACAATTATTGTGCTTAAAAATATACTACTTGAATTTATATCGTATTAATATTACAAATAGGAAAGCTTGTGTATATTTGCTTGCATTCCACTGAAAAAACTCATGCATTTGAATTAAATTTAGTTACCAGACAGACTATGATTCGGAGTAACTCAAGCAAAAGCACCTAATAATATTAAAAAAATTAATATGTAATCTTATTTACACTTATGAATAATTGTTTGTTGATAAATATTACGAATGACCATTATTTTGGGGAGGTACGATTATAAATTCAGGCGACTGGGCGCTCGCTTCCTTCCGATTATGCTCTCCAGTATACACACTGTTTGTTTATGTGCCTAAAATTGTTGAGCAGAATGTAATATAAGTATAAATATTATACAGAAAAAAGTACTATTGTATGTTTGTGTGTTTGTTTGTTATGGAAATACTAAAAACCTGCTGAACCGATTAGGGACAGTTTTCATCTCGAAATTTAGCTCTTAAGAATGTGAAAACAAGGAGTTTGATGAAAATTTATTTAAGTATTCAATTATTATTTGTTAAGTAAGAGACATAAAACATATCGTAGCTTAGATGTTGTGTCTATATTTAAATACTAATATATGGTTTATCTATTCTATACTAAACGTAGAAGCTAGCTAGGAATAAAAGCGAGTGAATCGAGCGTAATTCGCAAGTACTATAAGTAGTATAATATGTGGCTATTAAAAGTTGCAATGTATCAGAACTTCATCTGCAAAGTTTATTAATCATTAAATGTTATTTTCATCATAGTTTATTATTGTATATTCTTATTTTGGTCACAGCTTATTGTTCTATATTATTTTATTTAATGGTGGAGTAGATAGGGGACATTTATTTTATTAAAATATTTAAAAAATAATATCCCATGCAAAAAAGTAGTAGGTACATATTATAATATTACAACTTTACATTATAACAAAACGAAGTCTATAACTACGTTAAAAATCAAAGCCTTTGGTACTTTTGGAAATGTGTTTAAAACACAGATACACCTACGTATATATAACCGTATGTAATTCTATATGGCACGATCGTAAATTCAGTCGGCTGCGCGCTGGCTTCCTTCCGGCTACGCTTTCGAGAGGACGCAAACATTTTGTTTCAGTTGGCCATTATCATTGTGCACAGAGAACGGGATTTTTTTGAAATATTAGCTTTGAATCGGTTTTTCATATAGGTGCTTTCTATTTATATCGCGCAATAAATACTGCTATAAAGCAATTACTATAAAGTGCCAACAGACTGAGAAATCATTTAGTTTATTTATTCTCTCTCTTATTTATTTACTGCTTTTTTATATAAAACTTCCGTATTAGTGAAACTAAGTTTTATACATAGGATCTATAAAAATCTAAGCGAATAAAGTCTTGCTTGGAAGTTGAAATTAGTTTTGAACACTCATTTATCAAAGACTTACTTACTAAAGCTCGAAGAAAGGCCTCTTTTAACTTATCGAAGAGGTACGTTATGTAATAAAAATTCTAATAGGATATAAGTCTGGTGTTATCAGCCCGTCTGACATTATCAATATTTTTTAAAAGATTGTCAAAAATACATTCATAGTAAAGTTGAACTTGTATAAAAGTAAATTCAGTTTATGTAGAAGACAGTAAAAAATTAAAATTATTGTCTATTATTATTGTAAATTTTAACATTCAATTCTTTTATGTTTTCTAGTTACATGTAAAATACCAAATGTAAACTCAGTAGAATTTTATAAGGTTTAAAAAGGATGTACTAAATAGATAGGTAGGTACTATCATATTTCTAAGCGTAATTACTTACGTGATATTTTCACTAATTGCTGCAGAAATATTTAATACTAAATAATAAGTATAATAATATTCATTAATACTTTTTATTTCATGAATAGGTTGAATACTTAACTGAAGGGTGGGCTGATAGAAGAGTTATTTACCATACCATACCCATAGGGTGAATTAATATTAAAAACAGGTTTTATGTTTCGTGTTACTATACTAAAATAAGAAAATAATTAAGTGTATATAAAAATAAGTATAGACAACACTTTACACTGTACAGTTGGTATAAGGTACCTACTATTTTCTCCTTTATTTCAAAGGATTTTTTACTTTATTTACCCTACATGAGCTTTAGTGCTATTGATGTACCAGCATTTCCCGCAACTCCGCCCGCGTTCTTAAGAATTTTTAGATTTTATATATTACTAGCCTTTCCCGCGGTTCGCGTTCTAAAGGCTGGAAATCAAAAGAAATATTTTTCTCCCGTTTTTTCAACATTTTTAATTTATGCTCCGCTTCTATTTGTCATAGCGTGATGTAATATAGCCTACAGCCTTCCTCGGTAAACGGACTATCCACACACAAAAATATTTTTCAATTCAGACCTTGACATGAGATTAGCGCGTTCAACCAAACTCTTGGTTTCTCTTTATATTATACACCTCCTCTTTATAACACACATACATATTTATTACACACATAGACATTCAAACATACATACATTTTATCCAATTAAAAATTAAAACCAAAATCTAAATTACAATTGAAAATATCTTTGTATTAAAAAACACAGGATGTCATCTATAGACGGATGCCAACCTCTACTTCCTCTAGACCACCGAGGTAGTTAGTATACTCCAACTTAACCTGACAAAATATCTAATATAAAATTTCCATTAATAAGTAATAGAATAATAATTTAATCAAAATAAGTTTAGTAAGAAACAATTCAAACAATTAATTCAAATAATAGGTCAATTCTAAACTTTGCAAAGTTTCGCCGTCTGTGTTCGTGAACTAAGTGGAATTTAAAAGTGTTTGTTTAGTCGAAATAAATGTTGCAATCATCTTCTACATGTTTTTGTTTGTAATTAAAACCTGAACTACCGTTAACTGCTAAACGTGGAAGTACATTATATTTTTCTGTAAATCTCTCAATGTATCAATACTGCGACTATTGTTATATGGCTAGTGTTTTCGCGTGGCTCTGCTCGGATTGTTTATATATCATTTTCGGCATACGGCATATCATCAGCAACGGAAAATATCACATTTCCGAGAAAGTAAAGGTAAATCGCTAGGATATAAATATTTTACACCACTAAGTCAATACTTTTAAATAAATAGAAGTTTATCGCAACCAGTTTTTTAATCGGAGAATCAAAATGAGGTAGCGTAAACATTCAGTACAAAGGAGTTCAATAAAAAGAACTGAACTTAGTTGTGTCTGCTAGTTGTAAACTAAACGTAACGGATATTCGGAGCCGCAAGGCAAGAACTTTGCTTAGAGTTAAAATTACAAATTTTAAAACTACATGGATAAGAAAATATATTGTACCAAAATATGTTTATTTAAAACCTTTTTCTTTTAACACATTAAGGGCTAAGAAACCCTGAAAGTTTTAACATGTCTCTCTTTCTGTTCGCAACTCAGATACTATATTATGGAGATACAATTTGCAATTTCATATACGCTAACATATTTAATATTAAATAAGAAAAATGTAGGGTTATTTTTTTATTATTTACTTTATACAAGAGATATTAAAATCTGTACTGTTTGTGTTCGCTGCAGATATTAAAGAACACTAGTGAGTGTAAATATTCCAGAATTCCATGTATGGCTACTGAGTATTTCCAGACTGAAGCATACAAGAACTTTTTTGGTCTATTTATGGTTAAAATCAGTTCTATATTTACAACGATAAGATCATGTAAGGAATTTATATATAGAAAGTTAAGACTTCTGGCAAAATAAACTAAAATCTCCTCCATTTGGGTGCTACAAAGCTAAAAAGCTACAGGTAGACATACATAATATACGCCGATACGGACGTTAATGCCCTCTTTATGCATCGAGGTTATAAAGATCAAGAACCTGAACTTACTAATCTATATTACAAGAAAAAACATACTTGCTTTAAACAAACATAATTCAAACTACAATCGAAGTCACTTGCAGTTTGACGTTCTCAGATAAATCATTGATTTTAGACACGATTCCCTTATAAATTCGTCTCTGTAGTCTCGCTAGAAGTGCACTACATTTTAACGAGTTTTACTTCAAGAGAATTCAAGAGCAATTATTATTACCGGACGGATTTAAGTGAATTCTCATTCAAAATTTTTAATTGTTCTTTTTGCTGATAAAAGCACTTATTTAATATTTCTACAAGTTTCTGGACAATGTACTGACTCGACATGTAAAAGACATATTAAAATTTAAAATGGCCTGTTGCATTTAATCTATATCGAAGTCATTGAAATATATTTCGTATTTCGATGGTTTCGTATGATTACTTTTTATAATATTACCAAAAACAAATGATATTATATAGTTTGCAACTAGTTCTTATGAAATGTTATTTTTCATTTCCTTTTTGCCTTAAGTTCAACATTTATTTATTTTTATATGTTCATTTTTACTTTTTTTTTACATATATTATTAAGACCAATCAGACCAACCACTTTAATTAATAATCATCCGAATCTATATCTAAGTTATTATTATAGAAAAATAAAGAGTTGAAACATTATAAACTTTTGCAATATCAATTAAAATTAAGGATATTTTCAAATTAATGGCAAGCTGGTGTAACTTGCTGCTATCAAATTGCAATCTCAGCTTTGGTACTTTAAAAATTTGGCTTGAACTCCTTAAAAAACGAGAAGATGAATGATTGATTGATTATCGATTTCAAATAACCGTGACCAGAGCAGTAATGTGATGAACGAGCCAATTTAAATTTTTGCCAAGCCAGCGTCTGAAATGGCAGCACGAACACGAATTTCCTTTCTGCGAACGTCATAGGAATGGGTGTAAAAAGAAATTACATAGTAAAGAGATACTTACTGTTTTACAACCGAAAGATCGCGTATAAAATTCTTTTTATTACTCTTAGTTTTACTGCCTTGGTAATAGCTAAATTCAGTAAACTTTATGTCTAAGGAATTTTTAGCTATATTATACCAAGGGCTATATTAAATTTTTACTTCCGATCAGGCAAGCCACTGTTTTGGCACAGGCAGGTATGTCAAACATTTTGTAAATAAACGTTGGTAGATTTATTAAGTATATTAACATAATTATTAGCAATAAGAAATATTTGTTTCGAAATCATTAGATTATTAATATCCGTATAAGTATACAATACAACTACAATACAACTATCTCCCATTTGTCATATTTATTTATACTCTTTCTTAATTTTTTTAGGTAATATTCGCGTCTCCTTCTTTCTTAGTACTATTTCCTACACTCAAAAGTTGCCTGGAAGAAGTCGCATAACTTGCCTTTAACGATATGGCCTCCTCTTGTACGTTTTCCAATTTTTTGAGCAATGAACAATATACATTCGTACAACCCGGTACATCAAATTTCATTGGCTAAATCAAAAATCAAATATCAAATACAATCCATATATTTATTTTGGCAAAAGTACAGCACCTGCGGGTAACCTTACCTCTTAAGGTAAAGCAACATAATACACAAAATTTTAATTATTCAGCTCATTCACATAAGTCTGAAACCCGGGTTCATAGTTATCAAGCCCATTTGCATAGATATTATTAATAACAAGCCTAGCAACCTTGGTTGGTTTTAAATTAACACGATATTTTGGAGTGTTTCAAGATTCGAACTGCAATAAAAAAAAAATTAAGGAGATTATTTTTCTTTATAAAATCACTGATATATTTATCCACAATTATATCATATTTATCAAAAAAGCCCTTTGCAAATTTCGGCTCGTTTGGGGCACAATATAATGAAAGGACCCAATATGGTTAATTATATCAATAGGTAAGGGACAACAACAAGTAGGTCAAGGAATTTAATACCATTATCTGACTCGGCCCTTCATAGCCAACATCTAATATGAAGATGGATCATCCAATATTTACATACCTTATTTATCGAGCTTCTATATGTACTATTCGAAAAAACTCAAGTATTCATTTAAAGGTTTTGTTTAAAATATACGATTAAACTTAAATCGTAAAAAGTATACCTATGGGCATATTACGATCATGACTTTGAGTGCTTTGTCTAGTGGCTCTAATACTATCCGATATAGTTACAAATCCGGAGGTTATAGTAAACTTGCCTTTTCACACGAGCCGGTTGCCGGGTAGCCGGCGCAGTAAAACATTTAGCCTTCAAACGATCCGATTTAGTATCCATGGCTAAAACGTCAAGGCGAGTACAGTAAAGCTTGTGCGTGTTCCATACACCACTGTGAGTCGGTCGCCGGCTAAGCAGTAGGCGGCGACCGGGCGCACTGGGCGGCGTGCACCCGACAACCGTGTGCCGGGCATTGCGCCGGAATGTGTACAGACCGTACCACGAAAGATGAGACTTGAAATTAATTATACATAACTCTTACTAGCACGACTTAAGTGCGAAAATGCCCCGCTACTGACGCTCGTAAAGTCTCATCTTTCGTGGCACGTATTATAAAAGCTGCGTACATGCTATACACTTCGCTGCCAGCTACCCGGCAACCGACTCGTGTGAAAAGGCACTAAAGTTAATTTTTACAAACCAATGTGTTTTTTACAGATTATTCATGTCGAATTTTTATGCCATAATAGTCGAATTTTAAAAAGTAAAAAAAATGCAATAATATTACCACATACATAAACTTATGCTTGGCGGTATTAAATTTTCGGCGCCTGGATATAGCCTTTCTTTAACTGCCGGAAATGGTATATAGGCAGTTCCACCCGAGTATTAAGAAGGGGAAGTTCTATTGGGTTTTAGTGGGTATTACTGGTTGCTATTAAGCCAGTGAGCTCCATATTACAACCACCTGTATTATATAATAGACCGTATGCGTAGATGCGCATCTTTAAATAGTATCCAATTTGGGGTTATTTCAATATTATTTTGCACTTATCGAGGAAGATATTAACATGTACATTAAAATAGTATTTACATTATAAATAAAAAAAAAAACCAAATGCTTAAAAACTGATAAAAAAGTTGGATTTTACTATCTATCGCCATATCAATTAAAAAATATATATTTCTCATAAAAATTGTAGCTAACTTTTTACGACTGTTGAATTAATATTAAATCTACGTAGTTTTAAAAACTTTGTAGAAACTTTGATATCGCAAGTTTTTTTAATAGTAAAAACTTATGACATTAATATCGGTGATATTAAATTTTACCATTGAAATAAAAAAAATATAATTTATTGATTATTAAAGTTTTGAAATATAACGTTGGTAAAACACTACCTTTTACCACTTTTATGGATCCCTAACTCGGTCTGCTGAGACCGAGAAAAAACCACCTGAAGCAACCCGCACGGTATAGATGCAGCACGAGAGTTTCGGGCTTCTTGCTGTATGACTTACAGTAATAAACACATAGCCTACTTGCTATATCTAAATAGTAACTGTTTATATCTAATAGTTATTAGATTTTAATGAAGAAGAAAAGACAATGCAAAAATACACATTTAAGCTAAAGGAAATTCTGATACATTAACATTGTTTAAAATATACATCTCCAACGACGACACGACCCAGTTTAAGTTCAAAACAGGTACACGTAAGTTAAAAAACATTACCGAAGTGGCTAGACTGAGGTTAATTTTTAAAAGAATAGTTACGGAATACTCGAGTACTACTCGTAGCTTTGATTTCCCAAGAGCAAAACGTAGGAAACATAGAGTAGAAAAAGTTGTCGTTTTGCGATAAGTTCTAAATAAATTCTAAATCTCAAAAAATGCTTCTATACGAGTATATTATATTCATTTTTATTTAATATGAATTATATTTAAGTTATAAAAAATATGTTTTTACTTAATATTAATTTGTAAATGAAAAGTCTACTTAAAATGAAACCATATTATTATTATTTTTTCTGCTCACTGGCTGTTATTTAGTTTTAAATAGGTATAATAAAAAAAGCCAGAGATTTCATACAAAGTATATTGGTATTCTAAGATTATTCAAATTATATTCCTCTAAATTCGCCTATTGCTGGGAGCCTGAGGCATGAATCTGAATTCAATAACGCTTGAATGTAGATGATCTCAAAGTTAAGAACATTCAAAAATTAAATGAAAACTTTTAGCGCATTTCTACTTCTGTTTTAATAGCTAAACTTTTTGAAAAGAGTTATTAAAAGTTGTTGAACGATGTAAAATATGTTTAATGATATTTTAAGCTCAAAAGTTAAATGTATAAAGTAGATTGTAGAATATAGGTAGGTACATACATATACTGCAATCGTCACACGTATTGTTAATTAATATAATTATGCGTATTGCTAATAATAAAAATATGATTTCAAAATTACACTACAGAATGTTTTTGTAGCTTAGATATTTTTATATAACATAATAATCTCAAAAGATTTTTTGCATCACAACTTTGTATCCGTTTACAGCTGAATCGATTTTGATGTAACATATTCAGATTATTCTCAAAAGATCTTTTGTCCACAAGATTTCAGGACCCTAAATATTAGAGATTTTTCGGGCAACAACTACCTATCTGTATAATAAACTGCAGGTCAGAGCAAGAATTACAACCATTTTACTAAGCTTTCAATATTGAAAAAGAGCAAGATTGCACCTTATAAGAAATTCTTAAGCGTATATTCTAGCGTCGAACCATTTAATTTATAGGCTACTTACTGGCTGGTGGTTTAGTAAGTTACTCTTGGTACTGTTCAGTTCATATATACCAAAGAATGGCATTGCAGCACTATGTCGTCTACCTAGCAGCTACCAATTACGTACATATACGTAATGCAAATAACATATTCTTGTAAAATTAAAAAATAATACTCTAATTAATATAAAATATATGATTATGAATTATAAGCAAAATTATTATATTAGAAAATCAAGAAATTACTGTAAGTAACAAAGGAGTAGTTTCACAATTATGTAAACTTTTGCGGACACTTATTTATCTTCTTTATTTTTTCTATGTTCTCACTGTCCATTCAAATAAACATTTTTGTCAAAGGGTATTTTTTTAGTCAGCTAATACATTCTTAAAATTGTAGAATGTAGTTCACAGCTCTCGATGGGAACTGGGGGATGCATAAAATGATATTAAAAGAAAAAGAACTCACATAAAAATATGTCTCATTAAAATTAACCATAAAACAGTTCCAATTATAGAGTTGTAGCATAAGTTAGAAAGCACAGTTAATCATGAGAGATAGTTTGAAGTATCCTGAAACTACATATATATATTTTTATTCAACTCTACATTGTTATACAGAACTGTTCTATTTTACTTATACTTATAATACTTATAATAATAAAAAACTTGTGTAAAGAAGTAAATATTCGGATATCATTATCTTTCTAAAACTTATTCAACCATAAAATAAATGATACAGCATTAAGAGTCTGAGGACTACAGACTATAAATTTTGTAACTTATATAATGCGTGACGATCGGGGCCAGCTAAGAATACAAAGAGGCTGTGTCATATTTTTGGTATACAGCGTGCGTGAAAAGACCGACGCGATCCTTTAATCCTACAGTTTCCTGTTATGATTCAACGGCTGTTTAAAAGAACTTTTCGCTTAACTTTGTGAAACATGCTGTATTTCATACAACCTATATATTTTGCCTTTGCCTATTTAATAGTCTATTAGCCGTCCTTCGCGACCTCGCTAAATTTAAGGGCATTTGTTCCTGAAATATCATTAGCATAGTTTTTTTTGGGTGGATTATATTAAAATATAAATTCCTATAAAGGCATTATAGCAAAACAGTAATATTATTTCATCTTCAAATTTTTCCACCATTTTAAACTTAGATATATACAAGAGCTTTCATTATGGCTACGTTTGTTACAAAATTATTAGATTATTTTAACAAAGGCTGTAATACCTACTTATAATTAACAATCTTTAGTAAAATATCATTTCATTTTTGGCAAATCATCGGATCAAAAAGAAAATTTTGTAAGAGAAAACGTAGCAAAATATACTGGGGCATACTTACCCGCTTTCAAATGTTTAATGTTTAAGCGACAGTTAATATATACGATGGGCACATAATAGGTAATTACTTGCAATCCTATTATTTCGTTATATGAACTGCTTTTGTAACAGCTTTGAATGTTACCGACTTTATTCTTTTTGTTTGTTTGCTGTCGACTATCGAGTGTTGTTTGTATCTAATATTTCTTAGTAGGTATAATATTTCAATATTTCATGTTAATTTTAGCATATTGTTTTACTGATTTTAGAATTATGTATACTAGACGAAGCGCGGCACCCGAGTGATGGCACTTACGTCAACACTAAACAAACTTCGTGCTGCGACGGAGCCTACCTGATGGCGAGGACTATGAGGGAAGGAGACTGATTTGTACCTCTCCACTAGGAATTCTCATAGGTCTCTCATTTGATATTGTCTATTTTTAGTTATAGTAAAGTGCTCTGTGGTTATGTACTCGGTGACTATCGTTAGTTTGAAATGCAGCTTGAATTGCTGTTCTTTATTTGAAACAACACTTCCCACATACGAGTAACTTCCACGCAATGTATACATCATTATAAAAAATGAAAAATAATGCAGCTTTAATATGATTCATGAAATATATACTGTGTAGTATATACATGTGTTTGTATGTAAATTTTAATACTTCAATCAATTGGACGATATTCACAAGGCAGTCATTGTCGTAAGATAACGTATAGAGGTTAGTTGGTGGTTTCTGTCGTAAAACGTTGTTTATGAAAGGTCTAGTGTTGTAGATATTTTGTACCTATCATCGACGTACATGGATATTGCAATTTGAAGTTGAAACTGAAGAGAAGCTTTCCGATTCATTATCTATTTATTTAACACTAGATATAACGCGAGCGAAGCCGCGGGTTCCGCTAGTGTATTATACATATAAAACTTCCTCTTGAATCACTCTGTCTATTAAAAAAACCACATCAAAATTCGTTGCGTAGTTTTAAAGATCTAAGCATACATAGGGACAGACAGACAGCGGGAAGCGACTTTGTTTTATACTATGTAGAGATGTACCTAATATTTTCTTAATAAACATATTTTATTTCCAAGTTTAACTAAGTACTTAGATGTAATCTAATCAATCAAGAATTTGATAAAAGAAAACGTAAAAAATCCTATTTGCAAATTACCTATCTTTTCTGGGAATTATTATTGATATCAAATTATGTATGGTAAGATAAATATGGGCGTAAGAACATAGATAGTAATATATTTTTAAAGCAGAAGAACTGTTGTCTGTACCTACTTATCTTAAACGTTATTAATCTACTTCAGTAGGATCCGATACATAACTTTTATTACAAATAATTTTCAAACAAAGCGAGCTTTTAAGCTTAATATCAAAGGATTCTTGGAAAAGGAGTATATACTTGAGCTATTAAGAACTCATACAAATTCAGAAGGATTCAAAGGTATAATTTTGTTCTTTTGTTTAAAGAGAGCACTCGAATAATTCGGCAGGGATAAAAATGTCGACGCAATCACGTTCACAGATTCCCAACCGACGCACGCTACCTGGCATGTTTTATTAAGCAATCAGGATCAGTCGAGGTACATCCAACCCTTTTCGTTTAAGTAAAAAGGGGTAGAGTCACAATCCTCTATCTTAGAAGCTCCTACTTCTATTTAGAGAGACCTTCAACATATATGTAATTCTAAAATATACTTCTATTTGAATTTATTAATTTATTTATAAGTCCATATACCTAAAATAAATTTTGCCTTTCGACGGTATGGCAAAAATTTTATGGGCTGCAAATCTTTTCATGTAAATGCAGATTATTTTAAAAGTTTGATTTATGCGTGGCTTCCGATTAGGGGTGACGTGTTTACAAGTTGGCCGGGTAGCCGTCTCTTATCTTTTGGTTGCGTGGTGGTCGTGCGTAACGGCCGAACCACGCCCCCCGCAGCGTCTTCTTAGCAGACTGAGAAGATGCGCGCGCATTCCTACCCTTCATAAAGGTTGGGTTATATAAATGTTGTTTAAAAACGATTTTTTGTGCACGTAAACAAAGTAATGTTACAAATTAAACAATATTGTGTACACGGGTAAAAGCTTAGGATTTCGTTATTTGCAAAGAAACATTGAACAAGAAAATCAAATTTAAAGAAAAGCTTAAAAAAATATTTTAAGCTTTTCTTTAAATTTGATTTTCTTATCTGATGGAACCGTCATAAACAATAACAAATTTCACTTTTAATTGTTTCAACAACGTTAATGTTGGCCACACAGTGATTTGATGTCAATAGAACATTGTTTTACAATACAAACAACAAAATACTAAAAAATATGCATACATGTGAACACAGCCGATTATTTCGTGTCGTTCACGCGATGCGTTGGGAAAAATCTCTAGCTAGAATCAGCAGCGCAGCGCCACGGTTCGGTCGCCGAAGCCCGAAACTACACCACGTAATACCGCCATCTGTCGGCCGGCGCCCTCGCACACCTGCCGACAAAACGAGCCGACATTCGCCATCGCGCTCGCACCATAGCACGTACGAATAACCTCAAACCTTCGTAAACCAACCAATCATCCAAAATATCGCTCTCACATCTATTTCGACAGTGACATTAACTGTAAATAAGTGCTAACGTGACATAATACGGAAAACGTAGTGCTTATTTGTGTCTAACTGAAAATTTAAGGGCATGTTCGTTTTGGTGGGCTGTCGACGGGCAGCCCCCAAATATTGTGCCAATATGTGGTGGTTGATATTATTATGTGTGTTCCACGTTAAAACTATCGCTGTGTTCGCATCAAACACAACTGGAATTGAATCTGGAAGTAAGTATAGTATTTTCTTTGCTAATATTATTATAATAAAACAACCTTTCAATTCATTAAATATGTAATGACTCAATTGTTATTTTTACCTTGAAATGTTACTCTAAGAATATGATCTGTAATTATTTATTATTAAAATAAAACGTATATAAATTGGAATGGAAGTATAAATATTGTTAAATCTAATACAGCTATATTTACATGCTTCGGAAACAGGTTTATTACGTAGCTGTAGGTTAGTAGTAGTTTATAGAATGTATATAATCATGTTTACTTACAAAGTAGATTTATAGCAAATCAAGATATAGATAAGATAGTCAATGTCACGCCACTTTTATAATAAACAGATGATGGAATATTCTTCAATCTTCAAAAATTAAGGTAATCTTAGTAATTGTTGGAGAAAGTAGGTATTATCCGCTCTATATTGAAAAGACTTTATTTTTTTACTTTTTATACGAAGCGTACATTCATATGCCTATTAGGTAGGTAATTTATTAAAATTTTTAAACATTTTTTTATACACATAAAATATTATTATATATTCATGTTACGTGTAAAGAAATATCAAAATGCATATAAAGTAGGTACTTACCTATGATATAATACGCCCAATAAAAGTAAAAAATGTCTACTTATTACTTGGTATTGTGTAAAGCAATTTATTATGTGCTTTTTTTAGTATTTTATATAAAAGAATACGATTGTCCATTAGTGGTAATTTACTACCTACCTACTAAAATATGACGACAAACATTAAACTTTAACCATGAAACATTTAGTATTGTAAATACATAAAATATAAAATTACATTTTTCGTGTGAATTAATGACACTTTAATTTTTTTCCCATACTCATTACGTTGGTGTATTTTTTTGGGTATTTGAAGGCCAAAATACACAGTAAATAGTAGTATAATGATAGTAACAGGAAAACTTTCTGGTACTCTTGCATAATAAACGATCAATATGCGAGCTAAGTCTGTAAGTGATACTGGATTGAGTTTCTAATGAAACAACACACATACCTCTTCTATGTGCTAAGTGGGCATTGTCTATGCTAATTTTTGTATCCGTATCTAGTGTACTGTAATTGTTATAGTATGGCTATAAAATAAAATACGCATTTACACGACTAGATAATGAAGGTTCTTCAACGGACCTTAAAAAAGAAATATTAAAAAAAATGTTTGTTTTTGGTGTGAAACAGTTTATCTATTGGAAAATATTTTATGTTATCGTAGCTAGATACTATTTGAAAAAAAAATTAACTAGGGAACTGAATAATTTATCGTATTTGCATACGACAAAGTACCAATTAATTTATGTAGATAACTGCAAGTATAATATGTATACCTACCTACTTTTAAGACGAGCGTATTGCGTATCAGCGATGCAAAACTAAATTATTATTAAGGCATATTTGAAGCATCCATATTTATAGATCTTCGAATAAATAAACTCACAAACCAAACAATTCAGATCACTTTCAATTAAACACGGTTCATAGGATCATATTAAGTCCATAAGCGATTGTACGAACCAATTAAAACACGTTTCTTGAAGCAGTATAACTGTATTCCGTGTGAATATAATGATATGTATGAACATAGAGTAGTACGTTGTTTTGCCAAAACCCTAAAATAGAAACATAAACCGAAAGTAACTTAAGACACGACGTTTTCCTGAAACAGTACAAAGTTCAATTGACGGCTCGTGGCGTAAAGCCAATTTAAAACGGGCTATTTCTGTATGTTTATCGAAGATAAAGATATTATTTGAAACAATGTAAAAGAGTAGAAGTTTATTAAATTTTTAGAGACAAATTGCGCGGGCAAACCATTTTACGCTATCCTAGCTGTCTCAAATTCGACATTCCGCAGCTGACGCGACGACTATAAAAGCCCATGGATGAAAAGAGTACAATCGCATTGTGGCGCTATAAAATGAGCTTTGTGTCAAAAGTAGGCGTCGTTATGTGAAAAATGGAAAAGGAATTGCACTTGTCATATTTAGCCTTGTCTTGTTGGAGACTTTTATCGTCGCCTTTTATTGAATTAGTTTCTTGTCCCAAAGTGAATAAAGGGAAAAGAAATTATGTGTTATTATAAAATTGAGCTTTTATTTAACTTTTGTTGACATACATTTTGTTTTTCAGTTCAAAAATTAATGTATTTCAGTGATATTTTAATGATTATAATTACTAAAGCGGTAGTTTTAATGCGATTAAAAATATATTCATTTGTAAATTCAATTTGTTGAGTACGCAATGAATATTTATTATTAATGATCCATATTTTTATAAATGGTAGTTATTTTTATTAAACTTCCGATTCGCTATCAAAAACTTAAAAATATAAAAGAACTTGATAGTATGTACGTAGTAAGTCCTCCATCAAATATGTACCCACTTTGTATTTTTATATATAATCCTCAAAGGTTGAGTTCCAAGAAATCGAATGCCCATAAGGCAAATGGAGATACTGAAGCAAATATTTTTTCTCTTTATAAGTATAGGTACCTATATTGTTTTATCTTGCAGCATTATCTTTCATTAGTTATGTCTGAGAAATACCTACCTATTAATTCTTTATTATTTGCTTGATTATAAATGTTTGTAATAAGGCTATGAACAAAAAACAAAATATTTTTTTAAAATAGATACTATTTGTCGATTATTATTTATCTTATTTTTTGCTCGTATTATTCGTTTTTAGTATTCGCTCGCCATTTAACATTAGAAGATTTTTTGTGTTTTTTTGCTTACAGTAGCAATGTAGAAAGGCAAATTAATTAACTTTGACTTAATGATAAAATACTGTCGCGGAATATAGTGCGAACTCGTCATAATAGCACGCTTGTACCATGCCTTACAACAGCTAATGTCAATTTCTAACTTTTGACAATTAGATAACAAGAACAGTTTATTACAAATTTTAATGTGACAGAAAGAGATAACGCATTTTCAGGAACAATTTGGAAGTTACTAGAAACATTTTGAATTTTCGATACTAGAATGTTCTAAATTTACACATATAAAAAGGCCGGCAGTGTGTCGAGAGTTCAGTTGAAGTTCGGAGTTGAGTGAAGATTGCGAAGAGATACGAAATAGTGAAGAAGAACATAGTGAATTATTAAAAGTGGTGGTTTATAGTGCTCAGAGACTAAATTAAACTAGTGTTGTGTACAAACTGCGCGTGTATATTAAGTGTAAATAAAACAACTTTAGTGCGAGAACGCTTTTAATTTCCGATCCCGAACCTGTAGAACGTAACAATTGGTGTCAGAAGTGGGATCGGAAATGCCGTTAGTACCGAGGCACGAGAAGGAAGGAGTTACTACACGCGCAATGGCAGAACAGCAAAGGGAAGATTCTAGCCCTAGCACATCGAGGGATGAGACCGCGGCTCAACAGAGCACAACGCCAGACATGAACGCCCTTCTGCAACAAATGGCATTCATGATGCAAGAGCAGGCTCGCCGCCAGGAGGAACAGCTGCGCGCACTACAAGATGAACAGGCTCGCCGCCAAGAGGAACAGTTGCGCGCACTCCAAGAGGAGCAGGCTCGACGCGAGGGAGAACGCGCACGCCACCAGGAGGAACAGCTGCGCGCACTCCAAGAGGAGCAGGCTCGCCGCCAAGAGGAAAATCTGCGCGCACTCCAAGAGGAGCAGGCTCGTCGCCAGGATGAACAGCTTCGCGCACTCGAAGAAAAGCAAGCCCGACGCCAGGATGAACAGCTGCGCGCACTCCAAGAGGGCATTCACAAGGATGTCATAGCCGCTCTTCAACAGAATACGGAAAGGGTGGAAGCCGTTGAAAGAGAAGTTGAGGAAATAAAGACGACACTCGTCACACACGGTGAAGCTTTAGAGGAGCACGATTCAAAACTCTCTAAAATGGAGAAGAGGATGGATCACTTGGAAACTCAGAAATTACCTCGTGGTGTCGACATTAGCTCATCATCAGCAAAGATCTTTAAAGTCCCTTACTTCGACGGCAAATCTTCTTGGGCCGCATTCAAGATCCAGTTTGAGACGATCAAGGAGATAAGTGGATGGACAGATGATGAAGCCCGATCTGCCCTTACCGTCGCACTTAGAGAAGAGGCTTTAAATGTATTGGAGGCGCTCTGTGCTAGCGACCCTGGCAGGAAGACCACATACAGTGAGCTACTTAACGCTTTGGAGTCGCGGTATGGTGATAGTCATCTAGAGTACGTGTACAGGGCTCAAATTAAAGACCGTACGCAACGAGCCAATGAAACCCTGCAGCAGTGGTCCATAGAGATTGAGAGGCTCGTACGGAAGGCATATCAATCCTCGCCATCTACCATAGAAACTATTCTTCTGCAGGCTTTTGTGGACGGGATTCGCGACTCGGAGGTACGAGCCGCTGTACGCCTAAGACACCATACGAGTCTCAAGGAAGCTGTAGCTCATGCTTTGGAGGTTGAAGCTGTGCGCCATGATACAAGAGCTTGGAAGGTGAGGGAAGTAGTTACTACGGAAGGATCATCCACTCGGAGACGTATTTTTAATCCTAGATGCTACGAGTGCGGCGAGCGGGGCCATCTCAGAAGTAACTGTCCTAAAATATTGAACGTTCGGAGACAGTCAGATGTGGCTGTGTCGACTTCTGACCAGCCAGAGGAAAACTAATTCCAGCCAGGGCTGCGGGGTGGGCGCTGGCCCGGGGATCTTCAACCCCACAAATAGAAGTAAAGCAGACAGTGGTTGGAAACACCTTAGTAATACATGGCGCAATTAATGGAATTGTATGTAAACTGACGCTGGATACCGGAGCATCACGAACCATCATTAATAACCGAAAGCTGAAACACATTGCGGACAATAAGTTGCAAGACAGAAAGCATATCACTCTCATGACGGCCACCGGCCAGCGCGTACCTGTTTGGGGGGAAAGGAAAATTGCTATAAAAATTGGGGACAATATTTATTGGCATAAAGCAATAGTCGCAGATATCGTCGATGATTGCATCATTGGATTGGACTTTCTTCAAAATTACCAGTGTACGATTGACATGAAATATGGAGTTTTAAAGTGCAGAAATAGAGAAGTACCGATAAGTGGTGGAGTTCAGGGGAAAGTTTGTTGCTTAAGAGACACCGCTCTTCCACCAAGATCACAGACTCTAGTACCTGTCGCTTTACCTCAGAACAAGTCAGGTAGTCAATGGTGCTGCGCTATCATAGAGAAGTATGAAGATGAGAGCTCGTGGATCCCAGCAAGAGTTGTAGTAGGTAAAACTTCGACATCCATGGTTCCAGTGCTGAACACCAGTGACGCTACGCAAACTATTCGGAGAGGGGTAGTTGTGGGGACTTGCGAAGAGATAGCCTGGCTAAGCAGATGCCAGCAGAATGAGAAGGTGCTTAACAAGGATAAAGAGCAAGCAATGAAACTTTTAGAAGACTGCATAGAGCATCTCACAAGTTCACAGAAGACGAAAGCTGAAAATTTACTTTACGAATATTCAGATTTGTTCTCGAAACATGACGGCGATATTGGAAGAACCGGTTTGGTGAAGCACAAAATTAATACTGGTGACATAGCGCCTATTCGACAACGACCAAGACGAATTCCATGGGCTAAGGAGAAAGAGGTTGACGACATGATCCAAGACATGAGAAAGAATAACATCATCGAACAATCTACTAGTCCTTGGTGTTCTGCAGTAGTACTTGTAAGGAAGAAGGATGGATCTACAAGGTTTTGCATCGATTACCGCAGACTCAACGATGTAACCAAAAAGGACAGTTATCCCCTGCCTCGAATCGACGACACCTTGGACACTCTCAGTGGTATGAAATGGTTTTCAACTCTTGATTTGAAGAGTGGCTATTGGCAAGTAGACATGGACCCCGTGGATAAGGAGAAAACTGCGTTTTCAACTGGAAAAGGGTTGTGGCAGTTTAAGGTTATGCCGTTCGGGTTATGCAATGCACCAGCAACATTCGAGAGGTTGATGGAACGTGTACTCGCTGGATTACTAGGCAGCCTGCCTTGTTTACCTAGATGACATAATTATAGTGGGACGTGACTTCGAAGACCATCTTAAGAAACTCGAAGCAGTATTTGATAAACTAAGGGAAGCAAATTTAAAGTTAAGTCCAAAGAAGTGCTCATTCTTTAGGAGACAAGTGAATTACCTTGGACATGTAGTCTCGGAAAACGGAGTGGAAACGGACCCTAGCAAAATCACCGCTGTGAAAGACTGGCCGACCCCTAAGGACAAAACGCAAGTGAGAGCATTTCTGGGATTGTGCTCTTACTATAGAAGATTTGTAAAAGGCTTCTCTGACATCGCCAAACCACTTCATAAACTGACCGAAGAGAAGAGACCCTTCGTATGGGACAATAATTGTGAATCGGCCTTTCAAGAACTGAAGAAACATCTTTGCCAAACACCGGTCCTTGGGTATCCAGACACAAAGGGAGAGTTTATTGTCGACACTGATGCCAGCAATATCGGTATTGGGGGTGTATTGTCCCAGCGGAAGGGTGATCAGGAGGTGGTAATCGCATATTTCAGTAAGTCACTCTCTAAACCGGAAAAGAATTATTGCGTTACTCGAAGAGAGCTACTTGCTGTAGTGAAAACTTTACAACATTTTAAGAAATACTTGCTAGGACGCAAATTTTTGGTAAGAACCGATCACGCTGCCCTGAAATGGTTATTGGAATTCAAGGACCCCGAAGGACAGGTAGCACGATGGATTGAACAACTTCAAGAATTCCAGTTTGATATAGAACATCGAGGGGGTAAAAATCACAGCAACGCCGATGCTCTATCTAGAAGACCCTGTGAAGACGACTGCAAGCACTGTCAAAGACAAGAGGCGAAGGAATTAGAATCCATTAAAATTATTAGAACAGACTCGTTAGATGAACGTTGGAGTGATGAAACCATGAAGAGAGCTCAAGAAGAAGCTTTGCTGCTGCTTTTGCAAATTTCGGAAGAGAATTACGGCTACCAGCGGATCTATTAAGTGGTTGCCCGCCGGATACTCCCAGTTGCATCACCGAATATGCCAGCGAACTAAGAGCGAAAATGACTAGTGTTTATGAGCAGATACGAGATGCAGGGCTACAAGCAAGTGAACGCATGAAAACTCGTTATGACCGGAAGGCGACAGGAACGAACTTCGAGGAAGGCTCATTGGTATGGCTGCATAACCCGGTGAGACGAAAGGGTAAATCGCCAAAGCTACAACCCAGTTGGGAGGGGCCTTACAAGGTTATAACGAAAATTAACGACGTCACTTTCCGAATTCAACGTACATCTAGAAGCCCGGCTAAAATCGTGCATGTGGACCGATTAGCCAAATATCACGGCAACAACGATGCTCGAGACGAGCATGTCTTAGGAGGGGGTAGTGTCGCGGAATATAGTGCGAACTCGTCATAATAGCACGCTTGTACCATGCCTTACAACAGCTAATGTCAATTTCTAACTTTTGACAATTAGATAACAAGAACAGTTTATTACAAATTTTAATGTGACAGAAAGAGATAACGCATTTTCAGGAACAATTTGGAAGTTACTAGAAACATTTTGAATTTTCGATACTAGAATGTTCTAAATTTACACATATAAAAAGGCCGGCAGTGTGTCGAGAGTTCAGTTGAAGTTCGGAGTTGAGTGAAGATTGCGAAGAGATACGAAATAGTGAAGAAGAACATAGTGAATTATTAAAAGTGGTGGTTTATAGTGCTCAGAGACTAAATTAAACTAGTGTTGTGTACAAACTGCGCGTGTATATTAAGTGTAAATAAAACAACTTTAGTGCGAGAACGCTTTTAATTTCCGATCCCGAACCTGTAGAACGTAACAATACTTTGAATTTAGCTTTCCTTGAATAAACTACAGGCTACATTTTAACAACTTTTTTTCAGGCTTTTTCACACTGATCTGTTACCAATGTAATAAATACCATTTGTTACTAGCTACTCACCCTCGCTTTACTTTTTTATTTATTACTTTTTATAACATCAGCTAAATAGTTAGCATTAACATCAGCAATGGTATATATCCATTGAAAATCCCGTTAAAATTTGTCTTAATAATCTCTGTAACGGGATTATCGGGAACAAACAGGCATACAGACATTAATAATATGTGTTTTTCTTATAACTACAGTTCTACCTATACTACCTACATCGCTTAGGTTTATTTCGATGTGTTGAGAAAACCCAAAAACAAACAGCTTTCCCCATTCCAATCCCACTACTTAGTTAAGGACGTGACCCCTAGAATTTTAGCTTTTAGAAGATTATTTATATAAAGTATAAACAATGAAAGATAATTAGAATTATTTAAAAGCATTTAAGTGTATTAAATTGTAATAAGCTTATAAAAATTAATTAATCTTAGCCTCTGCCACATGTTTGATCAATTAAAGGTTATAAAATTAGGACGTGTCCCATATTCGTCATACCTATAAGATGAAAAGCTATGTATCAAACTTTATTCATAATATGTGTCTAGTTATTGCGTCGCGCTGCCAGTGTGTTTACAGTAACATCCAAATATAGATCGGCTTGTATACATTTTCTATACTACACATACTTACTTTTTAATAGAAAAGCATATGTCGACATAAAAATTATGAAGTTAAATTTCATGATGAATTTCACTAAAAGTCATGGAGTAGGTATACTACGTACTTATCACAATTTGATTAAATTCAATTCAATTATTTCCTTTAATGGCTTCCATAAGTGCCAGTTGGGCACGTAGACAATTTGATTTACAATACATGTATGAAAAAAATGTATGTCAATAAATTGACAACACATTTTTTTACTGCAAAGGACGGCATGTAAATCTTAATGACCAATGAAAAAACGGTGATAGATAAAGTGATTACACATACAAAGCCATAAATTATACCTATTAGGCCTGATAGTTATACAAAATATAATATAAGTTGAGCTATTAATAAAGTATTTAAAATATAAATTTCGATCTAGAAAAATTCAAAATGACAGACGAATAAAATCGAGAATAAGACGAATATTCCTTTAAATAATGCTAAATTAACTCGCTATTAGTCGCTAGTTACAAATGTCCTACCATATTTACTTATTACTTGTTTTATGACATTGGAAATATTTTACTATCATTAGTATTGGAATTTACCACTAACTTATCTCATTTGTTTTATTTCAATGATGAGCATTGCAATTTGAAAATTATACTTATACATACATATATAAATAAAATTTGAAAACTCTGTAATGTCAAAATGAAAAAAAATTAAAGTATAAAATAAAGTAAATAAATCCATTTAATATTCCCTTAATCTTTGCAATAAAAATAAAGAACATATACCTAATTTTCGCCCAAAACTCAGATATACCAAGTGGCCAGTAGAGACGTCATTTAAATTTATGGAGTTGCCATCTGGTAATATTAACGATTGTGCAATTAAGTCTTCTGAACAATCCGATAGTCACCGTTGACCTCGATCTTGTGTTGGGCCATTGTTATTAAGCCTACTGCTACTGTTCTACGATGGTATAGATAGGCAGATGTTCGATGGGAGGGCTGGGCAAGTCCGTTTTGAATGATTGCAATTTCATATACGATTTTGAACCTTGAAACTACAGAAACAAGTTTTATGTTATTTCAAACACTGAAACACATCAGCTGTTGTTCGTGGAGCGGTCAATTGGTTTTCAACATCTATTAATTGTGAGGGCTTCGAATATTGTTTGTAAGTGTAGAAGTTTGAAACACTGTTCGGCACTTCCGAGGAGGATAAAGGCGAGATATTCCAGTCTTTTATCTTGATAAAGCCTAGAGTTTCCCGACTTGTAATGGTTTATTTACTGAGCACTTTTATAATGAGCTTACATTGCTCTTGGTATTTTTCTTGGTATCTCTATGATTGTATAAGAGCAAATTAATTATTTAAAAAAGGTCTTTGAAATATTATAAGCAGAAATATTTTAAAAGGAATATATTATAAGAAATATTCCTTATTTAAAATAAAACATTTAGAAATTACTGAGTTATAAAATATTTCTTGTTAGTACTTTTCTAGAATATATTCTGAAATTCTCTTTGCTGGTCCGTACTTTATATTTGCGTCTAACGAAAATACATAAGAGGTTATCTTATTTCGGATCTTAGACTATCACTCGTTAGTTGTAAATAAAATTTTACTAATTATATACTAGGTATAATCTTTTTAAAAGTTACTACGTTTTAGTCCTGATTAATAATTTGCAATTTGTTAAAACCGTTTAGTGTTCATCGTCTATTTAACTTCATATCTCAGTTTCTACAAACTTGAGAGTGGCAAATGATTTTGCTTTAATTAAAGGTACATTTTTAAAAGCTTAAGAGAATTTTAGATAACGGCACGAGACAACAAGCGCAAAGGATTACCGTTTGGGGGAAAATACACGCTTTTAGAGTACAGAATTGTAAAAACCGGTAGAATTACTTTTTTAGTCCGTATGCAGCAGTCGGATAACGTTAGCTTTTAAGGGGATAATGGTAATGTGCTGTCAAGTACTAGTAACTTAGGTTTTCGGCCTTGTGTTGCATGAATATTTCTTATATATCTTAACATAGCATAAAACAAAGCTATTCCGCTATATATTTAAGCGCTCCCTCTGTTTGTACGCTTAGATCTTTTAATCTACGCCTATTTACTACGACGGATTTTACTGCAGTTTTCAGAAATAGAATGATTCAAAAGAAGGGTTTATATTATTGTATTTTTTAAATAACTAGAAAAACATTCGCATGCAACATGGAGATTGGAACCGAGACCGTAATCTTTTTAAATAAGCCCGCTAAGAATGGATAGAATATTAAAAGGGCATAAATCTGTTTCTTTAATTATTAAAAGAAACAATGAATAATTTATAGCTTTTTTTGTGGTTACGAAGATTCCAACGAGCAACGAACAGGTGAATCGCTATTCTAAATAATAGTATGTAGTTGTGAATCAATTTTAGTCCTTTAAATGGAAAAACCTAAGGATACACCTTCGGAAGAATCCCACATTATATCGCTAAGGATCACGTCGTAAAATCATTAATTCATTTACATTTTGCGCTCGTGGGATAATAATGAGCGATATGCACGTATATTAATTCAGAAATTCCAAGATCACAATACACATGTTAATACGAGTGTCTTAAAACTTTGGTGCTGTAGTTAAAAGGGTTTTCTAGTCGTAAACGTAAAAATTTGTATCTTCTTCCAGGGGTTAAGCTGGACGAGAATTTGGTGGCCGCAATCTGATGCAAAATTCTCTAAATCCAGCTTGAGATAAGCCTACTCCGCCAGTATAATAGACATCGACTATAGGTCTTACTAATAAAGATTTATACACATTGTATAAGCCTGTTATAAGAAAAATGCTACTAATAATTCCTGAATAGGTAAATCTGATGTATACATCTGTTATAACAAGCGTTTAGTTTGTAGGAAGACTTGTACAATGCTTATACAACCCTGAGGCCTAGTTTAACAGGTGTATAAAACAAAAATGGCGTCATTTGATCGTCATATGATTTCGTGGATAGATTCGCAGAAATTATTTCAAGGAAAGATTTTATTTGTGTTTGCTGAAAATGGATTTTCTAGATCTAATTGACGATTTAGACAATTTAGATGCGATTGAAGATTTGCCGCCTCCAAGGAAAGTAAAAAAATACAAAACTCGGTGCAACCCGTTATTACTCTCAAATGACGAATTTAAAACCAAATACCGCTTTTCAAAGAATTATATTACGAAGATATGTGATATTGTGCGAGATGATGTTGAAAAGAGTAATAGAGGTGGAGGGTTTTCAACCGAGTTGCAGGTGCTCATCGCTCTAAGGACTTGGGGTCGACAAGAGGTAATAATATTATAACCTTAAAACATTTCTATGTAATGTTTCTTAGCAGTTAGCATGGTGTAGAGTTGCCAACCCTACTATATAATATAGTATCCTACTGTATTAGAGGCCCGAATACTATATTTCTGAAAAAAGAATATAGCAGGTGAACCTACTATATTTCAAAGGCATCAAACTCTAAGTAATAATATTTTAATTAAAGCTGATCTAATGGTATTTTGTTATATAAATTTAAATTGTAATAAAAGCTATGAGGCATTCTTTAAAAATAAAAAATTATTAATAAAGGCTAAAAGCAGCAAAAAATATTCTTTCAAGAAATAAAGTACCTATTTGGTACCTACTATATTTTTTCTTCATTTTTCGTTATCTACTATATTTTTATGGATAATAATTGTAGAACTACTATTTTTGACCGACAAAGAGTTGGCAACCCTAGCATGGTGCCATATTATGTTAATTAGAAAATAATTTAATTTTATACTTGTTAAAGGTTCAAGACGATGCTGCTGACTTACATGGGGTTAGTCAGCAGTCTATCACAAATATATGCCGAAGAGTAGCAGAAGCCCTTGCTAGGAGACGCCATCAATTTATAAAAATGCCTGCAACAATTGGTGAACAGGAAGAAGTGTCTGCAGGGTTCAGAGCCATAAGTGGTTTTAGAGGCGTGATAGGGGCTATCGACTGCACACATGTGAGGATAAAAAAAATTGGAGGTGAAAGTGGCCAATTCTATATAAATAGAAAAGGATTTGTATCCCTGAATGTACAGTGTGTGTGTGATGCAACACTGCGTATTCTGGATGTTGTGGCACGGTGGAGAGGCAGTACTCACGACAGCCGTATCTTTAGAGAAAGTCAGCTCAGACAAAGAATGGAGAGTGGAATGTTCCAAGGACGGCTTCTTGGCGATTCAGGATATGCATTGACTCCATATTTGTTCACACCAATTTTAAATCCTACTTCACCACAAGAGGAGGCATACAATCATTCCCATATAAGAACAAGAAATACAATAGAACGGTGTTTTGGTGTTTGGAAGCAACGATTTCGGTGTCTTCTGCATGGCTTCTCAGTGTCATTAGAAAATGCCAAATTATATATAGTAGCACTAGCAATCCTCCACAATATTGCTATTGATATGAAAGAAGACCTGGATGTAACATATGATGACACTGAGAATGCTCCAGAAGAACCAAGACCACCCCAGATGCCCACAGGCAATCAGACTGGAAGAGCCGCTAGAGCTGCTTTTATTGAAGCATATTTTTAAGGATGTTTTATTATTTATTATTAAGTTAAATTGTAAATTATATTATTTCATATTAACATCATAATTAATCTTCCTGAAACTGTACTTATAAAAGGTGCAAGCTGTATTACACCTATAATTAAGGCAGCATTTAGATATTATAAACAACATGTATGTGCAATTTCCTCTTTTAACAATATTCGATTCTTGTTGGTGTATCTATTAAATAAATAAAATGTGTTAAATAAATAAAAAGTTATACTAATTAATTTGAAAGAGGATTTTATTATTTATTGTCACTTTAATTCAAAATATACCTTTACAATAAAATTTAAAAAAAATAAGTTCCTTAAATCTGCAGTACTTTAACCCTTAGCCACCTGACATATTTTTCAGTTACACTACCACCTTTAGTATTATAATATATCCCTTATTTAGTAGTATGTATGTATGTATGTAGTATATGTGCGGTATGTTGTATGTATTGTATGATATTATGTATAATATTTAAGTAGTGAATTATCTTTGACTCTCAGCTTTGTGCACATTTTATACCTGCTTATTAACACTATTTCTAACGAACAAAGGTTGGCTGGAAGAGATCTCTTCTAGGGATAAGTCCACCTTTGCATACAAAAATTATATTAAAATGTATATAACATTTTCTTAAAGGGCAATAAAGAATACTCAAATAAAAGTCACATCGTTGTTTTCATTATATTTTTATTTATTTTAAGTTTTTAAACTATGCAAAAGCATGGATCTTCTTATTAAAAATCAACACAACGCCATAGTTTTTACTTATTTATGAAAAGTTCGATATATTATCTCTAACATAAAATAACTTTTGGCACGATAAGGGCACAATTATTAGAAAATCACAACCCACAAAGTTTCATGAGTTACAACTTCAATTAAAGCACCTTTTTTTGGCGGTATTCAATGCAAATAGATTCTAACATGCAAAACTCATGTAAGTTGTTGTTGCTTTAAGTGCTCTTTTGAAAGTGGAGTTACACTTTTTGGCATCTAACTTCATTGTTCGCCATTGCTGCTTTAATTCGATCAAAGTCCTGGTTTTACTATTTAATTCATTGAAGCTGAAACATAAAAAGAAATAAACTAGACTCAATATTCGTTTATAGCCAGTACTACGTTCAAGAAATACTTAATAGCCTTACCATTGCAACACATTTTGCCAAGCTTTTTGTTTGCTTTTATTGGTGTTTGTGTCAGTGCACTTATTTTCAATAATACCTAAATTATCCTTTAGGCACTCTCTTAACAAACACTGAAAATAATAACCAAATATTTTTCATAAACATCAAAATATAAAATATAAATATAATATACAGAAACTAGGCACAAATACATACCTTTTCCACATCATCCCAATTAGGATTTCGCTTTCTCTTCTTAATTTGCACAACTTCTGCCATGGTTAAATTTAATTTTAAAAAGTACGCCCGGTAAAATCAAACTTTCAGGTTATGTTCGTAACGGTTCGTAAGACGTAAATCGTAAGCTGACTTGACAGTAGCTAGTTATACAGATTATAATACACTTTAATCCAAAACCAAATACAAAAATAGAAAAAAAAGACAAATTTAGTAACAAAAGTACATAAAAATATTATTATTAAACTAAATTAAATATAAAATGCGAATTAATGAAATGTTAACTGTTACATTTTCACTGATTCTGAACTAATTCTCAACGCTTCTTACTAAATGTTGCCATAAAGAGGTGTATAACCAATGAATAGATAACCATTGCTTATGATACGTTTATTAGTCAGACAATGTTATAACAGATGTTTAACGCTATTCAACCCTTACTCATTGAATACGTATACAGCGTTTAAACAGTTGAATAAGGAACTTTTATTAGTAAGGCATTATATGTATAAAGTTCATGTATAAATAATCATCTGCATACAACGAATATTGTCATGACCATACAAAGTAAAAAGTTGTGAAGCTTTCGATTTTTCATCTGTTTTATTTTGGGTTTCTAATGTTTTATACTTAAACAAACTCTTTTTTGATAACGCTGTGGGAACCCTACACGGGATCCTGCCAGTGCGTCAACCGACATGCTGAGGCAAACTTTTTGATTTAAGAAGTAGGAGATATCTCTAAAAAATGTGCTTTTGTGGTTGTGTTAAGTATCATTTCTACGATTCACAAGGAGGCACTTTCATAATTCAATAAAAATATTATTTTTGATCTAAAACTCTTAGCAGGAAACTAAAAAAATACTAAAGCAAGCAAACGTTTATTATATAATATATAATAACGCTACTTAATAGGTAGTCATTATGGGAAAATATCGCGGCATGACATAAGACGACTCGTGAACTATATAAACTATAGGTAAAGATGATTATTAAGTCAATATAGTATTAGGTCTAATTAGCCTTGAGAGCACTTCTCGAGCATCAATAATTTAGTTTCTAAGATTAACGATTTGGAATGCAGACGTCGTAGTGGGACTCTAATTAGTGTTCGGAGTATTTTATATAATAAGACGTTATAAATTAATGATCATATATTATGTCTCAATTTCTAAAGTTAGTTTTGCACATCAAATGACATGAAAATAAATACCTGAATCAATATAGTCAATACGTAAGTCGTTTAACGCTGTATCTAATTATAGTATTGATTAAATCTTCGCAATTGTATGCATTTACCCGCTCCCCTTTCGTAGATATATTTACCTATAATAACGGCGTAGCTTCTGACGATTATAGCCTTATATTAAGTAAAGTAAGCATAAAGGGGGCAAACAGGCAGGAGGCTCACCTGATGGGAAGTGATCACCTCCGCCCATGGACATCCGCAACACTGCAGGGCTTTCAGGAAAGGAAGGGAGGAGGGAGGGAAGAGGGAGGTAGGGTGGAGGGACGAGGGAGGAAGGAGGGATGGGGAGTGGGCTCCCGGACTCTCTCTTACTGGACGAAACGCGATAGCATAGCTGCCACTTCATGCCGGTCTTCTGTGAGAGAGTGGTAGGTACTATACGGGGCGTGCCGGCCCATTCGGCTTGTACCCGAAGGTAACAAGCATGGCACTACCACTAAATTAACTTAATCAACAAAAATTGGTTGAACTCTCAAGCGAACAAGCTAGCAAGCTGAGAGAATGTAGTTGTATTATGAGAAGCAACTCACAACACGTCATGTGCTCCACACTATTAACTTGTTCAAACTTTAGGCCATCGTTTAAAATTAGATTGAAGTGTCAATGCATGTCAGTTGGGTTTTATATTTTTTTACGTAAACACTTTGTCGTCTGTTAGACCCGTATGTGCCTGCATAGTGATCTTGTTGAATATTGCAGATAAATATCAAAATAAAATATTAAATATAATAAATTTTCAATTACGAATCTATACGTCTCTTACCTCAATTGGCTAGAGGTTAGCATGTACGACTTCCGGAGGTCCTGGGTTCGATTCCCGGGTCGGGCGAAGTAAGTCTTTGTAACAGCATTGAGTTAAAAAGGTTTTTTATATGTCAAATATATATTTAATAGATATTTGACATAGCTTTTGTCAAATATTTATAACTTAGGAGAACATAAGATTAAACACATTGTTTTTAAGAAGTCTCAAAATTGCTACTTTAAAAAAATTCATCAATTGGGTGCTTTCATTAAATCCATGTACGAGTAAACGAATTACTTTGATCAAACGATTTCATTTCAACGTTTGAGTTTGTACGTATTGTAGGTATATGTACTTGAAGTAACATGCATTCGTATGAACATGTTCAGTTACAATGGATATTGGTTAAAAAACATGCATTGCAAACTTTTATTATACATAGTAAAAGTAATAAATTTGCAGCTTTTATTAAAATTTTCCTAGCTTTTCAAATTTGCTTTTGATAAATTTGGCACGGCTTTAGACAGAACTAAAACATTTGTGGCGATTGAAATTGATGACTGGAAGCAGTAATTGGACGTACGTACTCGTACATCGTTTGTGTTACTATTTCAATTATCTTTGTGGGAGCATTTTTCCATATTTTGGTACCTTTCCTATTCGTACTAGAGGGCAGTAAAATAGTAAAACTCTTTTATCTGCGGCTTGGAAACCCAAAAAATGATATAACAGCAAGAATGATGATAGCTAAAACGCTATGTATTTGTAGGTATAATACCTACATACAAAACTTTTTTTCACTAAAATCGTTTCTTTTTTCTTAAATAAGTATACAAAACTATATTTAAAATATTCCTTATTCTTTATATATAAAATTATTTCTCTCCATAATGGTTGCTGCAAAGCTCGAGAGAACTGGAGCTTACGAGGCTAAGTAGACAGTGAACAGAAGCCTAATGTACAGTCGTAAGCAATGACATGTATACATTGACAACTTTTCAAATATATGTAAACATCAATCGTTTCAAAAGAAAGTATACAAGCTTTGTGTCAAAATAAAGTATACGTATGTTGCTTCATATTTAAGTATACATTTTTATCAATTCATAGTAAATAACATAAAACGAATACTATTATATACAAGTTTCGTGTTATAACTATGTAGCCATTAGTCTAAGAACTAAGAATAAAGCATTAAATATTATTTTCGTATTTAACAAAGTTTTCTAATACAAATACTGTGTTTCTTTCATTAAATACGTAAATTCTTTAAACTGGTCGTTAGAAGTTTAATTTATTTTTATATGTTAAGTGATTGAATCAATTCGACTAATTGCGACCTGATTCTCTAGGATGCGCCTTGGATTCAGACTTTAGGCAGAGCTCTCCTAAACAGCTTTACCCAGGGTATATGAGATATCTTCTGCAGCCAACAGCACAGACAGGATTTAAAATATTGTAACACCATAATTCGTAAACTTATTAATTAGATAATTAACAGTAAAATATGTTTTAAGATCTTAGGCTTCTTGCATCGGAAAATGAAGCATAATACTTTGCTTTTAAAAATGTATAATTATGTATTTAAATTTAAATATTATAATACATTTTTAAATCATACGTATAATACAAATATTATCGCGTAATAGACTGTGCATATGTGTATGTGTAAGAGCGTTTGTAACACATTCACAACATTGGCTGACAGTTTTAAACTTTTGACAATTCGAGGACAAGATCAGTTTATTTAAAATTTTAATGTGTAACAAAGCATTGAAAAGAATTCGAATTTATTAGAATTACAACTGACAATTCTCTATTTGTTTAGTTTGCGTTGTTATGAGAAACTTACTTTTTCATGAATTCGCCCAATGATATTAAGTTGTCATAGCTCAATTGGCGTAGTTGTAGTATGCGTATAATATCCTTGCGACGCGGGTTCAAATCCCGTGCGTGGATAACTTTTTTAATTTTTTTAATTTAGGGACAAGGAGTGAGCCGTGATGAACGTGGCTCGTCATCATCATTGAGTATATGTTTTCCACATTTGTGAATTTATAAGAATATACAATAATACGTATAATTATAATAGAACAGTGAGTTAAAAAATCTATACATGAAATATTTTTTTTTGTTTTTATAAAAAAAATACTGTAACGTATAGTGCATTAAATATAAATCCCAAAAAATATGTTTTAATTTTTTTGTCTGTTAGTATGTTTTCGTTTAACACAAAAAGTACTTGGCCGATTTTAACCAAACTGTGTAGTTACCTATAACGTATTTCTCGGACCATGACTTAGGATACTTTTCATTATAATATAAAAGCATTTTAATTTACAGGAAAAAATAATAATTGGTTGTATTGAGCTTTCCTTGGATAGCTAGTGATTAAACGGTAAGTTCATCTGTGTCTATTTTACGAGCCGAGTTTGAGCTTCTCGCCGGTTCTTCTCAGCAGAACAGCTTTCCGAGCCGGTGGTAGTTTACTCACAGACTTACAGACTGACTTTTAATTTTGATAATGTAAAAATGACGATTCAAAAGAGCTTGTTAAAGTCTATTTGAATAAAAAATATTTTGATTTGATTGATTTACGCAAATTTTTGAACGTAAACCTAATTTTTTTATAATTAATATTTACCACTAGCGAGCCCGGACCGCTGCGCTCGGCGTAAGATAAAATAAATAAAACAGTTTTCATAATTAAAAGTAGCATAAGTTACTCCTTAAAACATTAGCTACGATATCTGAGGTCAAAAGTCCCGTCAAAATCAGTGTATCCGTTTCGAGGATTAGCCGAAACTAACAGACAGACAATTGATGTATGGATGTAAGTACCGTATATACTATCTATGCATTGAGTCTTCTTCTTCTTGCCGAGTCGATGGCAATAGTTAAAGTAAGAAATCCCAAAACCCCTTAAAAATAAAGATTAAATAAAAAGAAGCCCAAAACTCGGCCACCATAATAATTGCATAAGCTCCTGTAAGATGCAGGTAACAGGACCAGGAGGTCATATAAGTAAGTGAGGTAAGAGAGGAAGAGTACAAGTCTGCACTCCAGGTCAATACGCAAATCCCCACCTGGTTGAGTATACTTATTTATGATTTTTATCACACTATGATTAATTCATATTTTATTTAAAAGAATATTTAAAAAAATGTATCTTTTTAAAAATGTAAGAAACTAGCATTTCCCGCGGCCCCGCCCGCGTTCTAAAGACTGGAAACAAAATACTTAGATTTCACACACCGTGTGACGTTTTATAATCGGTTTGTAACGGTTAGTCGATATTTCTTACAAAATCATCATCAAAACCTGTCCTGAGGTTTTCTCGTGATGCAGTCACAGAAAGACAGACAGACAAAAATTTTAAAAACGATAGATTTGATTGTATGGATAATAATGTCTATCTATTTTAATTACATTTTTATCTATTTTAATTAGATTTTAAAAAAAAATTATGTACAGATTTGACTCAGTTACAATTATTTTATTATATGTTTATGATAGATAGTGAATTATTTGACTTTTCAAAATAGATTTTAAGTTGACGTCTTTGTATCGATGCGCAAAACGGCAACGTCGCGTCGCTTACGTCGGTTGCCGTTCCGTCAAATAACATGTGGCCTAATATAAATTTATCTTGACACATTGTAATTTGTAGTAGCGCTGTGGTAACGCGCTTGCTTCGATATCCATGTGATGGGGGTTCAAGTCTGAGTTTGAGTTAAACGGGCTAAATACATATAAATTTATCTGCCAGTTACTTTATTGGGAAGTTTTATTATGAAACAGATAAAATATATCAGCAACCATTATCGCTAATCGACTACTAAACGCTTATTACCTACTAAGGTCAATATTTAGGATACCGTTTACTACAGGATAATCGTTTATTCTTACTGGATAATACAATAACTGGTTCTATGGACCACCCACATATAAGCGTGGCGGAAATTTAAATGGGAATTTAATTATTATAAGTAATAGCATAATATTGTCATAAAATATGAACTAAAAAATGTTAATGGAAGAGACACACTATATATATGCATTAGAAAACTTTGTTTCAAATACGAAAATATTATTTTATGCTTTTCGAGCGCAAACCTGTGCACTTTTTTGTGCACAGACTAATGGCTAACTACTTATATTACGAAAAGTATACAATAATATTCGTTTAATGTTATTTACTATGAATTGATAAAAATGTATACATAATTATGAAACATCTTACGTATACTTTATTTTGACACAAAGCTTGTATACTTTCTTTTGAAACGATTGATGTTTACATATATTTGAAAAGTTGTGAACGTATACATGTCATTGCTTACGACTGTACATTGTTCGTGAATAGAATCTTCGATGTTTGGGAAAATATAAAAGCAGTATATGCATCTAAATTAAAACAAAAGGGCTTAGAATCAAAGTAAGCGGAAAATGCTGAAGTTTTGAAAATGAGCAACTAACGAGAATAGTTAAACGGACTTGTAATTTGCATACAAATTGGCTTTTGGGGATAAACGCTCCATTTGTATTCAACCTCAGAACCCCAGCTCAGTGGCTGAAGAGCATTTATCCAGTTTCCGATTGGAATCGGCCGCAGTATCATCTGCTTATCCACATCGCTCGGGGAAAGGTATCGAGCCCTTCACAAAAAATATAGGTATAATATTATCTACCCAAGTTCAAAATCTTGACAGAATGAAATATGTTCGTAGAATATTGTTATTTTGTTAAACGGTACATTATATTATTTATTTATCGATATTTTTGCTCTGTTACAAACGTCATGGTCAAGGAAAGATAAATTGACATTAAAAGAATAATTTTAGCGATTGTGAAGGTTAAAAACTCATATTCGTATATACTTATCTGTAATGAACACAATAAAATTTTTTTATATACTTTGTAAAAATATATTAGAAGCATTTTAGTTTAAAATATAAGTGAAATGTTTATATTTTCATACATGATAACATAAGTTTACCTACACGCATGGACCTAACAGTATTTAGTATAACGGAAGCTAAAATAAACTGTCTATTCTTAGACTCATTAACAAGAACATTTTTAAGTTATAGAAGCTGAGTAATTATAAAAGCTACATTTAAAGATGAAATTGCCTTTTGATGGAATTTGAAAATTATCGGTACCATATTACTTTATCACACTTCGAAAAGGAGGAGCTAATTATTTCCGTTTATTTTTACTAAGATTTCAAAGGTTAAACAATAATTATTTTATAATGATTTATAAGCCAGTAGATTTTTTTACTAAATTATTAAGTTTTTTATAAAATGGTATAATTAATGTTTTTTTTTTCAAATTAAACTAGTAATACTACTTATCTGATTACTGTTGTGTTAGATTAATATGTATAAAAATATATGAATATTGCTCGCACACAAAATGTTATGTATACAGTATACTTCTTACCATGACAACATTAAGAGCTTTAAGATATCACTTTCATGCTATTCATAAATTATTCATATATAATAAAGCATGTTTTTTAATAATTAATAAATCAGTTGCTTAATTGTATTTTTCAATTCCTGCAATTCAAAAGGTAATAAATGCAGAATATTTTTTTTACTTTGATGTAACTTGTTTATTCTCAAACAACATCAACTCACTTTTTATTTATTTTTATCACGCTTTATATGAATCTGATAAATATTCTTGTCTCGCGTTTTTTATCGGGCCTACGACGTATTTGAATTTGCATTGGCTTTTATATATTATAACTTTTTAATAAAATGGTAATAATATAATAATATTTTGTATAATTAAAAGAAAATAAAGTTTATCATTAAATTACTGCTTCATGATACTATTGTTACAGGTATATTATTATTTGAAAGTTCATTAATTAAGTATAATAGATATTACCTATATTATACACAAAGTTCGGGCTCTTTCCAGCACATACAGTTCTCGAGGCATAAGATCAGCTTTGTGTTTGTGTGAGTGCAGTGTACGCATAGGAACGACGATACGGATAGACGTTGCTTGATTGGTATAAACCCGTTTTAACTGGTTTTTGATGCGCGGCTATTGGCTTTAAGCTATCACTCACACAAATGCAAAGCTGAGTTAAGCCTCAAGAACTGTACATTATATCTAATTAGCGCGAGCGTATAAACCTCTTTAATCATTCTATCTATTAAAAAAACGCATCAAAATCCGTTGCGTAGTTTTACAAATCTAAGCATACATAGGGACAGACAGACAGCGGATACCGACTTTGTTTTAGACTATGTAGTGATACATATGTAAAAATGTGTATGTTTTCAAACCGCGCACGGTTAGAGTTACAGCGCTGTAATATATCGATGCTAGTTATAGTAAAACCCTACTATCATATTATGAAAGTATGTATGATATTCGGTAGCGCCACAATGGCATCTCTTTCCATGCGCCCAGCACGATTGCCCTGTCTGAACAAAAGTTTAAAACTCTTGGATTAGTAGACTGTAAGTGTTCAGTGTACCTACAAGTATTATAAATGAGTTACAAATAAGTGAGTAAGATGGACAGATAAGATGGATGTTAAATATAATTAAAAGAATAATATTTATAATACAGTTAAATACTAGGTACAAAGTCTAATAACAATAAAGCAGTCGCCGGATTTCATAGAAAATATAATTAGTGACTTAAAAATAACAAGCTTACTATAATAATGAAACAATCACAAATAACAAAATCGCACCAACATATTTATAAATCAAACAAGCTGAGAAATTATTTGAATCAATAGGTGCTTACCTAAAATAACTATAGGCAGTTACTACTTTCAAACAGCATGTATGTATAAAAGGACATTATTTAAACTAAAGCATATTGACCATTATCAGTATGGCGATAGCTATTCACTTTACTAAAATGCTCACCCCTATGACCAAACGATTTGCTCTCAATGAGAGACACAAGGGTCCTCCACACAGATTGGATGTCACTGCGGTTGCGTCCATCACCAGCCGTCACTCGCTGAGCTAGAGTGCCCTCAACCGAAATTTAATTAATTTATATTAGTGTCCTTTCTAACACTACACAATCATCTTCAATAAGTACTCCAATGTGATATTATGTATTTGTACCTACATTTTTATATATTCTACTATAATTAACTAGATATTCTTTAAATATGAGGAATAAGCTATTACAATAATAAAAGAAAATAATGTACCGTGGTATAGCCATAGTGAATAAAAAACCATCATCATCATCATCAGCCCTTTTTAACTGGGCACGGGCCTCCCTCAGTACGAGGGGGATCAGGCCATAGTCCACCGCGCTGGCCTAGTGCGCGTTGGCGGACTTCACATGTCTTTCGAAAACTTGTTAGGTTTTCTCAGCCATGCAGGTTTCCTCACGATGTTTTCCTTCGCCGTAAGACAAGTGGTAATCATGATACAAATGATTCGCACATGAAAATATCGGAGGTGCGACACACGGATTTGAACCCGCATCACTCGGTTATCCAAGCGACGCGTTACCGCTGGGCTACCACTGTCTTAAAAACCATAATCATTGTAAATAAAAAAATGTCTTATAATATAATTATACCGGAATAAAGTTCTGTTCAGGCTAGCCCTGAACAAAGAAGAATTTAGGAGGTTGACTGCCAACCTTCACTCATGGAGAGGCACTCGATGAAATAAAAATTAAATGGAATATAATAAAAAAAATAATGTTATTTTACAAATTCTGACAAGTATGGATTTACTTTACCATTATTTTATAACATAGAAATTCAATCACAATGAGTACATAAAAAATATAAAAAAATAATTTTTTGAAATATTTGTCTGTCTGTTTGTTCCTACTAATATTTGAAATGGCTGGACCGGTTTGGACGGGACTTTTACTCGCAGATTTTTCAGGTTATAAGGAGTGACTTTTTTAAACCGTTTAATTTATTTTAACTGTCGCCCAGTGAAACGGTTAGCTGTATTTTGATAAAAAAATCTTGTAATTGATAAACATTTCAAAACGTTACTATATAACCCAAGTATTGTTGACATAAATCGATAGTGTTAACGTATTAACTACAAGCCCAAGTCATTGTTATACGACAACAAAAGGACCAATCTTTATCAATAAATACGTTCACTCTTATTAATCATTGCTTAAACAAGCAAATATGTCCAATTCTATATCCAATTTCCTGGCCCTCTCCAGGAGTATTTGTTCGAAGTTTTTATTGTTCAATTCAAAAGGAAGTCACTTATATAGAGAAGGCACTAGCTACAGAATTAAGCAAATAATGAATATAAGTACTCTATCAAAATTACCTTCGATTTATTTATTTAAATACCATCTGCTTTTCATTTTGCAAGCATACCTTCTTTAAATTAGGAATACTAAATGGATGTTCTGAATTCGAGCCCTTTTTAAGGATACTTAATGGCGAGAACTTCATGTGTAAGTCCAAACACTTCTTATAAGAAGCGCAAGAAGGTCTGCAACCCCTTGAAGCTGATACAAAAATCAAACTTCTAAATCAAAGTAATCAAGGCTAGGGCCGTTAAATTTGCATATAGGAGATTTAAAAAAAGAAAACTTTTTTCTGAAACTTAGTAAATAGAAAACTCCGGAACCCGTACCTAAATAAATATATTGATACATTTTAAAATATTTATATTACTAAACTTATTTTAATGTTTTATGCTATGAAACCTTTGCTTTGTATGTCATAAGCGTACTTGTCTAATTTTATTCTCTTTATTAACTTCATACATGAAATTATGTAAACATGGGTGAAGCAGTGAATAATTTAAAAGGGCAAGTACTTCATCAAAGGGCGACACTAATTCATCATTATTATTTTGCTCTTGGTGTAATACCATAGGCTTTTGATCTAAAAACCATAATCTTCGCAATGCAAAAAAATGTAGAAGTATCCGCAACAATCTTATCGCAGTTACATTCAAAATAAACGTACAATTGATGAAACTATATTCAATACTATGTTCTTTATCAAATTACGTCCTTCTTTATATTCACATTGCAAACGGGAACAGCCTGTAAGACCGTCTATACAAAATTAAATTGCTCTGAAAGGCGGTACCCGCTTACTGTTTCAACGTACAGATCCATTTCTATTCGAAGATGCTTTTATCTCAGGCTCACTTGATGTAAGCAATTATTATATGGAATGCTTTTAGCCTCTTCCTCTTATTACGTACCTAGCCTTATTTACATAATAATTTAAGTAAATATAAATTTCTACTAAATATTATAAATAATTAGAAAAAATATATTTTTCTATAGGAAAATAAATGAGTTTCATTTGTACGCAAAAACTCAAAATAGACACACAATAAGGTACATTTTAAAAATTCACTTAAAATTAAGTGCACAACTCGAAATTCTTGTTTTTTAATGTTGTGTGCGCTAGTTTGACTATGTGTTTAAACAATTAAGTTGATTTTTGAAATTTTATTCTTTATTTTAAACTAACGTTACTTTTTGATGTCACTATTTGAAATAACAGATATTTGTTAGGACTTGTAGACTATGTATCTGAATGATTTCATTGTAATACCCTCTCATGTTAGGTAAAGAAAAGATAAGTTTTATGCTCAACAACGTACGTTTGTAATAACATCAAAAGTCATTTTTGCGGAGGAAAGGAAACATGATATTTATAAAAACAAAGATTTTCGTGGCCTTTAACCTCTGATATCTTGTGACTCTTACACCAGATAATATGAGATTTTGAGCTTACGTATACTAATGTCCCAACATATTTATTTATTTATTATAGATTATTGTTATTATTTTCTATCCCTGTATCCTTGATTGAATATTTATTTGCCTTGTGATGTGTGAATGTGTGAAATGCAATCCTTGATAAGGAAATTATTTTTTTACATGTTGTTTGTTTACTTTCAGATGTTTGCTCAGTGAAGCAGTTTCAGTGTGCGAATAAAAATTGTATACCGATAACATGGGTTTGCGAAGGAGAAAACGACTGCGGCGACAACTCTGACGAAGATATCGAGGAGTGTAAAAAAGGTGAGTGATTCGTATAAATTATTACGCCTAAGGTGGGTTATTATTTTGATAGTTAAAAATATGAATTTAACTATATTAAAACCACAAACTTCCCATGGAAAACATACAACATACAAATTTTAGTTTTGCTAAGGCATAATCATAGATCAAGAAATAAAAAAAAAACATATAAAATATGAATCTAATGAACGTCTTAAAGAATAGTGTATGTTCATTCCGCTAAACTTAACTAGGGATTAGGGATTCTTCGTTCGTATTCGATAGGTTCTTACGAGTATAAAATTCGTAACGTATATGGATAAGTATGAACTATTGTCTTTTTAGCTAAATAGTATTTCAGTTTATCTACAAAAGGTCGAACGAGATTATACTCCAGCAGTTTAGACTGTGTTTCTTCATAACTGTAAAACTTTAATAAATATAATTAAAATTATTGTTATTTTGACGTTATTATTCGACGCACCGATCGTAGCAAGATCGGTCAGTAACAAGGAGAATAATAAAATTTTACAATTAAATCAAAACTGACTCATTAAAAGCAAACGAGCTACGCATGCGTAATATAAGGAATAAGGCGCCACCGAGTCGCAGCGTGTCATCTCTCATCAATAAAGGAAGCCAAATAAATAATACATATTATGTACCTACTCAAGTTCCTCAATGAGTTTATAATAAAATTTTAAGAACATAATATAGAGTCTGACGTGACGTGACTGTTTGACGAAACGTTTGGCTCATTTGGTAGTGACTCTACTTTCTGCGCCCGCGGTCGCAGGTTCGAGTCCCATTGGGGGCAATCATTTGTTGAGCACGAATGTTTGTACTCCAGTCATGGGTGTTTATATTTATAATATGTATGTATTTAAAATATATATATGTCTAGTATATCAACTATCTGGTACCCGTAACACAAGCCCCGTAGCTTACTATGGAACTAGATGGTGCTGTTGTAATGGGGACATTCCCAACATATTTATTTATTATTTATAATATAAAGTGCAAAATATTCTTGATTGAAATTATATAAGCTTCAATACATTCTGTCTTTTCTCTTTTCTCTGGCTTTTTCGAGATACGGCCACAAACAGACAAAACTTTAAAAAAACAATAGATTCAGCCTCTGCATCAATAATTGATGATTAAGTGAACTTTCCTGACGTGAAGTTCAATCATGATTATATGAGTTTTTAAATATTTTTAGTTTTGATAACAATGACTATTCATACTATATTATTAAAGTATTTAATCGCATTTTATTTCATGATTATATGATATCTAATTGATTATTCATTATTTAACAATACATTACATCAATGTTACAAAATTATGATTGAAATTTAAAAAGCAATCGTGAAAGATAATTTTAATACTGACATCTTTTCAATACTTTTTTTCGTATCGGTATGGCAATGATAATATTAATTAATCAAATTAATTACAATTGATTTGCGATATATCAGAAATAAATTACTTTCGCCGATCCATTTAATGTATTGGCGGCGCAGTATATTAAAACTGTGCGATCAGTCATAAACTTTTTAAATCAATAGCTCACATGTAGATTAAAATTATTTTTAGTTCTATTTTTAAGTCATATATTGCAAAGTCTAGAATAATGTAATTTGTTATTAAGAATTAGAATAATTTGAATAAAACTTTATAAAATGTCGTATTGATACACGTATTAGAGAATATGTGAGATTCATAAATAAAGTTTATTACGAGTATAACTGTGCTGGATGGATAGGGAATTATTGAACTAAAAATAAGATACAGTTAACTTTCTCTCTTAAAGAACAGCGCAAGCAAAACTTTGCTAATTTAGCAGAAAACACAATTACATAAAATAAGTATAACCAACATCTAAAAGGTTATTTTCTTACAATAAATATGAATAAGAAGCCACTGTGCTTTTGTTAGCGATTGAGATGTTCCACGAATATTTAAAGATTGGTGTTTGAACAAGATATCAATTCATTTTAATGGACGTCATTTTTGAATTGCTGCTCTATTATTAAAGGACGGTAGGGCAGGGTCGATTGTTTATAAAAGTAAATGTTGAAAGCAGTTTGATCAGTGGTGCAAAAGTTTCCTACAATTGTTATTTCACAATGAATATTTTACGTTCACAGATCAGAAGGCATATTAAATTATGTTCTTTCTTATTAATTTAATTAAAACTAGCGAACGATGTATAGTAAACGTATATTTTATACATCTTTCTCACAAAAACAAGTAACAAAGATGTCATGTACAAAAATTATAACGTATATATTGAAATATAGTACGTAAATATTGAAAGCACTTTAAAATAAATTAAAAAAATTGGACATTCGTAATGAAATAGGTTGAGCTCGTTGAAATTAAGTTCGACCATGAAAATAAGGCTCAATTTCGCTAGAGGGCTCTCAATGAAACGCGGACGAGAAAAACTTGAGCTGACCCTGAGTGCTTATTATAAGCGAATGATATGAAAGAGCAGTGGTTTTAAATAAAAATATTTTATGAATATATTTACGTTTAAATATCTACGTGTAGGATCGTTTTATTAGTTTTGGTTAATTATTTTTTATTATTTCAACAAAACAGTTCTTCAAGCGTTAAAGTTAAAATAAGCGTAAATATATTATAAATTGTTAAACTTTACACCACCTTAGTTAATCAGGATTTCTAACTCATGTTATTAAAATGAATGGATCAGATTGTTCTCTTCATCCATCTTGTTATTCCCAGAAGCAATCTTCGTGCTTGTCAAATAATTGACAAACGAAGCATTAAAGCATTAATGATAAAAATCAGAATGTTTCACATGCTTTTTTTAACTCTTATACAGTGTTTAAATAAAGTTTTGTTATAAATGTATTTTTAACCGACTTCAAAAAAAGGAGGAGGTTGTCAATTCGTCGGGGTTTTTTTTTTCCTATGTATGTTCCCCGATTACTGGACGATGGCTGGACCGATTTGGAAAATTCTTTTTTTGTTTGAAAGGGTTGTCCCAGTTGGTCCCATTGTCACCAAGTCAGGATCTGATGATGGGATCCCAGGGAAATCGAGGGCAACTCTCAAATTTTATAGGCACCTACTATGTTTTTGATATATTTTCTAAAACTGATGAAGCTTTTACGTATGAAAATCATCATCTCATGTGGATGTGCTGATGATGGAAGGTACAATTCCTCAACGATTCTTTTTATGTTTGTTCATTTATTTCTGCGTCAAATGCTGGCCGATTACAATTTTGTTTTGTTCGGTAGGGTATACTTCCAAGATATTCACATTATCACCAAGTCAGGATCTGATGATGGGATCCTAGGGAAATCGAGGGCAACTCTCAAATTTTATAGGCATTTATTACGTTTTTCGTATATTTTATAAAGCTGTTCAAGAATTTGTGATGATGTAAGGTATATCTCCTCAACGGTTAGGAGTTGAAAGAAAATTATTTTAATATTATACGTACTTATGAACCGATAGTAGCCAAAGCAAATAAAATCGTAACACAATTTAATTAATTTATCAATTTGTAAATATAATCAAAATATCTGTTCGAAAGTTCATTGCAAAGGCAGAATAAAACTGTCCTTCTTGGCTGGCACCGACTCCAACAATAACTAAGTAATTAAAATTATTTTTTTCTTTTTAGTTTCGATTTGTAACGTTTTGAAGTCGGTTTTCATTTTTGTTAAAAAATAATTTTGTTGATCTTTTCTTGGTCTTGGTGCATTCAAGTGCATAAGAGAAATACGACTAATAACGAATGGAAAAGAGTGTAGAGGTATAATATGAATTAATGATATTTTGCATATTTTATTAATTATAATTATTATTAGCATTTAAAAACAAACAAGAACACCAATCAGCAAACTGTTCGATATGAAACTAATATTCATACTAATGTTACAAAGCTAAAGAGTTTGTTCGTTTGTTTGATTAAACACACTATACTCAGGAACTATTCCTGCCTGGTGCGAATTAAAGAATTCTTTCGTTGCGTGTGCTCATTGTCAATGGTCATTATCATTTTGTAAACATGATGTCAAATTCTTATTCAAATAAATACGTTATTCATCACAATTAATAATATGTAAAGTCTAAGAATTTTCATATCGGTCCTTAGAACGCGGGCGAAACCGCAGGAAAGGTTAGCGTACGTAGGTATATAATTGGAAAGATATTTTTATTTCATCTTTTGAAATTGACACATTTTATTTATTCGAGCTAAAGACATTAATTTTATGTTAACGATAATAATTCAAGAAATACCCAGAATGCCTAATTGGAAATAAAGATTTATAAAGAATAAAGCACTTGTTCTGTTTATTATTTCAATGTAAGAAAAATATTTTCACTCTCTCTTTAAAAATAGGTCAACCCAAGTCACACTCCAGTGTGGACTATTATTTGGTCACGTTTCGTAGGCCAGACTAGCAAAATAGCGCCATTTATGCTAATATATAATTCGATTATACTTTAATTGCTATATTTAAGCCTCTTGCAACATTAGAAACATGTTTTCTACAAATGCATGGGGCATGAGGCACACCAATAAATATAAAAAAAAAACTTAACACAAATTCGATTATGAAGTATTCTATTTAAATATCGAACTCTAACAACAACAACAAAACAAACACCTTAAAATAATGTTTGTAGAAATAATATTAATGATGTCGAGAAATTTCCTAATACGAAACAAAAAAATACAAATAATTTGAAAGAATGTAAGAAAACTTTTAGTATTAACAAGAATTTCATGTAAAACAGGTTCTGAGGGACCCATATGTGCCTATTATTCATGAAATTGAAATACATTCAAACACTTACGTATATTGTGGCACACTCTTCTAAAATTTGCAAAAGGCTTGTAAATTTCTTATTCCCATCATCCTCGGGATTGGGGTCGATATAATAAATTTTGGTTATCCCTGATTCTCGCACTGGAAAGTGTAATGATGCTTTTCCGCCTCAGACGTCTCCGTCCATCTTGATTGCGTAATGCTCATCGAACCGATTAATATCTTGCTACAATACACAAATATTTTTAATTTATAAATATTTTATAAATATCTTTTAAACTTTTTTGTGTAACGTTTATATATAGCTGTATAACACTTAGTTATAAATTTAACGAGTATATTATGGTATGGTTTACATAATATTAAAAAAAAATCCTCCGCCGCGTCTGTCTGTCTCTTCGCTATAAGCTCAAAACTGTTTTCACCATTGTATAGAGTAGTTATGGACTAAAGTTTAAGTATATAAACTAGCGGTTTCACATGCGGTTTCACTTGTAATATTATAAACATATTAACTATGACTAGATTGCAAGCATTCGTGCTCATCACACAAATAAATACCCACCAATGGTATTCAAACCCGCGACGCTGGCATAGCAAGTAGTGTTAATACCTTACTGTGCCATACACGTCATAAAAAAGTAGTATTTCTTATACATATATAGTTTTTTGCTCAACTCATTTAAATAAATATTTAAGATATAAAAAAACAAGAAATACAACAAAAAACAGACATCTTTATATTTTATGTTTCTACCATAATTCCGCGAACCTTAAATAAAATTTAGGCATGAGCTTTTTATACAGGAGAAATGAGCTATTATTCCCACGCGATGAAATATTGAAACTATAAAGATGACTTTGTCCCGATTCACTTAATCCCTGACTGTATTTCACTTGTCAAGTAAGATAAAATGACTTTGTCACTTTCAGTTTATTAACTTATTTCTATGTATAAAATAACGTCGATCTCTTTTATGACGTATGGCGAAACTTTGTTAATCTTACCGAAACCAAGTTGAAGTCGAGGACATTATTTGCTTAACAAAATATTATATAAGTATACTAGCATTTCCCGCGGCTCTGCCCGCGTTCTAAAGATCGGAAACAAAATAGATTTCACATACCGTGTGATGTTGTGAAAACGCCGACCTCGCAGAAGATAAACATCCTGACTGATAAACCTTCGTGAATGGTTTAATCTTAGCACTCGCTCTCTCTTCCATGCTGCAGCTTCAAAGATAAAGATAGCCATGATGGTTGCCAAACTTCGTAGAAAAGTAGCACCCTAAGAAGAAGAAGTGATGTTTTATAGCCGGTTTGTAACGGTTAATGAGATTTTTCAGAAATTAGATATTTTCCTGCAATAAAAAATATCCTATGAATTGCCCCGGGTGCAAATTTCATCCAAATCCGTACAGTGATTTTTTCTTGATGCGATCACAGACAGACAAAATTAAAAGAGATTAAATTTTAAAAATAATAGATTTGGAATAATAGATCTATATATCGATAATATTTGAAATGTCTATTTGAATAAGATTTTCAAAAAAATATTTAATGTACAGATTTAACTCGGTTAGATTTTTATTATATGTATGAAAATTAAAAAGTATTAATAAGTGTTAATAAAGTGCTTAGTTAAGATATCAACAAGTCTAAACATATGTATTAAACAACTTTGCATGTACGTAATTACGTATTATGTCAAGATCGAGGACTAGACACTAAAGGAATATTAAAGCGTTGATAGTCAATTTATATCTTAGTAAGCACATTCCTTTGATTGATTGTCGAGCAATTGATTGAAATGTTTGCCTTGTTACTATGCCACATCTATATCGGTATCCTTTATTTATTTTTTATTGTTTTGTTACGTTGGGGCGTGCTTGGTAGTTATAAGAGTAATTAATTATTATTTGCTTTTGTATTTGAAGCTAAAAAGAAATCAATAAATAGTATAAATTTAGGTAATAGCGATGAAAAATGAACTATCTATTTACATATATCAAAGCCTAGTATAATTTATAGTAAGCGAAGTTTTCTCATAAATAAAAGAAAGACAATGTAATTTGATGAAAAAATATATTTTACTAAAATTTTAGGTTAAGACACCTAAACGTCTTTAAAAATAAGCTGTCGGAATATTGTATATATACGGCTTATGAATAAAATTAAATTAAAACGAGTAAAAAAAACAACATAAAACATTAAAAACTAAACGACAAGTAGGTAATTGGTAAGTAGGTCTACTTTCACTTTAGGTACCTAAGTACCTACCTAAATAGTATTTATCTAAATCAATCATCCTATAGAAACACCACATTAAAAAGTTATTTTCTCGAAATTTTGTACAATATTCTCTAATTTTTCTTTAAATAAATTAAATCGAGTAAAGAAGCTTTTTCCGAGAACTCGGTGAACATAAAGAAAGAAAATTACACGTCGAACATAATTCTTCACCGTTTATAAAAGTCGGTCAAAAGTCTTTGTGTACGTCACGTGCCAAATGCTCTTAGAGACCAAGTAAAATAAATGGAATTAAATTTCGAAAGAATACATTATTACTTAAAGTTCACGTTTAACTGTACGAGCACCCGGGTCACGTCTGAGAACGACTTTCGTGTCGGAAAATCTTGCGTATTTCTAGGTAAGCCCATGACTAATGGATGAAAGTAATATGAGGTAGCTGTATTTCTGACGAGCCCTCAAAATTTCCCACAGGTTTTGCGGTCCCGCACCAATGTTAGCTAAGAAATTTCAAATTACCTCTCATGTTTTATCTACTTACGATGAATGGCTGATATTAAATTTTACATAATTTATTCGTAACAGCGAATGATAGATGATTTACATTTTCATCTCGAAATATTTGTATAATGAATATTATGTTAACAGTATCAAAAAATTAGTAGATATAATTATATCATGTTATGTGAATATGTAAATAATGACAAACTCTTTGTTAAACGAAGATATTTTTATCAAATTTATGCGAATCAGATTTGCCTCGTTATTTACTTTTGTTAAAAGCTGTTTTAGACTCTAACGTACTATTAAGCCGTATCGTTTGTTTAAATTTACAGTCAGCATCGCCAAAGCTATAAGCCTAATGGCGATTGAATTCTTAATAGACATTTCGCACATAACGGTTGTTTAGATACATTTAAAATCGATATTTTATTAGTAAGGCTTTCACAATTCATTGATACTAGATAGAATCCCATTAATTGCTTATTTTAAGAGATAAAACATTTCTATGTGCCGCTTAATTATCCTCTTATACAATAATTTGAGTAAAGTATTAATTAGCGTAAAATTATGCAAAATCCACTTTTGACTTTGTCATAAAATAATTTTATACTATATTTTAAGGTAACTTGACTTTGAGGGCTTTTCTTAAGAACATTGATGATTATATTGTAAAAAAATTGTGTAATTTCAATGATCACAGAATTTTTCTTAGAGAATATTATACATTTGATTAATAAGAACCTAATAAAATAAGCATTGCTTAATATTACAGTTTTATAGGTCAGCAATATGCTCAAATATTCAAAAGAACGCTTACAAACCGGCGAAATGCTACCGGCAATACACAGTAAAAGCGAGGGTAGCTCTAAAAGATTGAGTTTTGTAGTCAGTCGATTTGAAGGAAGTAGCCATAGAGCAAAAATATGCTTATAAATTTATAAAGCTCTTTTCACAGCTAATTAGTATCTACTATTTATGTGTTTTCATAGATATAAATTAATTCAGTGGCTTGGGCCTTTCCAGGTCATAGTCTATCTAAATAGTATCTAAATTCAGCGTGATAAAGTAACACATGTACATACAAACTTTCGCCTCTAAAATGACTATTAAAAATAATACTTGTTTACGAAATAAATTCTGTCATATTGTTTGAAAAAATATAAGAAAATTCAAAAGAGAACGAAATTTAATCAATGCCAGCAATAAACACTACTTCCCCAAACCCCATAAAACGCAGAACCAATTTTGTAATATTCAAGACGAAGGTTGCTAGTAATTGCTGCTATAAAATGTGCTGTCCTCCGATCCTTTGAACTAGAAGACCCAATATTAAATTTTAGTGCTTCCCAAGTTTTTGGTCCTAAATTTTCATGGATTGTCTTTTTATCTTATTCGTTCACTTTGAAGTTCAATTCTCGCAATAGATTGTGAGTATTAAAGATTACGATTTAAGTACGTTTCAATTATATTAAGAATATTGTTTTTCTTTGTTCTGTTTTTAAGGTATTAATAATTTGTCTACGTTAATACTAATAACTTGTAGTTATTCTTTTATTACTCTTTTTCTCCGATATGGCGTCATTTTGTGATAACAAATGCCTAGAATGAATACACGGGTACTATTTCGATAGACCATTTAAAATTGGTTTTTACTTTAAAATTCTTAAAAAAACATCTTAGACGGTGTATTTTTCTTAAAACTTTACGCGTTTCAAAGTACCTATTTATCTAATAGGAATTAGCAATTAAATAATATATTTTTCATTAGCTTATCTTATAAATTTATTTTTGTAAGACTTAACATTAAATATATTTGCTTAATGAAATACGTGACAAAAACGGTCTACTCTGTTATCTCATAACAACCTCGTTTGATTGCGTCCTAACGTGGCAACATAATAGAAAGCCCACCGTAATCGTAGCTTGTAATCAAAGATATGAAATTCTCTGACAGGTAGAGGGTTTTAAATAACACATAACAAGGCGCTATATTGCTGTGTGAAATGTAATATATCATTTTATTCTTTTAACAAAGTTGAGATTTTTGTGTAACAGAGATTCGTAAAACTTAGTATAGTATTATGCGATAGGTACATAATATTATACATCAATAAATAATATTGAAGTGTGTGTTGTGTGTGTAAATTCAAATTAACAGCTTTTGACTTTTGATTAAATGCATATGAATATATATATACGGTATTAGCAACAAGAAAACAATTTTAAAAATGTTTGTCTGTCCGTCTGTTTTTCTGGCTAATCTCTGAAACGGCTGGACCGATTTTAACGAGACTTTCACTAGCAGGTAGCTTATGTTATTAGAAATAACTTTGGCGATATTTATTTTGGAAATTTTATATCATTTAATTACCTAGCACCTAGGGACGAACCCGACCAAAGCGAGGGTTAGTCGCTAGTATTCCATAAAGTGTTACTCAGCAGTTATCGAACCCGTGAAATTGTGATACCAAAACCACTAGACTATCTGTTCCATACCATTTATTTATAAGTTTATGTTCGTATGGTTAGGAAAGTATTAAAAATTCAATCCCGTTATATAGGACTGGGCTTTTTCCGAAATAACTGGTTACATTTTATGGTTGTTTTATGTTATCATGTACCTAAAACTATATTTTAAATAAACATGTGTAGACAATAATAATACCTCGAAGTACGAAAACACTGCGATTCTCAGGCGAGTCACGTTGCGGGAGGGCTGCTACATTGTAAAATTGTACGCAGCTGTCTGAATTCACGATTGCGACCCGATTTTCATGAAAAAAGTTAAAAGCTGATTCAAACGATAGTGTGTTATTTCTGCACCTAAAATTGCAATGATCCTATGAACAAACAAAGTTCTTCTAACTTATAGATATATATGTCTGTATAATAAAACATATTTATAATTTAAGCTTATTAGGTAACAAGTTGAAGTGATGTCGATATTGAGGCTAATTATCATGCCTTTAACAGGGAGTTACCTTCGTGCCAAAATAATTTCATTTCTTCGATCGTATTAAAAATGGCGTTAGTACTTCACCCAATTTACATAAGAATTTCTTAAAGGAAAAATTTTCTTTTTTCCTCCACGCCTTTTAATGCTAATGAGACTCAGTTGGAAATATTGTTGGATTAGGTTTTTGATTCTGTGTTGTCTGGTAAATGAATAATGATCGACAATATTTCAGCTTACTTTGCTTATTTATTTTACACAGCTTTGCTTAATAAGATTAGATATAAATGAATAAGACATTTAAAGGTTGTAAAAAATATAACGATAGTTGCTTTATATAGTGAAAAAATTTAACCAAATGTATAAAAATAGAAGAAGCTCAGCTTTCGCAACGAATCATCCTTTCACGTTATACTTAATTTGCATTCGTTACGAACTACGTCGCATATCTTGGATAATGTAATTCAGGTTGGAGGCTGGCTTGAGTTGTAATAATATTATGCAGCATAATCCCGTGTCAGTATACTGGCGGTACCGGTTTACGGAATTTCTCAAAATTTTCAGCATCATTAACTAGGGCCTACTGTAAGGTAGATAAAAGAGATACTTGCCAGCTTTGTTTGGCCCATTGAGTTAATACAGACACCATTATTTACAAAGAATTTGGTTTAAACGAGGCTATTTTGACATTACAAATTACATTTCTGAGTATTTTATATTTATAAAAGTCTACAAAATAAACTTAGTATTTTATTTAGAACCGTTTGTACGAAAACTAGGCAGTTTACATACGAATGGATGATTTCGATACGTTGAAGTTTGGACTATTTTCGATTCTCATTCTTAGTACCGGCTTATAAAAACGCTTGTCCCCGAGCTAATTTCCGCAAACACTCGTTACGATTGGTTCGAAAAAAGGGCACAAGTAAAATAAGTTTCGTCTACTAAAATAAAACTGTCACCTTTTTTTGACTTAATACAAGTAGGATCATTTACTGTTATTTACTCAAATTTGCTCTTTGCCTATAGAATTCAATTTGGATACAAAGTTAAGGGGCATCCCCTGTGCGTGGGATCAGCGTGGGATGAAAAATTTAAATAAATCAATCAACTACCATCTAAAAATATCTTTGGTGGGTCGCTATTTAAATAATGTAAAGTTCATAAAAAAATAATCTAATCAATTATAAGATATTTTAGCTTTCACTTTGTGGTGATTGAAAGGTATTTTTTCAAATAGAATAGAAATGATAATAAACGTGTTTAATTTTCTTTTCATCTACTTATAAAATAAGCCTCTTGGGGTTTTTCTTTACTGTTGGTACACGGATTATTCAAAATTTGGCCTATTTTATTTCAGCTGTACTCGTAAAACTTTTTTTAGGATATATCTTTTTAAGTCAATTGGAGCTAAAGTATAATTTACATTACCTATTCCTACAATTTACAATCACAATTTCAGTCCATCATGAAAAATTCCTTCAATCCGTTTCTGGGTTTTAGAATGTTAGTAATGCAAGAAGAACTGTAACACTGATTTTAAAATATCATAATAAACTGCTATTATATACTTAATAAAACCCAACAGATAGTAAATAAGTTTAATATTTGATATGCACCTATATACGATATTTCAAATGTATTTGCATAATTCAGTTTGGCCGTTTTATCAATATAAAGCAGCACGTAATATGGGCACTATAAAATTATAAATTGTTACGGGTTACACCTTAATGAACATTAAAACGTTAAGTGCCAAACCAATAACACAATATTTTGCATATGTGATGACTGGAGCATTATAAATATTAGAGTAAAATATTTTAATGAGTAAAGTTTTAAAACTACCACGAGTTTGAATAAATTGAATAATAACACTGTATCAGTTAAAGTTGTTTTTTATTAGCATACGTTTTTTTTTGAGATTAAGCATTAGTATGAAATTATAACTTGAATTATAACTGCAATTTATTATCACTTAACTCGGGTGCGTCCCTAAATCTTGGTTTAACTGGGTTACAGCAGAAATATTTACAGTTGGCATGATGTTTTTTCCCATAGATATCTTTTACAATTTTCGATATATTTAAGCCAAAATACAGTAAATTTTAAAGAATTATACACTTAAACTGTTCTCATGAATCACCTTTGTTGGTAAATTTTGTGAAAACTGGGTGAAAATCAAACAGACATACTGACAGATACATGCGGCTGTGGCGCTATTTTTTAACATATATATACTGATATAAACAATTATCACTAGGACTTACATATTGGCTTAAGGCTACGTGTTGATAATATTACTGTTTATGATAATCCGAGCTTAAACAGTATAAGTACGAAAATCAATATAGGAAGTTGGATACTCCACCAAAATATGATTTATTTTAATAAAAACCGTATAACATCAAGAAAAGATGTTGCACGTAAAAATAGCAGCAGTGTGTTTTGTAATAACTGTTATTTTTATATTCGTACATTCGTGTCGCGCAAACGTGACGAAGCGTATCATACAATAATGCCCCCGAAGTAATGGTCGGCTCTTCTAATTTATACTTATTTCTTTTATGTGTTTACTAATGGTTTCCTTTATAGACTGTTTCTTTCTGGCCAGAACCGCAAGTCAACGATGCGAACAGCTTCTCTTTATAATAAGAGCTACGATGCTTTTAGATTAAATTAAGCGAAACCTTAATAACGCGGGTTTACGAGGTCGCGTGCGGTTTTATTCCGGAGATGAATGTAATTGTCGCGTGGGATCGGAGGCTCCAAATATCATAGAGCGCGGCCTTACATTCTTGTTTATCACGCTTCAAATATACTAACAGTTTTGAGCGTTGTATTAAGAGATATTGATTATTTGTGCTCGCTTTATACAGCATAATAGCAAAGCAGTGAGTAAATCACGTAGGCACACACGTTGGCTAATTCGAATATTATTCCGTTTTAATACTTTGTACTTTAGGATCTATAAAAAAAATTTGAGCTAGAAAGTGCAATATTACATAGTGATAAATATTATTCATAAAATACGATTTATTCTTTAAATTGCAGAATGACATCTTGTTTAAGTTCCGTTTTCCGTTTCATTCATTTTGAAGAATTTTAATAAAAATATTTAATATAAAAACAACCCTTTTACGATTTGTTGTAAATATATAATAATAGTGGATGATGACGCATTTCTAGCAAAACTTGTGTGGTACTATTTACAGACAATCTTGCTAATAGCTCGCGAACGCACTTTGGAATTAATCTGTTCATGAAGTGAACTGAGGAGTACGGCGAGCGAATACAATGTGATCCCCTAATGAAGCGACTTGTTTGTCAACAACTCATCAGTATAATGAGAGCGTTTTATGATATTTATTGCGCATGGAATATTATTCTAGGTGTACTTACGTGCAGTATATATAGTTTCAATGTAATATTTTTATACTAACTATCAAAACGTACTTAGGCAGTAGAGACGAACGAGAGAAAAGCAAGAGGTGTAGCTAGTTTATTTTACATATTTTCTAGCAACGTGCTAGCAAATCCATTCAATTCAATCAATTTTACGTGTAACATATATGCAAGAATAATCCATCTATGAGTATATATTATGTACCTAATGAATAGAACTCACATCAGGTTGTTCGTCTTGAATTTGTATACTGTGCCTAACTCGTTTAGCAATGGACGGCTGAATCATAAAGGGAGGCATCATGCCGTTTCCATCGACCCCTGACATCGTGATGCAATAAATCAAGCGTGAATAGCGCACACGACGTAGATAAGAGACATGGAACAAAAGGGCCTCATAAATCGTTATTAACTACGCCCAAGTCCCTCTTCAGCTGAAGTTTGTTATATGCGTGAATTATGTTGTAAATACCGTGGAATAAATATAAAATGTAAAAGCAATTCTGTTGCATTTCTATGTAATATATAATAATAAAATACATAACTTTTTCCAAAGGTCACCAATTTAAAGCCTTTAAGCGTGTTTAAATACATATATGAGTATATATGTTGCGTACGTTAATTTGAGGTAAAAATGGTGAGCTAAAAATGCTTTAGTCATTCTTTTTTACTATGTAAGTGTATATAAAATTATTTCATAATAATTGGTCTTGCAATAGGTACTTCGAACAATATTTTGAACTTTTAGGGTTAATTATATTTTAAAAACCAATAATAAATGAAAAGTAAATAAAAAGAACACCGATTCAATTTAGTTGTAACTTAACACCGATACAACTATTTACGTTAAGTAAATTTACATCAAGAAAATATTGACAACATGTATTTTATAATATACGAGTGAGTGTTCTCTATGACCCATCTAAGTAGTTTTCTATGCATTCATTCTCAACAATATATCTAAAATAAGTCGAAGTATTCGATTAGGTCATTTTCTATGATTATTATGCCTGTTAAACTTAAAATCATCGTCGAGTACTATGTTTACTTTTGTTTACTGGGCTTCCTCAGTGTTCAAAAATATAGTCACCGTTTTTGTTCAATCGTTTTATACCTGTAAAATTTGTAGCGCATGTTTCGCCATTGGTTTTTGTCTCAACCAGACCACAACCAATATTTCGTAAACTACAACGTTTTCCCAATATGGAAATGAATGCTTTGATTTTTATTTTATTATTTAGTAACCTAAATACCTTATAACTTATTTATTCTGAAAATATCGGTTAGTTGGTCTTCGCTTTTCGCATTTTACTTATACGATCATCGATTCAAACGTAAATATTAGCATTACAAAGTATTCGAGTTTCGCGCAGTCGTTTGGTTAGCTATTCAGTATGAAACCAGTTGATTGATGCTAGACAGAAATAACCGTAAAAATGTCGGGATTCAGCGATAGCGAACATATTTCGTGTTTCTGAAGATTTTACTATAGAAGAAAAAAATAAATGATAGATTTATTATTTTCTTTATCTGTGAAGTACACAGACTGTTATTTTAATAACTTCTAAATATCAAATATAAAACTTCACTTATAATTAATTTTACAGATCAGGCGTATAACTAATACGTGTGTCTATATCGATAACTCCCTATATAATCTTGTTCCAAATCGTAATCTTAATTTTATCTTATGTAATAATATTATTTTACATGCGTTATGTTTGTTCAAGGTAATATTTGAAAGTATTTTCAATTCAAATTCAAAATATCAATGTTTTGACGCCACATTTGGCTCTTGTACTTGATCGCTCTTTCAAAACCTATTGTGAGCATTCATTTGTATGATGAGTACGAATGCTTGCACTCCAGTACAATATGTTTTGGTTGAAATAATTGCTCAAAAATATTTCATTCAAAAATGGTCGAATATCATCGGGATTGAGTTTTGGTGCTGGCGCAACTAGCTACAATGTTAAAAACTGTTGTTTTTACTTTTTTCCCACCCATAATAACATTTGCGAAAGCCGCGAAACATTGTTATTTTTATATTTCACCACATATTTTTCACAGTATTTTATTGTATAAACTTATATATGCAAAATATATTAATAATAAAATTGCGAACTAATACTTTTATTTTACTACCTTAGGTAAGTCGCATTGCAGTATTCAATAGGTAAAGTTACATGGTCGTTAGTTGATCGATCTAACATGACTAACTAAATTGATTGATGTCTGCTGAAAAAACGACGGATAGTGCAGAACTCCTTTGATGGTAGAATATGTTTCATGCCGCTCTGTAGGTCGGTATCAGTTAGATGACGGTTTGCAATTCGGAGGAAAATGGATGTGGATTTAGAGATATTTTTATAGTAAAGTTTGAAACCAAACGTGTTTTTGTGAATTGCTTTAAATTGACTTAAACGCGAAAGATAAAAGTAAAGGAATGGGAACAAGTTTAGAGTCGTGAAATCACTATATATATTATAAAACAAAGTCCTCCACCGCGTCTGTCTATCTGTCTGTCTGTCTGTCTATTAGCGATAAACTCAAAAATTACTGCACCTATTTTCATGCTGTTTTTACCTATGGATAGAGGTTCTCGAGGAAGGTTTTAATACATAATTTGTCAAGTTTTTGTATAGATTTACTAGTGGAACCCGCGGCTTCGCTGCGCTAAACCTAGATACGAACCCGAGCGAAGCGAGGGTACTCACGCCAGTTTGAATATAATTTAAACATGAAGTATATCAGAATAAAGTTTTAGCATTTATCGTCATGGAATGTTGCCCTGGTCACACAATCTCCTACGGACAATATGCGTTACTCATACTTTTATACCTTTAGTGTGCTTTATATTTATACTCGCATTTCCCGCGGCTTCGCACGCGTTCTAAAGACCGGAAACCAAATTCTTACTGAGTCTATTACGCAGAACTAACGCCTACCTTTCCCGTTTTTGCACCGTTTTTCATTGATGTTCCGCTCCTATTGGTTGTAGCGTGATGTAATATAGCCTTCCTCGATAAACGGACTATCCAACACAAAAAGAATTTTTCAAATCGATCCAGTATTATATAACAAACAAATTCTTCAGCTTTATAATATTAATATTTTTTTCTATCGTTTTATTATCGTAGAATTAAAAAATATATTAATGTTATTAAAAAAATAAAATAAGTAAACTACGTTTAAAAAACCGACTTCAAAAACTAAAAAGTTTAAAATAACTTAATAAAGATTTAATTTAATACACCTCTTATGCAAATTTAATGAAAATTGCAAATTATTCCTTTAATATTAAAAAAAATATTATTATTTGTATGTGCTACCTATTGATAGGTTTGAAGTCGGTGCCAAGAAAAATCGGATCATATATCACAGAGTAATCGGTGTACCTACATACATAAAAAAAACAGATCGAATTGATAACCTCCTTCTCCTTTCGAAAGTTGGTTAATAAATACAATGACTTTACCTTGTCTCCCTTGTTCTTTGCTAAATATGAAGTAAAATTAAAAGAAAGTAAGTAATATTAGTACTTAAAATTTCCTAGCGTTTATGACATGGTTTCAATAAAAAACAAAAACTGATAAACTTTAATATTTACATACATTAGTTGGATGGGCCTATTAACAAAGTAATATATTATAATTTACGTGGTGTAAATCCTTTAATTAAATTCACAGTTGAAATCTATGATCTATGACTGCATAAGTCTTAGAATATTATGAAATGATGATAAATCGAGCAATTTAACTTGCTTTTTACAAATGACTTAACTAAAACGTTGTCGTATTTCTAAACCGATCATTCCGATGTTTTAAGCAGTTGATTGAAATGAGATAAAGTCCTTTGAACGATATATTCGAAATTCCAAGGCTTAATCTCTTTGAAGATTGAAGAAAAATGAGTTCTTGAAAATATATTTGTAATATTACTTTTTTTATCGACTCTGAATATTCATCCAACAGCTTTATACGCAAAAAGGTCGCAAAGGCCTTTTATTTCCGCTATATTTTTTAGTAACTTTTTCGTCTACACTGAGAACATGACTGAAACAGCAGCTTAAATGGCAAAATTACTTTTGTATTCGGAGTCTGTAGTTTTTATATTTTTTGTTGAACTTTTTTATGTTTATTGTGTAGCTGACACTGTAAACAAGATGAAGATTTTCGTTCCGTTATTCAGGATTTACACGAAAATTAACTTAAACATACATTCATTTATGCTTATTGCGCTTTTGATGCGGGTTCAAATTCGTTGCGTATGAACATGATTACCATTTGTCTTATGGTAAGAATAAACATCGTGAGGAAACCTGCAATCATTGAGAGAAACTAGAATGTTTCCGAAAGACAAGTGCCCGCACTAAGCCGCACAACATGGTGGACTATGGCCTGATCCATTCGTTTTGACGGGACACCCGAGCCCACTAGTGGGACGTTAAAAAAGGACTGAATAGAGGTGTAGCTCTGTATGATATTAATTTACGGTCTGTTTAATATTATCAGGTATAATAGGTGAAGCAACACAATAATTACACACATGGTATCTCGTGCAAAAATGCAATCTCGGAAAATAAATAGGTGCAATAAACCTAATGGCACGTGAAATTTGTATCCCTTTAAAGTGTATTGCTACGTTATTCTGCTGCGCTACGGACGACCCGCTACAAGCCTCTACGAGTCTAGTAGCTTTTGCATAGCTTTACCGTACTACTGATTTTAAGTTATAGAGTCGGTTACATAAAAACTTTAACTTCCTTTATTTTATTTAAATAACGATGCTATCTTAAAATAATATTTGTTGATTTTTAGCTAACATTAAGGCTTCTGAATTTTGAACAAAATACAGAAATTATTACAGCAAGCTCTGACCATGCAAAACGTCAAAGCCTAACGACCTGACTGACAATGACAAGCGAGCGCGACTGACTAATTGATTCTATATTCAAACGAATATTTTATACATGACAAAATTTGGCGCTTAATCTATTTTCTCTTGGTCACTTTAAATTATCTGCATAAAAATGTAATGCTTTGTGTTCGTACGAGTAAGTGCAAAGTAAAGCCACATATAGGATTGTAATGCATATAAAATTGTACATAAAATCGAGCTTAAGTTTTTGGTTGCGAATTAATTTTTATAGGTAGTTAGATGATAATGTGTTTATCAATATGTAGTAGGTATACAAGTAAGTGTTCTTCCCACACGATATTTAGATTGATACGGTATCATCAAAGTCGTATGTATATTGTGTATGTGTGTAGATAAAGAAATACCTATGTACAAATAAACATTGCATACCTACTCTCATACATCACGGTCTTGGTGACCTTACGTGCCACATAAAAATGTGTTCCGAAGATCTTGATGTCCGTGGAGGACGCGTCGCGGTTGTTTCATTTTACTGCTGTTATAAAGAAGGGTAGCTTTTATGTGCGGAAGGGTTGAGTATCGTACCTTAACAGTTAAATTGTGTAAATATAAATATGTTAATATAATAATGGCTAGTCGTTATATGTAAATGTTGACCCTTTTACTGTTATTAATATGAAAATTTTGGTAGGTATTCGATATATAATATGCCTTTACGTCACTACAAACAACACAGTATCCTGATTGTTATTCTAGGTTATAATCTATCTATGTACTAAGTCTCATTCAAATCTGTGCGGCCGTTCTAGAACATTTGAGTACCACAAATAGACAGACACACACAATGCCATACACATTTGTGTAAACACATTAATTCTATTATTAATCAAACATGGACGTATTACCTAAGGACCAGTCATAAAATACAAATGCATGAAAACACTTTCAACCATTTGAAGTATAACGCACACAAAGAATTGACACAATACATCAAAATTCACTCTAATGCTAGTGCTTGAACGTAGTCGATAAAATACATACATCAATGACATTTTAAATATTAATAATAAATATTGTTTGATTTTTCGCCGACCATCAAACCCAGAACGTTCGAATGGGAAAGAAAAGGCGTATCATAAATAAGCTGTAAGGCAAATAAAATAAAGGGAGAATAAAGGTGGGGTAAGCTTCCGGTATTTTTAATTATACTAAAATAAGCAGGACATTGTTATGAACTTTTTACTCAATTATAGTTATTATAGACTTCAAATTTTTTGTTAAGAATTTCTTTTCTCTTTCGAGAAGGATCCCTAGGAAATCTAAAATTTTGTGTAATTTATGTGTTAAAATAAAATAAAAATTAAGTACACATACTAATTATAATTTTTGCATTTATAATGTTTTTATTTAATTATAAAAATATTATTATAAATTTATTGTCATCAGATTGTAGGATACTGCGATAAAAGTATTTTATGTTATTGTACTGTACAAATAACATCCATTATTCGCTTAGTTATTTCGTCAAATATCGATATATTTTTCGACATTGTCAAGCACTAGTCGATGTCAAATGGACTTACTCGACGGTTCTGTCATTTGTTTTGAACGGTATAATCCAGCCATTTTATGATGGTTGTCAGATGTCAACAATACATAGATATATCGACTATATTTAACATAGTTGAATAATACGAAATTTTATTTTACATTTACTTAAATTTTGTGATAAATAACATTAAATGTAATAAAATATATTACTTACAAGTGAAAAGAAATAGTGCTGCTTCCGCTGCTTTAGTTTTTACACCATCTAATAGAACATTTAGTCATTTTTGGGAGATATTTTGTTGACAAGTAAGTGCTTGAGACTGACGTAAAATCAAACGGCCAGGCCTAAAATATCCTGATTACTGTCAAGGCCGGTAAAGGTACGTCAGCTTATGTGTCTCGTCCTTAGTTAATACGTTTATGTAATCAAATTATAATAATGAAATATGAACTTTCAAACTATGTAGTTCCAAATAATCTTTTTAGGTATTTCTCATGAGATCGTTTGAAGTGATTATAAATTAAAAGCAATTTAATTTGCAAGCGAATACAGCTCATCTATAGAGAATATTGGCGAAGTGAATTGTGCTTACACGACACTCCTAGAAGCCACTAAATAATCAGATTGATTGAATTACGCTTATGACGACGACGACAAGACGTAAATAATTATCTTTATATATGTAATATATATGTATAATGTGTAACTCCTGAACCATTAAACCTATTTTTGTTTTTTGTGTATAATTGAGTGGATAGGTAGGGTTCCACGAATGTTTTTGTTTATATTATACTAGCCTTGTACCGCGGCTCCGCTCGCGTTCTAAAGGCTGAAAATAAAAAAAATACTTTTCTCCCATTTTGGCAACATTTTTCATTGATGCTCAATTCTTATTGGTCGTAGCGTGATGTAATACTTGTATCCAACACAAAAAGAATTTTTCAATTCCGACCACTAGTTCCTGAGGTTAGCGCGTTCAACCAAACAAACAAATAAAATCTTTATAATATTAGTATAGATTCCGAATGTTCTATATTGTCTTTTCACGAAAAGCCTACGTTTTCGTAGAACAATATTTGACGTGTCTACTAGTAGTAATATTATTTCATAATTTATGGTAATATAAGAGCAATATTTTCCATTCACGTAAAAGATAATTAAGCGTAACCTAATAAAATTCCCTTGCAAAATTAAATTGGCTGTATATATTTCTAAAATGATACAATGTGTTCGTAACTGGAGTTTTGACATAGTTATGAAAAATTATACAAATTCACTGGTCTTTTTCGCCATTCTGAAAATGTGAAATGAGTTTGTGCGAGTTGTAACAATTCTTGGAAACTGCGTCCTTGTTTGACTTACGTTAGAAATATTTGTGTCTTAAAAATTCCTTTTTATTATAACTTGTTTAACAATTTAAAAGATATGTCAAAATAATTTATTCACTTAAAAAAGAATAGGTCCCTTGTAAAGTTATTGTTTTATGTTTAATAATTGTAAAACCTTATACTTTAATACAACAAAGTTATTCAAAAACTTAAGAAACAACATTCTTACTAATATTATTACAAAATCATGATGTTTGAGTTAAATATAATATAAATATAATATATAAAAAGGTGCTTAAATAATATTTTTTGTATAAATAAATTAATTATTATGCTTTAGGACTTAAAAGTAATAACGCATTATGTCGCAAACAATATAAAGTGTTGTTAAACATTATCTATTCTATTTATATCATTAATTGGTTTTTGTTTGCGTTGGATCGTAATATAAACGATTGGTGGCGTTATCGTACCCACATTGGATTAGTTTAGGCCCATGATAAATTAGGCAAATAATGGTATAGTCGTTCTGGTTAACAAAATTACGTAAATATTGTTTTTAAATAAACTAGCGAATCAGCCTCGCTTCACTCTTCTTCGATCTAGTTCTAAATACGTTTCTAAAGTAAGTATGAATAATATAATTTATTGGTATTCCTTACTTAAGAAATTTTTGAATTCCCATACCTATACTAGAAACTTTCCCTTTCACAAAAACAAGGATCTCTTTTTACCTCTCTTATGGGATGGTTTCCGTAATAAAGACGATCCCATGTTCTTCTCAGCGACGAAAACTAACTTCTTTCCAAATTTTATCTAAATCGGTTCAGCCCATTTTTAGTTTATTCAGTACGAACAAACATATATATATACATAGGTATATATATACATAGGTATATATATATACATAGATATAATAATGAATAAGATATTGTAAATTGAGTACCTTCTCTTGCTTCAAATCGATTAATTATGAAGAAAACATTGCTAAAATGATATTACTTTGAAATAAATACCTCGAAGCTGTCCCTTTTTGTATAATATTAATTCATTGAAACACTTTATCCCAGCCGGAAGGAAAGTTCTTATACAGAAATAGCTTTAGAAAGCTTTTGTATATTAATAATAAAGTCACGTTTTAAAAAAAATATTTTTATTTTATATGTTTAAAGCATTGAGTTAAAATATATAGAGAAGTAAACCTCAATAAAATTTGTCAAAAATGTGAAATAATACACTATTTCAATTAATTAATTTAATTCTTGTATTTTTTTTATGAAATTGAAATGGATGATAAATGTTGGTTTTTGTAAGAGTTCCTTATAGAATTATTATACTAACACAGCATATATTTACTATTAACGTATTAACATATAAATATTACTTAAGTAATAAATTCACTACAGCATAATTAAATATTTTTATAAACTCGTAGTCGTATAGACACACCAAATTTTTTCATCGAAGCTTCTCTTGGATAAAATAATTTAATAAATGTTATTTTATCGGGCAAAATATATTTAATATATAAATGAAATAGTTGTAAATGTGATTAAAATCGAAGTTAAGAGTTGTTGCATAGTAAAATGTTTAATCTAACCTGACAGTTCCCAGTACGTCCTTTGGGACAAGTTTTCCGAAAGGTTACGGTAGGTTTTATTTATAGTGTTTTGTTCATTGCCGGTGCTTGACTATGAATTGATATCAATACATTGTAGAAATTTAGGTCCTACATCAATCAATGTTATATATTATAAAAATAAAATAAATATGTTGGTACATTATTAAACACAGCGCTATCTGGTTCCGTGTTAAGCTACGTGTTAGCTTGTGTTACGGATACCAGATAGTTGATATACTACATAATATATAACTATAAATAAATAAATAATATAAATATAAGCACCCATGACTGGAGTACAAACATTCGTGTTCACCAAATGTATGCCCCCAGCGGGACTCGAACCCGCGACCGATGGCGCAGCAAGTAGGGTCGCTACAAACTGACAAACTATATGTATCTCTTAAAAGTATGCTTTTCTTCACGAACGTAAGTCTATAGCTATTTTTATTAATAATCATTCATAATAACTGATTGGTATTACTTGTCTAAAATAAACATACAAGATTTCAGAACAAGATTCGATTTTGATACATAATACATTATTACTTAAATACGAAGTTTAATCAATTGTAAACATTTATTTTCTTAAAGCGATTTTCGTTTTGAAACTTTCTCCTTGTCAACAAATTGAATCTTTATTATTTATTTATCCTTATTCCTCTCTGTAACAACAATGTTTTCGAGAATTGTTAAATGTTAAAGCTAATTTAATGTTCATGTTTGCGTGTTTAATTTGTTTATTTTAAATTGAAATAATGCCTTAATAAGAGCATTTACATGAAATGATTCTTTATCATTTACCTTTTTTTTACTATTCGTCAGCCTTTAACACAAAGGCTTTTCATATTCATTATACGGAAACTCCAATATTTTTCAATTCATCTATATTATGTGGGATTAGGAAGCCATTTGATCTAAAGCTGCCATTTCCCTCTTTGCCTATGCTCCTCTTATAGCTTTCCTCAATAATAACTGTCAGTCTGTAAAAGTGTACCTAAAAGCTCTTCAAAATTTAAATGTAATAAAAGCTTTACATATACAATGTTCAGACATTGTCGGTAACTTTGTGTTAAACAAAAGTGCTTTCTAAATAAACACAGTTTTTAAATTAAAATATAGTGAGTATTTTACTACTTCCTAGTAAATTCATAGTGACAGCTTTCAATTAGTTTGAACAACAGAATATCTAAATCAAACCTGTACTTTTAATTTCTACGGTCACTTATTTATGGACTACACTATTCGGCAGGTGATGTAAGGTCGGTTCGCATCGGACCCGATTGAGGCCTGGGCAGTGATAAATGTTTCAACGGTCTTTTCGTATACAACCGTATTACAAAATTTGTTGATCAAATATTATTATTTGCTACATTGTCCAGTAGTATTTGTTACATATCATTCGACCAAAAAAAGTTTTTTTTTTGTAAAACTCCTTCGTTGAGGTATGCTTTCATAAGGTATACCATATACCATAGCGATAAGGGCCTAAAAGATAGATAGTCTAACAAGTGGAGTTAAAGACTAGGCGAGAAAGCATGCTAAAGGATGAAGGATGCCTCTATATAATATACTCTATATACTAAGAAGGAATGACAACCAAAAATATAAATACACATATATACTTATATTTTATGTATTACTTTTCGTAGCTCTATATACCTTTTATTTCCGACCGATTCAAACAAGTTGCCTCTACATAGATTTACAATTTTATTAGTTAATTACTATAGTTCATCCGCTTTGCGGTTTTTACCATCCACCTTTTTACTCCTCGCCCCTTCCAATGGGTGAATGCAGAATGAATGTTTCTAAAACCCTTCGTCTGATCGTTATTTATTTAATGGGTTAACTCTAATACAAATTGTTATGTTGTTTCAGGTAACGGAAAAATACATAGCTTTCTTCTACAACAGGTAAATAATGGAATTTAGCAATGAAGTGTTTTTTGCTGGTAGTAGGTAATATAAATCAAACAATGTCACTTTTAAAGTAAATGTTATACTAATCTAGTATAGTGATATTATTGTTGTACCTTAGTAGTGTTTGTGTTTATTTATGAAAAAATTTTATAGTTGCTTAAGAAGTTAAGAAATTATTAAGAAATTATAATGTAATATATTATGATAAAATTATTTAGCAGATATAATTTAATAGCAACATAATAACGTTTTAACCCATAAGACAGTTTCGAAACGTGACGAATTATTTACAAATTGCTAAATATGTTGTTTTAATAGAATTACAAAAAATATCAAATTTAAAGCTATAAGTATACTCAAAAATGTATTAAGTCAGAGTATAATTTGGAATTAAATTCCCGAAACTTTCTTTCCAAAACTGCAACCAAAACTTCAACGTAGCATACGGCATAAGGAAAGTGTAGTAGTAGTGTGTACTTAGTAGTAGTAGTACTATAAGTATTATAATATAACCCTTACAATCTATATAAATATAAAACACGCTTGGTTGATTAACTTAACATTGACTTTGTTACGAGTATCATGCAGAATGTTAAATGGAAAGTGTTTGTCATAAATCTAGGCCAAAAGTATAAAAATGATCATAAATTGTTCGTAAACAGGCAGTAAAATATGTGCAAAAGCTGTGTGACGCGGGACTTGAAAAGTGGTCACACGAGGAAAATTGCGTAAATTGCTTTCTCGTATATTTTCGGAACCATCTATTAAAATATGTTTGGTTAGCATTGTTCAAACATATGAAACAATTTTTATCTATAATAATTTAAGTAACGTTATAATTATAATTTCAGTTCGAAAATAAATTCTTCATCATTTTTTTCTCGTTAAAATAACATAGATTTCATTTCTTATATTCTGAAGGCCAGACGTGATTTTATCGGAATGATTCGCAATAACATATAATCTATCGATCTTCATCTATATTAAGATACGTATTGGTAAATTTATCTTAGAGAATAGTTTTCACATCACTACATAGTATAAAACAAAGTGGCTTCCCGCTGTCTGTCCGTCCCTATGTATGCTTAGATCTTTAAGTTTTAAAGATTGACAACGGACAACATCGAGCAACGGATTTTGATGCGGTTTTCTTAATAGAAAGAGTGATTCAAGAGGAAGGTTTATATGTATAACTAGCGCAATCCACGGCTTCGTTCGCGCTAAGTCTAGGGTACGGTACGAGACGCTAGTGTTTTATAGGTGGAAAGATGTTTTTTAGTAAAGGTTTATTTTTAACATTTTCTTTATCTGCTTCAATTGTCATCACTCGATTAATAAACAAAGCAATGAAGCGCTTTGTCTTCAGCAAATTGTAGCAATGATCTATGTGATCAATGTGAACATGTATCTCAAACGGACATCGAACACGGAATGTTAGTCATAGACGAATGAGCACGTTAGCTTACCATTCTACAATCCTTTTATCTACGAAGCAGTGCCTATATTTCGAGTAAGTGTAAGTTATCTCTATGGCTTAATAATTATGGCATATTTTCAAGGGATCCACACTAAGATTTGAACAATATCGGATATCGGATTCTTTATGAACTTTAATAAGGTAGATTCTCAGAAAAATTTGGAAGTGATTAAAATTCATTCATAATTTACTGGAAAAACCTATTTATTAATCCTAAGTTGCATAGGTAAGATGCTTCATTGTTATACTTATTAACTTTTATAATCTAAAAATGTTATAACACATATATTTCTTCCAACAAATCTAACTTGATGCATTACAAATCGGATCCGTAATAAATTATGAATGTACAGCGCAATTATTATCACTGCTTTGACCTTTTGCGGTAACGAAGCTTTGAAACTATGCAAAATTGAAAGCTATTCCTACTAGAGTATATATTTTATACGCTGCGTATATAAATGCGTAGTATTTGGTAATAAAACACGCGGAAAATATCACCATGTCGCGGCCCCGTGTGTACTGTGTAGGCTTTATCTCGCCACATTTAATTGCCTATTGATGCTGGGGTTTCAGGGATTAATTATCTATACAGATAGAAATAACATTGTAGGATCTAAACTGGGATATAGTGGAATAATTTAACGTCTAAAAATAGGCAGAAATAATACATTATGTTCACAAATTGTTTACATAGAATTTATTCAAGAGTGCTAAGGGTTGATATTTTAAGAGCTCAATAGAAGTTCATGTTATAATATAAATAGCAACTTATTCTCCCTCCGATCGGGATCGTCACTAGGTACTAAGTAATTGCTTTAAATCAATTTACTATAATCAGCTATTATCATTCCGAATGGCATCAAAATCTGTCCAGGTTTTCTCATGATGTGTTCCCAAACACACAAACCCTACTGAATCCGCTTCTGTAAATATGATAATGACTGTTTTCAATACGATTGTAAAAATATATAATGTACAGTTCCGACTGCATATTACATAAACTAAGATTTTTAAATAATTCCTAATGTATAGAAAGCAATACATTTCTCTAATGAGCTTTTATGTTGAGATTAGTCGGCACCATAAATACGGATTAATGAGCTTTATTTATATTATCAGCTCCACTTTTATATCAACCACAATTGGTCTGCCTGAGCACGTACGTAATACACATCCCGTGAATCCAATAAAACAAAGGCATATGAGAAAAAATATTTGTGTATTTATTCTGTTACTAAACGGTTTTATTTATGAATATTATCGTAGCTTAAATTTAAGCCATTCTATATTTTAAAATAATATTAGTTTTACCTCTGTCCATTTTTGGATACGTAGTCAAATTTGTATTTAATTAATTCAATAGCATGATTTTCACAAATCAAAAACCCATGAAGGTTTAAACGGCTGTTGTACAACGTTGATATCAATAAAATTTTAGTCTCTCCCTTGACCATGATTTTTGTAAAGCATTCGAAATAATAAGATTTACATTGCTTTATATTTTTAAATGTAACTAATTTATATGCCAATTTGCAAGAAAACATATTAGTGAGACGTTCGACGTGTTCAACTATGTAGAAAATGTAATAAAGCGAGTGAACATGAATAAGAAATTTAATTTCGCCATAGCATTGCTACTGCATGAACGCCACGAAAAGTATTCTAGGCAAAATAAAAATATTACTTCCGAAGTCATGTTCTTTGTTTGATAATATTTTTTTAAATCAGGTTTTCCACCTGCATACAAAGATTTGGTTATTTAAGACATACACATTTAAACTTTTTTATAAACATGTTACAATTTTGAATTTAGCGATTTGTAGACACATATATAAATTTTAGTGTTAAAACGACACGCAAGCTAAATAAAGGTGACTAAATTCTTCATAGAACATATAACACCATCATAGAATTTTCTACCAAACATTTGTATATTCGATATCGCTGGATTTGAAGATACGTGGACAATGATATTTTATTTATTTAGGTAGGCAATAGAGATCTACTGGTAGATTTTAAAAGCAGAAGGTTTTTATAATAAGCAATAAATTTAACATTTTAAAAGAGATTTCATAAGAAAAAATGTTGCGAAGTTTATTTATAACAAATTTGAACCTTCCAGATAAAAAAATTAAATCTAAAAATCACTTTATTTACAATTTCATTTTTATCGAGATTAGAACCGTATACTTTATTTCTTGTTTTATTTTTTCCACGCTGTCTCCTTTTAATTTAATTTGTCAAACGTTGTAAGCATTTTTGCAGATATTTATATTATTAAATAAATTTTAGCAATTTTCCTTAATACTTAATAAGAGCTTTGTTCAGAGACCAGAAATGTAGTCACGTTCGCAATATATTAACGTAAAAAAGTGGTACCAGTACATCTTGAATTTCTTTCAGTTTTGATTGTTACTTACACCTAATACTCTAATAAGAGTAAGGTGTAATAAAAGTAACTGATTTCCTTGGTATGACAAATGTTTCAGCAATATTACGGTATATTAATCAGAAACGCTAAACTCCTCTTTTATCATGTTCTATAAAACATTTGAAACTTTAAAATATTTTTACAATTTTAAAGAAAACTCGATAACAATAAGGAAAATCAACGCAAATTACTTCGGAAATTTCTTTTTCCCAGAAGTAACAAACTTCACACCAACAATGTCATTATCTCTTGACCGCTAACCGGCGGGTAGGTGATTGCGAAGCGGGAAACCGCTAGGCATATAGAATTGTTCGATGGATAGTTCAGCTAGTTAATGCCACAACTATTCCTCAACTTTGTGGTACTCCAGTGAATTCCAAGGTTATGTCAGTTCGATACATAAATTATTATTATACCTTACAATAAGATACTATAATTCTTTAAGTAATTTTTGTAGTATCAAAAATATAATAATATATACATATGGGAACCTCTTTCAACGATCTTCACTAGATCTAAAACACAAATGCTCTTTCATTTTTGTCATTTTCGTATCAAGGCTCAGTGGATGACCGACTACAATGACCGACATCAATATTGTCCTTTTTATTTTCATACTCATTCTTCCATGATAGGATAATAAATATTGAATATCAGAGCAATACATAAACTATGTTACTTTCCTTTCATGTACATGTAGGTTTTGACCGTCACTCAACAAATTGTTCTGAGTGTGAACTAATTATTAAAATTAAATTCTCTTTAAATATGTGAAGTTTCATTATTAAAAATAAAACTTAAACAAAGCAGTGGCTGAAAGTTAGTTCGCAAAACACACTTAGTTAAATTAACTGCACATAATGGAGTCAACTCCGTGGGTCACCGTGGCATTGTTGGCGTGCCTATTCATTTATTATGTCTATAGAGACCACGCTTTGTATTAGATTTGTTTACTTTGAAAGTTAATTAATGGACGTTGCGAATAGAATTTTCAGTTACATTAAAATGATCTTATATACATCTTATACATATTTAAACTGCCGACTAGCTCTACACTAGGGTGCGTCCCTAGTGTTGTCATGCTATAGGTACATTTTATTGCTTTATTGCAAACCTTTTTGGCTATATACCTCAATAAAGCAATTTAATAATTATATATTACTAGCCTTTCCCGCGGCTTTGCGCGCGTTCTAAAAGCTGGAAACCAAATAACTCCCGTTTTTGCAACATTTTTCATTGATGCTCCCCTCCTATTAATCGTAGCGTAATATATCGAGGAAGACTATAGGCTATATTACAGCCTATAGTCTTCCTCGATAAACGGACTATCCGACACAAAAAGATTTTTCAATTCGGACCGGTCGTTCCTGATCCTGAGAGTAGCGCGTTCAACCAAACAAACAAACTCTTCAGCTTTATAATATTAGTAAAGATTACCTAGTAACTCGCAATGTTCGGGTTCGATTCCTGGGTACGTTTTAACGGTTTGTATAAATAGCTCAAAGTTGCAATATTTTCCAGTAATAAAAAGTATTCTTAGATATAGCTCCGGTGGTCACAGACAGACAAATATACTAAAAACCGTAAAGGCCTATGTAGGTATTGATAATAATGGCTGTTTATTTTTTTTTAAATGTTTAATATAGAGTTTGTTTGATCATAAAATAAAATTTTATTTAATTTATCATGATATCATGATATATTGCTGAATTTCACCGCCGGGAGAACACTATGTAGTGTATATAGAAAATTGGTTTTAAGCGAACACATGCTTTCGCTTTTCTCCTTATATGGCTTAGAGGGGTTATTGTTTCGAGTTTTTTTACTATGGAACTGACATTATAAATAATCACATCCAGGTTTGCAATATTCAGAATTTACTCAAAAAACAAATTACGTTCTTTTCTAGCCATTTCTTTGTATTATGCGACTAAAGTTTTCAATACTGCCTTTTACTTAGCAGCATTATGAAGCGAAGCGTAAAAAGTATTGAATTTGTTCCTTAAAATATAGTAACTCGAAACCTTTCGAGCGTCCCTTGCATGCATAATATGCAAAGTCTTCTGATACCCCTTCTCAGCGAATATAAAGTTAATAGCCTCAAATCGAGTTACAACCAAGTACACTTATAGTCAGATAAAAGTTTACCCTATCGAGTCAAATATTCTACATTATATGGCAACCTAAATTTTAAGCTTTGAAGTTGCTTTGAATCTAAGTCTAGACTTTAAGTAATAAAATCTAGTATTAAGGATACCTCCGTGACGCACTGAAGCTTGTGATTCTTAATGCAAATGTATAACAAAATCGAACCCAAGGTATCAACCTATTTTATACAAAGCCAGAATTTTAGCATTATTTTATTATACCTACGCGATTAATTAAAATAACATTTGGCTAGAATTATGTAAGATAAAGAAATAATAGTACTGATAATTAGAAAAACAGGAAATTGGCATTCTTAATGCCAATAAGTGTATCCTCTATGAGACTAATATTTATGGTACCAATTATAATACTTAATTATTACCTTTTATTATTATATATATTATATATTAACCTACGAGTATGTCAGAAGGATGAAGGATTTTTTAAAGAAAATCACCTTAAAATTATATATGACGAAGCATTTACCCTAGACGTTAGTTCCATTCAGTAAAGCTATTCGGGCGATTTTCATCTGTTTATTTCACGTAAAGAGAGTCACTCTTAATGCCTATTTATAGATAAATAGAGGAGGCTTTTATAGTGTAAACAACTCAAGATCCAAACTATTAGTAAAACCACAATAAACTACACGCTCTATGTACATAAAAAAACAAACATTTTTTTAATGCTACAGATAGAACAATGCAAGCAACTACTTAAATAAGGTTTGATGACGACTACGTGAATCTGTTAAGTCAATTTTTATATGGAGATTTTCAAATTGGTGCAGTCGAGTTAAAGTAACACGCAAATACATTTCAGCAATTGTTTTTTATATACATAGAGTTAAAGATATAAGTCATAGGGTGAATTCTTAAAGCTATATAGTATTGTAAACGTTTTAGTTGTTACGTTACGTAATGTTACCAACAATTTTCGGCTCTCATTCGATACATATCGAAGACATTATTTTATTTTACAGATATCTGAAATAATTTAATATCTACGATATTAATCTAGGGCATATTATACGCTGTAGTTACTTAGTTTAGCAATCAGCACTGTGACATATCTGCGAAATTGCTTCGTTGATAGTTCAGGAATTATTACCATATATATTTGTGGAAGCGAAGTGTTGTAAGCATGTGAGATAAATCTTCTAGAAAGATTTCTTTACTACAGTTTCTTGATTGTTATTACTTAAAATATAATTTTATTATGTACTTGGTGCTCCCTGCCAAATTTTAAATTTGTAGCACAAATATAAATAAACAAAATTCTAAAATAAAAGTAGCCTAAGTTACTCCTTATAACATTAGCTGTCTGCGAGTGAAAGTCCCGTCAAAATGGGTCCAGCCGTTTCAGAGATTACCCGAAACAAACAGACTGACAGACAAACATTTTAAATATAGATTTTTTGATGTACGAATAATTATCGTATCTACTTTAATATGCATTTAAGGAAAATCTGTTAAATTGAAATTAAAATCAGACATGGCCGGCCTTTAATTGAAATTAATATATAGGTATATTTATTTGAAATAAAATGTTAAAGTGATAAAATACAAGGTTCTTGGCTAAAACATCGTTGTCGACAGTGACAGATGAACCAGTCGCGTAGAATGCAAAGGGAGACTTATTGGCGACACTTTTCGCATGCAACTTGAAGCATTTAGAGAAATGGTACACTTAAATTTAGATGGCCTGTTTCTCTGTACCACTAACCTGTTAAAATCTATCTATTAAGAAATCGATAAAGTTCTACTACAAACTTTATTTTCATGATAATCTGCTGTGTTAGTATATTATATTGTGTAGTTACTGAATTTGAATGTCTATATTTAATTTTATCTTATATCTATTGTCTTAATCTTGGAGTACTCCTATAATCAAGTGCATTATGTAAAATGTTTGCAGTATATTGCTTTTGTTACAATTAAGTGTAGTGCAAAAATGTAGTTAAATTTAACGAAATACTACTAGACATCTGTACATACAGCACTAACCACAGATAGCTGCTCGAGAGCATTACCTACATAAATAAAACAAAATGGAGAAGCTCAATTCGTTTGACGTACCAAAATTGATGTAGAAGTTGAAATAGTCAAATATGTACATATAATAACAATTACATTCATCAGTTTTAACTAGCTTCACTAAAGTAGTGCTGTCTGTCGTCTCACAGCGTTTAAAAATAATAAGTAAATGGTGTTTCTAATGGTTTACTCTGATAATATCCAATTTAGCACTTGTTATGTACTATTTTTAAATCTTTTATTGCCGTTAACTATGATTTTTGTTTGTTTTCCGTCACACTTAGAACATCCTGCTGTAAAAATTATGGCTCAAGTGTTAATTAGTGACTGTATTTCCTTATTGTATTAATTGTATATTTTATTCAATATAGAATAACATAAGAACATTTTTAACTTTTAAGTTTTAACTACGGGTTTGTTTTTATACTCTTCTCGCAGGTCACCGCAATATTGTCGTCATATACCTATAATTTAGTTTTAACGTCGCACCTGTTTTTCGAGCGAGCGTGAAAATTCATTTACAAATAATTCAGAAACTTAGGAAAGGAATGGAGAAAAGGAAAAAGAATTTTAAAATACGTGCTAAGACGTGACATGGTTGGCCTTATTGGCCACAGCATCGCGACAGTGACGGAAGGGTCGATCGGGTGGAATGTGAAGTAAAACTTATCGGGAATAATGCTTCAACGTCGAGGTTAACCGAACTCATTAAATTTGAATATTTCTATCGACATTTTATAATCTTACTATTTCTATTTCACTTATAGACGTTTTAAGTTTAAATGTATTTTTATTTTTAACAAATAAACTCTTTAAAAGTCTTCATCACATTCAGTTAGTGAAAATAAATATTTTATAATATTGATTAATAAATTAAATATTACATTAATTATAATATACAAACTGTTCTAGGTACTAAAGATCTTTACTTAGTTTACTACAATATAATGTTACATACAATTTAACTTAGATCGTATTTGATGTTTAATATAATATGTACCTACTTGCGAAAAAGTAGGTCAAACAATTCATGTTACCGTATTGACTTCTTGACTTTAATCAGGTAGAGGCTTTTGAAATAATAATGTAATTTCTTATTGGCTTTATAATAATATACTTACAAATATTTACTCCTGAATATATGTAGATACTAGGAGTTCCTTTGTCATTACCATTCTCATTTTTTGGTCGTTGATATAATATAAATTTTTTTATTTCTCTGATGTATATAAACTTACTTGACCTGGGCTTAAATTTTGACAGTCCAATTTCAATAAAAAATAGTAACACAGAAGAGGTAAAATATCTTCGATATGTGATATTTTACTCAGTATAAAGTATCCTATAGTCTAAACCGGCTCACCAAATTTCAACAAAATCTAACCAGTGGTTTCACACATTTTGATAACATTTGGTGATTTGATTAAGCAGGTAAGCAAACATTCTATAAACTATACTATATATTAACTGATTAAGCCTCTGTACGATGTTAATAACTATTTTAATATGATTTTACAAAATATATTTTTAATGTACAGATTCAATTTTAATATTATATTATATGTATATTGTTATATTATAATATGTATCTTTGACAAGCTCAGGTAATTTTATTTCTACGAATATTCATATTTATACGACTTACCTATATCAAAAATTGTTATCTTACTTCGTTCTATCTTATGCCAATTTTAACATTTATAGTATAGTAGGCAATAGGAATACTAATTGTGTAATATCATATTTCTTTGAAGGCAATTGAAGATGCCTAAACATTCATTATGATATAATCAAAGTTGTGATAAAGAAAGTAAGAAATAACGCCACCGAATCGTGATAGCCATTTTGGTCGTAAAAGCACGTAACTGCTGCTGTGAATAGATAATAAGGGTTTTATTAAAATTCCTTGCCCTTGTTTTGCCATTTGTAGGGCTCGCTTTGGGAGCGTCCTTTGTTTTGGTTATACTAAACCTAAGCCTTTTCCAAATTCCCTTAAGACCTATAAAGTAGAAGAAAAGCGTGTAAGTAAAATATATATAAACATATTGTATAAAATATATATAGTTCACAAGAAGACATAATTATTCGATTTACGTTTAAGTAAAATTAAAATAAACAGTCTACAAACTTGTAAATCACATGGAATGTCGTAGCTTTACGATAACATTTCTTTATATCGCCGGAGCTATAATTGAAATCGAATACTTTGAAGTTCAAATATAATTTATTCGATACCTAATATATTTTTATGATCATATTTCAAATTTCAAACGATAATAAAATCATTTTAAGAGTCATTCATCTAATTAGTTAACATGAGCCTTAATATTATCCTAAGGGAGTTGATATAGGTACTGATGTTCCGGCGTAAAATATACCCTTTATTAATTACTCTCTGGTCCATCAATTATCTCTATGTAAAGAACGTCTCTTCCTTAATACAAAGGACAAGGGAAAATCAACACACACTTTCGTATATAATATTCATTATTAAATAAAGATCAATATAAGAAACACCTTTAATTAGAAGGAAGTTCTGACCGAGTCGAAGTTTAGTACCTACATTGAATATTTTTTAGAATATCTTATTGAAATTAATATTATCGATACAGAGGCCTAGTGAATCTATAATTTTTAAAATTTATGTCTCTTTGGGAACGCATCACGAGAAAATCAGAGCAGAGAATTGCTGTGAAGAAAACTCTGTATTAGATCTTTAAATTGACGCGAATATTTAATAATAAAACAATGTTTTCAGATTTTTTTCATTGAAATATTTTGATTTTTGATTAGTATACCCGACGTTTTCAATGCTTTACAACAATCATGATCACGAGAGAAACTGACACCGAGGCAACCGGAATCCGAAAAAAAGATTTATTTAGGAAAAATTATTCTAGAAACTATTATTAACTTACCACTCGAAACTTTAGATATATTTTTAAGGACGCCCTCGGTCAATGTTGATTTAGATTCCGCTAAGAATAACTATATAGGTTATAGGCTTGGCCTAGTTCTGAACTTTGTAGGAAGTAATAATAAAGCTTCAATTTTATTTCATTCTTGCTATTTTGAAATTCTAACGATGTTTTCGTTCAAAATAGAAATTTTGAATACTCAACGGGTTAATATTTTTATGCACTGTATAATTATTATTAGTAGGTATATAATACATTTAAATTATGCGGTATATATGAATTGTTCTTGTGAGTTATTATTATACTAGCGACTCGCCCTCGCTTCGCTCGGGCTCTTCCCTAGATTTAGCACAGGTAAAGCCGCGGGATCTGCTAGTAATGCATATAAACCTTCCTCTTGAATCACTCTATCTATTAAAAAAAACCGCATCAAAATCCGTTGCGTAGTTTTAAAGATTTAAGCGCACATAGGGATATAGGGACAGAAAAGGCGACTTTGTTTTATACTATGTAGTGATATTTTGGGGTACCACTGCCTTTGATATTATATAGACGTGTATTATATGATGTATATGAATTATGAAATCAAAACAAATGCCGTCGTTGCTTTATTTTCATCCAAAACAAGATTTGGAATATTTTCTTAAACGATTTGTTAAACCTTTTCAATGAAAGTATAGATACTTTAACGATTATGACACTATAATAAAACAAAAATATAAATATTATACCACATGATTCACGTCTCTGATACTCTGAATGTTCAGTAAGCCAACTCAAAGAGGATCTATTAGATTGATTCGAGATCGAGCTTTTGAATAGAATCCAACATCCGAAACCGCTTTTGAACTATGTTATGAAAGCCTCAAGAGGTTCTGTTATGTTCAAGATCCACAAAGTTTTAGATTTATCGATTACAGTGTGGTGAAGCAGTACAAGTTCAGCTGGCCCTTAGACAGATCAAGTTTCTACGAGTATATTTGACTGTTGCATGCCTAGCTTTATATTCAGAATTTCGGAGTAACCCCTTGACCGCTTTTCTATATGATTAAACAAACATTTAATAGTAACCCTGCTTGCTTAGTTTATTTGTGCGTAATATTACGACTTTTGGAAGCAGACGCCTTAAAGTCGTGCCTTCATAGCTTTCCTGAATAGATTGACTGTTAAAGGCAAACACATATTTTATCGATCTAGTAATTTCGGGGATTCGCGAGCTAAACAAAAGAGTTATCAGCGTTTCACATTTAAGTATAGATTTTTTAATTATGAAATACGTGAGTGAAATATAATCATATATATCCTTTTGTAATTTGCTTCCTTGCATATGTCATTTAATTTTTCCATGTTCATAACTTTATTGTTCAATTATAATTTTATTAAAATTGACGCCGTTCATCTTTGTAAATGAGAATGATATGTACAGGAAATCAATTTTCCGCTCGGCTACATTGCATTGAGTTCGGCGGGTGGCTGCCATTTGACTTTTTAATATTTCGATATGAAAATGAGAGCCTCCAGGGCTTCCGACGATAGTAAATTGGAAGTTTTATACTGATATTAATTAAATATTATACTTATGAGAAAATCACAATAATTTTATTACTAATAATGTTCATGTCTTTTTTTCTTACTGTCACCAGGGGATTTTTCTGTCTTAATAACGATATATTTAACTTATTTTTATAGGCATTTCTAGACAGGAAATAGATAACGTGCAAGTTGTGGGAGATACGTTGAGATGGACATGGTCTTCTTACCATTTCTACACAATTTATTCGATGTATGTAACAATTTGTTTGTATCGTTTATACTTAGACAAGCTCAGGGCGAACCATTAGTATCTTAAAAAGTACAATTGAAAACAGAATATATTTTTCATTTATCTGTTAGTTCAGATGCGGCATTCTCAAAGAATACTAAAGAAACTTGCAGGAAATATTAAAGTTGGTTCATACATAAATGCACGAGCTGCATTCATTTGCCATTAAATTTTTATCATTGTCGGTTGTAAAATTGAAAACTATCAAAGTTAAGTAGGTAAGCATCAACATCGTTTTAGGTGGAAGTAACAAATAACTTTGTTGTGAAGGATAAACGGCCGGTTGGAACTTAGAGCCTCGAGGCCACTTAAAACTTATGTGGCTTCGTTAGACCACCCTATATTTCGACGGTTGTTAAGATTTCCAAGTTTAATATGACTTCATTATTCCTTTAGCTTTCCCAAAATAATATTTAAACATTTTAAACTTTATTAAATATGTACAAAACATAATTACTTTCATGTTTAAGATTTAAGTTTATTAAAATATTAAATTAATTAAATTAAGAAAGGATGTCACAAATGGTAACAATATCTTATATAACGGTTCAGTTAGGGAACCTATGTGCTGCGCCAGCGGTCGAGAGTTCGAGTCCCGCTGAGGGCATTCATTTGTTAAGTACGAATGTTTGTACTCCAGACGTGAGTATATATAATATATGTATGTATTTAAAAGTTATATATGTGTAGTGTATCAATTATCTTGTCTCGTATCTTATTCTTAGTAGTGTACCTACTACAAAAAAAGTGTAAAAATGTCCCAACTTTGCTTCACTTTATACTGAAATGAGCGCAGCCTTTACGCGTCTTATGATATTTGAACAAGTAATACATAATTATTCTAAAAAATTCGGAGTAAAAATAGGAGAGACTTCATTATCATCAGCATCATCTGAGCCTAAAAAAATCCTCAGTTGAAAATAGTATTCACTCAAAGATATTCACGTCGCACATACATGAAATTTAAAACATGAAAAAAAGGGTTTTTAGCTTAGTCCATGTGTACCGTGTACCTTTACATATTTCTATTAAGTCTATACACAAACAAAAACCCTTGTTATAACCATTATTTTTTATAGGATAACATAAAATTAGATGTACAAACAGTATTTGCATTTATTTAACAATGTTCTTAATTTCCCCATATAATTATTATATTATTTAAAATTAAAAAAATGTAAGTAAATCAACAAATCAATTAGACTAAATTGAAAAGTATTGCTTTATCATATACGAGTGTCAAGTTAGATAATTTCGATCTGTCATCATTCCAATACGTAATGCATGTGAAATTGCTTTAGTTGAAGCGCAGCTTAAACGAGTTTTGAATATTTGAACTAGTAATATGATCGAGAATACGAAGTGAAGATAGGAGAGGCACGCAAACATCAAATCTGAACACACAGCATTCTAGTATTTATAGACACAATGAAACGAATTTAACATTTAGACATGTTACTTTCTTACGTGTATGACATACGATATTAAGAAGTTGTCATTACCAAAACAATATTTTCAATCGGAAGCTTTTAAATAAAACAAATATATTTAAGTTACATAACTAATGTTGTTTATTACAAATATTTGATGATATTTTGATCCCCGTTTTGAAAGACATAATCTCAATATAAATTATATTGTTTTTATCAGTACTACTGATTATAAAAGATTGTTTGGACTTTTTATATAATATACAAAGTTTAAAGTTATAATAGCTGCTTTTGGTCTGTGTATAAACGGTTGTTTTAATATCGGTTATGACGGGATCGCGGCGTTGCTCTACGTCGTTGAAGGTGCTTATACCTACATACAATATACATATTATGTATGTATGTGCTATACATGTTTACATCAGCTATCTCAAAAAATGTAATAATATAGTTATTAACAGTTTAACATACTTGTTAATTATTTTTTTCTATTAAAATAAAAAGCTTCTTCTTCCTAATTTTGTTTTGCATATTATATTGAAAAAAATAGCAAAAGAATCAATGGTATCATCTTCTGTGATCTTTGTTTCACTTGTTTCAAATTGATAATACAATCTCTATACAAAATTATTTTCGAAATTAATTTGAAGCTTAAAATATTAGCCTTTGTTCTTTGACGTATTCATAGATTAGCAACTTCCTTTGTTAACTAAATATGAACACAATTAATTGTCACCGCTAACTTTGGATATTACCTTTGTTCCTCACAGCGTTGGACGTGCGAACACCAACTTTATATTGCAACGTAGGATGCTGTTGGTAGAAACTTATAATTTGAAATACACTATTCCACCAACCATACCTTAAGATATTTGCTCTGCTTTTCTGAAATTTCATTGATACCCCAGACTTATTAGACAGCTTTGAATATCAAATTTTGTTTAACTTTAAAAGATTTTGTTTAAGAAAGTTCATAATAGCTACATTAAAAAGACTGACCTGTAGAGTTGCTAGAAATATATTTTATCTGTACAAGAATACAATAGTATGAAAAATGTATATATATTAAATATTTTTTTTTAAATCTCTTATGCCTTAATCTATATCTAGAACACATATTGCTGTGTGAAAATGTTTCATTTGTAAGAATTACGTTATAACGCAGCGTAGATGCCTAGCGACGAACTCAAGCGAAGTGAGGGTGAGTCGATAGTAGGTAATATATAATAATAAAAAATATGACTAGCTATATTTATTGAAAATTCCTTACAATAGAGTATCTTAAGCTTCTATGCTTCTCTATTCACTGTGCCCCTTAATTGAATACCTGTTGTGGATTAATATGATACTGAGCAGTAAACTCGAGATGCGCGTAAGCCTATCTATATTGTGTGTATGTACATTTTATACGGATCATCTTTGTATTTAATGTACTCTAGCAGCAAGTTACTGAATAATACTTAGTTTATAGCACAATGTATATCTTATGATTAATTCTTTCTACTATTACATCGAGTAGAAAAGATGTTAGTATTCAATACGTCTTATGTTTTGTGTGTGTGTGTGTGTGTGTGTGTGTGTGTGTGTGTGTGTGTGTGTGTGTGTGTGTGTGTGTGTGTGTGTGTGTGTGTGTGTGTGTGTGTGTGTGTGTGTGTGTGTGTGTGTGTGTGTGTGTGTGTGTGTGTGTGTGTGTGTGTGTGTGTGTGTGTGTGTGTGTGTGTGTGTGTGTGTCTAGGTGGTTATCCTTATCAAGCAACGTATATGATTTTTTACTGCGAGATATATATTAAATTACATACTCAAGGACTAAATAATCCGTCACATAGAATTATTCGCGTATCTATTCACTTGGAAGCACCTATTATTACGAATTGATTTAAAACCCGAAATGTGAATTTAAAAGTATTTTAATTTAATGTAATGTCTGTAACGGATGCTTAACAAATAATTTCCACTCAGATACGTTTTAACAATGAACGCTCTAAATTTTCCTACTAAATAATTCCATCCAGGGAAATAAATTACTGTAAAAGATTCGCGTGTAGTTTGATTTCCCAGGCGAAATTGAACACTAAGCGCAACAGGCACATCGAATTAACCGAATAATTTACGTCGACAACTCAACTCTCAATAGAAATTTCGTGCGCCTATTATTTTCTCTTTGAGGCTTATTTCGCTGTTAATTGTTATCGTTGTGGTCTTTCGAGTCATGATTATGTTTTGCTTTTGAACTAATATTGAATTATTATCGTTCATTGCTTAGAAACGAGAAATAACAAATTTACTGGTTGAAATTTATTGTTGTAGCATTTTAGTAGAAAATGTTTGAGAAAACTCAATATATATACCTACAGAGATGGCACAAGCTTTTTATCTATAGAATACTTGTTCCGCATAAACTATACCTACTATCAAGACTATCGAAGGATTTATTTACCCGTACTTTTTGTTTCTAACATCTATGTATAAGGAAATGCTAAAGAAATAAAATAAAAATGACGTAAAATTACCATAGTCAGATGTGTGTATACTATAAATTATAGTAATAATAGACAATTAAGCAGGGATTATTCTGCATTTGCATGCATTACAAATGATTAAGACCGTTGTGAGTCTTGAATTGGCGCCATTAAACAGCTCAGGACAACATGTAATTTATGTTGCCTTCTAAGTTTATACTTAGTGTAACGTGTGAATGCGGTTTGCATAATGTTGCGCTATTAAGCATTTAGTTAAACAATAATAGCAATTTAAATTTAGATTGGTACTCCTCTCAAACAGTTGTAAGATTTAAAGTTGGATATTTAAAATAATTAGTCCTTTAATAATTCTTTTAGAGATATCATAGTATTCATGTTGCTATGATAATATATTTTAATTGATATTAATGTGCTGTATAGTTAAAAATGATCATCATATCCTTCTTAACGTGTCATAGAAAATTGTTTTATTTCTATTTGTTTTCTTATTTCGATGTTTTACATATAACTCCGATAGAACCAGAGATAAATGAGGCGCTAAAGTAAAGGAATGGTTGCTTAAGCTTAAAAGCAATCCACATTTAAATGTTTTACCAGACCCGGGTTTCAAACATAAAACAAAAAGGATTTGACTAGCATTTATATTCAAAGACACGTTTGACTCAGTTTGTAGTAGTTTATATCGGTCGCGGGTTCGAGCTTCGGTGGGGTATTCATTTGTATGAGCACGTTTGTTTGATCTCCAGTCATGTGTAGTGCATTAAATATCTAGCGTCGTAACACAAGCCTCGTAGCTTATCATAGTACTAAATCGTGCTGTGATATCCCAACATATATAGTACTTACTTATTCTGGATATACTCTACATTACAATGAAAGGAACCTTATATTAAAAGTAAAAACACTATAAATACATAATATATCGAGTACAAAAACTTCGAGCACCGATACTGATCTGTGGTGGCGGTCGTAAAGTCTATATTAAATTTCAATATTAAATCAATTTTGCTTTACCTATCGGACGGGAAAAAATATACATATTTTCATGTTAGTTTACTGCGAAAATGCCATATTTTAGACAGCTTATATCGAAAGTTTTATACTGCATGGGAATTTCAAATGTTATTCAAACGTTTTAAATTTTGTTTATGGTTGTTACTCTATACTGTAAAGTGTAATTGAAGCGGTATCTATTTGATATAATATTTATATCAAAATGCTTATTTACTCTTTTATGTGGGTGTTGAATTTCAATGTTTCAATTTATATAAACATTTTTTGATAAAGATAGAACTCTGAAATATTTTCACAGAACTTCTGTAGTATTTTTGTAAAAAATTGTCGATGTCTTAAGTTTTAATAAGGTGACGATCCAATGGACCGAACATCTACAAAGCTGAATGCTTGCGGCAATGGCACCACCAAGTAACATCAATAACTCTGTTACGACTTCTTCTGTGGCGTAAACAAAGAAGACAATATAAACAAGTTTCATTTATATCCGTAGTAAACGCTTAGATATTATATTTGTGTTGTCAATCCATTTTGAAAGACTCTTGATGTACGTTTAATCATTGATTTGCTTAAATTATATTTATTCCAAAGGGCCCACTTCGGTGGGCGGTGTGACATGCGGTTGGCTGTGTGCGGTCTGCCTCGGCAGACCTGCCGTGGGGCGTCGTGGTTAAATACGTAAGCGATCCTGCGTTACCTAATTATGACGGGGGAAGTCTGATGCTTTTAAGTAGTACGAGGTTTTAGGTGGTACGTCAAATCCGTTAGTACAGCGTGAGATTTCCTCTTTTTCGATATAAATAATATATTGTCTTTAAAAGTATTCATACCCATAGCTTACTGCATTTATCTTTTAACTAGCGACTCGCCCTCGCTTCGCTTGGGCTTTTTTCTAGATTTAGCACAGGCAAAGGCGCGGGATCTGCTAGTTATGCATATAAACCTTCCTCTTGAATCACTCTATCTATTAAAAAAACCTAAAGATTTAAGCGTAGTTTTAAAGATTTAAGCGTACAAAGGGATATAGGGAAAGAGAAAGCGACTTTGTTTTATAGTATGTAGTGATATCGTCAAAACATTCCATTAGTAATAACAATGATAAATTCAAAGTTAATGATTGTGACTTATTTTAATTTTATGCGATATCGTATCAATTTAAAATCAATTAAAATAATTATATCATTACCTATAATGTGAAGGTTTTTGTAGACGCGAAAAAAACAATTTTTACATAATTTAAGGCACATCACATCATATTCATTGAAGGATTTGGAATATTTCTTTCCCAAAATTATCTATTATTTATTATTATATTAGCATACGTAATATAACATTCTAAAATAACCTCAATTATATTTGTGTTATTATAGATAAATATATTTTTATCTTGAAGTTGTGCACGAATACGTATATCTTGGCCAAACCATACAACTTGGCCGGCACAACTTTGAGAAGGAGGCTAATCGAAGAATACGTTTGGGCTGGGCGGCTTTCGGGAAGCTACGACATATCCTTGAGTCATCGATCCCACAATCTCTTAAGACCAGAGTATTTAACCAGTGCATCCTACCCGTAATGACGTACGGAGCCGAAACGTGGACACTTACCGTGGGACTGGTTCACAAATTCAAGGTAGCTCAGCGAGCAATGGAACGCGCGATGCTTGGGGTTTCTCTGGCACATAGAATTCGCAATGAAGTCATTCGCCAGAGAACTAAAGTAACCGACATCGCGCGTAGAATTAGCTCGCTGAAGTGGAAGTGGGCCGGTCATGTCTCCAGACGTACTGATGGTCGATGGAGCCGACACGTGTTAGAGTGGAGACCGCGTTTAGGCAAGCGTAGTGTAGGACGCCCTGCAGCACGATGGACCGATGATTTAAGGAAGGTGGCGGGCAGTGGATGGATGCGAACTGCCCAGGACCGGGATAGTTGGCGCTCATTAGGGGAGGCTTTCGTTCAGCAGTGGACGGCAATAGGCTGATTGATTGATTGATTGATTGATATTTTTATCTATTCTCTATAATAGAAAATTATGTATTGTAAAAAGCTTTTACTTAAAATCTATAAAACGTTCAGTCTTAAATAACTAAAGTGCTTCATCATACACGAGTAAAGTAGAGTAAGTACTTTCCAAGTGTGTACTAAATAGCTTAAAGCTCTTAGCACTGTAGCAAAGGATTTCGGATCATAAACAAAGCACTGATTGTAATACACTTGACTACAAGCTACAGATAAAATCCCCGGCCGGTTCGCAATCGCCTCTATTATACAGCCACTCCGGCCAACTTGAAATTTATGTTATGTTATAACTTTATACTATGCTCAGCACCACGGCTTAACATATGAGCGCGGTTTAATTTATTAGAAGCAAAGCTTTAATTAAAAGCTTGGCTATGAAGAATGAAAGTATATTAAAGACGCTACATTTGAATTAAGTATATTATTCAACATAAATTATGTACATCTGAAAATAAGACTTTTATATTTGCTAAAAGAGACAGCCATAGAAAGTTTTTATCGCTACAGTTTCTACTCGCTTACACGACATAAACGCTTTATTCCTTAGACATTATCCGTTGACATTATTATACTTATAAAACTTTATCTTAGATTATTATAAGCTCTATTTCCGCTTTTTTATTATAAGTAACACTCAATATATAAATGAAACTTCCCTTTGTTGAGAGGAAAACTATCTTGACCTTTTCCCAGGAAGTACGTTTGACTGATTCTGTTAAAAATAATCATTCTTCGTACTTATACGTACTCGTATATGGTATATGTAGCAGTATACTCGTATATACCATATACGAGTATATGTATTAATCCGTTTATAGCCTTATATTGTTTAAAAATGTCACTTTATTTTTTCGGGTTTTTTTACGGGTACCATGAATTAAAATTGACGTTTATATATTGTATATAGCATTTAAGTACAATAGAATAAAATAGTTTATATGAGGATAAAAATAAACTACTTTTTTCTATTGTGCTTTAATGCATATCTAAAGATCAGATAAGAGATGTGTACGTCAGACATTAGTTTAACCTTCCACCTCAGTAATTCATTGAAGTTTATTATTAAACACTATTTATACCTAGCCTGTTCTCGCAGCTACCTATTATAAAAATATGTACATAAATGAGCACGAATTCGTATAATTCAACCTACAACCTACTTTTAAATAAATCAACGTTTCGGTTTTTTTTTTGTTTTGGAGTCTAAGGTTTTCGACATCTTAAAGGTTCTTATATAGTTCCTACACGTAGTCATCATCATCATCATCAACAGCCTTTTGCAGTCCACTGCTGGACATAGGCCTCCCCCAAGGCGCGCCACTTCTTCCTGTCAGCTGCCGTTCGCATCCATTCGATGCCGGCATGGCTGCGCAGGTCGTCTTCCCATCTCGCGGGTGGGCGTCCCACGCTACGTTTGCCAGTACGCGGTCTCCACTCAAGGACTTTCTGGCTCCAACGTCCATCAGTCCTTCTGCAGATGTGGCCTGCCCATGTCCACTTCAACGTGCTAATCCGAAACATAATGTCGGTCACTTTGGTTCTCTGACGGATATGCTCATTTCTGAGGTGGTCCATCAGAGAGACTCCGAGCATCCTCCGTTCCATAGCACGCTGAGCGACCTTGAACTTGTGGGCAAGCCCTGCCGTGAGTGTCCACGTTTCAGCACCGTAGGTCATAGCGGGGAGCACGCACTGATTAAAGACCTTGGTCTTTAATGATTGCGGGATAGGCGACGTGAGGACCTTCCTCAGCTTTCCGAATGCTGCCCATCCTAGCTGAATTCTTCTATTGGACTCCTTTTCGAAATTGTTTCTGCCAAGTTGAATTATTTGGCCCAGGTAAGTGTACTCAGAAACAACCTCTAATGGGGAGCCTTCGAGCATCACCGGTCTCGGAAGGGCATGTTCATTGAACATGATTTTGGTTTTATCCAAATTCATCCCAAGACCGATATTCCTAGAAGCAGCGTTCAGATCAGACAGCATTCCCTCCAAATCCTCCAGCGATTCTGCCGTGATGACAATATCATCAGCAAACCTCAGATGTGAGATGTGCTCGCCGTTTATATTGATTCCCCGTCCAGTCCAGTCCAGCGTTTTGAAGACGTCTTCCAGTGCATTGGTAAACAGTTTCGGGGATAAAACATCCCCCTGTCTAACACCTCTTTGCAACTCGATAGGTCTCGTCTGGTGGTCTTGGAGCTGGACGGTCATCGTCGCGGTCTCATAAAGGCATCTCATCACGCTGATGTACCGCCAATCAATTTGGCATCGTTGTAAGGATTCAAGAACAGCCCAGGTTTCAACCGAATCAAAAGCTTTCTCGTAGTCCACAAACGCGAGGCAGAGAGGTCGGTTGTACTCTTCGGTTTTTTGTACAACCTGCCTCAGCGTATGTATGTGGTCCAGAGTGCTAAATCCGCGGCGAAACCCGGCCTGCTCTGGAGGTTGAAAGGCATCTAACCTTGGAGAGATCCTGTTGGAGATGACCCTAGAGAACAACTTATACACGTGGCTCAGGAGCGATATCGGTCTGTAGTTCTTCAAAAGGGTTTTGTCCCCTTTCTTGAAGAACAGTACAACCACGCTCCTGCTCCAGCTTTTGGGAGTTCTTCCAGAGAAGAGGGAGGTGTTAAATAGTCTCTGGAGTTCCTTCAAGATTGGCTTACCGCCAGCCTTTAGGAGCTCCGAGGTAATACCATCTTCTCCTGGAGCTTTTCCGTTTTTAAGTTGCTCCAGGGCCATCTCTATCTCATCCAAGGAGATGTCAGGCAGGTCCTCCGTGAAGTGGCGTGTTAATGTGGCTCTTGGATCTGCAGGGTCGGCATCTGTTCTCTTTCGGTGCGAACGGTACAGTCGGCCATAGAAATCTTCAATCTCGGAGAGAATCTCTGGCTTTGAGGTGACCATGCCTCCACTTGCATTCCACAACTTCGTGAGGTGGCTGCGTCCGAGGTTTTGGGCAAATACGCGTACCCCGCGGTTCCGCTCAATCGCTTCCTCGATGAGGAGCGTATTCGAGCGTCGCAGGTCACGCCGTATTGCTTTCCTGATTTCCTTATTCCGCGCCCTTTCCTCCGAAGGAGTAGCCAGTGGAGTTTCTCGTCGAATCCTCATCAGCTCAAGAGTCTCGTCCGAGAGTTTTGATTTCTTGGCGGCCGTCCGCTTCCTGCAGAACTTCTTGCCCTCGCTGCAGATAATTTCAGCCACATTATCGAGGTCCTGGTCAATGTCGCAAGCCGTGTCCAGGGCGGCGAATCGGTTTTGTAGTTCCAGTTGGAACTTTGTGGAACCCGTTGCCACTTGCAACCGTTCTGGTCGGAGCGTAGACTTCATCAGACGAAGTCTTTCCAGCTTCAAATTTATATTCAGGGTGCCTCGGACCAGTCGGTGATCACTACCGGTTTTAAACCTGTTGACCACCGAGACATCCCTGAATATGCGCTTCTTGTCCGTCATGATGAAGTCTATCTCGTTTTTTACCATACCGTTGGGACTTTCCCAGGTCCACCTCCTCTGGGGCTGCTTCTTGAAGAAACTATTCATCAAGTATAGCCCCTGGGATGCAAGGAATTGGACCAGCATGTGTCCCCTCGGATTACGGTTGCCTAGGCCATAGGGTCCTACGACCGATTCGCCGCTCATCTGATTTCCGACTTTTGCATTGAAGTCCCCCATAACAACGTTGTAGTGGGCCTTGGTGGTGGTGTTTAAGGCTCGCCCTATATCTTCATATAGGGCTTCCACTTCGTCATCCGGTTGTGCCAACGTGGGCGCATATACCTGAATCACCTTGATTTGGTACTTTTCGGTGAGTTTAAGTACGAGGTACGCTACCCTTGTCGATACACTGGAGACTTCAACAACGTTGTTACAGAGGGCTTTATTGACCAGGAAACCTACGCCACCTTGGGATTTGCGGTCTCCTTCCCGGAAGTAGAACATATGGCCAGAGCTCAAGGTTATGCAGTCCTCCCCCTCTCTTCGGACTTCGCATAAACCCAAGATGTGCCACCGTATCTTGCTCAGTTCTACCTCCAGTTCGGACAGATGTTCGTCTAGCCGGAGACTGCGTCCATTAAACGTCGCCAGGGTCAGTAGTTTTGGTGACTCGGTCCGCTTCTGGAGATTCCACCCCTGGCACCGCTGTTACCCCGACCGTCACCGTGGCCGGGAACAGCGGCGCCGCCAGGAACTCGGGGCCTTCCATTTTTGGATTGCTGCATGGGGGGTTATTGCCCATACTCACCACGCTGGGCAGGCGGGTTGGTGAGCGCAGTGCCATTAGGTTTTTGAACCAGTGAGGCTGCTGCCCCTCACTGGCTAGAATTTAGCGCCTTATGGCTTTTACTGGTGGTTATACCGCCATCCGTCGGTTGGATTGCCACAAAGTTCTATTTTGTGACCCATCCTGTTCCCTTAGTAGACTCTTACTACACCCACGGGATGAGAGGGGGGAGCAGTATTCTTGATTGCCGCTGCTGCACGTAGTACCAGGTATATAAAGCATTAGAAACATCGAGAACAAAAACCAAAATACTCCTATTTAAGTCTATTAATATAATATAAAAGAATATGATAAAATATTATATTCTATTAAAATATATAAATTGAAAACTGCATGAAACTTTCTAGATTTCAGAATCATGACATTCTCATTTTGCTTCGAGTATAAACCCTGTCTAGCCAAGCATGAATGGGAGAAATACTTTGAGACGTGTCTCCAACTGCATTTGTAGAATGTTTAAGGCATCAGCTTTGCAGATATTGCCAAGCACATGCTTCGAGTGAGAACAGTTACTAGTATGTTTGAGGCTACTAATATACCTAGAGTATGTAATATAATATAATAAGAGCAGGCTCTTGCTTGTTATAATATATTATATAGTATATATATACTATAGCATAAATATATACTATAGCATATATATATGCTTGCTACTACATGTTTTATTGTATGCATGGCGCCAGTGTAGTTTTAGCCTAGTGGCAAAATGTTCGCTTCAATAACCTCTGATATTTTCACGTGCGAATCATTTCCAACTTCATTACTACTTATCTAACGGTGAAGGAAAACATCGTGAGAAAACTTGCATGTCTGAGAGAACCTAGCACGTTTTCGAAAGACGTTAAGTCCGCCAACCGTTACAGTGAAAGTGCAAAATTTGTTAATTTCTTTAATAAAACATTTAGTTAAGTATTATAAGTATTTTAGAATGTAAAGACTCTATTATCTTTAGATATAAAATGAAGAAGCTATTTAAAAAAACATTTGAACCAACTAGTGGCAAACATATTTACTTAGAAGTTTTGGCAGGGAAATTTTGTTTCATATCTTAATATCGTCTCTTGATTAATATAATTGGCTCATTTAAAGTTTTAGGGATGTAACTTGAAAATTGTTTTCAAAAGCTATTACTGTATCTTGGAGTTTGTGTAAGTACTTGCTTAATCTTAATGTACGCCAAGTCAAGGGTTTCTTCGAAAATGATATAAATAATACGTGTATTTTGCTTAATTTAGGCATATTATAAATTACTATTATTTTATATTAAAAATTTCGTACATATGCTAAATGATCTTTACAAAACAATAAGAATTCAATATCATTTAAAGTACCATATTATAATGTGTTTGCTTCGTTTAACTAATACATTTTATGATTAACTAGCGACTCGTCCCTAGATTTAGCGCGAGCGAAGTCGCAGTTTCCGCTAGTAAATAAACTTGACAAATTATATACCCACTAACCTTCTACTAAAAAAACCGCATCAAAATCGCAACAGAACTAACACCCACCCTTCCCGTTTTTGCAATATTTTTCATTGTTGATCCGCTCTTATTGGTCGTAGCGTGATGTAATAAATAGCCTAAGCCTTCCTCGATACAGGGACTATCCAGCACAAAAAGAATTTTTCAATTCGGACCAGTAAAGTTTCTGAGATTAGCGCGTTCAACCAAACAAACAAATATATTTAATTGGTGTTGTTATTATTGTGATATTTAAGGGTTAACTACAAAATTATTGTTCTTCAAATGTGTCTTCACTTCGTCGTAGCTACACAATGACATCCCTACATTACCTGTAAGTAAAGATTTGAAAAGTTTTATTGCAACTGTTTTTCCTCGTTTACACAGTTGAAAGTTTCTAGTGCGCTGCTTGCCGACATGGTTTCGCGGAAACTGGATCGTTGCCAGACTCACAAAATGTTGTCATGAGATTTTAAGAGAAATTATACTGGCAATTTACCTTATATACAGATTAAATACAAACTAATCTTGTAATCTCTTACTTCTCGAATGTATTTGCATCAGCTTAGTTTGGAACGGAATCGCTAGAAGTTGCCTTTGTTGTATGATCTTGCGAGATTGTGAAAACATTTATGTTCAGGTAAACTTCGAAGCTTCTATGTAGGTATAGCTATCCTTTATATGCAACTATTGCATACGTTTTGATAACATGTGTCTGTCCAGTAGTTATCGAGTAATGGTACCTAGAAACAAGGAGTACTTTTCATATGAAAAGAAATTGTTGAAATGTCATATATATCTTGTCTCGTGTTACAATGCTTGCTACGAAGCTTAAAATAAATTATAAAGATAAGGATTTATTCCATCTTATGAAAAACAACAAAATATGGAATACCAATACAGTATTATAAATATGCATTGACAGCTTTTATATCAAGTACGTATATATATACCTCAAAAGCTAAAGATTATAAAAGTTGTTTTAATTAAAATTTAAATTTCAATCGTCGGATTCATGCAAAAACATGAGATTCATGGAACAAGGAGTGTTCAAGGGCTTATAGAGTATTCCAATATTTTAGCAGTTGTTTTATAATTTTTCAGTGCACAAATATTAAAAAGAAAAAAACACAAATACAATGTTGCCTAAAATGCTAAATCTTTTGTTTCTGTGTAACGACGTTCCCTTTTTGTAATGCTGGTCAAATAATATTTTTTTGCATACTTTATCTTCGTTGGCTTGTTGTCTTTCATTACAAAGGGTAGGCTTTGTGAAGTATCACCCCACTTTTAATATAAGACTTATCTTCTTACTTTATAGTACAATATAATTTTATTCATCCGTTATAAAAATAAGCTCAACCTACTATGCTCTTTAAATCTGATTTGAGACGGTAAAATACGAGATTGAGTATTTGTTTGGTACGATTTTTGGGTTCAAGTAGTAAAACAATAACGATAAAAGTTTTTAAAACGGTACGAAGACTTGATAGCTTGGACGAATGAACAAAGTGTTGACCTCGTAAAATTTCTTTTTTAGATTGAGAGACAGTAACGATTTAATACTTACTTTTGATTTATATGGTGTCATTTTATCATAAAATATTTTACACATTGTAGTTCAATTGACGTATACTTTATATCGTACAAATCTAGTTTAGTCCAACAAAGACGAAGCGACTACGAAGCAACACGATTTAAATTGCATTTTAAAATGCACAGGGATTTGCTGATAAACTGGCAAAGCATTTTGTAAACGTTGTGGTGGTCTATACTGACATGAGGACTTCTGCATCCATTTGTATTAAAAACTAGCGCCTTACCCTCACTTCTACTTAATATATTTTTAACGGAACCCTAATTAGTTTTTTAAAATAAAGCAGCTTGAGTTACTCTTTATAACGTCAGTTATCCGTCAAAGAATGTACCGTCAAAACTAAACTAGTCGTTTTTTAGATTAGCTACGCTTTACGTACGTACGCTTACGCTTAGCTGTTTGTTATCTGTATAGATACGTCTTAAAATTATACTATTATGTTGATTTTTTTGGGTGAACATATTACTTAGACCTTAAAGCAATAATAACATATATCCGTCTAAGTAGCACCCAGATCGACATTGGATTGAATTATAGTAGTCCGGTCAATTTAGACCAAAAAATGAGAGTGAAGTTACATAAAGTCCCAACAAGCTGAATTTCAGTGAAATTGTTCAAAATATAATTATAAACAATGTCTAGAAGTTCCCCATCATTCCCCTGTAAGGAAAAAATTTAATTCAAGGTCAAAGGTAAAAAAAATGAGTTTTTCGCGATTTTCAGCAAAACGGTAAGTTTTATCATAAAAGTACCTCAGACAAAAATTGTAGATCATAAAATTATCTATAAAAAATGTATCAATACTTTTTTTCTTACGAGCCACCGTTTCTGAGATATAACGATTCAAAAAGTTATAAAAGTTGTTATCGTCATAATATGCATGAGTACGCCACGTATATACATCTAGAGTTGTAATATTTTATATAATATATATATATATATATATATATATATATATATATATATATATATATATATATATATATATATATATATATATATATATATATATATATATATATATATATATATAAAATCTTGCTGAAAATATATTGGTAAAACAAGGTAATAATGATGCTGATGTATTGATTATTGAAACAGCAATAGAGCCATTCAATTTGACAAATACAACTATTGTTGTTGGTGAAGATGTTGACTTACTTGTATTACTCACTGCTCGAACGCCAACTGAAAAAACTATTTTTTTCTTAAAACCAGGAAAAGCTCAGCATCAGATATATATTCATCAAAAAGTTTATTTACTTTAGTAAAGTGTAAAGATCATGTACTATTTTTACACGCAATAACTGGCTGTGATACGACATCTGCATTTTACAGGAGGGGTAAAACAGCAGTTTTCAAAATGTTTGAAAAACAAGATTTAATTCAATGTGCTGAAGTTTTTAAAAAGAGTAATTCAACTCAACAAGAAGTTATTACCAACGGCATCCGCTTTCTTCTTTCTATGTACGGAGCTCCTAAAAAAACTACCTGTTTACATAAGCATCGATACGCATGTTTCGTTAAAAATACTAAAAATAAAAAACAAGTTCAATTAGCTTGTCTTCCTCCAACCTCAGTGGCTGCTCACCAACATCTTTTTCGAGTATATTACCAAGTTCAAGTGTGGCTTGGTTATCAGCTAGACCCTACAGACTGGGGTTAGAAGTTGGTCAACAATATATTAGAGCCAGTTCAAACTTTACTTCCACCTGCGCCGGAAAAACTGCTGAACACTATTTTTTGCAACTACAAAAAGGGATGCAGTGCTAAATGTGGTTGCAAAAAAGTCGGACTGTCTTGTTCTTTGGCATGCACAAATTGTCAAGGCCGATCGTGCTCTAATATTGAATCACAAACAATGGAGGATTCGTTTGACTCCGACGAAGTATCATGCGATAGATACATCGCTATTGACGCAATTTACTTGCATCCAAAATGAAGATGAAGAAAAAGCAGGAGAAGAAGAACAAGAAGAAGATCAAGAAGAAGAACAAGAATTTGAAACAAACGAATAAGACGAATAAACTTCAACACTTTTTTTTCATTTACATTGCTTTTATCTTTCCCAATCTTTGAATATTTCCGTTATTTTGCAATAGTTTTACATTAAACAGGATCACAGCTGACCCGTGGAGTAGGCCTACTGGGGAAACCACGTTAAAAAGACGCGCTAAGTACACTACCTCATAGGTGGCGTGGAAACGTGTGCATATTATGACGATAACAACTTTTATAACTTTTTGAATCGTTATATCTCAGAAACGGTGGCTCGTAAGAAAAAAAGTATTGATACATTTTTTATAGATAATTTTATGATCTACAATTTTTGTCTGAGGTACTTTTATGATAAAACTTACCGTTTTGCTGAAAATCGCGAAAAACTCATTTTTTTTACCTTTGACCTCGAATTAAATTTTTTCCTCACAGGGGAATGATGGGGAACTTCTAGACATTGTTTATAATTATGTTTTGAACAACGTCACAGAAATTCAGCTTGTTGGGACTTTATGTAACTTCGAATGTCTAAATTGACCGGACTATAGGTATGTATTAGAATTCGTAGAAATCAGTTTCTCTATAATTTCATAACTAAAAACAGCATAAACAATAATTTGTAGGAAAATGTAGTATTTTAATTTGTTTTGCAGATTAGCTAAAACTTACCATGATCTAGATATAACGAACTTGTGCTTGAAACTAGAAATTATTTATTTTAATTTTAAACTATTTCAAAATCATAAATGCATATGTAGTGAGTATGAAGCAGTAAACCTGTAATTACCTGTTTATAATCAAAATGTTAATTTGATGCTTATGATTATTTAGAAGTTTATTTACTGTAACTTTTGTTAATCTAATAATTATATTTAATCTTTTGTTAATATGAAATTGTTTGTTTGGCTATTTTTTCGTATTTCACACGCTGCCATACACTTTTTTCAATTGCTATAAATGATTATCAACTTAATGTTTACACTTGCGTAAAGGCATATAATTGTATAGTAGTATCTAATAATTTACTAATAACAATAAACCTGGTGACGCAATTTTCGTACTAATTTCACTGACAAAGTATTAAGCATGTTGCTACATTACTACACACAGCGCCATCTAGTTCCGTGGTAAGCTACGAGGCTTGTGTTACGAATACCAGACAGTTGATACACTACAAATAAACTGCTTGTGCAGAAAGTGCACTTCAAACTAGGCCAAACGTGTCGTAAGGATAAGTCGCTAGAATAATAAATAAGTATTACTGAATATTATTTTAGTAAACCGTATCCATATAATAAAAAAACATTTAAATCGTATCAAAACCTATTATTAGAACAAAATTTTTTTTTATATCAGTCTCGTTTAAATTCAATTGAATTTGTATGTCGAAATGAAGTGGGTGGACATTAATTATTCATCACTTTATTAACTTTATAGATGAGATTATACTTTCTATCTATTTATAGATGAGGGCAGCTAGAGCATATAATAAATTTTGCTAAGCTTTTACAATTTATGATACTTAAATTATGTTTATTTGCTGTCGCTCAATTCCTCTTGTCTCAGTAGCTCCAGTTGATCTTAGCGGTTTTGAGGACAAAGTGCCTTCACTTCTTACGCCGACCGCGTCCCGTTCCTTGACTAATAAGTCAGGACATAAATTTATCTAAAGTGGTATTGCTAGCTTCAACGCATTCAAGTTAAGTTGTATTTCTGATGTCTTTATTCAAAAATTTTGAGTACCTACTGACCGTAGAATTTGTGCATACAATGTACGATGTATATTTTTTCCTTTTTAGTAAGTAATTTTCAAGAGGAACCCATTTCTTCATTAAAGTATTTAGGATGCTATAGTTTTAAATATATACTAAAATAATTTGTCGTTTTGAATGGATTGCACATATTAGTGAGCTTGTTTGTCCATTTTAGATTCTTTGGCAAGAGTATAATAGAGAAGCATATTATAAACATCAAGTGTTTTGTTTAAGTGAATGCGATTGTTACTTCTTTTCACTGAAAATAGTGAATTCGTGGGCACTAACTAGTTTCAAAATATTAAAGTGAAATTAAAAACCTATCATCTTCATCTGAAATCCATTTTACTATACATTTAACACTTATCTATTTATTTTGGATGCTTATCTTAAAATATCACTACAGCATTAAAGCATTAAAATAAAAAAAAATCAGTTACCTAAGTTAATTTCTAATGAGATGTTATTTTATGATGTGATTTGATTTATTAGATCACACAAACCTTAAAAATACAAAGAGAGAGAAGAGCGGTTTAACTTTATATTCAATAATAAACATAAACAACAACACCATATTTTTATAATAGGTACCAGAAAATAATAAAGTTTTATTTTACGCAGTGGGTACATCTAGCTGATGTGTGTACATATTATGTATAACAAATTTTAAAATTATTAACAAACTAAAATATCTTTCAGCATTCTTTATACTTATACACAAACCATCGGAGCATAAAAAATATTTAAATGAAATAATGAAAAATCCTTTTTAAGATTCATGAATGTGATAAATAATTGAGAAATTTGAATACTGAATGCAGAGTTAAATTTTTATAGCTCTTCCTTGTTTATGTCTTGTTGAATAAATGCTTCCTAAATTTTATGTCGCTTTTGTAATAATGCTAGAAGATTATGACGCGTCGTTCCGCGGAAAACAATTTATTTTAACATGCTTCCAGACTTATTTAAAGCTTTTTACTATTATTTGTCACTGTCATTGCCATTTGAAATTCTACAGTATACTACAGTAGTGTAGTATAGTATTATGCTGTAGAAATCTTTTATGAATTACAATATTTATTTAATTTGATAAAACCTAATTAAACTTTTTATATTTTTTTATTATTTTTCACTATTTTGCGGGACTAACGAAGCTAACATATCTAAATACCGTCTGTCTCGGTAGGATAAATGGAGTTCAAAAAGTTCAATAATCTACAAACCTTCAAAAGCAATTTGAATCAATCTATTTAGAAATATTTTATTATATTTATTTATATATAATGCATGTAATATTAAAAAAATATAATAGAAACTAAAGACTTTAGATAACTATAACCATTTCCGGCTGATTATATTTTTTATATATAATGCGTCATTGCATATTTTCATAAGCGTAAAATCCAATGAATATGTGTGATACATACATCCTGTAAAAATTATGTTTCTCTTTTAACGATCAAAGAATTTACATATTGGTATTTTGCATACATAACAGGTAGTATACTTTATAGTTTGTTGTGTATGTTGTGGGGTAGCCAGAGGGACTAGTATGCAAAGAATCTTATCGTAAAGTTATCCTTATCTTCAACATATACGTTCTTCGGGAGACTTTTAACGTGACCCACTTTAAGTCTCATAAATACTTAGGTCTTCAAAAGTCCTTCGAGGTCTGACCCTTCTTCGCAATTCCCACTTACTAACGTTGAATATTTTGTGAATTATTCTTTCGTCACTCGAGCTTTTTACGTTCCTAAACTACCTTATATTATCTTGTATCTACTCTTTTCATTTTGACAAGTGAAAACTTGACTTGTATCTACTCTTTTTAAAAAAATTCTCTTATTAAAAAGTGAAAAAGCTACAATTTCTATATCTTCTCAGCTAAATATTTCAATATTAAAAAAATATATATTTATCTCTACAAAAAAGTTGGTACCTAAATAATATAAAGAAGCTTACCCAAACATGAAATACAATGCAAGTCAATCCATTAGATGCATATTCTATTGAAACACCTTATCGAATAAGGTGCCAGACGCAAAGTATATGAATAAAATTGTTATATAGTGGCATTTCTGTTGGAACTATGCCAGCAACCCTCTAAATGTTTATCACTTGCGTAAATAGCCTGTTCTGAAGTATTTGTTATTAGCATGAAATGCATAATTTTCTATATATAAAGCTTCATTTTATAAAAATCATGTTGTACTAATTTTGTAGAATAAGTAGCCATTACGATTATGTAAATAAAAGCATTTACTAAAATATAAAAAATTCTATTTTGCAATTAGATCAGTATTTATGAAGTTATAAATTGTTATATGGTAATTAATCGTTATTTTTTTTCCTCGCTGTGAAAACGACCGCTTACAAACCAGGTTAATGAAAAAAGATAGAATGTTGCACGAAGATAAATAATACATTTAGATAGATTAGCCTCAGCTGGTGTTCTTTCCAGAACAAACGTTTATATTCCTTCTTTATTAACTTAATTTATGTATTAGATTGTGTAAAGTGCATAAAAACAAATATAATAACGCAAACATTCCTATTACATTTCCATATATATATTATTTGGAAAGACACGACTTTTTCTAAATTTTGGAATATTGCCGACAGGAAGTTATTTAACGTTCCTTGTTTTCAAACTTGTTACGATACGATTACAATTTTTGTGTTTATTTAGTGTTAGTAATAAATTTCATTTGGTTGGACATTTTCTTAATATTAGACAATGCGTGTCCATTGTCGAAAAGTATTGCTGCAAAATCTGATTTTTTTTAGTATAGTAACCCTACGGAAGGAAAAATTTTCCGGGGTAAAAGTAACATATAGGCTATTTCAACCTATATTCAATAAATTTATTGTATTATTTTACATTTCATCCAAATCCATTCAGCAGTTCTGGCATTAAAGAGTAACAAACACCCATCAAACCTCACAAACTTTCACATTCATAGTGTTAGTAATATTTGAAACGCGGAGAAAACTGTAAAAGAAGCTCGGTAAACATATTTTTAATATAAGTTCTTTTACTTTAAAAGTCCCTTATGACAAAAAGCTACAACTGTTCTCCTTATTTTACATACAAAGTTATTTCCAAAACATGAAAATTTAATTTCGAATTGGAATAAAAGTGTTTTTTGTGTTTTCACTTCACCTTTTTCAGCATAGCATGTCAATAGTGATGTAGGTCGACAGACAATTTCCGTTTATGGCTACTCTGACCGCTGCTCTTTCCCACGAGACTAAGTCTTGTCTGACAACCTGGAAGTTCCCCGGAAATAGGATGTCAAGGCGGCCAACCTTCGGCCTCGTGTGACTAAAATTGCTTCCGGAAAACGGTGTTCATATGTCTATGAATGAAATGCTAAAAATAAACAATACATTTTTTTGTAAATACATTGAGCTATTTAATTTTAGGCTAATTTGTGTGATATTTCAGTAGCATTACATAAATCTCAGTGATTTTAATGTAATATTTAACAAAATTTTAATCATAATAAAGAAAAAAAATATTGTTTTAAACAATTACTTTTCATGCAACTAACGTGCTAAGTTTAATTACGAATGAAAATTGGCTAAGTACCAGTTAGACTTTCAAAAAGCCGCATATCATAAAATGTTATTAAGATGTTTAAATTTCTCCCAGAGATTTTAGTATATTTTTCTGTATTTACTAACTAAATTAGTACAATCGCACTTATGTAGCACATGTTTCGGAGATAAAATTAATTCTCTTAAATATCATTTGTCTGTTAAGCTCTATGTTTTTAGGCAAATTTAAAATATTATGTCCAATTGAAGACAATACATTGTGGCGAACGGATTGAATAATTGATCTACTAGTGAACGTGTAAAGCTTGTTTTTTTTATTAAATATACTTATGTTATCAAAAGAAGAAATGTAAGAAGATAATAAATATAAAGCGAAGTCACTTGTTATTGTAATATCATATTCATCGTATTTCAAGCTTTTGAAAGTGTTTACCAAATACATTTACGTTTCTTCTCAGCACATCACTGAAAATGTGGTATAAATAATTCAGCGAGGGAGAGAGTAATACTAGGTTGTTTGAGAAAATGTTTTGATTGACACAATTCATTTTTACATACGAGTATATTCGTATTTACACTTCAATTTTGTTGACACTGGAATAAAATATCTTATATTTAACAACCTTTATTTTAATCTGTCTCTTTCTACTCTTTCGGGCTCAATACTTTCAACTCATTTTCAAGGATAAATTTAAAAAAATTGTAGGTAAGAGAGAGAGAGATCTTTAAAACTACAGTTCCGATTCTGCAAATTCTTTTACTATTGGGATATATTACCACCAAGTGTTATAAGCTATATTTTTAATTAAAAATATTCGCATAACTTTTTGCTTCATTGAAGTCGGAAAAAATGGTTTTTAATACGTGTATTGGCTAATGTTTGGCACATACGTATCCGAGCGAAGAGTTGATAGTATCGAATATTTAAAATTCGGACAAGTATTTGACCGAACCATCAAACCTTATTGTGCTGTGTATTGACTTATAAAATGAAAGTACTTAATTTGAATATAATATTTATTTACTAATTTTTGAACAAACTTTTGAAATTTCTAATGTCTAATCAAATTGTAATACTAATTACTAAGTATAACTAAGCAAAATGCGTTTAAACCGCGTAAAGTTGTTAACTATAAGTTACAAAACGTATACTATCTACACTATATTGTAATTACATGCGATGGTATCATTGAACATTGAACTTCGTAAAACCCATAAAAACTAAATACAGTTCAAAATTCAAGTGACACAACCTATGTTTCACCATCGACAGAACAGATTTTATGAGACACTACGTGGTAAAAGTAATTTTACAGATGGTTTTTGAGTTTTATTTACGTACAGTAATCATAACATTATTTGTGATCATATTATTATAGATCTATATTCTATACCAGTAAAACACCTATTTGATGGGGTGATAGAGCTGAAAGATCCATAGAAAGTCTTCCATTAATAGCTAGTTAAGTAAAACATTTAAAAAGACGTTTACTCGACTAGTAATGTTATATTATTCTAATAGTAAACGTTTGACGCACGTTGACGACACGTTTGGCGCAGTTTGTAGTGACTCTACATTCTTGCGCCAGCGGTAGCGGGGGATGTTTGTACTCCAGTCATGGGTGTTTATATTTATAATATGTATGTATTTAAACTTGTAGGTATTTGTAGTATATCAATTATGTGATATCCGTAACACAAGCTTCGTAGCTTACCACGGAACTGGATGGCACTGTGTGTAATAATGTCCCAACATATTTATTTATAAGGTTAATTGAGGTGAAAAATATACTATTACCTTTTTATGGCAAAAACTGTTGGATTTCTGTACTTCTTATACATTAATCTATCCAAAAATTTTGTATAGTAAGAGATTATTTGCTTGAACGCGCTAATCTCTCGAACTAATAATCTAATGTATGTTTTTGTATCAGATATCTCGTTTATTAAAGAAGGCTAAAGGCCATTATGCTACTACCTAAGAAAGGAGATCACTAATAATAAGTGACAACAAAGTACAATATTATAGTCTATTCAATTTTAATATCAACCATTCATCTGCAGACGACCCCAAGCGAAGCGAGGTTGAGGTTCTAGTTAAGGATATATATCACTATGAAAACACTAAACCTTAAAATAGGTATTCATAAAATCTTCAATGTCAGTACGCGTTCTTGGATTTTTGGCAAAATACCTATATTGTAATTCAGAGACGTTTAACGTTCAAAACATTTTTTGACACTGTTTTTCTAGTCGCAAGGGGTACACTATAGAAATATACGAAAATTATTTTTCATTCGCAGCTATAAGGTAAGTAGGTAACAGCATCTTGAAAGCATTTGAAATGCATTTTAGGTCTGGAAGAGTCGTGAAATAAAGGAGCAAAGCTGTGATTTTCCAATAAATATATTTTTTATGACTTTTCGTTGTATACGTAGCTAACTTTAGAGATTCAATCAATTTTCTTTGTGAAATGTTAGTAGAAATTCGTAAGTCTAATAGGTTTTGTTATAACCAAATATAATTAATTCGTGTAACTAGAGCGCTCTTACCGCCTCATTAATATAATTAATGTAGCAAAGAAATCTAATTTAATCTTTACCTATAGGTACTAAATCTATTTTACAAGCTGGTATTTAACTTGCAATATTTGTATTTTTATATTATAGTTTAAATTATAGTTTAGATTATAGTTTAAAGATAAATTTCCATATAAATTCGTAACGTCAAAACTTTCGGTAATCGTTTCTATTTGTACCCACATACATTGATATCATTTTAGTTAGTGTAACCCTTTACACCCTTAACATAACACCTACGCCTCTATAACCCATATTTTACTTGCATAATTAATTCATCACTCTTAAACTCTGTAGTTAAAAGTAAATGCTTGATTATTATTACGTATTTAATGCCACATATCTTGAATTATTTTTAATAAAGTCATGGTAAAATTAGGTGGTCATCTTATTCTGTTGGAATTAATTAAAAGTTATTGTATTAAAATATAGTCTTCTATGTATTCTAACTCAAAGCTTGTCTAAAAGAAATCGTGAATATCCTAGTAGTATAAGGCTTCCTTCGATGGTGTTTTATGGGGTTGTGGCAAAAATCAAAGTTTGTCTGTCTGATCGCGTTAAACTGAAAAGCTACTGCACCGATTTTCATACTGTTTTCACCAATGGATACAGTGGTTCTCGGAGCGGAAACCACGGCTTCGCTTGCGCTAAATCTAGGGATGAACCCGAGCGAAGCGATAGTGAGTCGCTAGTAAAGTAATAAATAAAAATATATAAAAAAGTAATAGAAAAAACAGCAACTTAAAGCGACATCTCACAGCCTAACAGTAGTATAAAAAAACATGAAAGAAATAACTAGGGGCAATGTTCATATCTTTTACACAGTAGTGTTTATAAGAAAACGACAGTTAAGTGCAATCAGGCAAAGTAATGAGGTAATAAGCCAAGGGGCAGACGAAGCATCGGACTAATAAAAGATAATGTGGATATAACGATAGCTCTGTGCGATTGTTATATTCCGTTTATTATATTATCATTGTACTAGTTTATTCAAATATTCAAGTATTGTGAATTTTTATTTGATCAGGTGAGCTATATTTAGTCAATATGAGTATATTAAGAGACAGTGGTAGTTCAGTTGTAACGCGCTCGCTTGGATAACCGAGTGATGTGAACCTTCATATCCAGGTACGCCAACCCACATTTCGCCAGTTTGATGGAGTCCATACTCCATAAGTCCTCCTGGTACCCCTAGTATTGAGGGAGGTCCGTGCCCTTATTAAGAATGGCTGAATACATGTATACTTACAACGACCTTTGATCTTTAATGAAATAAGATATATTTGCAAGTATCAGTAATGTAGTCTCTATGTGAGAAAGCTACCCTCGCCGGAGAATGCGTAATTGTCTAGCTTAAACTGCCATCAAAGGGAATGAATATGTTGGTTATACGAGGAAACATTTAAAGGAATACGGATTGCTAACATATAAATACTGGTTAGTTGAATAATTAAATTAATAGTTAGTTTATAATTTAACTAGCGACTCGACCTCGCTTCGCTCGGGCTCTTCCTTAGATATAGCACAGGCAAAGCCGCGGGAACCGCTAGTTATGCATATAAACCTTCCTCTTGAATCACTCTATCTATTAAACAAAACCGCATCAAAATTCGTTGCGTAGTTTTCAAACGTACAAAGGGATATAGGGACAGAGAAAGCGACTTTGTTTTATTAGTTAGTATGTAGTGATAATACGTTTTGTTCAGTAGCTTACCAACGTGTCGTTTCACATCGTTAAATCAAAAAAATACAGTGCTCTTTTTCTTGTGTTTACAATTAATTTTTGTAAAAAAATTTATGTCGCATCCAGTTCTACAATGCCATTGTCGTGTTCGATTTTATATTTATTTTATTGGAACTACAGATGTGTTTCAGAAAAAAGGGTGTTTTAATCTCTTATTTTTTATCTACTCATGAATATTTCTGTGTGCCTATAACTCATTGACTTAACAGCGTTATATGGTGTATACTATGTAACGAACAATGGATGCCTCAGATTATTTACTACAAATTTTGAAATTCATATAGGATATTTTATATAGTTTATGTACGCGATCGACAGTATTCAAAGCTCGCAGTTTTAGTTTTACCCAAAATATTATGTCCCAATATTGTAATATTTTAGTTATTATCGGTAGTAAAGGAATGCCCATTAAGAGGCTTGCTTTAAATGTTATTAAACTAAATCTCATTTAACTAAAACTATCAATCAAATTCGGTAATCCTGTATCAATATGATACATAAATTAATTGACTTCTGTTTATTATACTTACATTTTATGTAAAACTAACCTTTCCCGCGGCTCTGCTCGCATTCTAAAGGCTGAAAATCAAAAAAAATATTTTTCTCCCGTTTTTACAATGTTTCATTGATGCATGATGATTGAATTTTTCTATTCGGACCAGTAGATCCTGAGTTTAGCGCGTGTCAACCACACAAACAAACAAACAAACTCTTCAGCTTTATAATATTAGTAGGTATAGATTATAATTGCCTAGTGGCTCACACTTGTACTCGGGCGCGCTTCCAGGTGTTTTTTTACATTTATAATATAAAAATAACACTCGCTTATTTATAAAATATCACTTGATATACTATAATATATGACTCATCTTTATGTCTCTTTTCAACCAACTTCAAAAAGGAAGAAGTTATCAATTCGATCGGTATTTTTTTATGTATGTACACCGATTACTCTGTGATTTATGAGCCGATTTACGTGATTCTTCTTTTGTTTGATGCGGAATAGTTGCTATTTGGTCCCATATAAATTTAAAATAGTTTGGCCCAATAGTTTTTATATAATTTAATTTTTGGATTTAAAAGTGGATGCCCTACAAGTTTTATTTTCCTAAAAACCTATGTCTAAGGTCCCTACCACAATTCTTCTAAATTAGTTCAGCGATTTCGGTGTGAAGACTTAATAGACAGACAGAGTCACATTCGCATTAATAAAAATAGAATTAATTTATTGTGTACTAATAAAACGCTTATAACTCCATGAATTGGGAATATTTCAAAAGTTTTCAAATTCGGTTCAAACTTTTTAGGGTTACGAGTAGCTTATAAACATGTCATGTTATACGTTTTGTATATGTTTCATTTTTGGTAAGGATGAAATAGAATAAATAAGTTTATAATTAAAACGTAATTTTTATTTTGATCAAATCATAATACCATGTATTATCTTGTATGCTTAATCGGATTTTTTATGATCGCACAACTATTATAAATGTGACAGTTGGATGGGTAGTCATGATAACCTATAACACAGATAGACATACATCAATGTCATAAGGTTACACTGATATACTAAGAAAGTTTGCATTATGAATTTAAAAAGAAAAGAGAATGTTCTTGTGTCAAGCCGTAAATTAAAGTATAAATAGGTGTCTGTTACAAAAATCAATTTTATTCATTATTTCTTTTCAGAAAATAATTTCTTTAATGTACGTTATAAGTATGTAAACGTTTGAGTATCAAGTAACTAGTCAACAATCCAGTACCTCCTTTAATCCGCGAGCTCAATCGAGTTCAATATACTCTAAAGCTAAATTGGAAAATTGGATTCGATTTCGGTTTAGCAGTTTTTATGTACTATGTTATATTTCAGTTTGAAATAACGAGTTTAGGTGAAAAGTCAATGTTTAAAAAGATAAGTATCGAAATCTTCGTATGAATAATAAGCAGGTTAATCTTAAATAATAGTATTTTGATGTAAAGGTCGGGTGTTTCTAGCCTTTGACCAAAACACGTTTGGCGTTAGAGGCACTTAAAGTCCCATAAATTAGTAGGAGCTGCCCGCAAACGGCGAGGTGGGTGTTTGGTACGTGAATAATAGCCTCCGAGAGACCCACTGAAGCTCGTAATGTTAAAAATTCTGTGTAGCTAAGCCATACCATATTCAAATAAATTGCGTTATTGCGTAATTTTTCTTTTTTATGTTATTATATACTTTTTTCTTGTTTCAGGTAAACTTTAATTTAAAAACGCTTCATACAATCAACGGAGACAGAAAATAGAAGAGTGAAAAAAGTAGTCTATATGGTAAAATATTGAATTTCAATTATAACACGTACGATCACTTAGCTAATTCAAGTCATATTTTCACGTTATATTTTCTTAGCATTTTCCGAAGAAATTCCGAAAATAGTTGATTGAATCGAACACTTTCAAAGGTGTCAAGGCTGAGTATAGGAAATTATATTTGGAACAAGATAGTCAAAACGCATTATATCGGAGACGATAACTAATTGGGTCAGACGAGGGTCGTCTGGCCACTGGATTCTGATAACCCTACGCACGCGTCGCGACGTCACATCTTGATAATGCGTTATGCATAAGGCGACACAAAGTGTTTTAGACTCGTTATCTCAATATATCTAAAGCGGTAGCTCAGTCGAAAGATACTGCGCAATTTATTTCTATACAACTTAAAAGGTTTTTCCATAATATAATATATAATGGGGTCAATATTCACACTCTCGAAATAAAAAAAAAAACATCTGTAGGTAAAAATTAACAAAATAAAACATTTAATATTTCACAGATATAATTTTCAAAGGTATATTAACTTATAATAAATACCATTATTATCTTATATTTTAATAAAATCCTTTTAAAAACATGAAATACAAATAATATAAACTAAATAGAAGTTTTTTTGTGAGAACTACTAATATACTTACCCCTGCGTACGAATACTAAAAGCAAAACGTTATCCGATATCTTCGTACAAGTACCGTTTCTCTGAGTGTTTCCTATGAGAAGCACCTACTTAGGTACAGCCATGTGTAAAAACACTTAACTGGTCCAATACAAAGTTATAGTTTGTATAAAGATGTAAGTGTATAAAATAAGATTGAATAGCAAACTTTAGTATTTAATAATATTGTTGTTAAACATTTAAATATTATTTCAATATTAGTATTAGATAATAGAATATTATATTATTTAATTATAGGCTGATATTTTTCATAGGTTGATTGTAAACCAAATTTTATTACTTTTAATAAAGCTTTTAAATTGTTACGAGATATCAAATTTTTGTTCACACTAAATGTGTAGAAATAAATTACCTAAAGGTAGGTATATAAAAATAATCAAAGAAAATCATAATTAAAAACGTTTTAGTACTAAAAAGTACTTTAGAAGTAGCAATGTCTATTGAAAAAGCATTATACCTGAAGCACTCAGCACTTGCGTTTCTATTTCCGCAATATCCCGTACTATCCTGAAGGATCTGCAGCCCTATAAACGCGGAAACTAGCTGGCTTTTAATATTTCTCTATGTATCCACATCGCACTATGTAGTTTAAAAAATAGTTGTATAATGTTTTGCTATTTTTTACTTATAAAACTTATTTTACTAATAAAGTTAAACTTTATTAGCAACTAGCCTTTCCCGCGGCTCCGCTCGCGTTCTGGCTGTATCAAAAGCTATGGCTGAAAATCAAAAGAAATATTTTTCTCCTGTTTTATTTAAGGCAATTATAAACATTTTCTAAGCTTATAATGAACTTGAGAACTAGATTTCAAAAATAATAACCTAACCTTAACCTCCTCCTTTTAAAAGTCAGTCAAAAATATTAATATTATTTTAAAAGATATATAGAATACAACTTGTATTAAATTATCAAGTACCTAATCATGAAATTGAATTAGCGCAGAGCATTTTGCATTTAAAATAACATTATCTCGTACAGCTTACGGTATCGCTATGCAACAATAGACAGTTTATTGCATTTACGTGCACAGAAGTTATCTAATTACATGTCATATAAGGCAATGCATCTTTTTTTATTAAACTTCAAAACTTTCATGCAATTAAAATTACAGTGCCACTAATGATAATAAGTATTATTTACTTAATTTTAACCTGCTTATATATAACTATTTACTTTTGCTTTTTTTCTTTTAAAATATGTATAATATCATAAAGTTACTATAGAAGAAAGAACATATAAGACTGAACTTCAAAATCCAGTTAAAATAAATCAAAAACCTATCCAAGTTTCGGCATAAATTGAGACTTCACAAATTGTAAGCCGAAAGCAACTTCATCTCAGCACCTGCGTCCAGGCGCTGGGAATTTAGATTAGTGCATCAAGAGTTCGAGGAAAGGCAACAGACTCTAAGTTTTCTCCTGAATCGTATAAATGTTAATGAATGCCAGACGTCTCTAATGAGATTACCGTTCCTGTGAAATTGGATTCTTCTTCTTTAATTTTCAGTCACGAGACGAGTAGGTGATCGGCACTCGCATATTCATTTCGAATCGATTCTTGCTATTATTGAAATATGATTATGATGTTTAATTTAAATAATTTTAAATAAATTATTTCATGCACTTATTAATAATTATATTATTACTCGTAATACTGAAGTGAGTTAGTTATTATATATCCGATTAATACATAGGCTAGTCTTTATCGACACAGACAAAGTGGGTATTAAAGTATTAAATACATTATATTATTTAAAACGTATGTTTATAAATGGTGGCAAAGTAGACTCTTAGTAATTTCTAGCTTGCATATTAAGTCACAAACATATTAGTCAACGTATATACATACCTCAATCAGTCAAGGGAGCCGGCACACGTCATGAATTACACAGTAGGCAGCCGGTGCAACATTCAACCTCACCTCTACATAAATATCTCTATGTGTTGAATCGTAACATACATATTTATGTGTGAAAAGAAACGAATTTCATCCGCTTAATATTTTTGCTTCATCCGTTTTTTTATTCATCGTCCACAGAGCAATGAATATTTAATTTACCCTGCATTTCCATACAGCTCTGTCTGTTAAAAGATGCAAGAATAGGAAGCTAACCGACTTCTAGAAGCGCTTAAGTTTTTATTATCCACATCGTATATATGGGATTTTGGTTTTTATAAAAGCGTATTAACATTTTAAATTGTTTTATTGATTCCTTGACAAACGTTTTATAAAATTTTTACAAGTTTGCCACTTGTGTACCAACCTATTAAGCGCGTCGACAATTTTCAAGAAATTACACGAATACTGTAAAACAGAATATTTTTAAGTGAATGTAATAGTTGTTTCTTAAATAGTCCCGCTGAATTTCTTTCGTCAGTTCTTCTCAGGTCAGAGGTTTCTTCTTTCCGAATTGGTAGTAGACTCATGACGTTCTGTGAAAATTGTAATCATTTTATGCTGTATAAAATATTTTGATTTGATTTGATTTGCTTCTATTCGTCATAGCTGCTAACGAACTTGAGTGGAATTCGGAATAGAGATAGCTATGTACTATGTCCTGGATTAATGTATAGGCTATTATTATTGATTTATTTACCATACGTAGAGTAACCGTGAGTAATATCTAGACATTCGTTTTACGGTCCTCTAATGAAACTGTTTTAAATTTTGTTCATTTTTAACTTCGAAATAACTTCAATTGTTGAATGAAAGTAGCGAATTATTTTGGAACTAATTTGAGTTGAAGCGATGAAAATGTCATAAATTCAGCTGGTAATATGATTAAGTGGTCTGGCTTTCACAAGTAGTTTTTATACGACTAAAATATACGTATAATAATATATATTTATGGAAGAGTTGGCTTTTAAAACTTATCAATTAACGTTTCTGCTATTCTAAATACATAAATATAATATGTACCCATGTGTATTTAGAAATTTACTTTTAATATCATAACCTTGTGTTTAAAACATTTAATATTCATAAAATGGAGCTATTTTCAATAAAATATGTATATACACTTATCACATGACACGCTTCGTATTTCGCGACTTAGAATTACTCGTAGAATTCAAGGTCTTTATTTATCTACAGTGCTCTTGTTATTATTAACCTTACATAGTCATTATTTGGTACCATTGAACTAATTTGATGATGAAATGAACGATGAAGATGAATAATAATTAATCAATACTTTCTATAAATTATAACAATTATATATACGAATAAAGCTTTTTATTTCCTGGTAACTTTTCTACGCTTCGAGTTTATTTATTTTGACAATATTTTAGAAGTACTGTGGTACTGCCGGGGTTATTTAATAGAGAGCTTGAGAGCTTTTAAATAGTATAATAACCCTCCTTCTGGCGCTGTCGGGTAAAAATATAATAGATTATGAATTTAAAAATGAGTTGAACTTTCATGAATATTAAGCATTATTTAATTAGTATATAATCTTTATATAATAATTTTATTAATTAATGACGGGGCAATATTAAAATTTGGAATATTTTTTTAACTTTGAAACACCAATGCTCGCCCAAGCTCGTCGATTGAACGCTTCGGTAGCCACAAATTGAGGAGTGAGCGGCTCAGTGCAAATTGAAAGCTTCCCGAAATTGCTGCAGACCTTTGTATTTGTAACCAGGGCCAGAGTGCCGAGAATCAATCAGGGTAATGGGGGTTTGTCCGAATCTGCTGGGATTAGTCGTGGTAAACTGCTTCCACGGCGACGTACTTTCCGATCACTACCGAACAACCCTTTGTTGACCTGATTCAATAGCTTTATCAATCGCTACGAATTTTCTACTCACTTTATTATAATGGCGCTTCGAGAACGCCTCTTAAAGACTAAACTTAAATTTCATCCAATCAAATAAAGGTCTTTTTTGAACAGATTTTAAAAGGATTTGCGTCTGTCTGAACTTCGAAACAGATTTTCCGCGGACCAAAATTCGCCAATTTCGTTTTCGGCGTCTTTCATAAAATGCATGTTCATGAAACATAACACGTTGAAACGATGAAAGGGTAATTTCATATTTAATATACAGGACAAGTTTTCGTGTGTAATTTGAAAATTGAACAAAAATTATGAAAGCTGGCCCTACTTGTTTCACGCTAACAAACCAGTACGTGCAAGTGCTTAAATCCATTCCACGTTGTGCTTGATAATCTCAAAATAGGATTAAACGTTTCATTGTAGTGTTCTGACAATGAATCGAGAGTCTATACAATGCATTTACAGAATCAGGCGACGTTGCGGCCTACCACGTCAGTGCACAAAGCTTTACGCGTACTGTGCATACCGCGTTACTATCATTGAACCAACTCTAGCTTTACTTTAAGCCTACCTCAATGCTCTATAACCGTGGCAAGGGCTGCATTAAAATACACTACTACTACTTCTATTTACTACTGTAAAATATTCGAAACTATAGAAGAAACCTAATATATCTGTCATTAACATTATTTTAATATCATGATGTTATGATATACAAAATGTACTTCATGTGTAAATTTCAGAAATGATTTTTTATCAATTATATTTTAAGTACTGAGGGAGGCCCGTGCCCAGCAGTGGGACGTTAATAAGGGCTGATGATGATGATATAGTATTTTAAGTGTAGTAGGAAATACCATTTACAAATATATAATCAATTTTAGCACGACTGTTTCGGACACATTGTTCATGTTCATTGTACGTGCCCCGTCTGTGATTCATTCGTATGCCAAAGCACTTAGCCTCAACATGTATCCTTAAAACGACAGCAGCTATGTCCCTTTGAGCAGATAAACTGATTGTACCTTAGCTTACATGTGAAGAAAATGGATATTCCAATTAAATTAGTAAATTCTGCTTAATATTTTCACATGCTGTTATAAGTTCTGAATATTAAATATGAATGTATAATGTATATAATTGACGACACGTTTGGCTCAGTTGGCTCAGCTGAACACAAATGTTTGTTCTCCAGTCATGGGTGTTAATATTTATATTATGTATGTATTTAAAATTTAAATGTGTAGTATATCAACTATCTGGTATCCGTAATAGTACAAGCCTCGTAGCTTACCACGGAACTAGATGGCGCTGTTGTAAAAAATGTCCCAACATATTTATTTATTCATTTATATACTAATTATAAAAAGGCACACGAGCTATGGAAAGTAATGTTAATAAAATTCATTTAATTTCTTTATTTGATAAATCTAGCAAATAGGTCTAACCTAAAAATACCAAATATTTAAACGTTCTTAATTGAACTGGAAATTAAATAATTTAAAATAGATTTAAACTGTGAGCGCCCCATTAATTAAATATTCTTTGACATTAAAACAGTTTAGTATTATAAGAATAGAGTTGCTGTTTCGGCAGACGGACCAAAATTTGCGAGAACTTTGGAACAAAGGAAAGTTTGCGGGCGTATGCAATTATGTGGGTGCTTCGTTATGACGGCTTCAGTCCTGCTCTACCCTCGTTGTCAGTATAAGTAATGTTTTAAACCAAAGATTTTATTGTTTCTCGTAAAATAATTTTAAAATCTATACAGATAAATTTAAATAAAATTCTGTCTGTCTGTTGGTCCCGGCTAATCTTTTAAATGGCTGAACTGATATTGACGGAATTTTCACTGGCAGATATGTTTTATGATATAAGGAGTAATATAAGCCAATTTTATTTTAGAAAAAGAAGGGTTTAGGTCTCATTAATAAAATTACAAATAAAATCATAACAAAAATATATCAATAAAGCTATTGTAACAAAATAGAAAAAAGTAGGCATAAAAGTCGTGACTACGTCGTCTACACAATAGCGTATCTACTATCGATGCTTAATTAGCGTATTACTATGAAGTTGTTTTGTTTGAATACAGACAATGTATGTTTTCAGATTAAAAATAGCTTCGAATATCTGAAAACATTCTTCCCAAGTTAATTAACTTGTGTGTAAAGGTAAACTTACACGTTATTAATTAGGCATATTTCCAGCTCTGCTACTGGAGGTAAATTAAAATATAACCGATGCTCGTAAGCTAATGAAATACAATACCTTAACTTATATTATTTAGAATGAAAATATGATAATTTATCTTCTTTTTAATATTATAGGTACGTAATTTACCGCATGTATAATATTAAATGGTATACATTACATGGCAGGTTTTCTAAAATGTAGAAGAGAAATCACATAGCAAAATACATATTATAGATACAGTATACACTATACAGCTTATTATAACTATGAGTTTGTCTCGGCCCGTTAAAGATGGTCGTTAACCACATCTAGTGCTGGGAGTATTTTGTTTATCTCAGAATGCTGTGTATAATGAAGATTATTGTTTTTACAAGATATTAAATTGATATTTTTATATTAGAAAATTTTACGTACTGTATTAGTCATAATTTTAATATTTTTTGTCTTTATTTCAAGGAGCTGTATCACTCAATGATTATGTCGTCCCCGTAATAAATTGATATATTTTATACATAACTTCTTAATTACAATTTACACTTAAGCTATTAGTGACAACTTTGGTATGCAAATAGTATATCAGTTATAGTTCCGTACCGGAAAAGTTTATAATCAATTCAGTCGATGTGGTTAGGTGTGCGTCGGATGTTTTGTTTGAAAACAAGAAAAGTTTTTCGGATAGCTTTTCCCTCTCCCACTACGTTCTTTAACGATTTTTAATAAACAGAAGGGAAATATGGTCCGTGTGAAGCCAACTTTATTGTGATTGCGTTTCAATAGCATGTGCAAGCAACGAAAACTTATTTCCCTAGAACGCTACTACACAAATAGGATAAAGAGCTTATGCTCGAAAAAAGTGTTTATTTTGTGAAAATAATTTGGTTAGGTAGGTACTAATTAAATCTAGTATACTTTTTTTGTATATAATAGTAAGCACTATGACCTTGCCGTAGTTTAAATATTATAATAATAATTAATATTGTTACGGTACCGATAAGACAAGAGGGAGAAAACATGCTTTACCCATTAAAAGTAGTCAGTGCGTGAAAATGATAACTGCATACAATTTAAATCAAAATGTACTGTAATTTACACAGTCTTACAATTATATTTTTACATTAAAGTCTAATTTTCGTATCCACAAAGCAATTTGCATTTTCACAATGTACTACATTTCCCTTGGGTCGGTCGGGCTTAGATTGACCGCGCATTTTTGTTGAAAACCGCGGTCACATTCAGAACAATAGACCGTCGTAACAAACAGCCTTCTGATTTTTATATACCTTCCACAAATGTTCATAACATAACAAACTTTAGCTTTTATAAAGTATTGGAAAAGAATATTAAGGTAGTTTACGATGAATAAGTAATCAAAAGTTCATAAGATATGTTCATATATCTTAGTTCTTGCAAATATGCACGTACATATATGTAAGTATATGCTTAAATGGAATTAGTTAAGAAACAGAAACTTTATCTTGAAATACTCGTAGTGCTTTCATGTGCTATATTGGCGTTGTTCAGTTATGTATAATAACAACCTACTTAATATGTTTAGCATTTTTGCGTAAAGAACAATCGTGTCGTTTATAATATAAATAGTCAATATTTATTACAATATTTTAAGACATTCAAACTTTAAAACTATAAATGTAGAGCTACATAATATTAAGTAATTGAAATATTGATTTTACTAATGGTCTGAAATTGAAACTCACTGAAGTGATTTGAAGTTAAATTTACATAATATATGTAATATTTTTGTTGTATTGTATATAAAACATTAAATACGACATATATGGGAACAACACAAAAAGTTGAAAAATACGATTATTATTCAAAATGCACTTACATAGAAAGTAGTTACTGCTAAATCTTTCCGAAAGAAATACTACGTGGTACCAAATGCTACGCTTCATTTTAACGAGGTCAGCACAACCATTTGTAAGTACGCCAGTGCAATTATTCATCTTATAACGAAATTAAATTAAAAACTTTTCTCGTTCTAGACATTGTCACTCAATTATATATTTTCAACTGTGTTATAGTTGTAGTAATAAACTAAATGTAAATAAAATTTATATTCTTTGCATGTTTAAATAGCACTTTAATCTTTTATGGATTTTTTTAGAAAGGAAGGAATCTAAGAATTTGCCAAATTAGAAAATGATAGAGCAGAGATGGTCAGCAGATTTATACTTAATTTGTTAAATGACAACTTTTTTGGAATACTCGTATACGTAAAAACATACTTTTTTTAATAATTGTTTAAATAATTTAAAAAAATAAACAAGCGATAAACATAGTAAATTTGCATTGTAGCTTAGAAATTCTATAATTCAAAATAACTATAAAGTAAAAGTAATACAAACGTTTCATTTTTTCTCAACTTAACCTCCCACCTTAACAAATATAAATAAATAATATTCGCCCCATGTGGAAATGTAATGGCCAACCTGCAACATAACTCCGTGAAAGTTTCTGGCATACCACCAACGTACAATAAATGGTACGCAAGTACTTCTTGAACGTATAATTTGAAAATTTAATCTGCGTAATAGATAAAACAAATACTGTACCTACGTAATCCTCATGTTTTACAAAGTAATACGTAAGTCTGCCATAGGAGAGCTATGTTTTGCAATGGACGAACGCGAAAAATATTGAACCCAATATGATGAAAATAAAAAATTTAGGTATGGTATACATTTTTTTTATTTTATTATTTGTACACACAAGTCTTATATGAACCACTATCATCATTCAGCCCTTTTAAGATTGGGACGGTTTGTCACAAGCCTCTTTTGCATCGAAAATTGTGTTATCAGGTCATATTCCACTTAACTCAATCGCTCTATTTACTTGTATGCATTTTTTTTGAATCCAAGGCATTGTCTTAGTTGTTTTTGTTATTGAATAAGTTTAAAAAATAAACGTAGAAAATAATAAGTTTAGTTAAATAATAATATTTTTATTTTAGTTAATTTTATTCCTGTCGTGATCCAGCTATGTAATCAAATCGAATATAATAAGCGTCAGTTAATTGCTGTACCGTGGCCTCCAATTAAGATGTATTGTTACGCATAATTAACATTACTTAAAGTAATTAGCTATTATTATGTAAAACGAAAGCTCTTAAACAGTGCTTATGTAAGCCAATGAAAAAAATTAACAAAAAGTAAACCATTCACTACATGCACATATTGTGTTAAATAATAATGTATGTTACATAATATACTACATATTTATATTTCGTTAGTTTTTATACTAGGGTTGGATTTAAAAAATATATTTTTTACATCTAAATATATAAATAAATATAATCTAATCACAGATCTCTAAATACATCTAATGGATGGACCACTTTTGATGGGATTTTCACTTGCAGATAGTTATATAAATAAAAATTAACTTAGGCAACTTTTATCTATGAAAAAAAAATTAAAATACGTAGTAACAAACCTGAACGAAGCGAGTGTGAGTTAATATTTATATTAATAAATACCCCCAAAACGTACAGAAACACAAAATTATGAGAAATTCTGATTACTGAAATAGCTGCGAAATTGCTTCACTTTGTAAAGAATGGCTTGTAACAGCACAGTTCACGTGATGCTGGCCAATTTATTTGCGGTTAAGTGCGCACAATAAATTTCTCAAATGGTCCGTGCACACCGAAGGTTGTGCGCTATTTATTTTCTAAGACTGAGGTTTATCGTGCAACCTGATGACATCCTGCAAACGATAGAGATTAGGTATGTCTGTTTCAAATATAAAAATGGACGCCTAGAGGTGTATACACATGCTGTGCATCACGTTTCTTTTACTAATGAAACATAAAATGTATGAAAATCGTAAGATATTTTTGAAAATGATTAAGCATGCTGTGTTCTCCTATAGGTTAAGTTATGATGATGTATTAGTGTAAGTTTTTCTGAGTACTAACGTTGGAGATCCTAATAAATAAATAAATAAATAAATAAATAAAAGTATGCAGGCAAGGTTCGGATTGTAATTAATGTATTTATGGATATTGAAAATGCTTAAGATTTGGTCTGCTAGTGTAGCTTACGAGTGAAATTTCAAATGAGCTATATGGAAACATTTTTATACAAGTATCGTAGAACTATCACGAATATTATTACGAAGAAATAGGTTGTTTCTCAAGACTCACTATAATACTAGATTATAAGTGGAAAAAATAAATTAAAAAACTGTTCATTGTGTTGACGGAATCGAAAAGCTCTACAAACAATCATGAAGGCTCGATGGAACTGATGGTAATAAGAGAGGGCTCGAACTGTTCGTTCGAGGAGTTCGTTTCTTCGCAGTGAAGTGGATGGCATAATGAAGTGTACGGCTGGCTAGCGAATGTGCTCGCGAGCTTAAGTTTAATTTCATGCATATTTTCACTTTTTTAATTCAAATACCGGTTAATACTCAATATTTATTATTTATACCACCACGTATATACCACCACCATACATGTTATGATTTCTTTTAATTAATTATTGTAAGGCAAATTACTTACGCTATTAGATACCTAGTAGGCTAACTTTATAACGTATGATATAAGGTTCTTCTAAGTATGTAACTGTTAAAAAAGTATGTACTTTACTCCATTTACTTCTACTATGTATTTCACTTTGTAAAGTAAGTTTATATACCGAAAATTTGAACCTACAAAAATTAATAAAGCAATGGATGTTTGAGAGGACTGAAACTCAAACTACAAGTTGTTGGCCATTTGCGCCAAACCTTGCCGTCACAGCATAACAACGAAGTTTATGCATAACCACGCTTCCATGACTAGTTTCGTATATAATATGTTATAGTATTAAACTTTTCCTCTTCAACTTTGTAATTAACGTCCACTTTTATGATCCACTATAACAGAAGAGTTTGTATTATTAGTACGTCTCGTTGCGTAGACGAAAAGACCTTTATTAAGCAGATTTCAATATTTATTTGTTGTGGAACAAACAAAATACCTTTTCTAAGCCTAGTTTTGTAAAAGTTTTACCTTATCATAAAAGTTTTAGAATACTTTTTATATATACGTATATAACTGATTGATTATTCAACTTTACTTACCTATAAAAATACGATTATATAACTGAATTAATAAATACATAATACAAAATAATACTTTGTTAGATTAACGCGAATATTTGACATTTAATAAAACATTATTTTCGTGGTTACTAAATAGTAGATAACTAAATGAATTATTCAATTAACTTTAAAACTTTTCAAGTTAAAAAATGGAACAATAATATGACTTGAATATCGTATATTTAATTTTATTTATGTCTATAAATATAATTAAAGCAGCATTACATAAGTTTAATTAATTATTATTTAACAACAAAATGTACAATAGTCAAACATATGAACAAATGAATATTAAGAATAATAATAATATAACGTTTATTTTTATAATAAAAGTTTTTGCATTTCCTTAGTTACTTACCTATCTAACTTTGCTATTATTTTTCAAACATGACAATGTTGAAAGCAAATTGGCCTAGAATAACTATTGAACATGACGCTAGAGACGTCAGGAGCTCATACAAAGTCTGGACTCCATGTAACTTCAACAAGTAACTCGCCAAGTTTAATACATGTTGCATTGTGCATGGAGCTTTAATGTTTTAAGCAGTTGTTCAATAGACTTCACCTTTACGGACATACGGAACTTTTTAAGTAGGGTATTATATTTTATATTTATATTTTACAAATTCATTTAAAAGAAAATAAACCCGAGTCGAGACCTGAAACTAATGAAAATTTCTGTGCCGGATAAGATGGCGAAGTACTAATATTAATGATAGCTTTGAGCTTATATAGAGTATATTTTTTTTTATAGTCCCCTTCAGAAAATATGAATAGTTATGTAGCACAGAATGGATTGATCACCAAGTTGCTTGTTTAATATAGGTAGGTTAGTGTATTTTAATAATTTCCTTGTCAATGAACACATTTTTATTATAGTCGTTAGTATATAATATATTGGACTGGCCTAATCATTATATTATTAGAAATACAAAATTAATGTTTAATAATTGTACCTACAACATGAAATATGTGTCAAAGTTTTTGGACCGTAATTGAAAATAAACTATGCCGGGACAACAAAAGTTGAACCTAACACGAGCCTCAGACAAATTGTTATTTAAATACATTTCACACTAGAAGGGCGTAATTGGGTAAATTGCGTATATTTTTGTTCGTGCCTAATTGTAAATAGGTACATACATTCATTATATTACTACGCATTTAGGCAATGTTGTTTTAGTTCCATTTTGACGTAAAACTGTATCAACTGTTATTTTATCTGATCAAATAACTTTATAATAACACACGCTGTAATAAAACAAACAGTTTACTTGTAAAAGTACTAAATATGCACTGTGTAAATATTTACAAAAGATAACTTAAACTGAAGTAGCCTAAACATCTTCCGTTGTAAGTAATAAAAGGATCCTCGTAAAATTTTAAAAGCCAACTCTGCGTTATTCAAGCAAATTTGGGACAAATGAGGCGACTCTCCTCAGGCACGATGCCCTCGCACCATGATCTACTGATAAAATTACACAAATGCTAATGAAAGCCGCTGCTTGGCTGAGATTAGCATCCTCTCTGAAATTGGACCTGTTTAGGGTCTAATTTTACTCCTTTACTGTAATCGGACTTGTCTCCATATTTCTTGAACGTGGCATGAAATATGGATGTACTCTTCCTTTGTGCTATAAATCTTTAGAGTTTCTATGTAGGGTATTTGTTCTCGTTGTTCAAAGATATTCGTGATACGTATTTGTAACTACAATTTACTATAATATTATAGAAATATTTTTTTACCTTTATCTTTTACGACAGCACTATGATTATAGTTCATGAAAATAATAATGAACTTTATGGAACTCTGAAAACAATGAGCTTGTAGGAGATGAAATATTTTTTACTATTGAATAATATTCCTATAAAAACTATACGTGAAATATTAAAAACTTATGAATGTTGAAATATGTTTTTGCTTTTATATGGCTTAAAGACTAAAAATTTGCATTTTAACGTCCACAAAGACTGTTTTAAAACAACTTTTCATTTTGTGGTTTCTGTATTATTATTTTCATGTTACATAATTTTGAAATATTTAACTAAATAAAAATTTTACATTCATTTTCTAATAAAATGTTTTTGTGAGAATTTGAAGCCCCAATCTATGATCATTATGCGGCTATAGTTGTATGAGGGACTGTTCAAAGTTGATAGTTTCTTAATTTTTCTTTCAAAATATAATGTCTTATGATGTAGATCGGTAAAATGTTTGTAGCCACTAGTTTTTTTATGTATGAAAGCGTAGTCAATTTTATTTATTCTCTCTATAAACTACGAGTCTACTAGTCAGGTGACTACAAATAAATTAACTAGTTAATAATAATTGTTTCTGTTATGGAACTGAATAGTGAGAATGTCGCTTTTCGTCAAACTTTCCCATAATTTTCAGGTAATCCTATTATAATGTGAGTTCACAAAATATAGGATTAGTTACAAATGAAAATACCCTTTAAACGATGTATAAACGCTAATTATTGTTAAGTTTTTTTGTACACAGATTTTCGTATACCTACTGTGTATTTTATTCTCATATATTAATAATGTTGGCAATTTCATCATCATGTCTAGATTTGTAATGACAGTCCTATAAATCGTATCGAAATTAGTAGAAGTAGGAAATAATAAGCTAATATCTTCCTTTAGAAGTGATAAAATAAGCTGATAAAAAGTCTATATTATTTAAAGTTCAATATTTTTGAAATAAAATGATGAAATTTTAACAGTTTCTTTAATTTTTTTAAGTATTTTTCTTGTTCTAGTTCTAATCTTAATCAGTTAATTTTCCGTTCAATGTAATACAAATTGTAGCGTTACATACATGTTTTGATATGGTTCCTGTCCCCGCTAATGAAAGTTCTCCCTTTGTTATCTCTGCACACATTATTTATACTTGTAATTAATGAAAGTCCCATTAATTATAAAGTCGGAGTGCTTTTAGTTATACAATATTATAGACTGGACAGATTATTTATTTTTCCGTAATAAAATGAAAGAATTTTCAAGATTAATTTAATCAGAAAATGGGTTTTCAGAAATTACTTTTTAAGCCCGAACATAAAATACATATGACTTGTTGAAGTTAATTTACGTATTCTCTTCCTACGTAAATGCTCATTAATGCTCGTAACTTAAAGCGTAAAGTTTATGTTGCAATTTCCATACTTAAAGCCTGACTCCGCTTTTATTAAAAGTCCTTTAACATTTGTGATCTGGGGATTTATAAAAAATATTCCAGCTCCAGTTCATTGAAGTGCCTTCAGATTTTACATTTGATAAGCTTAACGAAAATCAGGTGACGAGATTAAAGCTGTTACTTAAGTACTTATAATAGCTTTATTTCGATAATATTAGTAGATTGCTTTAGGTTTTTATTTGTTATTTTCTTCTAAAGACTTTGACTTAAAACAAACACGTGCAAAGCCAATATTATAATTAAATTAATTTATTTTTCAATTTCAGTGAATAATATTATGCTTTTCAAAACTATTATTTCTTAATATCCGCACGATAATTCATTTGTTTCTATTGAAAATATTAATAACAATGAATGATTTACTTACAAATTACATAAAACATTATAAATTGACATTTATAGTATAATCATTACGATACAACAAACTATGGTTAAAGTTAGATAAATGCCACATTTCCTATTTGTCATCCAACATGGACGCTAATATCTATTTTTATTCCAATGACTATGAAAGTTGAAATTATCTTTAAAACTTCGAAACCCTATACTCAATAAGGGTTCAGTTGTATACTTTTTTGTGCTGCATATTGGATTTTATCATTTTCATATTATTTATATTTCATTTCATATTGGATTGGGCCGCATGTTCAAAATTAAATGCCTACAAGACACAATAAGAATGTCATCATATAATACTGCTTCTTTGTTAAACAGGCGATGTCATTAAATACTAAAATATACACTGAATTTAGAAGTATAACTTATAAATAAAACTGCAACTATGGGAGAGTCTCTACTGTGACCATGATTGCTGTAGAACATTAGAAACGTCGCGTCGGAAACTAAGAGTAGAGAGTACTTTTACTTAATATAATGTGAAATCTGAAGCATTTATATTCTACTCTAATAAATATAGAACTTGTAATATTAAAAATATTAAGTTAAATATGCAAGTGTATCTGGATGTACATAATAATAATATTTTTTTTATGTTGAGCTAAAGGCATCAGATCAACAATACATGTAATAACAACTATACATTTGCAAAGTTAAACGGACTCATTCATATAAAATGTGATAGGTAATTACACTTTATGAATAAGATAAGAAATTATTACAGTAGTTATAGTTCTGTAATATAATAAAAAAACAAGTATTTATTTCCTGGTTATAGTTTGATTATTATATTAATTAATATTTGTTGTTTAGTACATTGCCCGCTATTTGATAATAGTTTTATATTGTATAAAACAAATAAAGATAATAAATATATAACTAATATTTTTATATACTTTATATATTAATTTAAAAATCAGCTTTTTAGCTCAGACCAATATAATTTTTTTAAGTTAAAAATACCAGCCATAAGTGCCATTTGAGAGCTTAGATGAATGAAATAAGAGAATTCAAAGACAATGCTTTTAGCCCTAATTAAAAAACCTCATTTAAGATACGCTCGTATTCATATTTCTGCACAATTCTAGAGATATAAACGAGTAGTCAGCTTAGATGGACTTCCTACTAGAAGAAGAATAATTAGACGGACAAAGCCGGTAGCAAAAGCTGGTATTAAATAAAATGAGGGATTCAAAAAAGTTATTAATACGTACTTATAAAATATAATAAAATTGACTATAACTATTTAGATAAAATACATAGTTGCAAATTATTTACAAACTATTTAATTGTCAGTGATAGCAATTAGCACTGAGTTCTACGATGCTCCCATTGGTGTGCATGATAATAAATTGAATTAAATAAAACCAATTACAATGTAAAGTTTAACAAGTCTGATTGCAGTTCAGTAAACTAAAATGATCTCGTTATTATATAGTCGTAATATTATTTTTCTATTTTAACTTCTTCGTGTTGTTTAATGCCCATAACTAGTAAAAACAAGTCTGGTTGCTAGTGTGTACGGCTGCAGATTGTGTGCCCCTGGAGCTTAGTTTGCTTTGGGTTCAAGTTTTGAGGTCCGGAATATTGCTACCAGGTTTTAGGTAACAAAATTGAAGACACTGTGTCCGAAAAGCCTTGGGTTCTTAACCTTATCTACGGTTGTATCGAAATGTTATTCCAATAAAATTTAACAGAGAAAAGATTAAATATTGCACATAATATATGTAGTTGGAAATACGTATAGCTCGTTTGACAAAACTGATGATGTCTAACTTAGATAAATTAGACTGCTTATATATGGATAATGGAAGATAACTTACTCTTTCATCCTTTCAATTATTAAATGGGGGAACATTAAAATGTATGATGCATTAATATGTGTGATAATCGTCATGTTAAATGTCAAGAATCATTACCTCTCGAAATTTCTATCGGACAAAACGGTAATGAATAATAATAATTCTTTATTAAAATTGACTAAAGGGAAAAATATTGTAAGGCCGCTAAATAGTACCTATATACGAGAGTCAGATATTAAGCAGAACCAAAACATAAATTCTTTTACGGCAACAAAGCCGTCAGCGACCAGCTAATAAAGAAAGACGGCTTGTTTAATTACCTTTCATAATTTTTCTACTAAACGGTTCAGAGTATAAATTCATTTTCCTTCAGTGGTCCGTCCATTAGTGTGCACTTAATGAACCTCTTCACAATACAAACCCAGACTACATAACTCTAGAAATCCTTACTTTATAGTTGTTTTGCTTTGCGACGTCCGTATAAAATCATTTGCCTTGTTTATCCACTTCTATTACGCTTGGGATATTTTAAAGAAAATATTTAAATTCAGAATATTTGCAAGAATACTCCTTTTTAAAATTCCAACCATCGAGCTAAGCGTAGTAAGTAGATGTAGGTTGTTTGCGGTTGGTTGAAATTGAAGTGTGGTCAAGTTGACTTTATTAATTATAATCTAATCAAACATTTTTACTTGCCGCTGTAATAAATTATTTATCATAAATTTTAACTTTGAGTGAGAGAAAAAAGGTGCTGAATCATCGTAAATTACATGAAAATACATGCGCCTATTATAACATATGTTATACAGTGTTGTAAGACGTATTTCGATGAAAAATATTATCTGTAGATACATGAAAAATTCTGCTTATTTTGTAAGTAGTTGTCTCTTGTGTATCCTTCGGAAATAGTAGGTACCATTGCGCGTTGTCGCAGTGAACTATGGCACATTTGATAACGTTATCACGCGCAGGAAATTCGGTCATTCGCGTAATATTTACAAACATATCGTAATTCGATATCACAATGATCACTTATATTGTAAAAAGAGTTTTATCTCAATAACTTCTATAAGAAAATATTCACATCGTCCAAAATTTTACTTGCCTAATAGTCAGTAAAATGATCTAAATTTAATCTTTGTCTTCTCTAATATATAAAAATCACGGTGTTTGTGATCGAACTCCTCCGAACCTGCTTGACCGATTTGACCGGTTGACCTGAGAATAGGTCGTAGGCTATTTTTTATTCGGTTAAGTGATAAGGGTGGCCCTCCCGTTTTTTTATTTTAAAATCAAATTAATTTTTTTTATGATTTGGCATCCAAAGTACCTACTTGTAATCCAAAATGTTCAACCTTCTACCACCAATCCCAATTGTTTCACAGTGATTAGAACGCGGACCGAGCCGCGGGAATTGCTAGTAGGTAGTTACTCATGATAAAAGCTGTTAAAACTTATTTGATTAATTTATTTATCAGTGTGCCAGCAATTTCGTTGGTAGAAGTCTTATTTCTCTCACTTTAAATAATAACATATCGCTATTATAAGGCTTCAAACTTCGTACTTTTCTATGTTGTAAGTCATAACATAAAAGTTGTGAATAAAATTACATATCATTACACATATGTAAATCCAACTTGCATTTCATTTCCGTCAATCGTGAACATGGTGCTTGAAATTCTCGAGTATATTAAAGAGCTCGTATCTAAAACTTTTCCAATATTTTTTACACGTGTGTCAACTTCTGAGACCACATCTCGTCGACAAAGAATTCATAGCAACATCGCCACGGGTTTTAACCCCATTTTTATATCGAAAGTCATTTCCGCGATTTTTACTTGTACAATTTTCCACAAGGTAATGCTCGCATTGAAATTCTATCTTCATTAGCAAAATGACAGTTTTCATTTAGTCAAGGCTAACTTTTGTAGAAATGCCTCTTTGCTGCGACCGTGACGGTTGCACGGGTGACTTATTTTAAAAACTTCTTTGAGAAATTTCAATATCAGCAGTGTCAGGAAATAGTTTAGAATTTATTTATAATAATCTTCCAGCAAGATTTTGTATAATTTAAATCTCTGAATGATTATATTTTGAGAGTGTGATTCATTACCTATATCAATACATAGATAAAATTTTAACAGTAAATTTTCTTTACTGTACTTATTAAAATATTTCTAAAAAAACTCAAATTAAAGCAACATACAAAGATATTATAAATGCAAAATTCTGGTACAGCATACTTGAAACACGAGATTTGTACTAGTATGTGGCCAGCTCGTTAGTAGGACAAGAGTACAGTATCGTAGTACCCTACATATAGAGGAACTGGGTCGTGCGTATCCGGAGGACTATCGGCGTCACAATTAACGCATCAACTGTTAATAGTTTAGCTCTCATGATGTTTGAAGATGCCTGTAATCTTAATGACCCATACAGTATTTATTAAGCCATATGGTACGGTTTAATGAACGCTTAATTTGAAGTGTTTAGTTATTTGGTTTCCTAATATAATATCGCGTTACATTATGTATAATATATGCACAACATTTTATATATTATAATTTATAAATCTAATAATGTTTTTTATTTATATATGTATCCATATTATATTATAAAATAAAACTTTTTCTAAATAGAATCGACTTATAATCATTTCTGAATATATGTACGTAAACCTGGGCATCAAGTTAAGAAATAGTTGGTTGAAACATTTTTATATAATTCAGTATAAATCCTATGAAAATAAGCTGTATTCTTGTCATGAGCGTTCCAGAGTAATGTAACGTAAGCGCTATTGTGTGTCATTGGGAAAGGAAAAAGATTTTTCTTCAGAAAGAATCCTTTCATATTCTTTACATTTTAATATGCAAAATGTAAAACAAAATAATATCATAAAGTCTTGGGTCACAATTATTACTGTGTTTTTATCATTAGGTATGTATGAAAATTCTGATTAACTTTGTATAGACAAAGTTAGACGAATGATTTCTTGATTGACTAATGATTGACGATGAACAATATGCCTTTAAGAAAAGAAGTAATGATTTTATACTATTAAATAAAACAATGTTGTGATTACTTTGAAAAACTAAAAATCTATAGCACCAATTCCACCTTCTTACTATTTTATATAATAATAAATAAATAAATTAAGGATATTACTACATAACAAGTAGGATAAACTGATATATTTGACACCAGCTTTGTGTACTCATATAAATCGCAGCTGTATGGAACGACCGAGCATGTCACTTAGCTAAACTAAGTAAATGCATTACGAAATGGAATATACGCACTGAATCTAATTTGTTCTCCATTTCATGCCTTTTGATATGTCTATTAGCATCGTTATATTTATGTATAGTTCAATTTCTAGGATACATTAATATAGTGTTAGGAAGTTTGATTTATACCTTACTAAATTATTTAAGATATTTGTAAAATCAAAAATGATAGTAATTCTATTCCCTTAGGTATATACCTCATGATATCATGAGCAGTTTCGAAATATTTTAAAATACGCGTTAAAAAAATACACTATAAAAGTAAACAAGCATATATACGTTTTGACATTTCAAATGTACACTAGTTGTACTCACATCTTATCAGAAAAAGTGTTATTAAATTATTTTGCAGAATTTTCTCGCAGACTAGACTCAGGATCTCGACATTTTTCTCAGAAGTGAAAGTCGATCCGTTAATCTACAAGGGCGTCGCCATCGCGCTAATAGTTCTCAGTCTCGACGAGTGAGCAAATCTGTTAGAACTGTCGCATTGACACTCTAAAATAACTTACTTCAAAAGACACTTCTGTTTTATTCCAGTCATTGCGCTCAGATATTAGATCGAAGCGTTTACTGACAACGTCGTTATTAAGCTATCTTCGAGCTTTAACGTTATTAGACGGAAGCACACTATAAGAAAATTTATTTCTGTAGAGGTCAAAGTTAAATTTTCTAATGCTTAGTTCATTTTATGTAATATTATAATATTTAGTTATCCATCAACGTCGTATATGATGCATGTGGCCGTAATAGACACTCTCCATATGCTAACATTTTAAATAGAAAGGAATAATATTTGCTTTTCTTTATACTATTTTTTATCCAGGTATCATGTACCTACCTATTATACTCTACCAGAATTTAAAGAATATCAGTATACTATTTCCACTAATTTAAATATTTTATACCTATTTTATACCTAAATATATTTTATTTTATAACTTTCCGCTTATGGTAAAAGTGACCCAATCCTATCACAATCCATCATACTGAAAAGCAAGCAAAACAATATTAAAGCGCGTGCACTCTAACGTATATTACGTTACTTTCTATTCCTCCCTTTAGATAGACAATTCGTTTTCACTTCCCATTCCCGAACTCACCATAGTGTATATATTAAAATTAATCATGTACAAGACGACGCGTGGAAAAGCATCTGCTAAAGAAGTGTTTTATTTTTTCTTTAAATAAAAAAATCTATTTGTAAAGGTCGATCTCTATTGAACCGACTTTCAATTAGGTATTAGGGAAAGAAATTCTTTTATGGAACACAAAAAGTAACCCATAGTACAATAGACTTTTTATAAAAATACAATGCGGATTGAGTAGCAATGAAAGAATAATTGAATATATATAATAAGCCTGAAAATCAACAAAATAGTTACATTGTGTGTAGGTTGTTTTGTTATCGTTCAAACGTCGAGTTTCGATTAAGATGATAATATTTGCTAGTCTCCCTTCATCCTAAGTCTCCATAACAAATTAATGAGAGAGTCAGTCAAGTGTCAACTTGACAGGCGTCATTGCTACAGAGTGACATTACACGTATGTGGTTGACACCGTCGCCTAATACTCGAGAGGAGAAGCGTTTGATAAGTACAAACACCGTAACACGGTTCGTGTCACAGAGATACGCAATTTGCGTCACTATTACAACGGAAATCATGGTAAAGGATTACCATTTTGATTTATATAAATAACGAAAGGTTGGCTTTATATACTATCTGTGGTATCAACAACATCAATGTGACTCTTGGGAATAATCGCTTAACAGGCTCATCGTATCTGTTTACGTGTTAATTATACTCAATCAACTGCCAAATAATTTTTGAGCTATCACTGTATTTACCGCTATCCCTTTACTTACAGTTATTTAACTGAGTGCTCCTTATTTGCGGCATAAAAAGCACAGATTCCTTAATCATTTTACGTAATCGAAATGCTGGGTTGGTTCGTGCATTGGCCCATTCCTGTTTTTGCGTGATCAATTATGTACCTGATGTAATTTCACGTCGACTTCGATAAGACTTACCATTTATTATAGGTACATTCTGTTCATTCAAACGTATTATTCTCTAGATTACGTTGTTCTCAATAAGTTCAAATGTATAAATTATTTCGCAATAAAATAATTATTTTCATGTCTTCTTATCTACAAGTAATTATTTCCTTAATGATAGCACTCCAGACAAGAAAGGTTTTGACAACCATATGACAGTGATACATTTGCGACATAAAACATATTAGAAATTCGAATTATCGAGTACGGTCTACCAACTTCAAAATCATAGCAAAGCTCTTTATATTCCTTCTTTATAATATATTTGTTTTACCTTCAAATATTTACTCTCTAGACGTCTCGTTATGTTGCACTCGAACATTGACCCTTGCTGGAAGCATGAATTTCGTACACTTTCGTGCAATTTGTTGTTTATTATACAATATAGCAAGTATATTCATTATGTTTCTTTTGTGATATAAATTAAAAATGAGATATACCTAATTTATTTGTTTATAGAATAATTTCTTCTAAATTGATAAGTTAGTCGATAAATTATCGATATTCTTAATTAAATCTAATTAACTGAACGGAATGAGCGTCGTGTTTAATATTAGCATTAATTTATTATATTATACCTAAACATTGAGATAAACTTATGTGGGTTGTAAGTATTCAGTTAAAATAATTAACTTATACCTACTTATACACGTAATCTTAGTTCTGATCTAGATAGACTATTTCTCAACTACTATTGTATAAGATATCTTTGATTATAGATTTCTATGTTTTTACTTTATGAAATGTTAACTCATAAATACTTGTGTAAAATAACTTAATTTCTTCCTTTTAGCAAAAGTTTAATTTACCTCATAAAATTTGCATAATTGCTATATAATTTGCACTACTTGTTATTAGGTCGATCTGACGCAATATTCCTTGTGGCATAAGAAAATGCGTCGGCGCAGAGCTTTTAGGTCAGCACGTTGCCGCGAAGTGTACAAATTACATTCGAATTTTAAGAACATGTCTGATGTAATTAATCATCGTTTTTACAATATTGAATTTGTTTCAAACACTAGGTATAACATTGGACGATTTTGTTTCTCGAGTTACGAGTATGTAATTGTTTCTTGGTGTTTGATAGCAATAGCTATGAAAGCTATTCTTGTTCTATTGTCTAACTTGGAATACTAATTATTACTAGTCTCTGTCGCTCTAATAACTCGTTAATCTGTATAGGTATAGGAGATTGACAGTGTATTTTTAAAAGTCCTAAAAACAGTAAAAAGTAAATTAGATTAAGTATCTATAATAATTGAAAACGAACAATCGGTAATTTTTACTTTTCAGTGTTTTTTTGAAGTCAATTTATTTTCTTTTTTAAGTTTTTATTTTTCTTTATTTAGTGCAGATATATTTAATAGAATAAAGTAAGAAGATAGTATTTTAAAAATGAATTTGGTAAGAATTTAATCATTTCCTCATAGGGGTATATTTTATTTTTTTAATATAAATGGGACCTTAATATCGTTTGGGGTATATCTAATAAACAGTATCATCGAAATTGGACTACTTTGGACTAGAAAAAATTGTGCGTCAAAATTGAATCATATTCTATTTTCTACATTTAGGGGTGGATTTATATTTTCTAAATTGCATGGGATCAAATTAGAAATGTTCAAGCAAAAAGTAGGATTTTCTACATCGGCTAATAAATGACGGTGTTCTAACATAATATGCATAAAAAAAACTACAAGAACAACCCCATTGTCTAGCTATGGTAGTAAAAGAATTTTATTGTAATATTTTTAGAGTTTGGAAGTTTTTACATATGATGAAGTACGCAAAGAAAAGGTAGCTTGTGTTACGGATACCATTTAGTTGATAAAATACATAATATATAAGTTTAAATACATACATATTATAAATATAAACACAGTACAAACATCCGAGTTTAACAAGTGAATGCCCCCAGCTGGTTTCGAATCCGCGACGGCTGGCGCAAGTAAAAAGGGTCACTGCAAAATGCGCCAAACGTATCGTCATAAATTAAGTCATTAAATTTTACATCCACTTTATCGGTTATTATATTTATCGTATTTGTATAATATGTCCATTAGTTTTAATCATTATTGTCTCGAAAATCCTAATTCCTTTTTATCTCTAAATGTAAATAATATGCACAACATTGCTAGATAGCTATATAATTCGTTTTATGTATTTACATATTTATATATAATAGAAAAGAGCTCCTTAAAATTAGAAAGACGAAAAAAATGTATAAAATAAGCAAAAGAAAAACATCCGACATATTATATGCTTAATCCATTATCGCCTAACAAATAATCAGTTAGGTTAATCTAATTAATCACCTAGGCGTGTGTTTACGACTATATTGATGTTTGTGGTCGACTTACGAGTACATTGTAAGAAAAGTATAAATATGTTAATATGCAATATGTACCTTTATCTGATTCTGAACTCAAATAGTATGTTTAATATAAAATCAAATTGTAAATTAAACATTCATCATCATCAGCCCTTTTTAACATCCCACGGCTGGGCACGGGCATCCCTCAGTACGAAGTGGATCAGGCCATAGTCCACCGCGCTGGCCTAGTGCGTGTAGGCGGACTTCACGTATGTCTTTCGAAAACTTTCTAAGTTTTCTTAGACATGCAGGTTTCCTCACGATGTCTTCCTTCACCGTTAGATAAGTGGTAATCATGATAGAAATGATTCGCTGATAAGAGGTGCGAGTACCGGATTTGAAGCCGCATCACTCGGTTATCCAAACGAGCGCGTTACCGCTGGGCTACCACTGTCTATAAATTAAACATTATTCTAATATAATTAGAAATACTTTGTAACGATTAAAACCTATTTTGAATGGAAGCTTACAGTCCTAATATTACACTTCCGAGTAATATGAGGTGGTATAAATTATCTGAAAATGTTCTTTAATATAACTATCGAAGTAAGTAGATTTTAGATAATTAAGCACATGGGAATATAAGACTGGCTGAGCACAAAAATAAAGTTTCCTACTATTTGTATTAATTATAGTTTTTTTTTCTGAAAAATGTCATTGCTCAAGGTATTTCTACCTCATTAAATCTTCAAGAAAACTTCTGCGCTTTTAACGAGAGTGGCAGCATCTCATCAGGGACCCTGTTGACAGCGGACATATCTTACAATTGTTCATACCGAGATATTCAAATGTCTTTAGTATTATACTTTAAAACAAAAGATGGTAGCAAATAGAAAAAATTATAATAGAATTCTAAAAACTTATGACAAGAATAAGTCATATTTTAAAAATAAAAATGAAACTGTTTTAACAAACTAGATTTAAAGTAAAGTGAAGAAATAACGATTTACAGATTTTCGTGTCGTTTTTACATCAATTTTGAAATATTTTCCAAACCAAGCGAATGACTTATACGAACAACTTAATGTTTTTTTTACTATAGAAATATCAATTCGCTCTTGAATTTTAAGGATGGGTAATAAGGCGGAACCTTATAAAATGCTATCGGCTCTTAGCACTGTCCCTAGGGTACTTATGTTACCGCTCTACGCGAGCCGATTTTGTAACGTCTAATAAGTATACGATAAAGCATCGATTTTCGCACAAAGCGGAGCCAGCGTTACGTCGATCCCTTTTCAATAAAAATCACATTTTCTTTCACAAGTCAGTTGTTGGTGCCTGGGTGACATTCATGACGGAGTTTAGTGACTTCCGAAGTAGCAGGTTATCAGACGTGGCGGGGGGTGGGGAGTGAGGGGTAGGGTGGAGGGAAACTGGGTACTGGTGGTAGATCGCCCCCGCATTCGCGTCCCAGCTCTCGGTGCGTCCGATCGCGCCCGCTCGCGTTCCTGATTACTGATTTATTTACGACGAACGCGTCCGTCTGTATTTACTAACGTACTGCGTGAATTCAACTCCCATTGAAGGTTCGTTGTGGCTAAAAGAAGTGAACTGTGGTTATTTGGTACATAATTTTAATTCTGCTTACACTTGTGTTAAATCATATAAAGTAGCAAGAAAAATCTATAAATAAACATAATATAATATTATATATGTTACTATCGTGTTAAAAATATATATTCTATCTAATAATAATCTCACTCATTTTTTTTAGTGAAGGCTATTAGAGAAATTAACTCTAAGGCACACTTACATTTATCACTCCACGAATCTATTTTATAACTTGCTAGATAAGGAAAAGACCGTAATATATTTATATAAACCGCCTTGATATCTCAAACTGAAAGCTTAAATCGATAGTCCCTATACATAAAACGTCATCTCATGATCATTTTTCACCATCAGGCTTCTAATCGGACGTCTATTTTTCACGCGTTAGACAATTCCTTTGCGCGCTGATTAAGATTATATATTTGTGCTTCGTTCTCTTAATTAAATAGTAGTCTATTGATTATGACTAGTTAGAGCAAGACGGTAGGTTATAATTTCTAATTTTAATTTTCTAAGTAACTTCTGCTTTCACTAGAGAATTTTCTTAAAAGTTATTTTAATATTTTCCACAAATAAAGTAAAAACACGTTAGTTGCTCCATAAATGTACATAGGCAGGTAAGGCTCGCTCTACTCCACTTATTAGGCGTACGACCATAAACATTGCAAAAACGCGCTTTCATTCCGGAGTCCCTAGTTTCTATTGCGTATGTTAAATAAGTGCCTATATATGTATACAAAAGTGTATTATGGTTTTTAACATTGTTTTAAATACTTTAAGATTTGTATACGGACCGATACTCAATATTATTATTAACCATAATTATAACATTTATGTCCGTACAGAATTAACAAGTGCCTACTGAATGTTGCACATTGTACAATATTTATATTATAAAAATAAAAGTATTCTAATTTATTTTTACGAAAGGTAGTTTTACAGTAAAAACTTGTTATTAAATATTCGATAGACCTTTAAGATGACATGTCGTATAACTTTCTTAATATGGCTACGTCAGCTTAACTTTATAGCAGCCGTGAAAAAAGTTTAAGTATTTGTGTCACGCTACGCACCCGCGCGTCTTAGGGAATATTGCAATTACTTAAACATACTGGTTATCGGAAACATCGAGTCAATCAACATTCCCACTTCGTTTTATTACTTTTTACTTATCCGATCACTCTGCAAGAAGTCATATTGCAATGTATAGTCCGACAAGAAATCGTAATAAGCTTTTTGAAAGTCTTAGGATATATCATCTAAAGAAGACATATTTTACAAAGGCGGAAGAAGACCAAGATTAAACCACTTTAGAGTCAGAAATTTCAGTATTGAAATGGCGTATAGCTGGAAACGTTCATAAATCGTAGCAATCCGTTCATAAAATTCTTCATTTTAAAGCTCTAGCTAAAACCGCAATAATCACGGGAATACTATCTCATTGTTCAAAAGTAGACAGAAAGCACTTTACAAAACATTGGTCGTTCTCTCGCAATTTAGAATAACCAGCTTGCAGCGGCGTTGCCATTTTTGTTTCGTTTCTTTGCACATGATAGTATCATCAGCAGGTACTATATAGTTCTGCGAGTTAATCATTTTGAGTATATGGATTCTGGATACGTTGAGGTGTTTGAATTTGTAGAATTTTGTATTTAAATATCTCCATTAATTTATTTGAATCTGGAATTGTATAGCCCATCACGTTTTAAAGTAGCTACTGATTTTAAATATGGAAATAGAATATACCCTAGACAATTAAATACGGGTGTCAAAATTAATACGCGATTCTAATTGACATACAAACGAGCGAAGCCTAAAATGTAGATAGTAACGAAAATAAAACTATAAATAGAAATTTAAATGCGCATATTTTATTATTTGGGTCGAATGTAGAAAAACGTCGCGGTACTAAAAGGAACAAAGCGACACGACAGCTTTATTATTACTCAATTTAAATGTGATAATTTACATATCTTCAAGAGTAAATAATTATGACGCACTGACCTATCGCCTCTGTCATTGTGATGTTCAGCAATAAATATCAATTAAGAATATTTTACACCGCTCATGCTTTTGACCTGTCAATCATCGGATGTACATAAATTATATAAAGAGATAACAATGTTTTTTATTAATAAAAATCCAACGTAAAAATGATGAGAAATTTTGATGGTAATAATTTTCTCAACCATTTCATTTTCATTCAAATTTTAAATTGGGCGATATTCATTCAGTACGCTTCACCGAATTATCTCAAGATATCGCGGTTTCAAGTCCCGTCTTGCTTCTATTCAATCGGAAATTTACAGCAAATTGGGCGTGGTCGAAGGAAGAGTGATGGGTGTGAATTTGACGGGGGTTATTAATTAATTCGCTTTTGGTCTTATATTCTAGATTATATAATAAGAACGTGTCTAAATTTTGGGTTGCGAAAGTGTATGTATTAACTAGTTAATTTTGTTTTTTACGTTACACTATTCTATAGTGTAACGTAAAGTGAAGCGCAGAAGTTAGTTAGAATTACTCTATCACTGTGTGTGATTCTCAATATATTAGCATACCAGGATTTACACGCTTAAACAAACCCTTCTTTGTTAAAAAATAGATCTCATCTTAATCAAATTTTCTTAAGATCAAATCAAAATAAATAATCTGGCTTAAAACAGTTTTTGGTCTAAAGTTAAGTAAAATTTATATGTACTCGCTTCAAGCGAAGCCACGGATTCCGCTAGTGTATTATACATATAAACCTTCCTTATGAATCACTATCCGTTTAAAAAAACGCATAAAAATCCGTTGCGTAGTTCTAAAGATCTTAGCATACATAGGGACAGACAGACAGGGGGAAGCGATTTTGTTTTATACTCTGTAGTGATTATACTATTATATTGTAGGCTTATTATAATATTTCTCATTTCTAACAATCTATAAATATGTGTTCACATTTTTCATGACCTTTCACATAGTTGTAGGTACTTGTAGTTTAATGTAATTCTTAATATTAATTGAAATATAATATCATCCCATAGTATAATAATAATTCTATTATAATGGAACATGTAAAAAGTACAGAATTTACATAACACAGAAACTTTTTCAATACAACGTATCTGTTCCGCTAGCTTTTTCGCTAAGTTATCAAGATGGATTTAGACAGACGGTCTATTGATTACATGCTTACTTTGAAAGGCGAAAATAGGTTGGGAATCGAAGCTTGCCAGTACTAACATATTATATTTAAAGTAAAAAAACAGCTTTAACAAATGTTTTTATTTATTTTCTTTAAAATGTTTATTTAGCATTTGGTATGATTATTATCTTTATGTCCGTATAATTTCCATCATTGACCTATTCAGCAATCTTTTCGATATCATTCGTGATAGAAAACTTCGTTCATTTGCTGTCTAAAGAGAGATCTACTTCGTGAAACAAGTTTTTCAGCTTAACTCTCGAAAACTTTCCATTCAATACCGTTTAACTCAAAATTAGAATACAGCTGGCGTGAGCAGGAAAATAATACAAATTATGCTAAAAATGCCGTTTTTATACTTTGTTCATAATTTTATAAGATAACTTACCATAGCGTGGGCTTTTTATAAGAATATCTCATTATAATTTAATTAAGCATTAATATTATTATACTACTTTGTGCCCGCGACAAGTGAATTAATATTATCCCATTGCCGTGATACGATTACAAACCTTTTGTCTGGGACTCTGGACTATCGTCTAGAACATGGTCTACCCAGTACTCAGTTAAATTCAAACCCATTCAATGGTAATGGTTATTTAAGTAGCAGATGTAAATGTCCAAATATCTTAACGAAGTTATAACGAATTTATAATTTTATATGATATTTATATTATAGACAATAATTAATAGGATTGTTCATTAGATATATGAAATTGGCACGGTTATTTGTACCGAACCCAGTTATAATTCAGAATTTCTTACAATAATCTTTGAAAACGATGAGCAGCGTCTTTTACATTGCCTTTGAGTTTTTCTAAGTAATTATGAAATATTTGCTTATAAGTAATATTAAAGACGTTCTTTTTAAAAAAGACGAATATAAAAGACGTTTTACATCATTTTATCAACATCAGTAGATGTTAAGAGGTCGTTAATAAACATTTTACATTTATAGCCTAATGTCGGTTGTTATAAGATTTAAATACCTTATTAACGCTACAAAAGTCTATAAGGGACAAAGAACAGGGGTTTATCCGGTTTAATTAGATTTTAATTTCGAATGTACCCGTTTAATAATTGAGCTTCGTTTACAACTGCTAACTGGATCAATATAAAAGCGCTTTTGTTTATTTGTTACATTCAACATTTTAAATAAAATAGATAGGTATTTCATATTCCTGTCTTCACATATCATTCATTTTTGTCTCTACATTTTAATGGAGTAAAAGTCATTTTAAGTACATTAAGCTTGTATGTTCCTAAAATGTACATTTTAAAATTGGAAGTAGTTAAAAACCAAATAAATACAAAGGTGTTTTCAATTTGCGGTACCTAGTCGTTATTTAATTTTTAACTTCTTTTAGCCACAATCGAAACTGTATGATAGAGTCCATGGCAACTTCAAAGTGAATACATTAAGTGATTTTATATTTCTTTAAAAATTATAATAATAACCATGTGGTGGGTGTTTTGGTTAACTGCATTTGCTCTTCTAACGAGCGTCAAGACATCGATATATGACGACGATTACGACACCTACACTAGGATCTACGATTTCGCTTCATCAGGTAAGTAATAATGTCATCAGCCCTTATTAACGTCCCACTGCTGGGCACGGGCCTCCCTCAATTCGAGGGGGATCAGGCCATAGTCCACCGCGCTGGCCTAGTGCGTGTTGGCGGACTTCACATGTCTTTCGAAAATTTGTTAGGTTTTCTCAGACATGCAGGTTTCCTCACGATGTTTTCCTTCACCGTAAGACAAGTGGTAATCATGATATAAATGATTCTCACATGAAAATATCAGAGGTGCGAGACCCGCATCACTCGGTTATCCAACCGACCGCTTTACCGCTGGGCTACCACTGTCACTAATAATGTAAGCAATAAAAATTTACTTTTTTTAATCAAACTTATAAAAGCTGTTTTGTATTGTCAATTTCATTTTAAAAGGGTTTGTGTAGTCAGTTCGTGGGTTTATGTAGTCAATTCGGAAATTAAGTTCTACTCAGAAGTATCGGCGAGTTTATATATTTTAATATTTTAAATACCAATTTTAATATACATTTATATTTATTCAAAGTATTGTTGAGTCCATCTTAGGTACCCATATTACAATTAACAAGATACTGTAGAATAAAATGACAACTGATTGAACGACATCTTTAAAGTTTAAAGTACCTACTATGTAAACAATACTTTATTAGTATCTGTTAGCCCTAATTACAAATCGAATATAATCTTTTAATGAAGAGCTAGGTTTCTATAACACACAATGATGACAAAATAGCATTCAAATTTCTTAAGAGTATAGCTTTAAAAGATAAATAAGTAGATAATGCTTTAAAGTATCTTTGTATTTAAGTTGTTAATGAAAATTAAAACACATTGGATTATTCTTGCCAAAACTTACACGTGTTAAGTTTTGTTTGAAGAACAACGAGAAAACACGTCGCTTGTTAAACTTAAAGTTGCAGACAAAAAAGCGTTTCTTGTTTAACTTTCGCGAGTTCTGTAATGAACTTTTTCTTTCGCGTCGAAAAGTATTTGATTTTCTTAAACATTTAAACTTTGTGCAAAATATAAGGAAACTAAAATAATTTTATGTCGATTTAGCTTGTTACTTTTTTTTATTAAATTGCTTTCTTTGGGTGGTACGTACATACATACATTTAATATGTAACTTAATGTACAAGATATGATAAGACCAAGTTCTTTTTGCCTATACTTATAGGAAATTATTTTTATAATACAATTTTATTTTTATATATTCATTTATGTCTTATAATTAAAAGTTCTCTAACATATTACATAATATTATGTAACAGTAAGTAGTAAAATTAATACATAAGTAACAATGACGATAAAACAAATCACAAACGGATGCTTTTATAGAACACAGCATCGCATGAGGACATCCGACTTAGTTATAATGCTAGTTTTAATTGTATCTGACACAACATATGAGTGTAATCACTCGCTTACAAACCAATGTTTTCAAAAAATATTCATGTAAATAGCGATTCACAGTATCGATATATTACGAGTATGACTATCATTAATTGCAAAATCGGAGGTTTCGCCTTATCTTGGGATAAATATTTGCCTCTACGAACAAGGGAGGTAGCTGACACACTATGTTTCACTAAGGACTGAATAGTAATAGGTATATTGATACCTTTGACATTTCTGAAATGAGAATTGCATAAGCAAGAGATTACAATGCAGATTTATCCATTTAAGCTTTGACGACTTCAATGAAAGATCGTGTCATCATCAAAAAAATTAACAAGTAGTCATGGGTAAAAATATTAATGTTGGAAAGTTAGTAGCCAAATCACACTATTTTGTAAAGTATATTTTACTATATTTAATATTTGTGCTTAGAAAGAATAGCTTAAGAACTCTCGTAATAATCCGAGTTCTAACTTCTATTAGTAGCTACTTTAATGTACGAATATACGAGTATGTTCGAGGAATAGAAATGAGTCGGTAATTTCTCCATATCTTTAAATGCCAGCAATTTAGTATTTTGAAGACTAATGGGACTGTAGAAACAATTTTATGCATAATTTGGTCCAGAGTATAGAAAGCCACAGCATGCGCAATGTTAAAGTACGCTTCAAAGCTGCCATGGTTATGTCGGTAACGAATGCACTCATCGCCAGTGCCTGCCTGGCCCGGTAATACAATTTCTTGGCACTTCTACTACTACCATCTTGGGGACAATTTCACCTAATACATGCGCCGTGTTTCGACATTGCTTAGAATATTGTAGAAAATAGAAACAGTTTAGGTTGATTGGTATAGAGCGATAACACTGCGACTATTATTTACTTATTCATTACAATAGAATACAAAATGAAGAAAAAAAATAGTATCGGAAACAAAGAGAATAATCCAAACTCATTCTGGATTCAGGCGTGCATAGTTCGTTACGGACTTGAAAATAAAAAGGTTAAAATCTGTTGGAGCACCTCTACCCTGAGTTGTGCTACTAACTTCTTTGAAGTTGATTATAATCCTAGTGCATACAATGTTGGAACTGAACTGTTATATGGAATGCAATTCTGTAATAATACTTGAAATATAGTTTAGACTTCAGACTAAGTCAACACCATATAATAATATATAAAAATAATATAATAATAGTATATTACGTTAATCTGTATTATTATTAAAGACGACTGTCACGTCTTTTATTTTTGCATATGAATAACTAACCTAATGCAGATGAAAATGGGAAAAGAAAGACAAAGGTCAATCATAATTATACAGTTTTTCTTAAGATGATAATATGAGTTTATTATATATCTGAAAATACAAACTTCAAAGAAACTTGTTAAGTGATATATAAAGACGAATTACTGTTTCATTTAGTTCATGCCCTTTATACGTAGGTCTTAGAGTTAATAAGATTTCACCTTCCATTATTACCAGATTATTCGGCTTACTAAGTCTGTTAGGACTATTAGTTAAGCTTATACGTATGTATGTGTCTTCTTATAACAAAACTTGTTATTAAACGAAGGAAGGATTTCTAAAATTAAAGTTTCTAGCGAGTATTATGTACATATTAAAAAGTTTAGGTATTCAGCTCTTCTTAACGTCCCACTGCGGGGTATGAGCCACAGTCCAAAGCGCTGGTCAAGTTGGATTGGCGGATTTATTATAAAGAAGACCTATATTATATATTGTAGTATACTATACATTATATAGTATACATGTTTCATGTAAAATGATAAAAATAGATAATTTCAAGTCAAATCATATATCAATTGGAGTCCAGATAATATTAGTAGCTATCATAAACCAAGTTCTGAAGTCAATTTTTGTAACCATTTCATGTCAAAGTAATTTCATCCAGTGAAAAGACATCTAAAGGTCATAAGGGTAACGCGATCTTACCAATTCAATAAAACAAAACTGAAATTCTATGAAACTAACTTTTATTTATAACACAAAAGAACTTTCCTTTATTTTCTTCTCACTTTTATATTATAGTTCACGAAGTTGTGGTAAACTTCATAATTTCTTACCAGTTTTAATTATTTAGCCCTAACAAATTTTATTATATAGGCATTTTGCTTATTGAAAACAATATGTTAAGATTTCTACGTGAAACTTAATAATTTTCCAAGTTTAAACTTTTTCGTTCACGTGTACATATAAACTTTTTAATTATAGTAGTAGAGTAAATTTATAAAGGTTTTTATGTTTAAAAACATCAACATAGTATGTATACATATGCATGAAGAAATTTATGAAGGTCTTTAATAAGTGATAGCTAATCTTTGCTTCAGTTGATTAGTAATTCAGCTGCCGTCAGCTCTAACAAACTGCGTCCCTGCATTGCGACCAATGGACTTATTTACCATTCTGATAATAGGACCCTATATCCCAGGGATTAATTAACCGTACACTATCTCTAATCTCCTTGTTGTATTGGTGTGGCTTAAATGGATAACTAAGTAAAGCTCACTTATTTAATGTGACTGCTAGTAAGTTTTTGTTAAAAATATGACTTTTCAATTTCTTAACAAATTACTAATTCGAAACCTAATAACACATCTGTAAAAATCTTTTAATCATATGCATGTATTATATAATATATAAACCTTTCTTTTAAATCACTTTGTCTATTGATGAAAACTCGTTTGCGTAATTAAAAAAAACTAAGCGTGCAGACGACTGGAAGCGACTTTGAACTATGTAGACTACTTATACCCGTGACTGGACCAGAATAAACACTCGTATTAGTATAGGTATTCATCAGGCACAACGAGGGTCACTACAAACCGAGCCAAACCTGTCTTCAATAATAAGAAATAATTCAATAAATAGTAAATACATCTTTCAATCTATAATGTTGCGAAGACAACGTTTTATCTATTACATGTGCAAAATTTGATTCATTACATAATATTTTACTGATAATAGTCCCAAAATAACATAAAATCCCTGGGTTTAAATAAAATAGTCCTCCTTAATTAAAGGGTAAAATTTCAACTTTTTAAAATAATTAATGAGGTACCGTTTTCGGCAAATCCGTCCCTAATAATTTGAAATATTAGTCTTGACCTTGTCTAATATACATATATAAAAAGTGTGTAAATTTAAAAATTAAAACAGAATTAGAACTTAACTGTAAATAAATAGGTAATATTAGTTTAAACTGCTTAAATAAGCTGTAGGTACTTAACTAAATAAAATGTAAGCTAGCAATATTTTAAGTGAATAAAGAAATTATTCATTACATGATACATTATATTAAAAATAATAAAAATCATAAATAAATACAATTTGTTCAATATGTGGGACAAGAAAACGGATCACGCGAAAGTTAATTTACATACGGGTATAATAGGCGCGGCTTAACACAGGGATTAAGTGAATGAACTCCGCACTACAAGTACTTTGAGTATTAACTTGGCTATTAGGTATTACGGTTCCAACGCTTCTTGAATACAATAACTTTTGACGTTCTCGGCATAGCCTACCATTCCCCAGGAGATTACCGGTATGTTGTTATAAAAGCAGATTTTATTACTCACTGGCTTATATTTCATGGCAAATGAAGGTAAATATATGAAAAATTCAGCAATTCACTGTATGTAACGCTCAGAATTGCCCCATTTACTAATTCCTCTCCAAGTTTATTTAAGCAGTTTGTTTTTTCTATCTTCGAATATAAAACAACATTTCATTTGAACTTAAGTAGATTGTGAATTATTTAACAAGGATGTTATATCATCGATCTATATAAGTAGGTACTCTTTTATTAAGTAGATACATTATGTAAAGAACACTTTTCTGTTTAACAAATAGATTTTTAATCATGTTGGCATGAATAAGTTATTGTTGCGCTACAAAAATAAATATTTAGGTATATCTGAAAAATTGTAGGTACCCACAAATTCAAAGATATCAAAAACATAATAGCTACTTTGAATTATTGTGCAAAATTCTCGCGTTTGTAATATCCATGGCTATATAACGACCCTGCTGAAGGGTAGATGAAAGGGAAGATTTCGTGAGCCTGTTTTGTGCGAACAACGCGTTATACGATATAGCAATCTCTGGTGGTATACTCAAATTTATTACGCGGGTTACTGTAAAGGGCTACGCAGTCGGCACTCCGGTTATTCGGAGGGTGTACGTTTTGCTTACAAATTGCTCGACGGTGCGTGCGAATCACTTCAAGATAAAGCTTCTAATATTCAACACTGTTGTAACCCAAAACATTTATATGTTGTGTTATATTATATCTCTTTGTTTACAGAAAGTCGCACCTGCACGTCATCAGAGTTCCGATGCAAGACCGGACGATGCGTGCCGATGTCGTGGCGGTGTGATAATGAGAAGGACTGCTCTGATGGATCTGATGAAGAACCAGGCACTTGTAGTGAGTATTACGTAGTGTATAGAATACCTAACATCCTAAGTAAAGTAGTAAGCGTTAAAATATGACCAAAACAGAGATTATTTAAGCTACATTAGCTTAGGGAATGTGTCTTATAATAACGATGTTAAACTAAGGACTCAATGCTAGGCGATAAGGTCATAGTTAACTAGGCCACACAAAACCCTCAGTTGATGCAGCATTACTTCGCCAGGTTGTTTAAAAAAATACTTTCAAAAACTAGTAACGAATAATAATGTACGAGTCTTGGGGTTTGAACCTGTCACTTAGTTGTCGAATTATTATATCTTATTTTAAAAGTTATAAGGGACATTAGGCATGATTACATATTTAAGTGTTTTGTATTTTCTTATAAGAATCAAACAAATTCTACGAATATATATATAACTTTACAATGAATATTTTATATACAAATATGCCACTTCTGGGTCATGTCAAATAACATGGCTATTGTGTTGAATGTTTCAACATGCACAGAACAATGAATGTACGGATCACAATAATTGACAAAAGCTCATAGAATACCCTTATCAACTTTAAAATTGTAGTTCTTTTAAAATCTTACTCGTTTATCTTTATCTGTATTGAATTTGCTTCATGATTTCTATTTGTTTATCACATTATTTAAAGATAATAGCTATAAAAAGAATGTCAGGGTTTACATAACAGAAAAGTTGGAAAATGTATCTACTTATTTTGTTAAATTGACAAATCATAAAATGATCAACCCACAAAATATAATATTATTATTCGCTGAAATCTTCAGAATAAGACCTAGAAAATCTTCTTCGTATTATTCCCAAAAATAATTATCTAGCGATTTATGGAAAAAGTTTTAAGGTAGCACATTGTCCTTAGCGGGGCTTCGGACGTGGATTAAAATCTTAATTACGCTTCGGAAGTTTCCTGGATTAATATTATAATCTTTGCCCTTTGCTCCATTTTCTTTCTGTTATGAATTGAAAATTAGAATTCTATTTGAATACATCGATTTATCTGTCTTTTATTTTATTCCGTTTGTATTTATAATACAATGTAAATGAATTTTGGTTAGCTTCAATTATTCCAACAATACGTCAATTAAAATTGACATACTGGAATCTGGATTACTCGGAATCGAGCTATAACAATACGTATAACGGACATACGGGATTTAAGGTTTTATTTCCGTACACATCTAGCGACCGTCACCCTCAACTTTGTACACTTAGCTCCGTCGTAACCATATATAATAGAAAATCCTTTTATGTATGTCCGAGAACGTAATGTTTTGTAATCTTTTGTTATAAAAATAAATATACGCTTAAGAATTTGATACACCGTTAGCGGTTAGATACAGAATCAAAATACTTTTCTCAAATAGGTTTTTCTATATATAGCCTATAGGCAACATTTATAGGTATGATTATTTCATTTTTGTTCAAAAGTATAATATGGAGAATTATTGTATTTACTGTGAAATGTTAATATCAAGCATGAGAGGATAGTTTTGCTAACGTTAATAAACCTTTAGATTATGCTGTGATAAATTTGTTTAAATAGAGTCTTGTTTCGCGTTGTAATGAAGATAAGTCCCTTAATTTGTTTAATTCGTTGGATGTCGTGAAATAACATCATGCCCGAAATAACAACTGTTTATCGCTATTAATTATATTATAAGTCTCCTTAATTAAGTAGGCTTCTAATAATTTATGTTTACCCTAAAACTCGTCGTGCATAATAAATTCTTAATAATTTATTAATAGTATTTTATTTATTTGCAATGTAGTCACTTATTTAATATTAATGCCAAGAAAATCTGTAAGCAATAGAAAAGGTGCAATAAATTGCATTGTTTTCGAGATATAGGTAATATCTTAAGATTAAAGTTTTATTTTTTACTGTTATTTAATATTATCCAATCATTATTAGTTTTATATCGAATTGCTTTCAAATTCAGCTTCACAACGAAGATGTCTAGAACACAATTTTGTTTGTGCTACCGGTCATTGCATACCTGGATCTTGGCATTGCGATGACACTGCTGACTGTCCAGATGGTTCTGATGAGCACCACTGCGGTAAGATGTATAGATTCTGCAGCATGGGATCAAGCATCGGGTCTGATGAAGAAATTGTCATCTCAATCATATTTTTCAGCTCTATTCATCATTCTTTACAGCTCAGCTTGTGTGATCATCTGGTTATTGGGTGCATATTTCATTTATTATAAGAAACACCAATAGACATATACATAAAGCAAGGTTAATAATTTAAATAAGGGGTTGAAAAACTATTTTTTTTTTATTTTGTCTAGCTGTAATAATAAAACCGCTTTAAGATGTGCATAAATTATAATTCAATTAGATTAAGCCTCCGCAAACAGTAAAACGGAAGTTAAATTAAAAATTGAGGGCTCGTAAAATTCTCTTTAAGACCTCGAACGTCTACTTCGCCCACTACGAACTTTTTAAAATATTTTTCGGTATAAAAAGAAATGAATTTATTTAATTAAAGCGAGGTTACATTATGACTTGTCTCTAAAATGATGTTTGCGATTACAATTATAAGGCTAAGGGTATATTACTTAGTACTTACTTTATGGTTTCACGTTAAAGACCAATGCTAATACTAATTATTTTGTACATGAAGGTACATTTATAGCCTTTTGATGATAAAAAGGTAGTTATAGTAGAGCCTAGTGAAAGGAAAGTGTTACAAAATGTTCAAATGTGTTCCGGATATAAGTGTTTACTGTTCACAATATGCAATCAAGTTGTGGGTACAAATACCACAATACGTAAACAAAATAACACGTAGTTATTGTGAATTCTATGCGTACATGAAATAGGCTACAAGCGTAATAATTAATACATAGTAGAAATTTTATTTTGGGACTTAAATAAGTATTATTATACTATAGTTAGACTAAAGTTAGGTTTTATCGACGTTATACTACATAAGGTGCTCATGCATGGCTTAACTTGACAGAAGTGGAAGCGTGCGGTCCTGAAGAGTTCACCTGTAGGGGAAAGCGAGGGGAATGCGTTCCTCTCACTTGGATGTGCGACGACAACATTGATTGTTCCGATGGGTCCGATGAAAAAGCATGCAGTAAGGGTATATTCATAAATACTAACTAATACATTTGTATATACTTCATTTATCATAATACTAATTATAATATTTGCATGTGGGCATGGTTTGATTGATCTAGCTATAAGGCAGTGCTTCATAATTGAAGGAAAATATTATACTTCTATACTCAGGTCGGGTGAAAATAAAATGAAAATGTATGAAGCTCAATATTATATTCAGGGGACAAGGGTGTTAAACCTCCTGCCACCGACATATTACGGCGTTCGATCAAAATTGTTTACTTTCTCGACCGCGATAAAAATTCTTGGAGATAGAACTGTATCTACATATAAGAGTACAATTGAACGACTAAATTGAGTTTAGTATAGAAATTTCGTATTAAAATATATGTAAATTGGATAACGAAACATATGTACATCGACATTCTTATAGAAAAAAATACTAACCTTGTGTTTTGTACAGGTACCTACAATATGTTTATAGGTAGGTGCATTGTTGACTACTACTAAAGGAAATATAAGTATAAAAAATAAAATAAACCGTAACTTACTCCAACTTTAATTTATTATAGTTAGTTTATATAGTCGAATGAGAAACGTTGTGCAACTCTTTTTAATTTTCTTTATTAGAAGGCACAAGTAACGGACTTTATTCGAGAATTTTTCTGCACATATCTAACACGACAGTAACAGTGTGATATATATTTTAACTAGTGGAACCCGCGGCTTCGCTCGCGCTAAATCTAGGGACGATCCCGAGCGAAGTGAGGGTGAGTCGCTTGTTAAGATAAACATTTCCATCATACATTACATATGTATAACTCTAGCGGTTTTGGCAGCGCACGCCAGAATAGCTCGCAGATGGTAGATTTTTTACTACTTACTTGATACTTATCGTCATATTTTGGACAATTCACACAATATCTTTATAAATTGTAGCCTATGTGATATTCTGATGTATAAGCTATATTATTGTAAAGTTTCATTAAAATCCATTCAGTAGTTATTACGTGAAAGAGTAACAAACATCCATACATCCATACATCCATACTTACAAACTTTCGCGTTTATAATATTAGTATAGATGTAAGAAGTAAAATCACTACAGTATTATTTCAATTTTCCTTGTATTCCTGACTAAAAACGTTCTCAAACGCAGTTTTCTGTTTCAATTTAATTCTGTAGTTTTGCAGGATATGCAATATATTTGCCTTTTTATAAAAGAACGTTGACAGCAAGCAGTTTGTTTGTGCGAAGGAATTTAATTAAACATTGCATTTAATAAAAGAGATACCGCTAAAGTGTTATAGCAATATGTCCAGGAGGTTTAGGATTCATTAATGTAATAAAACTTGATGCGGCTTTTAGAGGATTAGCATCAAAGGTCACGGGTAGTGCTCAGCATCATGATTGCAACCATTTTTTTTTCGTTTCTCATTTCTCTTTTCCCGGTTAATTCTTATTTTTTTCCTTCATTACTTGGCCACTTGAAGGTTGCCTGAGGAATGTTTTAATAATGTCTGCACACGTTTGGCCTTTTCTTTGCAAGAATTGTTCCTTAAGAAATAATTGCTTTAAAAGATATTTCTGTTGAGATGATTTGCTATTAAATTTTAACAATGTAAATTAACGTTTGGCTTAGTTGTGTTTATAGCAGAAATAAATAGTTGTGCTAACAAATGAAACGTAATAAATAGCTATTTAGATTATTATATATACTAGTATAATTAATCTATTTAACCGTCCGTAGATGAGACATGTCGTTCTGATGAGTTCACATGTGGAAATGGCAAATGCATTCAGCATCGGTGGGTGTGCGATGGCGATGACGATTGTGGTGACGGCACCGATGAAGTGAAGTGTCCAGCGCCTACTTGTCAACCTCATACTCACTTTTCGTGTGCTGATGGCCATTGTGTGACAGCAAGATGGAGGTGTGATGGAGATATCGATTGTCCTGATGGCAGTGACGAAAGGGTAAGATTACATATTATATAGTAAAGTCACACTTTGTGTGTGAAGTGAAATTCGGGTTGAAAATGTCTTATTATATTATAGTTCACATGGAGTGAGGAGACAGGGAAGAGACTGTGTGCCTCCCTTTTGTACCGTGCGACCAACATATACGAAAATAACTAATTATCCGTTAGCTTATACTCTGGAATAACACGCTAGGCAATTTTACGAATATAACTATAGACTACCACGTGAGCAGGGTCAAAACTTTCCTTAAAATTTTGATAAGGTTTTCGTAAAAATGTACTGACGAAAAAAAATTTTTTTTCCTTTTACTTGACCATTGTCTGAAATAATTTTGTTAATTAAAATAGCCAAACATAGCTAATAAGCTTTAAATTTTGCATATAATAAAGTTTATATTTTCTTAGGAATAGTTGTGACAATATATACTTTTGTGTAAACTGAAACATAAATGCGCTATATAATCGTGCCTTCAGGGCAATGGTCCGTCTCGCATAACGATTTTGTAGGTACATGTTTATAAATTTCTAACATAATACACACTACTTACTACTAAAATACTAAATGTGGCTTATTTGCCATATATCGGACAATATTTGCTTTAATAAAATTTACTCATAAAAAAAGCGATTTGTATTTATTGTAATTATATTATGAAGAACGGAAGAATTTGGGTCTTAGTAAAACTAGGAGAGTACTTCTTATTTCTTCCTTTTTATTTCTGTCTATTAGTAGAGGAGACCGTGGGAGATCGACCTTCACCGATCTGATAACCAGATGAGACATATTTTTTATCGAATATAATTTATAAACAAATATGCCTATAATTACTTGCCTATCTGAAAGTGCTCATGGCTATTTTTAGCTAGGCAACAGTGCTTTAAGTATAATTTTTTGCAAGCAAGTCTATATGACTGATTTTGTAATAAAATAATCTAAAATTTGATATAACTTTCGATAAGTTAGCAGAACGATGGAGTCACCTATATTGACTTACCTGATCACATCGGCTTGCCAGGTAGATACACAAAAATGAGTAGGTAAGCCTACTGAGGCATATTCTGTGTGTTAAAAACTAACAGTGAAATAAAATTCATTTGGTTATGAAAAGATTGAAAGTGATGAAAAAAAATCGATTAAAGTTAATTTAATTAAAAATAGCCATGAGCACTTTCAGATAGGCAAGTAATTATAGGCATATTTGTTTATAAATTATATTTGATAAAAAATATGTCTCATCTGGTTATCAGATTGGTGAAGGTCGATCTCCCACCGGCTCTTAGACCATATTTTTTATATTTTATTTGACTAGCGCCATACATATCATTTTTCATCAAAGGTAATAAGTAAGGTTTCTTAAAAAGTTTTAAAATAAATTTTGGAGCAATTTATAAGTAAGAAACTATAAATTACTTTCAAGTTAGCTATGCAGGTGTCTTTAACTACTTTTAGGAGTTGGGTAATTATAACTTAATGGAACGATATTGCTATTGCGTTTGATAAAGTGCCACATTATGCAATTTTATAATGACAAATAGTTATAGCTTTACTTCCTTGGAACCTACGTAATTTAAGAGATATTAGCTAAGATCCAATTACTAACTAAGCAGACTAGACCTGAAATTATTTTACACTTAGCAGTGTGCACTTTTACGTTTCCCGGCGTTAAGCGTTGTTAAAAGTTATCCGTGCTCTAATCTAAGCACGAAATTAAAACACCTAATACTATTTTTAGTAACGGTACCTGTTTAAACTAACTTTTTTATAATTTATCCATTTCAGGGTTGCTCAACTGCACCTAAAATGATATCACCATGTATAGCCACAGAGTTTGAATGTAAGGACCGGATGACCTGTGTTCATAGAGCGTGGGTATGCGATGGAGACCGCGACTGTCCTGACGGTGGGGACGAGTCTCCTGAGATTTGCAGAGGAAATATCACATGCAGATTAGATCAGTTCCAATGCAAAGACCACAGTTGTATCCCTGGAGCTCTCTATTGTAATGGAGAAAAAGACTGTCCAGATGGAAGTGACGAACTCAACTGTAGTAAGTAAATTATTCTTAACTTCCCTATCTTTGTGGTCAACATACGTCAAAAACTTAAAATAGAATTTTATATCAAAAGTTTTCCTGTTTGAATTGAAATTGCATATTAACTAGTCTTTTCTCATGATACCAATGCATCTGGTATCATGAGAAATCTATCATCTAGATATATCAATGCATCGGATATATTGATTTACTTTGGGTGTATAAATATTTTATTGAAAAAATATTATAATTATTTAGTAACATCGAAAAAAGCACAAAAAATAACACAATAATATAATATATAATTTAAAAATAAGCTTTTTTTCTTTATAACTTTAATAACGAATCGAACTGAACTTGTCAATTTTATCGTCTTTGTACACAATCAATTTGTATTTGTGTGTAATATTTTGTGTTTTAAGGAAGTTATAGTTTTTTTGTTGCCGGTCTTTATCATTTTCTAAAACTTTTTTAACATATCTATATCAGAAATAATATCAAAAAAATACGAATGTGCATATTATTTATGTGGCATGTCAGTATATTTTATCTAATATAAATAAGTAATACTAATAAGCGTTAAAGGATTCGCTATATTTTTTATAAAACTTATTACTTTTCAGCTCGACCTAAGCCAGTGTGTGACAAAAAAACAGAATTTGATTGCGGCGGCGGTATGTGCATACCGCTCTCAAAGGTGTGTGACAAACATCCCGATTGCCCGAACTTCGAAGATGAACCAAAAGACCGGTGTGGAGAAGACGAATGTGCGAAGAATAATGGAGGATGCACTCAAAAATGTGTTGATACACCCGTTGGATATTATTGCGATTGCGAAAAAGGATATAAGTTAACGGATAATCGAACTTGTGAAGGTAATAAGCTTTTTCTTGCAGATTTTCTGGGTTGTTATGGGTGTTACGGTGCCGTGCCTAGTCATTAGGGCCCTGTGCACACAATTATTTAGGGTCTTTTAAGAAAATAAAAAAATAGGTAAATTAAACAAAAAATGTAATATAGACTAAAACTTGAACTCCCTTTCTTAATGAATATGTTATCATTTCTGAGCCCTCGTGAGGCCGGGTTCTTAGCTCTTGTCCTTATGCCCCTATGATGAAGACGAACTGTATGGCGTTAAGCCGCTATGACTACCTCCTAAATTCTTTTCCGTTAGTAAAAGGCAATTTTTATTAAAATCAGCAATTTTCAATATTTTAACTCAACACATAGAAAGTTAATTTTTAATTGCAATCGAACATAAACAATTTTATTCTTAAGGTCTTTGTTGATTGACCTACTTAATTTTTTGGCAATAAACTTACATCTTATTATTACATTATTAATATGATCGCTTATTAATTACTTTGAGTAAATATTGGCTTGCAAAAAATTATCGTAATCTTAAAACAATTATGCGTATTCAGTGATAGTATATGAATAAGTATTCATGAGCAATCTATCAGTTTATGATATCAAATTATAAGACGCAATTGTTTAATTAATTCTATATTACTTACACATACACATTAATTATAATAAATAATTATTTGTATAGATTTCCCCGATCAAACAATGTTGCTTCATTAAATATTTGAATTATTGGATGCTAAAGGCTATTCAGTTTGGGATGGCGGGTATTAGAGTCGATTGTTGCTAATCCATTTGACAAAGCGAGCGACATCAAATACCCTTGTTAACACGATGCATATTGAGCTAAATAAACATACCGTGTTGTTTAGTTAACAAGTGACTTTATAGATAAATAACTTATGTTTATGGAAATTCATTCTCCCTTATTTAGGTTAAAAACAAACAAAAATATAAGAAACTAGACAGCATACAGCTTGTTATTCTTGTAAATCTTTTCTTATAGATTAAGATGATTAAGTCTACAATGTTCTGTACTTTCATCGTATAAAATCTTACGCACCACACCTTCGCATTACTAAGCAAGATCAATACAAACTTTCTCTTGGGGATCTTCTTTATATGAATTTGGGGAAGTGTAGTTCTAGAGCTAATTATAGAAAGTAATAATCTTAACAGTATATAAGTTTTTAGAGATATATATGAATAAATGGTTTATGGCTCATTTTAGACATCGACGAATGCGCGGATCCTGGTGCCTGTTCGCAAATATGCATAAACGAAAAAGGTACATACAAATGTGAATGCCACGCCGGTTACGCGAGGGATCCTAGAGATAGGACTCGGTGCAAGGCAACAGAAGGCCACCCTTCACTACTGTTCGCTAGACGTTTTGACATCAGAAAGATTAGTCTCGATCACCATGAGATGGTAGCCATCGTGAATGACACAAAATCAGCCACAGCCCTCGATTATGTGTTTAGAACTGGCATGATATTCTGGAGCGACGTCACTGATGAAAAGATTTATAAGTAAGTTTAATTTATCTATAAACTAGCTGATACCCGCGACTTCGTCCGCGTTGCTTGAAATAGTAACAAAGTTTTCCGCATGGCGCTACGCCGCTTGCCCCACTACTCCGCGAGAAGGAAACATACATACTGCATCACTGAACACGCAGTACTTATACAAATCGTTTTTTCTTGAAACTTTAATAAATTTTTATTAAATGAAGATATCGCAATCTTTTTTTATATAAGGGCCAAGTGTCTAAGAAATAAAACTTAGAAAGTTTCATTTAAATCTATCCAGTACTTTTTCCGTGATGCGCGCACAACTGCAGACCTCTATCATTTTATTTATATAGATTATTAGGTTATATAAAAACAAATGAAATTAATTAAATAAAAAATAAACAAACAATTGACTTTAACCTTTTCTATTTAAACAGTAAAAAAATAATCATTTGGAGTCTGTAGAAGTTACAGTTTGGAAACATAAATTTAACATTCTCACACCCACCCCCGCAATCCCTATTGGAAATAGAATTTCGTAAAATCCTATTTGAGATGATTTCTGCATGACAAATAAAAGATTACTACCAAATTTAAAGTCTATAGAGGTTACAGTTTGGAAATAGAAATTTCACATTTTAACACCCACTACCGCAATCTTTTTCGGCGGTGGGTTGTTGTAAAATCCGCTCTTAAATCATTTCTGCATCACATATAGACGACTCTAGCTAAATTTGGAGTCTGTAGGAGCTACGGCTTTAAAAATAAAAATTTTCATTGTTAAACCACCCCCGCAACCCCCTGTGGGGTGAGCTACCGTAAAATTCGTTCATAGACTATTTCTACATCTCTTACAGAAGATTCCTACCAAATTTTCCAAATTTATAGGAGCTATAGTTTAAAAACGGGAATTGTTCATTGTTAACGCCCCCGCAATCCCCTTTGGGGGATGAATTTCTTAAAATCCGTTTTTAGTTGACCTCTACATAACGAAAGTAATATTCCTACCAAGTTTCACATTTCTAAGTCCTATAGTTCCCGAGATTTCGTGATGAGTAACTATAGAAATTGGAATACTTCGATTATCATCGAAATTTTTAACGTTTTAGCAGACTTTTTTAAAATTTTCTTACATATAAACATTCTCCTGACAATTCTGAAGACAACAAAAAAAAATTAACCCAATCGGTCCAGCCGTTCTCAAGTGATACTCGATCATAGATACGGCATTTTATTTTTATCAAAAAATGAGAGTGGGTGTGCAGGGGTGCGTGGGAGTTGGTGGGTGGATGCGTGGAAGTTTGTATGTAGATTCTTAGCTGAATGTAAAAGAACATTATCCGTTTAGTAAACTCCGTTGAAATCCATGAAAACAAAAGAATCAAGAGAAAACGCTTGTCTTTTGTGTTTATTAGCGGGATAAATGTTCATAAAAGTAAAACAGCAATAAAAAAATGAAGGAACGTTAGAATTCGAAAAATAAATAGCCATAAACCATCTAGGAAAAATTTCGCATCGAATGGTGGTAGTTTCATGTCGATACGATCAGTGGTTTAGGCGTGATTGAGCCTCAAACGAACACCATTTTCATTATATATATATATAGATATATAATGCAGAGTCAAATCTGTACATTTAATATATTTACTTGATTAGTAAATTTGTTTTTTTTTAATACAATATATTGATTATTATCATTATACTTGACAAATGATAGAGCATAAATTCGTATATTATCGACCCTCGATTTAATTAATATTTTCTTCAATTCAAAATTTGTTTTATATTTGATATAACATTCTGTTCTAACAAAGAAGACAGACAACAAATTCAAACTAATTTATCTTTAACCCCTAGAGCTCCTATTGATGAAGGAAGTCAACGCACAGTAGTGATAGGCGATCAGCTCATCACATCGGATGGCCTCGCAGTAGACTGGATTTATAACCACCTGTATTGGACTGATACTGGCAAGAATCATATCGAACTGTCTGATCTTCAAGGGAATATGAGGAAGATTCTCATCAGAGATAAACTCGAAGAGCCAAGAGCCATCGCTCTCAATCCTCTTGACGGGTAAGACTAAATAATTTATATGTTATAATTGTATACGGTTTAAACCTTTATGTAAGGAATATTTCTAATATTTTACTTATTTATTTGTCAGAAAAGTAAATGCTAAACACATTATAACATACACCAACAATGTACAATTGAAAGTTTTTAAAAGGCAAAAGAACTCAAACAATATTAATAAAAAATACATTTACAATGTAATCTTTATCAAACAACAATTGAGTTAACAAATTATTAACATATATTACATAATAAACCCAAGTCAATTAAGAAAATTTATATTCCCACTGCTGGGCTCGTGCCGTATAAAATACAAGGGGGATCAGGCCATAGCGTCTACCATACTGGTCAAGTTCGTTTTGACGGACTACACTAGGTTCTCACTAGGTTTTGTATGGCCTGATCAACTCTTATTATAGGCTGGCTCATGCTCAGCAGCTTTGATACGACTTTTGAGAAGGCCGAGGCCTTACTTACATTTGTTTATATGTACAAGCATATACCTACTATTATGTTATTTTATTTCTCATGCAGCAAACTCAAACCCATTGTTGCTTTTCTAATAATTAAGTATTCCTGCCAAAATTAAGCGCATTAAAACAAACACCACTACTACAACAACTTAGATACTAATCTAAAGTTATAAAAACTTTATTTGTGTATAAAATTACTTAGATATCACAAAAAACTTGCGTTCAAGTGCTTTTAGGGTACCTTATTCCCTTATAGCATCACCTACACAGGTCTACAGTCCCTTAAAGCTTTAAAAAACAAACGTCTAAATTCACGTAAAAATGATTTTATAGTCGTTTATGCCGCAAAAAACTTAGGTACGATATTAATATTTACGATACGAAACGCTCAAGGGAATCAAAATTTATTGAGTACTTTCCGTTGACCTAGAACTATGAAATTGGCAAGTATACTTATACTGCAAGTACAGGGAAAAATCTTAAAACTCTATTATAAGCCGAATACTTTAATTTTTTAGTTACGGAACCGAGTCCGCTTCGCACTTGTTTTGAAATATACTCGTACCTTTTGAAAATTACCATTGTGTATACAATTAACTTCCACGACGTCATACTGTGTACATTTAACTTCTTTTTGAAAGAATAATTTTAAGACACCAGTTTCGGTAATATTTAATTAAATAAAAGAATTCAACATTTTTAAATAATTGAATGAGAACAAAAATTGAAAAACAGATATTATAGCAATGTAATTAAAACATATGAATTTTAAGGTCGTACAATGATTGATCGATGTATTATTAATATAATTTATTACAATATCTCCATTGTAGATAACAGTCATTGAGTATATAAATAATTTTATGCCACTCATCTTGATTACAATGTACTAGAAAGTAGACGCATGCCAGACAGAAAGTGCTAATTATGTATCAAAATTATCTATTTGTAACATATAACTAATTACCTTGTATACTTTTGTTATCATTTTATTAGCGGAGGACAAGGTTGGATATAAAAATTATATTTGCTAATATTTGTACGTTTGATTTTTGATTTTTTTTTGAAAAAAATAAAACAGACACACAATTCAGTTGTTTTTTTCTGTGTATACTTGTTAGGATATTGCTAACTTACTACAGCAAATCCATCCCTCGGGATCCGTAAAATTTTCCGGTATTAAATAACCTTTGTGCTGCTTTTCCAGACTATACTAATCTATTCTGGCGTGATCGAGTAGTCACATTTATAATAATAAAAAATATTAAATCAATTTTTAAAATCCTTTCTTAACAAACAGGTTATACCTCCCAAATAAAGATAAAAAACACATTTAAGGACTTTTAGGTTTCAAAGGAATTCGACATTCATAATAAAAACCATTTTACTACACATAACTTGCCCGTACACAGGTATTTTTAATAAAAAAATTATAATAATCATTAGAGGTGAATAAATATTTATTTTCTTCAATATAAAACGACGAGCGGAAAAATAATTAACTAAAAAAACAGTAGTTGTACGCTTACAATTCACATTTCAACTTTATCTTAATAACCTTTTTTGTTTTACTGTTTTGATTAGTATATAAAAAAAAGATAAGGATTAAATATTTCTTATCTCATTAAAATCTTTTAATATAAATTATGTGTTTAATTTTTGATATAACAATTATGAATTAAGTATTTAGTTTAATAAAAGAAATGTCTTTTCTTATAGTTGGATGTATTGGACAGACTGGGGCCAGGTACCGAAAATCGAACGTGCTGGTATGGACGGGTCTCACAGACAAACTATAGTCTCCTATGATGTGAAATGGCCTAATGGTCTGACTTTAGATTTAGTCCGAAAACGCGTATATTGGGTCAGTATTTCTATGCAAATCACTTATGTTTTGGGATTTTTTATAGTAATTATTATGATAGAAATAAAGAAAATCGAAACTAGGAGTATTTTGTACCTGTTACAGATTCTCTTTAAGTACTGCGTCACGTTTTGATATTCCGAACAAATTGAAATTAATTAATTAAAATTCATATAAATTATTTTCTATTTAGGTTGACGCAAAACTGAATACCATATCGTCTTGCAACTACGACGGAACTGCCCGAAGGGTCATTCTCTACTCAACTGACGTGCTTAGACATCCGTTCTCGATTACTACATTCGAAGACTGGGTGTACTGGACGGATTGGGACAAGACTGCCGTATATAGGGCTAACAAATTCAATGGAAAAGATGTAGAACCTGTTACCTCAACACATACGGTATGTTTTTAATTTTTTTTAGTAGATATTGAATATGAAGTCTTTAGAAAACCTAAGTATAATGTACACCTGCTTGGCTTCATCATTGTATCGTATAAATGAAAAAAATACACTATAGAGAAACCGATTTTTGTTACTGCATTAGATTTCTGTGCTATACAAATATTATAAATATAATATATAGCTACATTTGAGATATTCAAACGAATTAGTTGTGGTAGAATAAATCTTGAGCATGTAGCAGATTATTATTCTTAATACTTTTTGTTACCATACGTAAATCGTAAAAAATACACTAAATTATACATAAATACAATAAATTAAGAATGGCGTATAATGAGCTCTCACCTTGAAAATAATGATGAGTTTAGTAAAAATAATTAATCATTACATCTGTACCAATTCGTTAACTGATCTGATAATTGAATTTATTCTTAACAGCTGCGAAGGAAGAATAAAACCTTTGCGTCTATTTATTTAACGTAATATTTGTTTAAAATAAAATCAATCATCTTACACTAAGTATATAGTGGTGAGTCTCACACATCGGTTATATAGTGTATCAATAAATACATAAGTAAATATTAATTATTAAGTATCTACTCACATTGGTAACAGCGAACCAAATAAATTAGTTCATAATAATACATAATAAATAGATGCACTGCTTCCAAACCTTTAATTTGCCATTTTGTTTAAATCAAAAATACGGATAAATTAATTCTCTTCCCTTTTTTGAAATCGGTCAAAACTAACAAGGTAACCTTCAATAACATAGCTTCAACAAAACTACAGAATAGGTATTCAAAAATTATAATTTTTCCAAAAAACTACTTGTGAAAAAACAACAAATGATAAGGAATAATAACAATTTAATTACTTCTAAGTTTATAAGCATTTTTATTATAATACAAAACAAGGATGTAAATATAACTAGACAGCATTTTTGTAATATCTACCAAAAAGAATTTCATTTGATTTAACTTGCACATATTTAAAAAAATCATTAACAACTGTTATTGTTTGCAATTTACATTTTTAGTTCAGGATTATCAAGTAAATCTATTTATAATGCGCTTTTTATTTATCCTAGACATTAGCTATAAATTTTAATAATAATAATAATCATAAATTGCTTTAAACTCACACGCGATGCCATCATAAATTAAAAATCTTGATACTTAAAAATAACAAAATGAAACGACGTACTTGTACATTCTTTACGACTCGCATAAATATCGCAATGCATCAACTCTTTTTGCTGATGCTCCATCAAATACCTAATAAATTATAATCTTGAAGGTATCAATAATAATCTATCCGCAAAATATTTATGACCTTAGGTTATTATCTAATCTCAAATAAAAATCGCTATTTTACTGATCATTCTTTAATCGTCTTATCCATATTTTTGCGCATTTTATGTTATGTAAGTTAGATAATGTGGTTATTAATACATAATTCCCGAGTTTATTATATTTTGCTCTTTGCATTAGAAATTTGCTGCTACACTTTTAAATTCAATATCAAATGATTTGTAATTAACGTAGTTTCATTAGCTTTAAAATAATGTATTATTACCTACTTTAATTTATATGCTGCATCTATTTAACCTTTCAAAGTCTACAAGTTATATTAAATAGATAACGAATTCCTACACAGCTACAAAATCCGATGGTGATTCACGTGTACCACCCGTACCGTCAACCTGATGGGGTGAACCACTGCGCGGCAGTCAACGGTCACTGCTCTCACCTGTGCCTCCCAGCGCCCAGAATAGGCCCCAACGCCCCCCGAGTTTCCTGCGCCTGCCCCAACGGTCTACGTCTGCTGCCAGACAACCAGATGTGCGTCGAAGACAGTAAGTACTTACTATTTGGCTTATTATTTTTTTTGAAATTAAAAAAACCGACTTCCAAAGAAGAAGCTTTCGTTAAGAGGTATTCTATATGTTTTGCGATACTTTCGCGTAGGTGGACGAATTAATGACTGTAGATCCTAAATAATATCGTGTGACCAAGACGTGTACAGCAAATTACGTCGTCAAAACATTATTATTTTCGGTATTAGCCGTTGTAACATATATCTGAATATAAATTACGTTAATATTTTTATAAGAAATATACCTACAGTTATTTTAAATCAATAATGACGTATAATGAATATTATATAACATTATTAACTTAGCAAAAGGCATATACATTAAATCAATATCTACACTTTGTTCACAACTTATAATAAAACCAGTTTCAGTTTGCCGTTTTTGAAAAAGAATTTTTCGGTTTTGTAAAATTTTTTTCATGTGCATAAATTTTCTGATATAATTTAAATACATAACATTTTTATACTGATTAAGGAAAAGCCTATAAGCAATATAAACAAGTTAAAAACGTAAGGTTATTACTTATTATTCCACGTTAAGATTTAACGTTTAGAAAAAATCGGTTCAAAAATAAATGATTAGTTGTAATAAGCATACCAAATAGTTAATGTTCTTTGTAATTTATGTTTAAAAATTAGCAAAACTGTTATAATATTAACATTTTTTAAATTACCTATTTAAAAAATGTTACCTTTGCTTACCTTTACTTGTATTAGCTTAATTCCAAACACTTATATCATTTACTCCCACCGAATAAATAAAAAAACTCTAAATCCCACTGAGATTTCAAACTTGTTATGTTAAAATTCATTAAGCATTCTAGGCTAGTGTAGAATAGCACATGCAAAAATAATATTGCCCTTTGAAAATCTCGAAGATACCAGAAGGATCTGCGAAGGACGAATAAAATACATTTTTTATCTTATATTTATTCGCCTTAGGTATAGGTTTTTTTATTTATTTATATTAATTTCTTTGTTTATTTATAAGTTAGCTACTCTTTTTCTTCACTTTTCGTCAATATTGATTGATCGATTAGCGTTCAACCGCAGTGTTTTATGATGCTCCTTACCGAGGCGATCATTTTAATTGTCATTTAACACATACTCTACATAGGAAATTTGAATCCACGACCTATTTCTACAAGGCAGCTTATGCTAGTTATGCAGCTAAAATTAGAGGAAATGTTCCATCCAGGTGGTCAAACTGGTAACAAAGTGAATTCAACTGTAAAACAAACATTATTAACTTATAAACAAAATAAGAACGTACATGTATGAAATATGTACTTATCATCAGATCGTTCAATTGAGCGGGGTCAATAAAAAAGTCATTAATTGTCATTGGAATCCATGATTGATTGAAGTACCGAACGATTCTTTCATACTCTTGGTGTAGGAATGCGAACAGTTAACAGTCTTAAATGAGCGCGATTGCACGTCTATGAATATTTGGAGGTAACGTCATAGATTTTTTTACATAAACTGCTGATCTGTTTAGTATGACTCAATATTCTGTCATGCTGATATTGAGTCATTTTAAAACATGAGGTCCTATTACGTATCGGCGATTTACATAAGTATATGTCCAAGATCTTCCAAGTAATATGGAGTGACTGAGTGAGATACATCTCGCGTCTCTATCTATACTAATATTATAACAGTTTGTTTGTTTGTTTGGTTGAACGCCCTAATCTCAGAAACTACTGATCCGAATTGAAAAATTCTTTTTGTGTTGGATAGTCCGTTTATCGAGGAAGGTTATGTTAGGCTACGACTAATAGGAGCGGAGCGTCAATGAAAAATGTTGCAAAAACGGGAAGGGCGGGTGTTAGTTCTGCGAGGTACCATAACGCGTGACTCAGAATTAATTTGGTTTCCGGTCTATAGAACGCGTGCGAAGCCGCGGGAAATGCTAGTTAATTATAACACAATAAAGTTTCTCGAACTTTCTATTAAAACAAATATGTAGGCTGTTATATATTTATAATTACCGACCTACGAGTACCCACGCTTGCTTCGTGCGTGTGCGTCTGAACGTCGTTGGATAGGTTTAAGTTTTTGGTGCGGAATTCTTTTATTTTTCTGGAACTCCTCATAATATCTGACATTGAAAGTCCCGTCAAAATTAGTCAAGCCGCATAGAAGTTTTAGGGAATTTAGTAAAATGCTATTATTTAGACATTATAAATAGGTACTTCAATTTGCTTTATTATCCTACAAATTTATTTCATGTTAGAGTGACTTGAAACGACTTAATCTGATGTTGTTCAAGATATAATAGACTATCTTCATATCGTCAGTAAATCTTTAGTTTTAGTCACCTACCTACTATGTATTTTATAACAATCGTATAGTTAAAAGTTTGTCACGTTTTAAAAACGTACTATGTTGTTGCTATTCGTCATTAAGAAAAAAGGTACATAATATGTTATTAGCAAGAGACAATGATAAAGATCTCCTGTTGTTATTTATTTATTTAACGATAAATGTAAGGTTTAATACTCTTTAATTGATGTTATTCAATATTATACGTGTAATACATTCTTCTTGTACCTAGCACCTACTTTGCCTGTTTTATTTTACATTCTTAATGTTTCACAATTTGTTTTTCAAGTACAGTTAAATTTTTCTGAGAAGGTAGCATGATATTTATTAAACACCATCTTTGACAAAACTGATTTTTTTGGAGGTAAAATCTATACAAAATTTTAGACAATTAGTTATAAATATTTATGACATTCTTATTTCACTTTCAAAGCAATAAAAGAGAAGGTAGAGATAACTTATAATTAAAGAAATATGAAAAATAATACTCTATATTTATAAGCTGATGCAATCTCACCATACAATGTGTCGTATATAAAATTATATAAAATTTTATATATAAATGTTTGTAGGTACCTACAAGTAGGTACCAACGAAACTGTAATCGAATATCATACAAAATCTGTTTATACGATACTGTAATTAAATATATTTATATTCAAGAACGTGCTGTATCAAATTATCAATGTTAAAAAAATGTCAATCACCAATTCTTGAAAGAATCACATCTCAGATTCATATGAGATCGTCAGCAAAAAGTCTCATTCTAATCCATACTAATGATAAGAATGTATGTTTGGTTATTGACTTTTTATTGAACGTTATTTCACTTAACGAATCGGTAAGGTTCGGAAAGGAATCGGAAATAGTTGACGAACTGAAAAGTGTCATGTACCCTTTTTTAATTAATCAATAATCATGAGTCTGATGGAAAAAACCTAGGGAAGAGCCTGACTGAAGTGACGAGGGAACTTTATACATAAAAACATATTGAAAGCCTGTATTTTATCTGTTAAATACAATTTTAAAAAAAAAAATCTCTTCCTGTCGCTTGCTTATTTGTAATGGTGCGGGTAGTTTTGGAATTTAAGAGTCAATTAATATGTACCACGATACATAGGTCATCACTTTACTTCGAAGTTAAATTAGTGTGGATTACTTGTTTGAAAATAATAATGGAAATATTGCTAAGGTTAATATTATGTAAGAAATACTATGTAAACCTAAACATATTCGTATAATGCATTTCTTATACTAATTATCTGAAGGTTAGAACACTTGTGCAGACTGCTTCATATTATTTTACCGGTTAATTTAGCATGTGGAAGAAACAAACAGTTTTAGCGCCACGTAATAACACGTCACCCAGTGACGCTGCATCGTACGATATTTTTTAGTCAATGTTTATAATTATACATTCGAGTTCGCCGAAATTTTGTTTTGATAGGAATATGCCCGTCCGCAGTTTTCTCAGGGCCGCGTACGAGTCATTTGTTTTTAATCGCTATCTTTGGAATACTCTATAGCAAACGTTATCTTTGTAGTAAACATAGTACTATATTTTCTGTTCAATATAAATAATAACACGGTTCATAATTTGTAATTAAAAAAATACAATTGTATTTTAATTAAAAATATTTTAATCGGTTAGTTTCTTATTTATTAGTACCTAAGCCTTTTAGAAATAATAGTTATGTAAAAAGTAATCACTCATCAAGTCATAAGATACCGTAAATATTTTAAAATCATATCGAAATATTATAAGTATTTTAGATTGGCAGGCAATAATTTATCTTTCAGTCATAACCGAATATATTTACAAAAAATAAAACAAAATAAAACTTCTCGGAACAATATTGCTTTACAGCTTACAGTTCTCCAATAAGGCTCAATTTAGTGAAAAAGGTGATGTGACGTCACACATCACGCCACCTTTTGTTAGTCAATCAGCGTGCGATCCGGCTCGCCGCGCGTTACGGCGGTGGGCTCGACCTCGACTGATAAAATTAGAAAAAATATATGATATGATATACATTTATATTAAATCTCGTACAACATTACATACTTTTTATTGAACTGTAAATAACTAAACATTCATATTGTTGTAATGTATGTTATAAATATTAGTTTTCTTTGTTTAATACCCAAAATCCTTAATAAAACCCTCTCGAATTTTGCATATTACCTAAATAAAAAAAGATCAGTTTTACTATTTTTATATATTTCTATATTGGTAAAAAATTTAAATAAAGTACGGCGAGCGCGAGCCGAATCGCACACGGTTAATATAACTGACTGGCAATAGTCGGGGGAATCAGGGGACGTCACTTGAATGGCGCGCCGTCGGCGTGGAGTTTTAGCTTGTCATTTCACTTCGTTTCGTGGCCGGTTAAACACGTATTACATTTATAAACCGGCATTTGTGATTTATACGAACGAGTGTTGAATTATTGCAAAAGAAAAACATTCCAAAGTTTAACCAAGGACATTTTATAAGGTTGTTTTATAATAAAATCTACAGATACTGTAAATCCTGATCCGGAGGTGCTTAAATCTGCTAATGGTTCAAACAAATCTATAGTTATTGAGGAAAAACCTTTGCCCAGTGAGTATTTTACCAACCTTTTCCAGTTTTCTTAAACTCCTCTCCTTAACTACCCTGCATTTTTGGGCTTCGGGACGAATTTGTGGCATTCGAGGTCAATTAGTTTCGAAATGTTATTACTTAATGTCCATGTAATGTATTAATATTATAGAGAACAAATTTTTAATGTAGTATTTTGGCCTCTTGCTTCAAATTTGAACCCATAAATGCTTAACTAAATGGGTTGAATCATTTTCATTGCATCAGATAAGATAATAATTAGATATAATATATAATTGGGTGATCAGTGAATTAAGCAACAGTAACATTCATCGCTCTCTACTAATATAACCATTAATTGTGAACGTTTCAATATCTGTGTGTCTTCAACTTGGGATTCATTGACTGATTCACAGGGCATGCCAAACTCCTTGTTTCCAAAGTGATGAATTGTTTTCCAAGTAAATAATTGAGAAAAAAAGTTACCAACACATATGGTTAATTTTAAAAGAGAAGGGCTAGGCCTTCTCTTGAAGCTGGGACGTTCTGTGCTTGCACAGAGTGAAGATACATCGGAGGAGCCTGAAGAATCAACTGTTCCTGAGGTCGACCCAGAAACTGAGCCAATGAAGGCATACTGGGACAGTGATAAAGAAGAACTACGCAAAAAAAACCAACCATTCATAGACTTATTCCTTAAAGGTGTAGCTTTGGAAAGAATACCAGATACGACTGATAAGCCAGTGCAAGAATCTCATTATAATTTTGATCCTTTGACATTCGTTAAATTGCCTGAGGGTCTCAAAAACATTGATTTAAAGGGTAACGTATCGTTGACACTTTTTCATTATAATTAAAAAAAAGAGCGATAGGAAGACACACAGATTCTAACGGTCAAAGGCACTGCTTTAATGTTTGGGAAATTCTCCTGATGCTTAAGCTTACAACAAACATGTTATTACTTAATCAACTCTTAAAAAATAAAAACTGTATGACTGTTTCGTAACTAACTATACCTTATTATGTCATGATTGAGATCTCTCATTCATTTTTCCTATGAAATTAACATAATTATATGTCACTGGTTAAATCCACAATGGGATAACAATCTCAAAGGATGCGATCATCAATTATTCAAATCTACTGCTGCAACTATTTATATGTGTACGTTATTCATATGCTAATAAAACGACCAATAATCTTTTTAGTTGTCATCTTTTTAAAATTCCTTACATTCAATGAGGTTAAGATATTTTAGTTAAGCACCCGGTCGGAGTTGGCACGTTTCATTGACACTAACTATAAATAGAATGTGGTGGTTAGTGTCTATCAATATCCTCATTACGATTACATATTCTCGTATTTGGCGTAAGATATGTAGTATCTAAATATAATTTATTAATTTATTAAAAAAATAACATAAAATCTATGTTAATGTATATATACCTACTATATATACTGAGTGAACAAATTTTTTAAACTTTTAATACCAGTATCTAACATATTGAAATGTATATAAAAACTAACGTGTGTTACTATAAATATGACACGGCTTGTCTTCACTCGCCTATACTGCTTGCTATGGTGACGGTTTCACATTGTGAATAACATTCTATGAATATTCTTTGATCTCTTATATAAAGTCCGGCGTGAGATCGGAGAACCTGTTTGAATATATGTGTATATTTGTACTTTTGTTTCCAGGTGTGCCTGAATCTCCTAAAGCCGGTGCAGGAATTCCGTCTACTGGACGCGATGCTAGTGTTGTCGCGGGTATCGTAGTTGCAGTATTCTCTGGACTAATTATACTGGCTGCTTTGGTAAGTTCTATAAATTATATGTTTAAACGAATGTTTTCTATAAATCATTGGTTGAAGGAAATGTTTATTTTTGAGTTAATCCAATCGTTTTATTATGCTGATCAAAATGAGTAGAATTGCGTAAATAAAGAAAAAATTATGTAAATCTAGATAAATGTCCTTAATGATAAAAATAGCCTCCAAAATAGCTTAGAGTTTACTTAACTTGGCTAACATTAACATTCTCAATGTAACTATACAAATAAGGTTAATGTGTTTACAAAAAAAATGTCAGTTCTAAAAAAACAAAAGTTTAATTCAACAACCATCAATTGTCAGTCATGAAGTGCGTCTAAAACCAATATTAAAACAGCTGATTCATGACGTTAGTGACCCTAAAGGTTACCTATTAAAAATATTCAAGTCGTGTAGTATATCTTAAATGGACGCTTGTACGTCCTTGCGAATTTGTTTAAGCATAGTATAGGTGCTTATACCACACGGTTACTTTCGTCTCGTCTACGTTTACTATGAAGGAGGTCATTGTTTTATTCATGTGTAAGTTTTTTGTACCTACCACCTGTTTTGTCTATATTCAGTGAAAGGAATGTTATTACAAATACCTCTTTTGTGGTTTGTAATTCATAGATGTCCCATATAAAAATGTTTGTGTAATATAGCAATCTTTAGTATAATTAATTATAATAACTACTAATTTTATATAGAAAACATATAAAATCATATAACCATAAATTAAAACTATATTAAATCCGTAAAATTATGTTTTATAACTTAAATCTCAATATTACGCTAAATATATAACACTCCTTCTGCTTCAGTCGGTTAAGAAAATTAAGAAAAAAAACAGTTTTTTTATCCAATTGTATCACTAATAATAATAATAGCTTATTTATCTATCAACTTTGTTTTCACAACTATTTTCTTATATTTTTTTAATTCTCTGTATGGCCTCTACTTTTGCTTTAGCAGAATTATCTCAGTAATACTTAAACAGCTTTTTAAAGCTTTTCTTAAGCTTGCCGTTCGTTACGATGACAGGATATAATTGGAAGGATTTTACTTAAAACTTCTTGATATTTTAAAATTTAAACTATCTAAAGATCTGACGATATTCTCTACAAACAACAACTCAATACGACAAAATGAGTAGGTGTTTTTCAATAGGACACAAACATACGATTAGTTTAATTACATAATTCTAATCGCGGTATTTACTTTTAATGTCTTAAATATATCTATTGTCGTAACAAATAATTTATAGTGATTTTTTTAATCTTTAGCTTAGAGTCATACAACATATTTACAGATGCAATTAAATATACCTAATATGCAAATTTTAAACGTCATAATATAATAATGACCTAGCAATAATGATGGAAATTTTAGGGAAACTTTGATTGAAATTAGAAAGTTCGTAAAACTTTGACAGAAAATAAATAACATGGATATTTATAATTTATATATCTATATGATATTTAATAGAGTTTGAGGAACAATTGTTTTTAATGTTTGTTAATCGATGACAAAATAAGATTCAAAATTTTCCGTGTAACTTTGAAAAGATAGTATCTACTTACTATCTTTTTTACATATATTAGTTTTTTATACTTATTTGATCTCATCCATCAAAACGATAACGCCGATAAACATTAGGAAGCTTCATTGAGTAAATTAATTAATTGACGGTAATTTACTACTCTTGAATCGTGGCATAGTTGATAAACTGACGTGTCGTTTAAGTCCATTCATCAAATAACTACAAATAATAAAATTTTACGTAAACTGTTTCGAGAACGTTAAATTAACCTCATTTACCTACTGTAATAAATACCAAACATATAATTTAATTTAATTATTTTAACACACATTGGATAAGAAATAGCTAATTGTTCACCATTTTATGGAGCGAATTAAAGATAATAAAATTTACATTTTACATATATATGTACCTACATAAGCATTTATTTTTGCATTTAACTGGCTTAAATAAAAATGGAAGTTTTTAATGATTGTGACGAATATTTTTGTATTTTTCAGGATATTATTTTTTTAAAGACTTATAGATAATTTAAAATTTTAATTCATTTAATATTTAATACTTCAACACTTTTCAAAGTAAAGTTTAATTCGTCGACTTGAGGAACTTGGTTCCTTGGTTAAAAACTTTTGCAATTTTATGATTTTGATGTCGGGGTAATTTTTAAATGAAAAAGATGTTTGTTTGATGATTAATCCAAGTACCCTTTTACTTCTTAAAGTTTACCTCAAAATACTTATGAAAAATTTATTATCATTACAGATCGCGGTAGTGATGTACCGGCATTACGTGCATCGTAACGTCACATCTATGAACTTCGACAATCCTGTATACCGCAAAACTACTGAAAACCAATTCGCTTTAGAACAAAATGGCTACGCACCAGGCAGCAAATTGTACCCCAGTACCGTCGGAGAGGAGGTGAGAGCACTAACCGCTATGGAATGTACACTTAACATACAAAATAGTCTTAGATAAGTCAAATAACCGCAGAACTAAAATATTTTACAAACATAGATATAATATATGCAGAGTCGGCAAGTCTCGTTGAGAAAGTGAATTTTAGCTTTTTTTTCTTATTTATAAATTAAACGCAAAATGTTGCTATAGACTTGTTGCGAAACATTAAAAAATTAGAATGGTTCTTCCTTTTGTAACAGAAATATATGAATATATTTACCACTTTGGACTTCTTTCGCTAATCTAATTGTATTCTACGCATCATTCATTAGCGTCGAAATACTACTTACTATCTTATAGCATAAATTAACACGAACGTACTTCTTTCCTCAAAAACAACATAGTGATGCGAAAATGTATGTTTTTTATTACAAGGTATCATTTTGCTTTGATAACTATAACATAAATTTTATACTTGCTCACTGTATGTATATGATATCTATGGCACTAAGACAACTGTTTAGTTTTATTCTACCCTCGAAAAAATATTTTCAATATATCACTAATACTTTTTACATACAAACTATACAACCCCAATATCTACGGCCAAGATGTAAATACTAAGAAAATATGCTAGATAGCGTAAGGTCTGCCTAAGACATTTTAAATTTGATGTATTTAGTATATTACTAGAACGTATTCTAAGTGATTTATAGAGGATATTTTCGTTAGTTAAGAGACCGTGGCGTCAAGTGCCAACGTTTTTACCGCATCAGTATTAATGAATAGTTGCCAAATCTGGTATTTTATAGATGTTATTGTAAATAGCGGATAGATAAATTTTTAGTCCTTTGCATTTGTAGGCAATGTGTAATAATTTACTGCTGAGGTATTTGTTTTTCATGCGTTTTCATTCGAGGGCTTCTAAAATTCGGTAAGTTTATTCGAATAGTGGAAATGTGTGGTTTTGTAGAAATGTACATGTTTCCGATTAAATAGATTGATTATTATCAGAGAAAATGCTAAGAGATAACACAATATGACATGGAATTCATATTTTTTATCACGTTCTTTGAATTTTGCCTTGTAGTGTTTACCTTAATGACTGGGAATTACGCTTTTTCTCATACATATTAAATAGCTAAATGCAGACATTTAATAGATTTTAGAATTTTAGAACACATATAATTTGATGTCTAAAATAATTTACACTTAAATAAGTTAAAAAATTGAACCACTAAATCTTTTAATCTTAGATATTTTTGTGATAACTAAGCAATAAGATAACATTATCTCTATATTTTTACGAAACATATTGCAATCTTTCAACTTATAAACTTGCCGATTTGTATTGTATCTCATATATCGTGTATTAACCAAAAAATCCGGTATAGGTAAGTTAGTTAGTAGCTCAATATGACCGGTAATGTTAGTAATTAGATAAGTACAATTCGGATGTGTTTTAATTACTTTTTCTTTTATCGCAGGCCCAAGAACCCCTCAACACCCCCGGCACAAATGACTATGTATAGTGCAAGAGCTGGAAGTAAATACGATAGTATGTCTTTAAATGTGAAAAGAAAAAGAAGGACATGTGATACTCTAGTGAACCAGTGAATGGGGCTTTCAAACTTTAGCTTAGTGCAGTGTTGTGCATCGGAACATAGTTCTATGCTTATATGATATGGATCTCAAAATCGTATCGGTTATTGTCACCCATTTGTATCTGAAATTTGGTTTGTATCACATAGTTTATATTTTGTTAATAACCAATAGTACGTGTGATGGACGTGTCATTTTAAAATTATTATAATAATCATTATTATTGTAAGCTTTTTTAGCTTTTTTATTGTCAATCAAAGCTCAAGCTTTAATTTTGTTAGGAGGCAATACTTTGTATTTGTTATTTTATCCCATAGAGTGGTATACTTATTGGTTATAACAAGTCTGGTATGTTGCATTGAATGGTAACTATTAGTTAAGTATGTAAATGCTTTTGAAATATTTACACCTCATTTAATGGAAGCTCATATCTTATTGAGATGTACTTATTTAGAAATTTTACATGTCTAAATATGATGATATGAATATAAATAATATAACAACAGAGGGAGTGAATATTCAACTGATTTTTATCCTTTTTACATAGGTGTTAGAAATATTAATTTATTGGAATTATAAAAGTTTTATCAAAATCTAATGTATATTGCATTAGCTGGTATAAAGCTATACTTAAATCAATGTTATGTGCCAATTCATAGTGAATTAAATCGCCAAATGAATGTACTATACTCATTTTAATGAATCATTGTAAATTAAAATTTAATAGTTTATTTATATTTATATTGTTACACAATAATACAGTTTCAATATTACTTTATATATTTTATGCAAAGGTTGTGTTGAATCGATCAAGTTGGGCCGTTGGAATATGAATTTCAAGCAAAATCCTGCCAAGTCCTTTGAATATCTTAGTTTTTAATAACTTACTGTAATACGATTACATAACTTGATGCACATTTCATATGATACGCCTAGCTCAATAAGTGTCGTCACTAAACATTATTGTGTAAATATCGTCAATAAAATATTATGTAAAATGTGTTAATTTGATTTTCTACATTCTACAATACTTCCCTCAAACGATTACCACTACTATACTTTGAATTACTACTTTCATTAGACAATCACAATTAAAAATACTTTTTGTGACCTTAGTTAACATTCTATGTATTAAAAAACATAATTTTAAAAAAAAGTTTGAACTTTAGTAAAGTTGTATGTAACAAGAAATGACTGTTTCGATTAACTTATATTTTTTATACTACTATTTCTTAATCTATATGATAAAAAGTAGCGGAGAAAATAACTAGTATCTCAATATATGCACATATATACACACACATATATAAAGCCTATCCTCCTGGAAGATTTGGTATGTATTATCACTTGTACATAATATAATGTATCGCATTTAATTGTGGTCCTTAAATCATGATAAATTCTTTTGTTTACTTATCTATACTAATATTATAAAGCTTGAAGACTTTGTTTGTTTCTTTGGTTGAACGCGCTAATCTCAGAAACTACTGGTCCGAATTGAAAAATTATTTTTGTGTTGGATAGTCCGTTTATCGAGGAAGGCTATTGGCTATATTACATTACGCTTCGACCAATAGGAGCCGAACTAATGAAAAATGTTTCAAAAACGGGCGAAAAATATTTCTTTTGATTTTCAGCCTTTAGAACGCGAGCAGAGCCGCGGGAAAGGCTATACAATATAAAGAAAAATACTCATTTCAATATATCATTAAGTCCCGGATTCGAGTCTCAGGACGGGCTATTTCTGAGGCAAAGGAGGATTTATAAGTAAAGAATTTTCTAAAAGCCACCTTACTTTTTTATAAAGCCCTACCATAAGAAAAAACTCAATTTGACGTGTTGTCGCGGACGTAAGCTACAGAGTACAAGTGTAATGTATAGTAAAACAGCAGAGTACACTATAATATCATTCGCTAATAATAATAAACCTTAATTACGAATGAAGGGCATCGATAAGGCTTCACTTCCGCATTTAAAAAATACCTACATGATTAAAATATAACACATTAATTATAAGATGAGTAATATATTATTATCTTGTTTAACTTAATTATATTATAATTACCTAATATATTATTCATCATTCTGACTAACTAAAGTAGATATAAAATATACACCTATACAACTCCGCGCATGGTACCTACATAGCTATATATGTATACGGAAACAGAAGGCGCAACTGCTGGCTTTATCAAAGAAACAAGCCACGACATTGACACTTATATTATTAATAAAAATGTATGCCAAACATTAAGATAAAAATGACAAATGATTACGAGACGAGACGGAAAGTTAATTATTGAATGATTGATTATTTCGCTAGTGTCTAACCGATGCAATAATTACTTTAGAGCAAAAATACTAGGCCAGAGGTGAAAAATTCCATTACCATATGAGTACTTCGTACGTATGATTAATATACTTTGTCTAACAAGTGTTTGTTTTTCCATGGAATTGTTTACACACAATACGCATACGCCATATATTTTTAACATTATTCATCTCTTAATATATCATAGGTATATTAAAAAAGGCAGTGGTAGCTCAGTAACACAACACACTTGCGATATTGTGTGATGCGGGTTCCAATCCCGGGTCTCGAACTGATATTTTCATATGCGAATCATTTAACCATTAATATGGTGAAGAGAAACATCGTGAGTAAACCATATCTGAGTGTACTTTAGCAAGTTTTCGAAAGACATGTGCAGTTCTCCAACCCACATTTTGCCAGCATGGTGGTGACTATGGCCTGATCCTTAGAAAATTTTATTGAAGTATTTTAATTATTAGCAATATAATAAGATACAAGTTTTGATATGGCCTAATCCTTCTCGTCTTGAGAGAGACTTTAAAAAAGAAATAATATAAAAATGGGTAGTGATTAATAACTAAATAAACACGCCATAGGTACCTTTATTAATTATCTCTTTAAGCGACAAACAAGGAAATTTAAAAGAATCAAAAATTACATATTATTATAGGTAAGTACTGAACTAAGTTTATAAATTATAATCTAAAACTAATCAAGGTGTTTAAGTGGTATTTAAACAAACTCGTATTTTATCTTAAAATTATATGTAGTACTAGTACTAAGTCACGCGGAATTTATACTAAGTATTTACTGTAAATACCTACTTAAATTATATAGGTATATATAATATATTCGTAGTAAATGAAGACAATAAGTTGTAAATAAAACCAAAACAAAAGCGTTTTATCAAAGAAACCAACGTAATAGTTTTAACAGTGAAATTAATCGTAATATGTAAATTACCTCTTTATGAACCGTCGGGCTAAAGATAATTAATAATTAAGTATATACTTATTATATTCATAGTTACAGTGCCGGTTCATCATATTGTTTATCTATTGACGACACGTTTGGCTCAGTTTGTAGTGCCTAACTTGCTATGACAGTTGTCGCGGGTTCGAGTCCCGCTGAGGAGATTTTATGTGATAAGCACGAATGTTTGATCCTCAGTCATGGGTGTTTATATTTGTAATATGTATATGTTTAAAGTTATAGAATAGGGATGAGTAGTGGATAAATATCTGGAATCAACACAAGCCTTTCTTACTATTGAAGTAAATGGAGTTGTATATAATATTATATATCTACTTATAATATACATATATAAAATGGGGTTGAACCGATGTTACCAGGACTTTCGAGAACTCCCATAACTTGCGTTTATCGGACGGGAAGCCAAGAAACCCGCAGGAGGGGCCTACTTCGGTGGGCGGTATGTCAGGCGGTTTGCTCCTGGTATATCTCTGAGTAGCAGAGTGGACAGTGGAGCGACCCTTTTGGCTGTGTAGTCTACTTCGGCAGACCTGCCGGGTCGTCGGGGCGTCGAAGTTGCATGCGCAAGCGATCCTGCGACGCCCCATTAAGACGGGTGAGGTTAGGGTTTAAGTGAATAGTACTGGCTTCAGGCCAGTGAGTACCTCATAACCACCTGTCCTCTCTCCCTCTCTCTCTCTCTCTCTATATGTGTTAATGCATTTACCAACTATAAAAAAAGGACTTTCGAGAAAGTGACATATTATGTTTTTAACCTTCGTAAAAAGTGAGTAGAGACGCGGGAATAAACTACACATATTGACATTTATATTTTTAGATCACATATATTTATAACAACAGTAATTTATGACTGTTATAAAAACAGGCTAACGTTACAGAATATAAATTATTATTTATATTTAACTATATTTTTAATATGAATTTGTTTTAAATTTAAATGAATGGAAAAGGAGTTAAAATAATATATTATAATGAATATTTCTTTTTTTCCTTCACTAAACCATAAAAAGCATGCGACGTATTATGATAATATTCATGCTAATGTTAGTTTGTTTGTTTAAACCCGCCAATCTCAAGAACTGCTTATCCGATTTGAAAATACATATAGGCTATCTATTAGGTATGTTATTACATTAAAAAAACAAAAATCATTTTTTTTTAATGAAGCATTCTTTCAACCTAAATTAAAATTAAATCGAATTTAAATAAAACCTGACGAGCATTATCGTCTTTTGGCTAATACAAAAACACTAAAGATATGAAAATTGGTAATTTGTCCTGCATTTTTATTAGTAGTGAAATGCTGCCATAGGTTTTTGTGTCTATTCAATTTGAACGCATTGAATAATTAATTATTTTACCAAAACCAACAGAAATTATTTACAGAAACCAAAACGCGGAATGGCATGGTTAAAATATATCTTAGTGTTAATTGCATACTTAAAGTAATATATTACCCTATAAAATACACACATATGAATTTATTTCTAAATACTTACTATAAATATAAGGTGTAATAATATCTATACTAAAAGGCGGTATTATAGGGATTAAAATATTATGTCTTGTAGTTTATAGTTATAGTAAATTACTTGCAAAAGCAGTGCTAAAAACAAATAAAATTTTATAGTTGACAGATGTCTGAAAAGACTGCCAAGCTTAGGGTTCAGATTAAAGAATTATAAAGACAGAGTCCATCAAAATAAATGTTACAGTCAAAATTATGCGGTTTATCGAGAGTAATATTGTGATTCTGCCATAAAGAGACTTTCTTTAAAATTAAAGAAAGTTTTTGATGCATACATAATGTTTTAGTTAAAATAAAATGTATTTTTGCCTTGTGCCCTAAATGTGTTAACCACTTTTATTAATTTAAAATGCCCATTTATCAGTATACACAATGTTAACACTATCTTTATTATTTCAAAACATCATTATTTGGCTTTACTTTTAGTACGTATGTATATGACACTGTCCCTACCTATCCTACCTATTAAAATTTTACATCTACTTATTTTAAAAGAATAACTTGCAAAAATATTCAAATAAAAATTGGAATTACATATGCCATCTTTATTACCTGTTATTACTTATTCTATTTCATAAATAGATTTAAAATAATAATATGGCCTAAATAATAATATTTTTTGGCAAAACGGCACAGCACCTTATAGGTAAAAATAAGTACCTTTGGTACTTTAAGTCTATTTATTAATTAATAGTAGAAATAGTCCTAACTTTTTGTGTTAATTAGCTTACGTGTTACATTAAAATACACCTTTTTTTTTATTTACATACTAATTAATTTGTATGACTTTTGACGAGTACAGAAAAGGTTTAAGATATTGTCAGATTCAATGTTTTTGGGAACAAAGTCCTTATCGTATTTTATACCCGGGATACTTAGCGAATGAGAGCTATAATATGAAATGCAATATTTAGAGCTCATGACCCTCACTATGTTCTAAAAGAACTAAATAATTTTAAAGGAATGTTTGCACCCAGTACCTGGTGATTATTTTCTATGCAGTCTTATCCAAGGGCTGATACCGAATAGAACTTCGTCCCTATTGGGTATCCCATACTTCTCAACTTTTTCAATTATAAATATTGAAGCAATATACTTAAATATGTAGGTTATTAGGACAAAAAAAATAAGTAACGCATTTAAATCTTGTAAAATAACATTAATTTTGCTCGGAAAGCAGTTGTGTTGTGGACCCGCGAAAAAAATCAACAGTTGCGCTTTTCAACAAAGAATTTACAGTTATTTATTGTATTAACATAAAAATGTAGAATTAGATTAGATTAAATTAGAGATGGGCCGAGTACTCGGTTAATACTCGGTACTCGGCGTACTCGGCTGCTATTTTGATTCTCGTACTCGGCCGAATAACTCGGTTTTAATGCCGAGTATACTCGGTTTAAGTAAAGCAATATATTTATTTAGGTATAATTCGCGTCATGTAAAAAGAACGCTGGCTGTCAAGTTGCGCAGAGGCGATTTATCGGCCAATTTGGTGGTAAGACGCGGGGTGCGGGACGTCAAGGCACGCGCCGCATGTTTTCCGGCTCGTTATTGGTTCGTCAGTTCAAAATACCATCGCGCACACAAAAGTTATTAATTACGAAATGATTTTATATCAAAAATAGAGAAATAATATTTTTGACGAATATTGTTTTATAAAGAGAGAGTCTGATAATAATGCAGTTAACAATTAAATAATATATATAAAAACGAGTTAATTTAATTTTTTGTAAGTAGATTAAAAAAATTGCAATGAATGAAACATATTTTATGAATTTATAAAATTCTGTTTAATTACATTCTATTTAAAGGTAAGTTCAAAAATAAAAGAATAGGCTAAGTAATTTCGTGTGCGAATGTACCCATGCGCAAACACACCCCCCACCACTTTCTTCCAGCGTTCATTTTACGTGACGCGAACTGTAGATATAATTAAAACAGCAGTGTTATATAATCAAAAAGTATTTATAACTAATTTAGGAAATGTTTGACAATCTCAATGATGATAATGAGTGAGTAGTAATGAGACAAAATTAGAAGAACGTTAATGAAAAAATCAATATTTAAAATTTAATAAAGGTAAATTATGATGCAGGAACACCAGGCTCTCTGCACGTTCTGGTAACAGCCTATTCCTTTTTTCTTCATAGACGTTATCGGCCTCCGAAAATAAACGCTAGCTATACACGGTGCTTGCAGGTGCACATAGAAACACTCTTGCTAATCGTGAAATTTGATTGAACCGAGTTACTCGGCCGAGTACTCGGTTGGAAAAAAATTGAACCGAGTAAAACTCGGTACTCGTTACTCGGCAAAAGTGCTACTCGGCGCATCTCTAGATTAAATCATTACATCTTCCCGAAAGTTCACACTCATAGTAAAATGAATCGTAAGAAGATACTCGTAAATCTCAAATTAGTACAAGAACACGTGAACTTCACTAATAAATCATTTTATCATATCAGCATTTATATCGAGATATCATTCAACAGATTGAGTTTTAATAATAAAAGTAAAGTATTTGTTTTTTTTAATAATCGAATACTGTAAATCATCAATTATCACTATTTAGGTTTATACAAATTAATCGTTCGTTTTTAATGAATCATACATTACACGTTAATTATATCAATATTTAAATCGGGATTTAGATATTTTAAATAACACTGTCTTGTATTGATATTATCTGTTAGCTGTAAAACATTCGAATTTCAAACAATATCGAAATTATTCAGTAAAAAAAATCAAAAAAGTATTATTTAAAATATTATCGTAAATCTAAGAGAGAGAGTAGTAACTACAACTAGTAAGATACTTTAAACATACATTTACTTGTACGTATTTATACTTAAAAAAATAAATATAGTCTTACTCATTTCTAAAATACAACTATATATTATGTTCGACACTATTAACTACACTATTTACATCACTATTTACAATCTCACTCACTTTAGCCTTTTTCTTTTGATTGGTCGGTTTTTCTGTCTCCTTTGATGCCTTATATCGATCTGGATCGAAGGTTTTGAGCATTTCACACTGTTTTACAATATGTTGTTTGTAGACCGAGAACGTTTTGGAGGCTATGTGTTGACGCGCGTGGAGGAACATCTGGTCGAAATGATGTAGATTGTGTCTGGATGGAAAAACGAGCTATTATAATATAATTTGCTTTTTATTTATATGTAGCGCCATCTTTTGACAAATATTGACAATTAAAAACCCATGCTACACTAACTGATGTAAAAAAAGTACTTAACATACACAATCTTTCCAATTACATCTTGCTATATTTTATAATTTTAGACAGTGGCACCTCAGTGGTAATGCACTCACTTGGATAACCGAGTGAAACTGGGCCTTATACTTCTAATATTTCCACGTCCGACTCATTTCTAACATGATTACCACTTGTCTTACGATGAAGAAAAACATCGTAATGAAACTTGCATATCTGAAAAACCTAACAAGTTTTCAAAATATACCTGAAGTCCACCAACCCCGCACTAGGCCAGCGTGGTAACTATGGCCTGATCCCCCTCGTATTAAACGGAGGCTCGTGCCCAGCAGTGGTATGCAATGGCTGAATAAATACAATACAATTCTATACTAATATTATAAAGCAGAAGAGTTTATTTGTTTGTTTGGTTGTTTTGAACGTGCTAATCTCAGGAACTACTGGTCCGAATTAAAAAATCTTTTTGTGTTGAATATTTCGTTTATCGAGGAAGGCGTTTTATTCGTTTATAGGCTATATTTCATCACGCTACGACCAATAGGAGCGGAGCATCAATGACAAATGTTGCAAAAACGGGAAAGACGGGCGTTAGTTCTGTGAGGTACCCTACCGCGCGACTCAGAAAGAATTTGGTATCCGGTCTGTAGAACGCGTGCGAAGCCGCGGGAAATGCTAGTATTATATAAAAGAAAACTTACATGCTCAATAACACAGAAGCCAACATTTCCCTAGTGTTCAACAGATGACGGATGTAGGCTCGCGTGTGCTTTTTGCAAGTTAAGCATTCACAGCCATCCAAAATGGGGGAAAAGTCTTCTTTATACCTGAAATATTTGTCAAAATAATTAACAAAGGTTACAAAGTATATAATATAGTCGTATATTTCATCATATTTATATTGAAGAAGTTTTAAACTAATTTTCCATTTTAGTACATTTGTGTACAAAAGTAAAAGTATATGTATGCATTTAATAAAAACAAAAAATAAATGACTGAAAGTAAAATGAGACTTTCATCAAATAAATGATTAAAATTATATGAGACTAGCTGACCCGTGCATCGTCGTTGGGCATAATATTAATAATACTTTTTTAGTACAGAGTGTTTAAATAATTTAAATTATTTTATTAATATTAAAAATTAAAAATTAAATTATCTATACTAATATTAAAAAAAACTACTTTTTGTAACTTAAATATAAAAGTTAGACGTATGCTGTCGTTGACTTTTTTGTAGGCATTTTCAAGCCCCACATCTTTTCTCTAGAACTCAAAAATATATCTTTCATAGTTAAGGCAGCATTCGTAAGAAACGCTTTCATTTGACCGTTTTTTCTCCGATTCACTTTGCAAAACGGACTACCACGTAAAAGCCTTTTTTATTTTTCGGTTTTTTATATAACCTATGACACTCAGCAATAATGTGGCTTTCTATTGGTGAAAGAATTTTTAAAATCGGTTCAGTAGATCCCGAGACGCATTACAATTTAACAAATAAACAAACTTTACTTCTTTATAATATTAGTATAGATAGTATAGATTTATTAAATTACTAGGAAACCCGACCCGCTTCACTCGGTGTAAGTTAAAATAAATTAAACGGTTTTTATAAATATAAAAAAATACTACTTCTTACAACATTTTAGCTAAGGCGCCATCTATAATCTAGAAATAGAAATACGGCGCCATCTACCGGATATATGTGCAACTTAGATGCCAAACCGCCATCTATTAGGATTGTATAGAACTAACCGATAAATACACACTAAATTCGATAATAAACATTTAATTTGCAATAACAAATATTTGAGATCAATAATTAAGATAAAAACTACCATGTCTCCCAAGTTTTATTTTATTTTATTTAAATTTATTATTTTTTATTTAAGTTGGACCAAATTACACACAATTACAATATTTGACAAAAATTGGTTCAGTAGTTCCGGAGTTTATCGCAAACATACATCGTGACACAAAATTTTTATACATATAGATTGTGATAAATTATTACAATATAAAGATAAAATGTAATTAAATAGTAATAGTAATTAAATATTTATTATTAAATACCTTTCATTAATCATATCCAACAAATACATTGTATCATTTTCTTTAGTAATATCTAAGCTTAGCTTTAATGCTACACCGGCATTTGTCAACTTCGTTGGGTAAGAGCCATCAAAGAAATCCCATCCATATTCAATTGCTGATAAAATAACTGCTGGATTCCAACTTCCCTCTATTATATGGAGTAGATCTTTTGGAATCGTATTCTGCAATATTAAAAATGTAAGAAATAAATTTTATTTACAAAATAGGTTTTTCTTTTCAAATTTGTCTTTTCTTCATTTAACAACAACTCTGTCAAAATATGCAGGACCTTGTGTGTGTAGAGTTTACACTGTATATACATATAGATAATGAATTTTGTTTAACCTGAGTACAAATATTTAATATTTTATACCAAAAAATTTTTTTTAAATATGCTTACACTAATTTTCTCAAATATTTCAATTAGTTTTTCTTTCTCTACAGCCATAGATTCTTCCGTTCCATCAGTGATACCTTCTAGAGCAACACCAGCCAAACAATCTGAATATTTCATTATATTTTCTATACAAATATCACATTTCTTTGGTTGTCCTACACCTACAATTACTCCTGGAAAATAAATGGGAAGGCTTTAGTATTGCATAAAGTTTTGATATAAACACATAGATATGCATTGATCTCTTTCATTTTTCATTAGTCAGTATTTATTGTTTTATATTAATATTTACATTCTTTAATTTAAAACAAAATTTGCCTTGTCTGTATCAATAATATTTTTAAATAATTTATAATATAGAATTGGTAGCATAGTCAATTGTAATTATTTTTTTAAAGAAAATTTAGGTGTCAAACTGATATTTAAAAAAAGCCAGAACAAAATATATATAATGCTGATAAAAAAATATATTTTAATGTTTAGAAAACTTAAAAATATATGATAGTAACACAAACCTACAAGAGCACTATCCCGTAGCTCCTGAGCAAATTTATATCTTTCCACACATGTTTTAAGCATATTGGTAGTTCTATCCACAGCCTTGGTTAGTCTCTTAGAGCCCTCATTGAGTGATGTTCGGCCATCTGCAATTGCCAAAATTATATCTGGTTTGAATACTTCCATAACATCCATATATCTGAAAGGTTATTAAATTCATATGATAGTAAATTAAACTGTATGGATTATAGATTTTATTAATATAAAGAGTTAAAAAGATAGAATAAAACTTCTATTAAAAAGATTTGAGAAAAGAAAAGTTACAGAAAGTAAACTTGAATAATTAATTTCAAATTTTAAATACCTATCAGCTGTTATCATTCTTTTTCCATTTTTAGTCCATAATGGTACTTTATCAGCCTCAAAAAATCCTGGTGGTGTAACTTCAGATAAATTATTCAATGAGGCACAAGTAACATGACCAGGTAAGCCAACAAATTTTGCCACCCCTTCATTTTGAGCCTTTACACCATTTTCTAACTGTATACAATTTGTTAACGGCATCCATAATGGTTTTGGGTATGAAAAAACCCATGACAGTACCTCTGCAGTCAAATGAGCTACACTGCCTCCCTGCGCAGGCGTAAAATATACATTTAAATTAGTTCTTGTCATCTTTGGTGAATCATAATAAATTAATTTAATTTAGAAGAGTTATATGCCATTTAGAATAATCTTTTAATACCTGTGTGAAAAGTGCAGCTGTAGGAGTTTCAATAACAATGCCGGGTGATTTCATAAAACCTGTTAAAATACCAATACGCTCACTACCCACACCTGTTTGTTTCACTATGAAACGCATTGTAATATGGTTATATTAAAACAAATTTAAATATGTTATTATGAGATTTGTTTGCGAAAGCAAGTAACAACCTCAAAACTTTACTTGAATTGAAGTGTGGATTGTCAAATATCAATTGTCATTTTATGATTCTGTCACAGTTTATAAAATAACTATACTCTTTGGTCACACCATAGATATAATCACCTCAAGGGTCACACATACAGAGCGTCTGTCAATGTCAATTTCAGTATTTTCTCACAAAGTCAACAAAAAAATATGAAAATTAAACATTCATACAACACGTTCTTTTTGATTTAATTTATTGAGTAAACAAAGCTATATCAAAAAATAACGTTCAATAAGGTGCATCAGGGTAAGTTCGGATACAGGGTAAGGTCAGATAATTCGAATTACTTCTAAACCTGTGCGTATTTTTTAATACTGGCAGCACAGCTCGAGACGCCATCTTGTTATTTCCCGCCCATCGGTCCGCGCCAGTCACTACGATGCGTTGGTCGTGTTTGGTTGGCAAAAAAATAAAATCATAACTTATAGGCAGATTTTCGGCAGATCCGATCTTCAACCCGGCAAGGTTTTTGTTACTTTTCTGGTGAGCATTGTTTCTTTCTATTACTGTGTGAGTATTATGTTGATTTTTGTGAATTTATTAACAATTTGCAATTACAAATGTTTTTAAAAGTTAACTGTATGCTGAGATCCGATCTTTGCCGTAACGGTCGAACATCGGATTATTATTATCCGGTCTTTCCCTTAAACAAACACGTCAGTGATTCTCAAACCTTTGCATAATTTTTAACTTAAATGTTTATGTTAGGTGCTAAAAAAAGTCAAAACACTTTTAGATCTCGGGTTCTACTCACGGGCGAGGCTTTTATCTTGTGTGTTTACATATTTCAATAGTACGAAAGAATTTGTATCTGATAACCGTCTTCAAAGGTAAGTAAGTAGGTAGGTTAAGAAACTGTTTAAAACGATGATAAGTTACCATTAAAAAATGAGCTCGCCAAGACTGTATTCTTATTTAAAAGTTGTTAAATCCAAGAAAATGTAATAAAGTTGGGGTAACCTACCTTAAATATTATGACAGAAGAGTTATGCTCGGCGAATTGATAAAAAAATTAAGAGTGGTGACATTTCTGATTTGTTTTCTGTTATCTCTTTATCGTCCTTTTTTTTAAGAAAGAATTTGAAACTTCGGTATGACAGATGCCGACAGTCGGAATATGCAATACGGTTAGATAAAAAATCAATAAAAGCGTAACATAGCTGCAGTTTTATCAATATCGGCAACCTAAAGTGATACATGTTTTTTTTAGTTTAAACCAAGTAATAATCATATTAATATATGCAGCAAAATATTATACATATACGTGATCACTGGTAATGAAATTATCTTTATCTTATTTGCAATATTTTTGTTTCAGTTCATTATGCCAAATAAATATATAAGAAAAACATCACGTGCCTCGTACTCCAAAGAAGATTTAAAAGTTGCTATAGAGAGAGTAGAAAGAAATGAGTTAAGTAACCTCGCAGCTTCTAAAATGTACGGTATCCCGACATCTACTTTAAATGACCGTGTTAGAAAGAGGACAGGCTTAAAAAGCGAAACTCTCGGAAGGCCACCCGCAATTTCAATTGAAATGGAAGCCAATCTTGCGTCTTGTCTTCGGACGCTCGAGAAATGGGGATGGGGGCTATCCAAAGAAGAAGTTTTAGACCTGACTGCAGAGTTTGTCAGAAAAAACAAGCTTAAAACACCATTTAAAGACGGCAAGCCAGGTCATGACTGGTTTTTTGCTTTCCGAAAACGCCACAACTTATCTATAAAGAAAGCTCAACCGGTTGAATATTTACGGAAAAAAATGACAGATCCATTTGTGATCTACGAATATTTCCAACAACTCGAAAATGTTCTCAGGGAGTTGAATCTCAATGATGATCCAAATAAGATTTGGAATTTGGATGAAACATCTGTGTCTTTAGATCCCACTAAAACGAAAGTTGTTGGCGCTGTAGGAAAACCATGCACTAGAACAACAGCTGGTACGGGAAAGGAGAATATAACGGTATTGACGACTGTCAACGCAGCTGGAAAAAAGCTTACGCCTTTAATTGTATATAAAGGCAAATATGTTTATGATGAATGGATGGCAGAACAACGAGAAGAATTTGATTTTGATTTTGCGGCGATGTTTGCCGAAACATGGCACCAGACAAGCCCAACGGTCATACAAAACGGTTTTAAGAAAGGAGGCATTTATCCGTTCAATCGGTTTGCTGTCCCAAAAGAAAAATTTGACCCAGCGGCGTTAGAAAGGTGGAAAACCCACAAAACTAAAATAAATGATGTGAAACCCTTGAAACAACTTTGCTTAGAAATCTTAAGCAGACTCATGTTTCCGACAGTTCAGTGCACTAACGAACGCAAACCAGAAATGCAGGTTCAAGAAATACAAAAAACTTCATTCGAGGAACTGCTTTTGCAAAAGCTTACCTATCGTCCTCAAAGTACTGGCAGAGTTACTCTGAAACGAGTCGCTCAGGGTGCAGAAGTTATCACACGCACGTTTTTGGAAAACAATAAAAAAGAGCAGAAGGAAGCATTAACACGTAAACCACGACAGGTAAAATCAAAGAGGAACTTGCCTCCTAAAACCAGTGTCCATGTTTCTGATCTTGAAATACAGGGCCCATCGAATAAAGTTGAAGAAGATACCACTAAAGAGAGAGAAAATATCAAAACAGTGAATTCCAGAAAGCAAAAAGGTGTAGGAAAAAGAAGCCGAGAAGTAAAGACTGACAAAAAAGAAAAAGACCAGCAGGCACAAGGCTATAATAATTTACAGACACTTTACACGGAACATGAGAATAAGGATGGAGTGAAAATGAATATTTTAGACAGTGAAATAGACTTTTTACTGAGAAAAAACGATCAACAGCAGGCAGACTTCTTCACTCATGCTACAACAATGGACATTTTTCATGAATTAGGATTTACACATTTGGAAAAAGATGAAATAAAAGAAGATAGCCATACAGGATTCATAAATATTTTAGATGAAAGAACGGGATTATTACGAATAGAAAAAAATCAACAATATGACGACAAGTATACCTCAATAACAGATAAGTTAAATGGGATCACCAGTTTAAGTTTAAAAAAAAAACAAGAAAGCAAAGACACGACATTACATGGTTTTGAAACGACACATGAAGAAGAGGAAAAACTGATGAAAAGTTTAGATGACACAACAGGTTGTTTACATACAATTCTACATAAAAAACCATCAAAGCTATCAAAAGAAAAAGTCATACAAGAAGATAAAGAGAATAAATGTGCTAATGTTAAACATAAATATAAAAATACCAAAGAAAATATCAAACCAAATATGAAACGTAAAAAAGGGAAGAAACAATCAAAACAGCAAGCTACCACTAAAACTAAGATAAAAAGAAGAAGAAGTACATCATCAACAACTACCGAAGAAGTTGATATGAGTGCTCACAGTGATAGTGACATAAACGATATAATATCCATTGAAAGTGACGACGAAGATACAATTAAGACAAAAATGGCTAAGAAGGAAACCGAAATATTTGCAGAAATAGCGTTCTTTGATAACAAAGATGCTAGTGCCTATGACTTAGGAGACACTATATTGGCTAGGTATTACACAAAAAAGAATTGGAAATATTATGTCGGAACTGTGATGAATATTAAATCTAACGAACCCTATAACAAATACGGGATATCATATTACAAAACTATACGCCGAAATAATAATCTGATTTTCGTAAAACCAAAAAGATGTGATGAAGATTATATATCCCTTGATTTGATAGTCAAACAAATAAATCTGATACAAATAAAGGAAAATCCCGACGAATTTATCCTTAATGATGATGAAGATAATGTGTATTTTCTTTAATTATTATTTTTTACCACCTTTAAGTAAGCATTTGCACTTACATTTAGTTTGATTATTGTAAAAGAAAATGGATAAAAAATTACAAAGTTATTGTGATTACAAAGTTCCTATTAGAGAATAATTTCATAGATTATATTTTTTGTTATGAGAGAAGAAAGTATTGTTTTCAATTTTCATGTTTCGGTTTCAAATATTTATTGTAGCATATTTTGTTTAAACTTCATTTAATTTTTTTAAAACAATGTGAGAAAAACCTTACCATAATTATTGCAAAATAATTAATATACTTGTTTAGTTGATAATATACTTGTTGATTTTATAAACAATATTTTATTTTATTAAACAAACAACAATTTAATTCGATACCTTAATTCAAATCTTGGAATCAAAACCTTTAGCTAGTTTACTTATTAATTACAAAGACCCCTCACATCAAAGATCTATTATGAAAAGTTTGAGAGTCACAATTTTTTTGCCTATGCTAATGTAGGGTAAGATCGCGGACTATTAAAATATGAAAAAAAAAAACTTAAAATTCTCACCTAGTTTTTAAAAATGAGTAGAAAATTCAAAGGTATGTTCTTATTAGGGGTAAGTACGGATATTTTTATAAAGTCAACCTTATGATATCAGCTATAGAACCAGTACTATAAAGTAGTCCGAACTTACCCTTCCAAGGTCCGATCTTATCTCCCTGTTTTAAAATTAATGTTGAATTTTTAAAAAGTCTTAATTTAGGAACCATTAAAGGTAGAAGTATAAAAAAGAAACAAGATAATAGTAAATTTACTCATTAACGATGTTTGCAGCATTATTTATATTTGTCATATTTAGAAAATGGGAAAAAAAAATATTTACTAAACCCTTTCCAACTCATCCAAAAACTGTCCGAACTTACCCTGATGCACCTTAAATATAACTTTAAACATATTTTTTCTTTTATAAAGTCAGTCTTTTAAAAAATAAAAATATTTAATTTCAATTACATATAATAGTAGAGGAGACCGTGGGAGATTGACCTTCACCGATCTGATAACCAGATGAGACATATTTTTTATCGAATATAATTTATAAACAAATATGCCTATAATTACTTGCCTATCTGAAAGTGCTCATGGCTATTTTTAATTAAATTAACTTTAATCTTTAAGATTTTTTGCAGGCAAGTCTATATGACTGATTTTGTAATAAAATAATCGAGATATTAAGACTGCCAACTTTAAAAATGAACTAAAGTTCTTTAATTTTTTATAACGATAATAAAACAAGCATTCACATAAGGCAATAACCCTTTAACTTAAGCCTAGATGAGTAGGTAATTAATGCTGAAAGCTGCAATATGGTAACAGAAAACTATTAACGTGAACTGTATGATTTGGTTCCACCAAATTTGATTTCAATTTTGTCAAATTCGACAAAATTGAAATCAAATTTTTCGATGTTTAATGTAGGAAGGTAGTTAATTCAGCAACGAAGTGACATAATAGGTATTATAATGATTTCATGTGTATTTTTAGTTTTTATTTACCTATAAAAAGACTCAACCATTGCATTTTTATTCCTCTTAGTCACGGCCCTTACTTATGTTAAGTTTGAGCGATATATTGCCGAAATGCATAGGTAGTCTTTTTTAAGGTGCCTATGTCATTTTATTATATGTTATAGTAGAATATATGCCAATATTTTAGATCAATTTCCACTTTATTCTCAAATTTCCACGTTCTATGGTCATTCCAAAGAACTTTAAAACTCTATTATGCATTAAGTAAGGTACTTATTAGTGCAAAAGCATCTGACCCTCATTTCAAAGGAAAGGGTTATTCACCCCTCTCGGCTTTATTGTCTTGATGAGTATAAACCGACGCAATAAGCCTGATATTAATTAACTTTATTTATTTAATAACGACGTTATTAAATTTGACATAATATACCTACAAACCTAACTGCTCTGAAATATTAATCTTCCCCCGATTATACATGTAGGGTACCTACTAAAATTAAATTCTGCTTTTGAAAATGGCCGTTATCGTTTAGTATTCCACCTCTAGGCTATTTCATTATATATTAATTAAACGATGTTTACGCACTTGATGCAATGAGGGTTGTAACTTTTTCGCGAAAATGCCTGGGGAAGTTTTAAAATTTATAAGGATATCAAACATGAATTAAAAAATGTATTTGAATGCAAATATACTCGATTTTTTAGGTTAAACATAAAGAATCAATAAAATGCTTACATGAAAACTAAAATTTTATTATACGAAGCAATATTAGTATCGTAATAAAAACATTGTTTTACTACAGAAGTTTTAAAAACCATCAAATTTTACGATGAGAACTTTTATGACGAGAATTTTCGAACCAAAGCGAGGCAGGACAAAACATAATTTCAATTACCAAATGCTAATCGTCATATAATTTTCATTTAAATGCAGCAAAAGATAATTACAGATATTATACGACCATTTTTAAATAGAAACAAAATACAAAGAGATTATTTCTTTAAAAGCTAACTAAAAAAACTTGCGAAAACGCTGATTATATTTTTGTGCCAAAATATGTTGGCTATATTACATACCTACATAGCTTCTACTTATTCTTGCGAAATTAGTATTTTGCAGTAGTACGAACAACAGTTTGTTCTTGATTTTTAATATAGCCTGGGGTCGTTGGCTTGCAAAACAATATACAAAGACGTGGAACAAAGGCGTGATGCCACGTATTCACATAAAGTCCAGCTTTTATACATAAAAATTAATTAGTATGAGTCAGCGTAGGATTTTACAGTGTGGAAAAATATTTAGTATGCTAGGCGGGTTGTGGAGAAACTCGCTATTATAACTTTTTCACATGAGCAGGCGTGGTCATGCGCCCCTGCGCGTTAGTGCATTAATGCCTTATAGAACTTAATGCAAGCTTGCATGCGGGCCACTCGTGTCCGTAACGAGCCTTGCCAAAGATTATTTTGTAATAATACCGATTAAACGAAAATATTAACATTAAGTAATATACTTACTTAACTTATATATGTAATATATATTTTGAATAAAGTACCATATATAAAAATGAGTGTATACACATCGAAATACAAATGAAAATCTATTATTATAAGTTATACATATAAAGAATGTTAATCAATAAGTTAAGTAATGCCTACTAATGAGAAAAATTAAAAAGTGATATAGCTTCTACTGACTATACTATAGGATAGTAACTCAATATTTAATTTAATATTTAACGGTAAAAGTTTGTAAACTAAAATGATTAAACACAAAAGGGAAATGCAACAACTTATGAGAGCAGCTGTCTCACTTAGTCTTTTCTTTCAATTGTCTGATCTATGACCGTAACTCATCCAGCAGCCGGTAGCTAAAAGTCTGAAAGCCTTTTGTGTCATCTTGGAAAAGTAGAGTTCTCATGCGTAGGTCTACTATGTACATATTGTGACATATGTTTACATTCCAAACACTTAAAATTTGGAAGATTAATTAAAAACAGTACCTATTTGATAATAAGTATTATTAAATATTTAACTAAATAAATTCACTTCCTACTTGTAGACTATATTATAAAACGATTGCCAATAAGAACTATAGTTAACTAGAAAAAATAATTGTTATGCTTACGTATAACGTATGTTAAGAGTCCCATATTATGGATATATAAAATAATAGGTAGTAGGTATCTACATTCATTGTCGTCAATCATCATCAATATTATATAACTTTAAACATAATATAATTAATTATTGAAAAAAAAAATCTAGAATTTATTTATTTAATAGAAAAAAATTAAATGTTACGAATAAAATTAAAATAATGATTTATTAATATTAACCAACATACACTACCTACATAAGAATAACATTAAACTTAGAGTTGATATTGTAATTTCAAGAATAACACATTGTAAGCACACTTTATTGTATTTCTTTTGTAATGTCGTAATAAAGACGTAATAAATAGGCAATATTTCTTCATCAAATGGTTTCACACTTCCCTCTATTAACTGCGTACCGACATAATTCCCAGCGTTCTCACAAGTGCCTTGTATTGTTCGTCTACGTTTACTTGGTTTTTACATTTTGATCTGAACATTTACAGGTAAAATAATAATTAATTAATTAAAAAATAGTAATTCCACTAAGTAAATTATGTACCTATATTTCTAGGGAAGTAACATCTATCATATTGTTACTAAAAATTTTATGTACAAATTATTCATTTGTAATTCATTAACCAATCATTTAAATATAAATAGTGTTTAAACCTTTTCTCTGCGCCTCGACGAATCCCTAGTCACTGTAATCCAAGTGACTGGATGGTTTGACAATGGACTCAAATTATACAGATGGGAATTAATCAGGGCTTGGAACGACTGTTTCACTAAGTTAAGTCATAGACTAAAAGCTGTACTGAGTAAATGGCTAACATTTCAGTGAATAGATGAAAGCTTAATAATTTTGAATGAGCACTGATATAAAGTGAACTTTACATTTTATTTATTTATTTCATATTAAATTGCCATTTTAAATGAAAAGTTATACACGTAGCAGTTTTAACGTTATTACAGTATTTGTAGATTCTAAAGAAATACTTTCTTAGGTTTACGCGAGTCGCGAATATTCAACATAATAACTGAAACTATCTTTTCGGATTTTGTAACGGATTTATTTTGATTTTTGGTTCCCGACGTTTCGAAAGCTTTACAACGACCATGGACTCACAGGAGGCTCCGGTCTCTACTTCATTTATAAGATTTATAAGATTCTAAAGTAGCCCTACAATAATGTCTATGTCTCTGCAACAATAGGAAAAAATTGCATTAATAGTACTGTAAGTAGTCGTAACAATAACCTTAATCCCGAGTTAAATTGCTGTGACATAAGGAAATACGTCTTTAATGATATAGGTATACTAATTAAGCGACACTTACAAAAATATTTTTCTGACTCGAATGTGTACTTAAATATTTTTTTTTAATTTGTTTTTAAAAATTCATTATTAACTATATTATTCGGTACAGAATTTAGAATTTTTGTCTGTCTGTCTAGTAACACGTCAAAGAGAGAAAATCACTGGTCCGTGGATATTCTACACCAACAGTTACAACGTATCTAGAGGCGTCGCTAGATCAAAGATATTAAATTAGGTACCTAATATATTCTAGTACATTATATTTATTTTTGGACCAAATACCAGACTCCAATACTCTAGACTCTATCTATAGAATTGTATAATAAAAACGCAATTCAATTCATTTGAAATGTATTAGCAATATATTTTGTAGAGTAAGATATTTGCTTCAAAAAATTCGGTTAAATCTGTCCAGTTATTTAAGATACGAAAGAAGAGATGTTATAACTGCAATATTTAAAGAAATACTGAGAAGAACAACTGAATAGCTTTTTCATTTCTACAAGCTCAAATGTGCTGGCATTTTGCCTTTGCTACAATATTTTTACAGTTAAGTTTTTTTCTTTTAAATAATTCAAAATTGTGTATGCTGACATATAATTATTATTGTTGAATTACAATAAAAGCAATAGGTATGACTTTTTTATTTGTATTAATTCTGTACATTACATATTTTTACGAAAATCTTATTGAAGTAGTAATTACTATCGAGTCTTTCTACTGTCTATAACAACATCACGAGGAAACCACTGGACGGATTTAAGGTATGATGATACTCGATTTTTCGGCGCGACATATAGAATACATTTTACTGCTGGAAAATATCACATTTCTGAGAAATCTCAATAAACCATTATAACGTATATTGGGACAAACCTAGCGGAGCGACGGTTATTCACTAGTTTTATTATAAACTAAAGCAAATATAAGTTATGTTTTTAATAAAAAATAAAATCAAGCGAGCTGCTTATTTTCATCTCGAACAAAAACTCTTCTCGGAGCTACTGAAATATTCCACAAATCCTTTCTGCACTGGAAATTTAATTTTTTATGAACATGGGGATTTATAGCTTGAGACGATTTTATTTTAAAAGGTTAAGCGAAACGTTTTTCGTTTAAACATGTCTTTAGTATTATTCATACTTACTTAAGAATTACTGCGTTAAAATATTACACGAAGTTGGCCCATCGCGAAATATATTTTAGAAGAAAATGGCGTTATTTTATAATTCTATCATATAAGAGACACATTTAATTTTGGCACGAGTGCGTTGTGTTTCTTGTACATACTATTTAACCCAGGTATACAATTTTGATACTGGTAGTTAAAACTACAATATCAAATTTGCGCATACATAGGTTTATATTATATTATGTTTATTTGTAACTTGATACAAACATTACAAAACGTAGATTCGTGGGTGTGTATTTGTACAAGGTAAAATAGAAGAAATTCACTAAATTCTAATACTTTTCATCTCAGCAAAAATACTTCAAATCTTACATATTTGATACCTTGAAATCTTCTAGGCTGCGATATTAAATTGAAAACTGGAAATGGGTCAAGCATGGAAATAAATTCAGATTGAGCATAATGCGATTCGACATTATCGTCTCGACGGCAGACCATCGGTTTAGCTATGTCGTTAAATCGGGTTTTAAAGCTTCATGACTTTTTTCGTATTCCTACATAGTATAAAACAAAGTCTTCTTGCTGTCTGTCTGTCCATAAGTATGCTTAGATCTTTAAAAATACGCAAAGGATTTTGAAGCGGTTTTTTTAATAGATAGAGTGAATCAAGAGACAGGTTTATATGTATAATACGCTAGCGGAACCCGCGGCTTGGCTCGCGTTAGATCTAGGGACGAACCCGAGCGAAACGAGGGTGAGTCGCTAGTAGTTAATAATTTGATACATCAAATGGAAAATGTACTGTCTAATCTACACATGTTATAATAACATTTTAGACTCAATTCTACATTAAATATTTATTGAAAAGTCCTATAGTTTTTAGGATTTTATGTGTCTAACACTTAACGCGAAAACTAATGGACGGATTTTGAAGATGCTAATTGGTATGATAATAGCTGATTAGACGAGTATAGTTTTTACTACAGGAAAATATTTCATTTCTTTGATCTATAATAACTGTTAAAACGTATTAGGTTTTTAAATTGCTTGCTGAATTGTATATCTAAACTTAGAAGTCGATAAGACTACCACTTACTGCCAGTTTCTATAACCTATCTACCGATAGACCGGTAGATACTTTCATACGATTTTGACAGGTTGTAACTTTTAATGTGTCAAAATAGTATGAAAGTAACTACCGGTAGATAGGTTATAGAAACTGGCAGTAAATCAACTGACACTTTCTGTTGCATCTGAGGTTATTAGTTTTGTCTTTGTACAAAGGGAGATGGTAGAATTCATGAGACATACAATATTCATACATGGTACATAACAACACTAAATTGTTGGTTATATTTTGAAAACTTATTAACTATTTTATGAGTGCAAGCAGTTGGTTGTTTCAGGCGAATGCGGTACAACCATTTAGATATAAGCTTGTAGTGTCTTGAATAAACGCGAATTTTACGAGTAAGGTACTTATTGTCATACGAACAAGTGTATGTTGGTGATTGAGCTAAGTATGGCTAAGTGCAAGTCGCATTAGCGATGCGGCGCCGGCGGACGTCCGCCTTCAGTTGCGACAACACTCCACGCTTTCAACAACGCAAACATTCCGGTGTATTACCTACTAAAGTATACTTGTGAATTTATTCAAAATACTCTATTTTTAGCCGACTTTGTACTTTAAATTTTATAATACATTAAATACTTAGAAATTAAAAGCAATTACAATAATTGATATTGATAGTAACGCCGTAGTAATACTCTAAACGAGCAATTTTCGGGAAGTTCTGAAAGATATGAATAAAAAAGTTAATCTCAAGCCTCACGCGTTGCGGCCGAGGAAAAAAAGATGGATGTCTGTGAATAATGTTCGGTCGCGAACGGTAGTAATGGACAGCACTAAATATTGCACCAAGGGAAAATAAATTACACCACTTTTTCAGAAGCAAAAAGTACTCCTCCTTTTCTCTTTCAAGGGATCTCAGAAAAAGTTTAATATGTTACGCCGGACACTGATTATGTAAGTGGCTGGGAAGGTCGGATATGTACTTTTCTTCTATTACATTTTATTTTATGAGCTCAGAAAGATATACTTTGTAGATTACCCTTAAAATGAATGTAGTTTAAATTTCCTTTGTTGGTCAGAACAGCTTGTATATTTTAAATTCTTACAAGATTCTTTGGAGTATTCGAAATTGTAAGTAGTATAAAATTTTGTAGTTTCTTATTTTCTCCTTGATTTGGAAAGATACATCGTTCCAAGTAATGCTTAAATATAAGATCCCAATACATATTCTCACTTAGAAGAAAATATATATTTTTGAAAACATTTTGTAGTTGCTAATTAAATTACAGGCAGCTGCATGCTAGTGAAAAGTTTGAATTGCACGATAAATAGCCTTTGCAGCTTTGTAGGAAGAATTAGCACCCCTTCAGAGCTAAATAGATTTATTATCTTTGCCGTTTCACGTAGATGCTGGTGATTACTCTTATTTACGGCAAATTGTTTATTGTTCATAGTTGGATGATACTGAAACTTTATTCCATTTGTGCTATGTACTTAGGGAATTGTTGGCTATTTATCAAAAAGTGCGGTTAGTTTTATCTACTCGAAATATTAAGCTTTGTTTAAATTTGAACTTTCGTAATTTTGCTCATCTAGCAGTATTGTTCAGAAAAACTTTTATTATTTTGTTTTGTGTTACTTTTACTATGTTATATCTGCATGTAAACTAGATCTGATTACTTTAATTCCCCTCATACAGACTTGATTGTTTGCATCATGAGATGGTATTCAATCTTGTGGTTGTAATATGATCAGGACACATTCTAATTACAATGTTGGCAAACACACACCGGATAAGGATTGAAAATGTAATATTCTCGCTATCCACATATACCTATGTCTTCGTTGGGAATATGATGAAATATATATTCTCATATTTATACTTATAAGCATATAAGCATAAAATTAATAATATCCTAATATAAATATTGATTTGGAATAAATATAAAGTGAATACAAAAATTATTAAAAACTCTGACTATTTCACAACGTAACGTACTCGTACCTAGATTATTTTTAAAGTGACTCTAACCACCAATCAAAGCATATCCGTATTACAGTGAATTGTATGATAATTAACGTTTTTAAAGTTTCTATAAATACCAATATGTAAATGGTCGTAGCTCAATTATATACCTGTGTAGTGTGTACTAGGTATAACTCAATTTGGCATGAAAATAGCATATCCATAACTCGAAAGCTCTCTAGTCACACGTACATGAGGCACTCACGTTGATTTAAATATCCTAATCCGCGCAATGGCGCTGCGGCTAGTAATCAGTCAGCAGTAAGCGAGGTCCTGCGGGATTTAGTTTTACACAACGTAACCCGCTCTTGATTATTCTCAACAGTCTATGGCAAAGTTTGTAACTAATTTAGCTATTTTTCAAGCATTTTTGTTACTAAACGTTTTATCTGGCTCATTTATCTTAATGTTTAAAGGTATTTATTTAGTTACCTTGTTTATTTTTATTTGTTGTAGAAACATTTGTAATCTGATTTCTGTGGGTTATATAGGAGAGTTAATCACGAACCCTTCTAATGCTCAATTTGAAAAAAATGGCTTCTTTATACTTTCTTACCTTATTCTCCTTAACCAAGTTTTATTTTTGCGGCAAAAAATATATACTATTAGAAGAAAATGTTCAGCTGTTTGGGAAGAAGACGAAATAAACATCCAAAGAGATAGACAATTCAATAGTCTATCAGAGATACTTCCGCATTTATAACTTAGTATTGCTCAGAAAATTATGAGACATTCTGCCACATTTAATACGTAGGATTGCTCTGTAAAGGCGTTATTAGTCTATTAATACCTAATTGCAGTAAAATAAATTATGTCAGAAAGCAATTCTTAGAGGGCACCAACAATGTAATCACTGCACGTTGACCAAGCCCACAAGCCCTTTGTTCATTTAAATATCCTAATCCGCGTAGTGATGCTGCGGCCAGTAATCAGTCGTCAGTAAGCGGTGTCCCGTTGGATTTAGTTTCAATCACGGCGGCGACGCGGCGCGCGTGATTAATGCATACTAAACAGACTAGTCTCGCTTTTAGAAAACCTTTCTTGACTAAAATTTACTATTTTATTAATACAGTCAACGAAATTAACAATAATACGAATATAATATATGAGTATCGCAAATGAAGTAATTTGTATAAGTAGACTCAATTTGCAAAATTAATTTTGAAAACTGTTATAGTCTGTAAGTTACCAAGCCGCTTAATTTTCTATGAGCGTTATACAATGTAAAAAATTTATTCGCCCAAGTCTTTAATTATTTTTATATAGGAATTTATTAGCTGAGTTTTTACTAAATAATATTGTAATTAAACCAAACGGTAAATGTTTCTTTAACGATACCACAATACCCAACTTTAATTATATTGTAAGTAACAAATTCATTTTCGTGAACAACGATCTTATGGAAAATAATTCATATTCTGTTAACGTTTTGCACGTTATTAAGCGCCGAGATTTCCTCGATCAGGCCGCCTCCGAAATTACTATTAAGAAATTAACTTTTGCTCAAAACAATTTTCATAAACACGAGTAGACAAATAAAGCGTTGTTGAAGACAAGTGACTGACTGCCGGCAATTAGGAGGCGAAAGCTATACAAAGGAGGCTCTTAGTTACACTTAATTAAAAAACAGGAAAGAGGCGTGAAAAGTTTTTTTTTACTTTTAATAAATGAGGCGTTGGTATGAGAGTGATGTTGTGGAAATGTGAATAATAGTTCGTGCTGCGAGTTTTACTATTTGAGACATTGGACTAGACCTAGAGTGGTCTAGAGTCTAGACTGACATCTTATGTTTATTATAACATATTTAAGTAGGTACTTGATTTCGCTCGCGGCACTGCTCGTTTCCTACAACTACAAAATTACCTACGCTATGTGAAATTATTGTGGATAAATTAAAGACATGTTTTCATTGACGACTATTATAATATATCCTTTGCTTTTCCTTATAAATAGTACGTACATATATTTTATTTTTTTATTGAAATACAATAGTTTCGTCAAAAAAGTACAGTTAAGTTTGAATACAAAAACATAAATATTGTACTCCGTCTACTTTACATACATGTATGAAAATTAAAGTGTGGAACTGTGCCTATAGCGAAATATCCTCCGAGTTAGGGCTGCCATATGAATTTGGACGATGAAATTTTTTTATACTTTATTGGAGTACCAATACGTATATTGTTTATTTAAAAAAACAATAATTTAATACTTTTTAATAATTTAAATAATTTTGGTAGGCAATGATGGATTTAACTTTAAATAAATCTTTGAATTTTGACCTTAAGTCCCGTTTTTGTTGTGTTGTTATTTTAAGGGTTGCTTTTTTGTAACTAAATAAGCGATAATGGTTTTAAATCACCCAATTCAAAAAACATAATTTTGTACCATCCAAATGCTGTGTTAGCTCACAACTCACTCTCCCCCACAGAAGTAATGAGCCACGATGTCATAGTATACAAGATTGCAAGACAACCCTACTCTAAGTTTAGTTGCTTTAATTTTCCGGGCGCGCTTCGCACAATGAGCCGTGGCCCGGAGCCATCATTACTGAAGGTATGCTGTGCCGCATCTTTCAACTTCGTTGTGCGATATGTGAATGGTTTTCGGGATATTAAAAGTCCCGTTCCTATTATATAAGGATAAAGTTTTACGTTACTCTGAGATATTATGTTTGACTTGCCGTCTAAAGCGGATGATAGTGATAAAGAATCAACAAATGCGTCTGTTGCGTTGAATGAGTAAATAATTCATATCTTACAATTCTGTAGTCGGAGTCATATGAAATAAAAGATAAATATGAGGCAAGCGCAGACGACAGACATTGTTGTCATTGTACAAAATTGCATGTGGCTTTTGCTTTATAAAATTTAATTTTACTTGCTTAAGTTGTAAACTTCATGTAGCTATAGATGTGGATTACTTAAGAATTAATTCGTATTTTTAATTAGGTTTTTCTTCCTTCTACTTACTTACTTCTGCTTATCTTTTCTTCTTGCTGCTTCATCTTAAAATTTTAAATATTCCTCTTCCTCACACAATAACAAACATGCAAACAAATACCTTTTTTTTAAAACTGATTGAATTCAAATAAAACTTGGACAGAATTCTCCAATAATATAATAACAGTGTTTATAATTAAGCATTGTTATTATAACAGAATGACGTGTAAGTTAAATTGTGCAACTGTTGAAGATCTATAAAAATAAATATTATACATACTCTCAATACTTTAGGCTAAAAATATGTGTTTGACATAGAATTAATTTGTTCTCAAAATTTAGTAGGTTTAATTTTCCGAGCACGCTGATATTGGTACGTGGCTCGCCGTCATCGTTTCTAAAGGTATGCTGCGTCGCTTCATCCATTCTTACCTCCGTTTTGCAATCTTCGTTGTGCGATGCGTGAATGCTTTTGGGATATTAAAATTTTATTTCCATTATGAACGCACGGTACTATTGTCAAATATTTAATTCAAAACGTAATCTTTTTGATTAACTCAAACTGAAAGGGGCATGAAATTCGTCTGTATTTTTTGTTGTTGAATGAATTGATTTTATAGTAGGACTAGGATCTATTAAAGAAATAATTAAAGGTAGGCCACATTAAGAAAAAAACATTTATCAAGACGGAATGTTTGTATACATTTCTGAAGAAAAACTGACGACGACATTTAAATAGTATAAGCGCAGTATCGGGTATACACTAGTTATTAATCATTCATATGCTAGCGTAATATAAAGTGTTTATATGGTATAAATGAGATATACCTATATTTCTGTTTAGATTAGTGTTATACTTAACTATGTTATACTAAAAGTTTTAGTACTTATGACTATTGTGAAGAAGTGTTTTTTTAATACTGTATTGTTAAGTGAATGCTACATTAATTAAACAGATACGCAGTTCTTTATTACCAGATAGCCGAAAATGAAGTGAGGAAAGTTTATAATGATGATAAAGCATTAGCGTTCAGCCGGCCATACTGGGAGTAAATCCAAGTGACACACGGAGGTGGTTACCCCTTTTTTTTTGCTTTGACGTACCATGGTGGTTGCACCCTATTAAGACGAGGAGGATATGTTGGGTTTTAATGGTTAGTACTGGCTTTTCTAGCCACAAGCCAGTGTGTCTCACATAATTCAACATTAAAAAAGCAGTCAGTTATTCTGTACACTTACCATCCTAATCTGAATAACCGATACATCGCATACAACAATAACAATACCCATAAAATCTTTCGCAATTTCTGCAAAGTAAGATATTTGACGACACTTATTCTCTATCCTGAATTTATTACTAAACGAGCATTGAAGTCGTTATGTAAATACCTATTATAAGAATATTAATGCATAGTTATGCATTAATATTCCTATAATATAATAGATATAGTTTTCATAAGTAAAATTTGACGGCACATTGGCTCAGTTGCTTTCTGCGCCAGTGGTCGTGGGTTCGAGACCCGCTGGGAGCATTCGTTAATGTTTGTCCAGTCATGCGTGTTTATATTGATAATATGTATGTATTTACAATTTATATAATATGTGTAGTATATCAACTATCTGGTAGCCGTAACACAAGCCTCGTATTACCACGGAACTAGATGGCGCTGTTGTAATAATGTCCCAACATACTTAAAAAACATTTATTTCAACATAATATTTTAATAAAGATAATGTGTTAAGAGGCAAAATACCTCTCTAAATACCACTTAGTGACTACTTATTTGAAAAATGACATAACTAGCCCTAACAAGTGAAATAAGCTGGTGTAACTTTCTAATTACATATCTATCATTTACAGCACACTGCAATTAAACAAGTAATCGTATGCTATAGTTGAATTAAAATTGCTTTAAGTGACAATTCCTTCGTAAGTTGTGTTTATAATAAACACTTTACTCTTCATTAACCTACTCGTATTTTTGTATTTAATAAGAAAATATTGGCATGAAATACCTAATTGGTTTTGCATATAAAAGACTATATCTAATGGAATTAATTTTGACACTCATTAAATGGTCCATATAAAGTTTAATGTATTTTATAGTGGCACATGGGTTTTTGAACGCAAAGTATATTTTTCCATCCATTCTGATGAAATTCGTAGATTTATTCTAATCTTTTATTAAGACATTTATTTATAACAGTTTACTTAACTCACTTAATAGTGTAAATAAAGAAAATACCTATTAATTAATGGATACATATTTTTATTTAAAACAGCAAGTACAAAACTTTAGACACTTTTATGGGAAAGAAACCCTTTGCAGGCTTTAATATATTAGGGGGATTTTAAGGAGAATGGGTTTCAGCAGACAAATGTTGAAAAACGTGCCTCTGAGTACAAAACTTACTGGAAAATACCCCTTTTATCGAACTTAACTTATTCTTCGAAAATGTTTTTGTCGATATTTGCACGTTTGATGTTCAATAGGTATTTGGCGTTTTCGATATTATGTTAATATTATAACTGTTTCTGATAATGAAATTACTTTGTATTTGAATGTTATTGTACGATTTATTTAAGAATTATTCTGCTCTTAACAATTATACCAGGATGTTTAATATAAAGTCTGACTAAAGGAAAAATGAATTTCCGATTTTGTTACTCTCATAGCTCAAAGTGACAGCGTACCGATGAAATCGGAAAGAATTAATAATTTTATTTTAAATACTTTACTACACTTACATATTGCTTTTCATAGTTCGATCACTTTAAAACAAAATTTGTATTCTAAATAATACCTGCGATCCTATACAGTTTAAAATTCTTTATTTTCGCTGAGTAAAAAGTTGGTTAAAAAGGTGAGTAAACGTAGGCGTCTTAAAGCAAGCTAGGTCTAAACAAACTGCTAACTTTTTTCACGTTTACAGAGTGTTTATGAATTTTTATTATATATTAAAGGTATCAGCCTTTATTCGCATTATGTACGGACTACGGAGTGAATAAAACAATATGTGGGCTATAATTTGATATACATTATTTTATCTACCTGATAAAAATATTTTGTGAGAATTCTATCAGGTTAAAGAAATATCAGGTTGAGAATTAAAAAATATTTTCAACCTGGTCAAAATTAATAAAAAGTGCGAGTCATTGTTTTTTTCTCTTTCTCGCAGAATTTAGAAAAAAATGGTCATATAAATAATTATTTACATACTCATATATTTCCGTATATTTGTCGCAATCACAGTTCGTTCGCTATGTTCATGATATTTGAAAAAAAAATGTATAAGAGCTTTATAATCGTCGGTTCCTCATCTCGGGAGGATTTACTTAACATTTAGTATTTGTTTTATTTCAATCGGTTCATATATAAAAAGTTATGTCAATTTAAATAATCCTTAGTAGAGTAAAACATGTTATAATCAACATATTAAATGCAAAGGTACATAACATCTTTGTTAAAGACGACGTTATCGGTCGGCTAATAGTAAATGAATGCTAATGGTGAAAATCTAAAGTAACAGTAAAAATATTCTATTTAGGCGTTTACATAAGATAAAAATTAAAATAAAATAATGTATTTTAATATGATCGATATATAATTATACTGTATATGATATGTAATCATACCGTAAGAATATAATCTATATATATATTATACACTTCTGAGCCGAATCTGTACATAAAATATTTTTTGGACATAGCGGACATAGTATTAAAATAGATACAGAGGTCAAATTTATAGTTTTTTAGAATTTTATTATTTTATATCTACGAACGGAGCGAGGGTGAGTCGCTAGTTCTGGGCAATAATATATAATATACATTACGGTGTAAATCTTCACCTAAGTTTATTTAGTCATAGGAAAATTTTTCAATTGTTTTAACAAAAATAGTTATTAAATTACAGCATCTTTTAAATTTTTTATCTTATCACTAAAAATATTAAGGTAAAACATAGTCTGAAGTATTATGACAATAATGGAAAAGGATGATGGCACAAGTGGCAAGTCACTACATTATCTCCGTAATGTTCCTGAAGAGGAACAGGATTTTGCGTTACGCTATCTATTCATTATAATATAAAAGCTAAAAATTTTTACAACAAATTGTACATTATGTGAACGATCCTTTCAGCTAGACAATAATTTTACTAAATTATCGTATAACATTCCGTATATCGTAAGAATTGCGCAATAAAGTGAAGCATATGTACTTAGCAATGACATATTCACGTTACTTCGAGTGCTTAAAATATATTTTTATGTGTTGGAAATATTTAGGGTTATGGTCTGATGGGCTTGACGAAAGATATTACGAGTATTATTATTTTATTTACATCTTACTGATACTTGTACTATTATTATTATAGCTCTTAAAGAAAATTTATGCTACATGCCCATAAAAATTAAGGTTTTCATTAAAGAGATAACATTTCTTTTTGACATTATGGCGAGAACAATCAAAGTTATTATTATATTGTCAAGAAGAGAACAATAATTGATATTATATTGAGAGTTTTACAAAGTAAGGAATTTCAAGGAAAAGATGATGCTACGCGAGGAAATTTACTCAGTGGTCTAGTTAGATATAACTTATACTGCTAGGCTATCATCGGTTTGGGTAACTTTGTTTTTTTATTTAAATCCGTCATTCCGATAAATGCAAGTTTAGCAATTCGCTCTTATCATATACAGCTACATTGAATTATCACTTTTTGTCCGATGAAATTAAAAATGAATATTTTGCTCTCATTTTTGTATATCAATGTTTTGGAATAATAAGTGTAATAATGTCCCAATGTTTTTTTTAAATATGAGCAATGTACAGACACACAAACCTTTCATTCTTATTAAATAAATACATTTAGGATTTCAATTATCATAATACAACACAATTTTATACAAAAGTCTCGTCTATAAAGTGAATGTGCAAAGTCAAAGTCGTTAAATCCAAAGATGTCAGTGCTTACGTAAGCTTTGCTGTGTTGACATATTTCATGTGCCGTTGCCTACGTGCTTGGCCAACGCAAGTAACACGTAGAGTCGAACGAATAAATACCAATTGAAAAAATCAAATTACAACTTATCACTTAGGCAGTCAAATGGAGAAGAATTGGTATTTTTGTCAGAATATATTCATAATTTAGGCTAGAAACGAAATAAATGAGAATATTCATATATGAAAAAAAAACTTAATCCGGTGTTAATGAATCGTAAAAAAACTGTACATGATATAAAGTACCACATAAATAAAAAGTATAAGCTTAGGGAATCCTTGTTAAAACAGAAATAACGTTATTCGCTGTAATTATTTGACGACACGCGTGGCGCAGTTTGTAGTGACCCTACTTTCTTGCGCCAGCGGTCGCGGGTTTGAGTCCCACTGGGGGCATTCATTTCTTAAACTCGAATGTTTGTACTTGTCATCTCGAGTCATGGGTGTTTATATTTATAATATGTATGTATTTAACCTTATATATGTAGTATATCAACTATCTGGTATCCGTAACACAAGCTTCGTAGCTTACCACGGAACTAGATGGCGATGTATCTAATAATGTCCCAACATATTTATGTATCATAGAATATATAACCAAATAATATTCTTTCCCGTCTCTAAATCCAACTTTCTGTTTTTAGTTTCCTGGCCAAATTAAATAACATTTAATATTTAAACAGTTGTTTTTCAAAGGTATTATTTAGATATAATATCCTATTTATGTAAATATATTTACTACCAACTTTCAATTATGATCATAGTCGAATTTCGACCATTTGTCATAAAGTCTGACTTATATTGTAGGGTGTTATAAGTCCAATAAGAAACTAAAATCGATTCAATACTGAGTTCAACGAATTCTTTCAGAGTCAAGAGTTAGTGTTTGCGGCATACAATGGTGAATGGATCCCTCGAACAGAGTCATTTAAAAGGAGTATCAAAGTTTTTATGGAACGAGCTAACACTCCCATTGTATTGGTTGGCTGGAAGCTGTTTCCATTGTCTCTTCAAATGTTTGTTTCTGTATGCTTATTTAACTTATAATAAAAATTATATTGTTTTTATGCAAATAAATTGGATTACTATGAACGCAAAAGTTTATAAGGATATGCTTGATTATTGTTTACCGTTACTCATATTGAAGAGAGGCCCGAGTCCAGCAGTTATACCTTAAAAAAGGCTGTATACATCGTTACAAAATAACTAATTTTATCCTTTTTTTCTTTGTAATTGACGTACGCTTACCAAATATTACTAAACGCTTGCGTGTTCTACTCCTTACGGGAATTTTCAGCAAAAAATGTTTTTCCTTCCAGATAATGAAAAAAGCATATTCGTTAGTAGCTCTTCTACGAAATTTTCAAGCAACCAAAGAACCAAAGAAGCAATTACTTAAATTATTATTATTATTTGCACTCATTTATTCTAATATTTTTTGTCAGTGACTAAAAATAATTTAGGAAAGAAAAAAATTACAAATTTATTCTTTAGTTATTTTTCTTCCCGCCTAAATGAGGTTAATTATTACATAACTAGCGACTCGCCCTCGCTTCGCTCGGGCTCTTCCCTAGATTTAGCACAGGTAAAGCCGCGGGATCTGCTAGTTATGCATATAAACCTTCCTCTTGAATCACTCTATCTATTAAAAAAAACCGCATCAAAATCCGTTGCGTAGTTTTAAAAATTTAAGCGCACATAGGGATATAGGGACATAGGGACAGAAAAGGCGACTTTGTTTTATACTATGTAGTGATGATTATATTGTGTATTCTCATTATAAGTGTTGATTGAAATACAATCCTTAACTCTAAGTATCCATTTCGAATAGCTACCTATTTATGTATAGCTATATATTTATATTAATAGTTTGAAGTCGTTGTGTTAACTAATTGAAGAAGTCAAGTAGGTAATGCATAAAATAAGTTAATCTCCTTATGTGGTCATAGATTAATTCGTAGCCTCTTTATTTTAAAACACTTTAATTTTCAATGCAAAGAATCTCAAGAATATTTGAAGTATCTATGGTCTATCTACGATTACCCTTAGTCTTAGACTTAGACTTTACCACTCAGTGGTATTTTTACTTTTCATTTTATACTTTCGTTTGTACCTATAACCTTAATGAAGACAATTGAGTTTTTACCGCTTAACTTGACTTCATTTTTGATATTGAAATATTATATATTTAGGCTTATTGTAACTGCTATATTATTACATACCTAATGTAAAGTTTACATATTTTTAACGTATTATGGACAGATTTGATTTTTTTTTATTATTAATAACATATTATTATTATAATTATAATAACTATATTAAGGGAGCTGTAAATATACCATTCCACTAAGACTCAGAACATACTCTTGGTTAGACAGGAATTCTAAGCACTAACAAGCGTCCGCAAATTCCACCTGCGTTTGGCGTTACCCGTTTACTGAAGGTTCCAAAGTCCAAACATATTACAAACATATTAAATAAATAATAATTATAATTATTTCCTTATAGAATTACACTGATCCTGTGTTGTCTGTTTTGTCAGATAAAATTAGTATTTACGACGCAAACTATTCGCGGTATTCACTGAATGAGTTGTTCACCCGGTTTAAGAATTAAGGCGAAGGATTTTATTCCCAACCCGACCCCTGCAATTAAAACGCACCCGAAGGGTTGCATCGCTTTCGATATTGCGAGCACGTCCATTGTTTTAATCTACTCTGCAATCCAGAAGGATATTATACAGAATGATAATATTCTCCACTATATCTTGACACTTGCTACTTAATAATAGTGAAGAGCTTGTTTCTCAAACTGAGGTCAAACGTAGCTGGTCGTTGCCAGTCTCGCAGAACATGGTAGTGTTATACTTGATTGAAATATTAATTTCTTGCCCCGCCGTGATAACTGTAGAAATAATTTCGCCGCTTAAATCGCTTCGAAGTAAAGAAGCTTACCGCAATGTTCATCTCGAGATTTTTCATAAATTAATAAAATAAATAGGCATAAGACTTTAAAAAAATGACGTATTGTATGAATAGATTTAATTATACTTTATTATCATCATTCTATTATAAGAGCTAAGTCATTATATGATCATGAACGCTTTTATCTCCAACATAAAAGCATACTTGATATTATTAAATAGAAAAGGGAGAAAATTTGCTTTCCTGATAATCATTTTATTATAATAAAGCATTTCATTTCAAGATGCATGCGTTGATTACACGACGCGAATATGATTAAAAAAATATCATCCAACAACTTACAGAGTAAATACACTAGTAGACGGGCATTGTTAACTAAATTAGATATTTTATTTGAATTTCCATATCAAGTTTCGTGAAAATCGAGCTTTGATATTATTTTTTATACATAAGACTAGTTTTGAAATGTAAATATGACTTAAAACTTTTCCGCTACCTTACCCATTTGATCCAAATTCTTTCTGCCGGACACTAAACATGAGCAGTTATAAAGTCAAATATATAATAAAAATTACTATATATAATAAAATTATTCAATTTAAACATTAAACGCTCGTTGAATGAGAAAATCTGTTTCACTACATTATATTGAAGTTTGAATTTCAGCATAATGTACAAAGCACGAAAGTGATTAGTCAAAACAACTTCACTCAAGTGGATAGCCACAACATTAATCAAATAGCTATACCTAATAACAGTATAGATATCGCAAACGCCTTACTGTAAGTATGGCTTATATTATCCAATTTGGGAATTTCAAGAAACTATAAAGGCGCCGAATTTCACGCTCGGCTAATAGCCGGCAACACCTGCGAACGTACTCATTAGCGGCAACTCAGAATTGTCGTCGATTAAAATCACTAGCGTTATATCCAACGCTAATTACTTTAAGTAATGAATACCTCTTATATTAATAGTTATTTTGATAGCATTTCCTGTTGGTTGTATGTTTGACTCGTAATTACACATGCAGTAAGTAAATTGAAATACAATCTTGAAAACAAAGATTTTAAACAATGGGTTAAAACAACATGTGAGGTCAAAAAAAAATCAGTTATTTTGATAATATTACCTATATTTTCAATTAATTTTAAATTAGCAAGGTGGTTGTTTTACATTAGGTGTTGGGTTAAATCTTTTCAGCATTATCAAAGCTTCATATTAAGTTAGCATCGTTGTAAAGCAAACATTTGTATAAGTCCGTCCAATTTAATGTATTTATCATTAACACACATATTTACAGGCGCGGTCCGAAGGGGGGGTCACAGGGGACATGACCCCCCCCCCAAAATCTAAGGTCAAATTGAAAAATCTCAAAAATTTGCCAAATAATAAAAGGAAATTTCTAGCTATCGCCTAACAGCGATAAATTTATAGTTTGCTGACATCTAGTGGTGTTTTTATGAACATGATGAAACATGTTAGAAGAGCGATTAACAGGTTTAGCTCTTCTAAACATTCACCCGGAAATAGTACAAGAATAGACGTCTCAAATATTATCACCCGATTCGCAAATACACAAAGACGACTTCCATTTGTTTTATAAGTAATGTATAAAACCGACTTCAAAACGTTACAAATCGAAACTAAAAACAGAAAAAATAATTTTAATTACTTAGTTATTGTTGGAGTCGGTCCCAGCCAAGAAGGACAGTTTTATCCTGCCTTTGCAATGAACTTTCGAACTGATATTTTGATTATATTTACAAATTATTACATACATTCATTAAATTGTATTAAGATTATTTTGCTTTGGCTGGCACCGACTTCAACAACAACTAAGTAATTAAAATTATTTTTCTGTTTTTAGTTTCGATTTGTAACGTTTTGTTAAAAAATAATTTATTTTTAATTTTTTTGTGGAAATTAGATATTTTGTTTAAATATAATATTGGTAGGCTAACTAAACTACTGCTCCAATAAGTCAGTAAAGTTTTGGAGTTTACGACAATATAAGTCAATCGAGATTTGTCGTCTATTTTTCCACGTAACTCCTAGACGTTAGGTTAGGTTAGGTTAGGAAGGAAGATGTATCTTCTATTATCAGATCAACCTAATATCTTGAAGGAATGCGACTATCGGTTCATAAGTACGTATAATATTAAAAGAATTTTCTTTCAACTCCTAACCGTTGAGGAGATATACCTTACATCATCACAAATTCTTGAAGAGCTTTAGAAAATATATGAAAAACGTAATAAATGCCTATAAAATTTGAGAGTTGCCCTGGATTTCCTTAGGATCCCATCATCAGGTCCTGACTTGGTGATAATGCGAATATCTTTGAAGTATACCCTACCGAACAAAAAAAATTGTAATCGGCCAACATTTGACGCAGAAATTAATGAACAGACATAAAAAGAACCGTCGAGGAATTGTACCTTCCATCATCAGCTCATCCACATGAAATAATGATTTTCAGACACAAATGCTTGAACATCTTTAGAAAATATATCAAAAACTTAATAGGTGCCTATAAAATTTGAGAGTTGCCTTCGATTTCCCTAGGATCCCATCATCAGAATCTGACTTGGTGACAATAGGACCCCCTCGGAGCTATACTCTACCGAACAAAAGAAAAATTTTTGAAATCGGCCCACAGACGGCGGAGAAATCGGTAAACATATAAAAAAAATATATACCTACAATGGAACATATAACCTCCTTTTTTGAAGTCGGTTAAAAAAAATTGTGTCTTGTGCAATAGTGTGTATTGAGTGACCCCCTCCAAAATTTCAGGCTGCGACCGCGCCTGCATATTTAACTTATCGATCGTCGATTTGAAGAAAATACGAGGATATTTTAAAATCGCGAAATCTCCTAAGTTTTAATGTTTTAATTTTAATTGTTCTGGCTCTTGACCCATATAATTATTGAACACTAACAAATTATGTAGATCTGTGGAATCTTATATAGTTCTCACTGATGCTTATTTATTCAATAAGTTGTTTGTGTCGAACGAATAAATACCAATTGAAAAAATCAAATTACAACTTATCACTTAGGCAGTCAAATGGAGAAGAATTGGTATTTTTGTCAGAATATATTCATAATTTAGGCTAGAAACGAAATAAATGAGAATATTCATATATGAAAAAAAAACTTAATCCGGTGTTAATGAATCGTAAAAAAACTGTACATGATATAAAGTACCACATAAATAAAAAGTATAAGCTTAGGGAATCCTTGTTAAAACAGAAATAACGTTATTCGCTGTAATTATTTGACGACACGCGTGGCGCAGTTTGTAGTGACCCTACTTTCTTGCGCCAGCGGTCGCGGGTTTGAGTCCCACTGGGGGCATTCATTTCTTAAACTCGAATGTTTGTACTTGTCATCTCGAGTCATGGGTGTTTATATTTATAATATGTATGTATTTAACCTTATATATGTAGTATATCAACTATCTGGTATCCGTAACACAAGCTTCGTAGCTTACCACGGAACTAGATGGCGATGTATCTAATAATGTCCCAACATATTTATGTATCATAGAATATATAACCAAATAATATTCTTTCCCGTCTCTAAATCCAACTTTCTGTTTTTAGTTTCCTGGCCAAATTAAATAACATTTAATATTTAAACAGTTGTTTTTCAAAGGTATTATTTAGATATAATATCCTATTTATGTAAATATATTTACTACCAACTTTCAATTATGATCATAGTCGAATTTCGACCATTTGTCATAAAGTCTGACTTATATTGTAGGGTGTTATAAGTCCAATAAGAAACTAAAATCGATTCAATACTGAGTTCAACGAATTCTTTCAGAGTCAAGAGTTAGTGTTTGCGGCATACAATGGTGAATGGATCCCTCGAACAGAGTCATTTAAAAGGAGTATCAAAGTTTTTATGGAACGAGCTAACACTCCCATTGTATTGGTTGGCTGGAAGCTGTTTCCATTGTCTCTTCAAATGTTTGTTTCTGTATGCTTATTTAACTTATAATAAAAATTATATTGTTTTTATGCAAATAAATTGGATTACTATGAACGCAAAAGTTTATAAGGATATGCTTGATTATTGTTTACCGTTACTCATATTGAAGAGAGGCCCGAGTCCAGCAGTTATACCTTAAAAAAGGCTGTATACATCGTTACAAAATAACTAATTTTATCCTTTTTTTCTTTGTAATTGACGTACGCTTACCAAATATTACTAAACGCTTGCGTGTTCTACTCCTTACGGGAATTTTCAGCAAAAAATGTTTTTCCTTCCAGATAATGAAAAAAGCATATTCGTTAGTAGCTCTTCTACGAAATTTTCAAGCAACCAAAGAACCAAAGAAGCAATTACTTAAATTATTATTATTATTTGCACTCATTTATTCTAATATTTTTTGTCAGTGACTAAAAATAATTTAGGAAAGAAAAAAATTACAAATTTATTCTTTAGTTATTTTTCTTCCCGCCTAAATGAGGTTAATTATTACATAACTAGCGACTCGCCCTCGCTTCGCTCGGGCTCTTCCCTAGATTTAGCACAGGTAAAGCCGCGGGATCTGCTAGTTATGCATATAAACCTTCCTCTTGAATCACTCTATCTATTAAAAAAAACCGCATCAAAATCCGTTGCGTAGTTTTAAAAATTTAAGCGCACATAGGGATATAGGGACATAGGGACAGAAAAGGCGACTTTGTTTTATACTATGTAGTGATGATTATATTGTGTATTCTCATTATAAGTGTTGATTGAAATACAATCCTTAACTCTAAGTATCCATTTCGAATAGCTACCTATTTATGTATAGCTATATATTTATATTAATAGTTTGAAGTCGTTGTGTTAACTAATTGAAGAAGTCAAGTAGGTAATGCATAAAATAAGTTAATCTCCTTATGTGGTCATAGATTAATTCGTAGCCTCTTTATTTTAAAACACTTTAATTTTCAATGCAAAGAATCTCAAGAATATTTGAAGTATCTATGGTCTATCTACGATTACCCTTAGTCTTAGACTTAGACTTTACCACTCAGTGGTATTTTTACTTTTCATTTTATACTTTCGTTTGTACCTATAACCTTAATGAAGACAATTGAGTTTTTACCGCTTAACTTGACTTCATTTTTGATATTGAAATATTATATATTTAGGCTTATTGTAACTGCTATATTATTACATACCTAATGTAAAGTTTACATATTTTTAACGTATTATGGACAGATTTGATTTTTTTTTATTATTAATAACATATTATTATTATAATTATAATAACTATATTAAGGGAGCTGTAAATATACCATTCCACTAAGACTCAGAACATACTCTTGGTTAGACAGGAATTCTAAGCACTAACAAGCGTCCGCAAATTCCACCTGCGTTTGGCGTTACCCGTTTACTGAAGGTTCCAAAGTCCAAACATATTACAAACATATTAAATAAATAATAATTATAATTATTTCCTTATAGAATTACACTGATCCTGTGTTGTCTGTTTTGTCAGATAAAATTAGTATTTACGACGCAAACTATTCGCGGTATTCACTGAATGAGTTGTTCACCCGGTTTAAGAATTAAGGCGAAGGATTTTATTCCCAACCCGACCCCTGCAATTAAAACGCACCCGAAGGGTTGCATCGCTTTCGATATTGCGAGCACGTCCATTGTTTTAATCTACTCTGCAATCCAGAAGGATATTATACAGAATGATAATATTCTCCACTATATCTTGACACTTGCTACTTAATAATAGTGAAGAGCTTGTTTCTCAAACTGAGGTCAAACGTAGCTGGTCGTTGCCAGTCTCGCAGAACATGGTAGTGTTATACTTGATTGAAATATTAATTTCTTGCCCCGCCGTGATAACTGTAGAAATAATTTCGCCGCTTAAATCGCTTCGAAGTAAAGAAGCTTACCGCAATGTTCATCTCGAGATTTTTCATAAATTAATAAAATAAATAGGCATAAGACTTTAAAAAAATGACGTATTGTATGAATAGATTTAATTATACTTTATTATCATCATTCTATTATAAGAGCTAAGTCATTATATGATCATGAACGCTTTTATCTCCAACATAAAAGCATACTTGATATTATTAAATAGAAAAGGGAGAAAATTTGCTTTCCTGATAATCATTTTATTATAATAAAGCATTTCATTTCAAGATGCATGCGTTGATTACACGACGCGAATATGATTAAAAAAATATCATCCAACAACTTACAGAGTAAATACACTAGTAGACGGGCATTGTTAACTAAATTAGATATTTTATTTGAATTTCCATATCAAGTTTCGTGAAAATCGAGCTTTGATATTATTTTTTATACATAAGACTAGTTTTGAAATGTAAATATGACTTAAAACTTTTCCGCTACCTTACCCATTTGATCCAAATTCTTTCTGCCGGACACTAAACATGAGCAGTTATAAAGTCAAATATATAATAAAAATTACTATATATAATAAAATTATTCAATTTAAACATTAAACGCTCGTTGAATGAGAAAATCTGTTTCACTACATTATATTGAAGTTTGAATTTCAGCATAATGTACAAAGCACGAAAGTGATTAGTCAAAACAACTTCACTCAAGTGGATAGCCACAACATTAATCAAATAGCTATACCTAATAACAGTATAGATATCGCAAACGCCTTACTGTAAGTATGGCTTATATTATCCAATTTGGGAATTTCAAGAAACTATAAAGGCGCCGAATTTCACGCTCGGCTAATAGCCGGCAACACCTGCGAACGTACTCATTAGCGGCAACTCAGAATTGTCGTCGATTAAAATCACTAGCGTTATATCCAACGCTAATTACTTTAAGTAATGAATACCTCTTATATTAATAGTTATTTTGATAGCATTTCCTGTTGGTTGTATGTTTGACTCGTAATTACACATGCAGTAAGTAAATTGAAATACAATCTTGAAAACAAAGATTTTAAACAATGGGTTAAAACAACATGTGAGGTCAAAAAAAAATCAGTTATTTTGATAATATTACCTATATTTTCAATTAATTTTAAATTAGCAAGGTGGTTGTTTTACATTAGGTGTTGGGTTAAATCTTTTCAGCATTATCAAAGCTTCATATTAAGTTAGCATCGTTGTAAAGCAAACATTTGTATAAGTCCGTCCAATTTAATGTATTTATCATTAACACACATATTTACAGGCGCGGTCCGAAGGGGGGGTCACAGGGGACATGACCCCCCCCCCAAAATCTAAGGTCAAATTGAAAAATCTCAAAAATTTGCCAAATAATAAAAGGAAATTTCTAGCTATCGCCTAACAGCGATAAATTTATAGTTTGCTGACATCTAGTGGTGTTTTTATGAACATGATGAAACATGTTAGAAGAGCGATTAACAGGTTTAGCTCTTCTAAACATTCACCCGGAAATAGTACAAGAATAGACGTCTCAAATATTATCACCCGATTCGCAAATACACAAAGACGACTTCCATTTGTTTTATAAGTAATGTATAAAACCGACTTCAAAACGTTACAAATCGAAACTAAAAACAGAAAAAATAATTTTAATTACTTAGTTATTGTTGGAGTCGGTCCCAGCCAAGAAGGACAGTTTTATCCTGCCTTTGCAATGAACTTTCGAACTGATATTTTGATTATATTTACAAATTATTACATACATTCATTAAATTGTATTAAGATTATTTTGCTTTGGCTGGCACCGACTTCAACAACAACTAAGTAATTAAAATTATTTTTCTGTTTTTAGTTTCGATTTGTAACGTTTTGTTAAAAAATAATTTATTTTTAATTTTTTTGTGGAAATTAGATATTTTGTTTAAATATAATATTGGTAGGCTAACTAAACTACTGCTCCAATAAGTCAGTAAAGTTTTGGAGTTTACGACAATATAAGTCAATCGAGATTTGTCGTCTATTTTTCCACGTAACTCCTAGACGTTAGGTTAGGTTAGGTTAGGAAGGAAGATGTATCTTCTATTATCAGATCAACCTAATATCTTGAAGGAATGCGACTATCGGTTCATAAGTACGTATAATATTAAAAGAATTTTCTTTCAACTCCTAACCGTTGAGGAGATATACCTTACATCATCACAAATTCTTGAAGAGCTTTAGAAAATATATGAAAAACGTAATAAATGCCTATAAAATTTGAGAGTTGCCCTGGATTTCCTTAGGATCCCATCATCAGGTCCTGACTTGGTGATAATGCGAATATCTTTGAAGTATACCCTACCGAACAAAAAAAATTGTAATCGGCCAACATTTGACGCAGAAATTAATGAACAGACATAAAAAGAACCGTCGAGGAATTGTACCTTCCATCATCAGCTCATCCACATGAAATAATGATTTTCAGACACAAATGCTTGAACATCTTTAGAAAATATATCAAAAACTTAATAGGTGCCTATAAAATTTGAGAGTTGCCTTCGATTTCCCTAGGATCCCATCATCAGAATCTGACTTGGTGACAATAGGACCCCCTCGGAGCTATACTCTACCGAACAAAAGAAAAATTTTTGAAATCGGCCCACAGACGGCGGAGAAATCGGTAAACATATAAAAAAAATATATACCTACAATGGAACATATAACCTCCTTTTTTGAAGTCGGTTAAAAAAAATTGTGTCTTGTGCAATAGTGTGTATTGAGTGACCCCCTCCAAAATTTCAGGCTGCGACCGCGCCTGCATATTTAACTTATCGATCGTCGATTTGAAGAAAATACGAGGATATTTTAAAATCGCGAAATCTCCTAAGTTTTAATGTTTTAATTTTAATTGTTCTGGCTCTTGACCCATATAATTATTGAACACTAACAAATTATGTAGATCTGTGGAATCTTATATAGTTCTCACTGATGCTTATTTATTCAATAAGTACGTTTGTTACCTGCAATTAACTGAAATCATATTGTGAATTATGAATTATGAAAAGACCATTAAAAATAAAGAGAAAATTTGCTATCTACAGTTTATTTAACTGTTTGTAAAATCTTAATGCCGTGGTCCGCTTAATGCTAATGAGGTAGCGCATTATACGGATTGTTTCGTGCCGAGAGAAAAATTAAAACACAGTCACCGAAATGAGACAATATGGGAAGATTTTTTATGGGAAACTATTTTATAACTATAAATGAAACTATAAATGCAACTTTAATTATTAATATTAGTACTTTAAGTAATATTGTAAATTTTTTTTGAGTGGAACCCTTTTTTTCTAAAATAAAAGAAGCCTAAGGTACCTACTACTTATATATTATTTAAATGCCAATGTAAATCTCGTCAAAAACTGCCCAGTAACTGCTTCAGTGATTAACCGAAACAAACTGATAGACTGACTAAATGTTAAAAATTGTGATTTTATTTATAAGTACCGCATGCATTTTGTAAAAGCTGTTATGTTTATCTTACAAACATACACTTAAATGTTGTTTGTATATAGATGATTCGATTTCCACAGTGTACGGTAAAATCAAACATGGTTTTTGTCGCACTGTTCGTGTTTGGAATTGTGTTTAAAATTATTAATAAATAAATAAATAATGAAATTGAAATAAATATAATTTTATATTGTATCACGCTATACGGCTATAAGTAAGAAAGAAGAACTCCGCAAGCTCGTTACTAAACTCAAACAATATTTTACTTGAAAAATGTTTTTAGAACTTTTAGAATGGAAAGTTCCATTAAAAACTATGTAGCACTGAAACTTGTTGGATCTCTTGTTACAGTTGTGTACATTGTTAAGTTTGCTAACTGTTAATATGGAGGACTCTTGAATAGTGCTAATGAGCATAGCCATTACAGTGTGCGTGCCTGAAGCACGGGAGGTAATCTTTAGATAGCCTGAAGAGTCCTTAGGTCTTTTGCGTACGAAAAGCGGATGCGAATTCGTTTTCAAATGTTAATGAATAGAATTACTATATATGTATACATAATATTATGCTTTTTTTGGTATTAAAACATTTAATTTTGTTAAATGAGTATTTAATTCATTGTTTTACTAATGTATTTAATAATCTAACCTTAATTATTATCAAACAAAGATTTTTTTCTATTCATTCAAATATATCCTTTTGTATAAATTCTAGTTCATTACACTATTATTACTATATATTAGGTTAATAGACAGTGGTAGCCCAGCGGTAACGCGTCGCTTGGATAACCGAGTGATGCGGGTTCAAATCCGGGTCTCGCACCTCTGATATTTTCATGTGCGAATCATTTATATCATGATTACCATTTGTCTTACGGTGAAGGAAAACATCGTGAGGAAACCTGCATGTCAGAGAAAACCTAACAAGTTTTTCGAAAGACATGTGAAGTCCGCCAACACGCACTAGGCCAGCGCGGTGGACTATGGCCTGATCCCCCTCGTACTGAGGGCGGCCCGCGCCCAGCAGTAGGACGTTAAAAAGGGCTGTTGATGATGATGATATATTAGGGTACACCCTAGGTTTTTTTTTAATTCTACAAATATTTGTCATTAAAATTCACTTCTCTCGACGTAGTAATTACCATTTATTACATCTAAAATATCATGTCGTATAATTCTATTTAATTACATTATTTTGAACTTATTCCTAGTGTGTACAAAGCCTAAGCAGGAATGACACATTTGGAATTAAAGTACACTTAGGAGACCTTTAGGTGCTTTGTTACAATATCATGAGAGATGACTTTTGTTGTTTTTAATCTCGGTTGCGTAGTACAAGTCCTTGTTAACAGTGTCTACGTGATGATACTGCTACGAGCGAAAAGTCTGCCCTCCAAGCAATGGACGTGTGAGAGCACTACACTGAAAAAGCAGTATGAGAGTTACCTCTCAGTGATGCTTTAAATAAACATCTATCTGTTTTAACTATTAAGGACATACTTTATCTATATCATTAGTTGAATGATTACACATTTGGCTCAGTTTGTAGTGACCCTACTTGCTGTGCCAGCGGTTGCGGATTGGAGTCCCGCTGGGGGCGTTTGTGTGAAAAGTATTCCAGTCATGGGTATTTATTTATAGTACGTATGTATTTAAAGTGATGTATGTAGTGTATCAACTATCTGGTATCCATGACACATGCCTCGTAGCTTAATGTCAAACTAGAAGGTGCTGCGTGTTAATATTCCAAAATATGTAATAATCATCATATTCAATTTAAATAACACAAATAAGAAGCAAATAATTCTTGCACATAAATAAAACAAAATACAACCAAATGATAACAAAATCAGAAATCCAAACATATGCCGAATAAGCTAAAGTTAATTAAACAAAATTTCTATACCGCTTTCTGTTCTGCAAAAATTATTCCCGTACAATTCACTTTCGAAGTTAAATATTTACATTTCAACATTGTAATTGTACGAAGGCATTGAGTGAAAAGTGCCAGATTTAATCATTAACAAATAATTCCCGGCTGTTTTCACGAAGAAACAAAGACGGCTTACATCAAAAGAGATTTCGCAATTAACGATGTGAATATTACAAGTTGTATTAAACGCCAATATATTACGGGACGGTTAAACCGAAATTCCCCAGCCGTAAATAAATCCTTCATTATCAACTGTTTAAAAATTCAAATAGCCTCGTTTCTTTCGTTTGTGAAATGCGGATTAATATAAAATGTATCGCTTTAAACAATAGCAAGGAGCGGGTGAAGCCCACTGGGAAGTGATTCGAGTTCATCGTAACGAATGCCTGAAGGCGTGTTTTATCTGCTGAATAAAAGTATTCTGTAGTTGCACGATCTAATGATGCTACCTGAAAATATACCTTGTGGAGATGTGTTCCTTTGTTGTACGCTCTCAGAAAATCAAGTGGGGCTTGTGTGAGCCTCATCGCCTCTACACAAAAAAACAAGTTTAAACACAAGCGAGAATAATAGGGATTTTTCATCTAAATTTTAGCCTCCTTCATGATGGTTCTGGTAGTTAAAGGAATTTTAAATAGCAGAATGAATTATTAAAGAGGTATTTACTACCTTGTTATTGTTTAACATGTGTGTATTTTATTAGCTTTACATTTAGTAACCTCGATGGGATTTCATTAAGCAATATAGATTTTTTTATTATTATTTATAATGCGTTTTTTTACTGGCTATAAGTCGTAGTCTTGTTGGTCTGTCTAAACTAAACAACTGCTCTTTACCAAAGTCAAGGAAACACTTGTTCCGGAAAAATAATATTGGTAGTAAATCTATTTTGTGTTACTATGCACTCAATTCAATAGTAAATATTTGTGAGCGGGGTTGGGCGGCGGCTGATTGCGAAGTTGAAGCAGAAGCGCAAGGCTTTTAAGAAAATATACCAGCAAAATAATACTCGTATAAGATGGTAGTTTAGAATAAATAACATTTTACAATTTTATTTAAATATTACACACAGCGCCATCTAGTTCCGTGGTAAGCTACGAGGCTTGTGTCACGGATACCAGATAGTTCATACACTATACGTATACTCGTATAAATATAAATAGATACATATTATAAATGTAAGCATAAAACACCCATGACTGGAGTACAAACATTCGTACGCAACAAATGAATGTCCCCAGCGGGACTCAAACTCGCGACCGCTGACACAGAAAGTAGGGTTCCAAACTGAGCCAATCGTCGTGTTTTCTGTGTATATATGAGAAGGTTTTAAAGAAAAACCTAGATGGTGGTATTAGAGCGTATCCGTGCTCTATTTTGCGGGTGGACGACGTCACTAATTGCGTCTCGTTTGGAAATTACGGCTCCTGCAATTAACCTATATCCATTTGCATCTTTTAACGTATGTAGTACGTATTGAGAACTTTTACCTTTGAACAGCATGTCGGATACATTTTTAAACATAGTAAATAACAAGCGTGTACTAAGCCAAGGTGTCATTTCGATCACACGTCTATTAATTAAAACTGCAACTTAAACTCACTTATTTCTTTTGATGCATTCCTTTTGTATTTTTATTTTTTTACACCGTGGTCCAAAATAACGTTGACAAAATTACAAAAGTAATATTTCAAAATTGGAATGCTTTGCGTTCTATTTTGTTTTTCTTTATTCTTTCTTCATTCTTTGGCACCATTTTAATATAGTTTGTTGGCTAAAAAGTATTAAAATATTTTTATTACGTTATGTCAGAGCAGCATGGAGCCATAATTTCTTTGTGTGAGAGTAGAAAACGGCAGTTTGAGATAGTAAACATTCTTGGTGTTGCTCGTCAGCTACTTTCTTCAGTAATTAAACGCTATGTTGAGCTCGGCAACATCGGAGACCGTCCTGGGAGAGGACCTAAAGGACTGTTCGAACTGCTAGGAACCAACACATTGTCAAACAAAGATTAGTACGAAATCCACATACCGAAGTGAGAAAAATGTCGTGGGACTTGGGGATAAGTCGTTGCACCATGCAGCATATAGTGAAATATGATCTCCTATTGATACCATACAAACTCAGAAAAGCGCAATTGCTTACGGAGAAAGACAAAAAAGTTCGCCTCGAGAGATGTCGTTTGCTTAAACAACGCTCCGCTGCTTCGAATTGGAAAAATATCTCATTTTCCGCCGAAAAATTGTTTTCGATAGAACAAGCCCATAATCACCAAAATTACAGGATCTGGTCTTTCACTCGTCCTGGAGCTGCTGCAGTCATTCCACGTCGCCAAAATGCAAAATCAATTATGGTTTGGGGTGCAATTTGCGCCACTGGCAAAACTCCCCTCGTTTTTGTAGAAAATGGTATACAAATTAACAAAGTAAATTACCGACGAGACATCCTTGAAACTGTGGTTCTTCCTTGGAGTCAACAGCACTTTGGTAACCATCCATGGATATTTCAAACAGACTCTGCTCCTGCTTACTGGGCTTTAAGCGATCAACAGTAGTGCAAAAGCAATTTCCCTGATTTCATAAGCTCAAAAGAATGGCCACCCTACTCGCTTAGCTGAATCCAATGGATTACAGTTTATGGTCAATCTTAGAGGCAAGGACCTGTTCTAAGCCTTATAGAATTGTTGATGACCTGAAGGCTACTCTTACACGGGAGTGGGACAAAATATCTATTAAGGAAGTGCGGAAAATTGAGGAAAATTTTACCATGCGTTTGACTCTATGTATTCGCGCTAAAGGAGGTTATTTTGAAGTCAAATAGGGATTCTTGTAAAAAATAAGTTGTATTTTTATAATTTATAGCATAATTTCATTTAAGTTTAAAATTAATAAAATTATTTGAAAAATCACTTGTCAACGTTATTTTGGGCCACCCTGTATTTAACTTGTAGATATGATAAATAAGTAAGTGAATCGATTTACTTGCTTCATATAAAGACTTTAAAGTAACAAAGTGGTATTCATTTTCAAGCGGACTATAAAAAAGATATTGGTGGTTGCAGGTTGTTTTTTAAAATGACAATACAGAAACCAACTGATTGTTTTTCTATTAATAAGAAGTTTTGGAAATTTCTTGGTATTTCTTCATCAGTACAGTCTAAATTCTATAATTGGTACTCAAAAATGTTTATACTAGTATTCGTTATTATGTACGATACATTAATTACTATAAATTTCTTTTACTTGCCAAGAGATTTGGATCATTTTATTGAAGAGATGATATTTTATTTTATGGAATTATCGGTTGTGGCAAAAGTAATGACATATATAGTAATGCAGCGTAAGATAACTGAAATACTCGACGTATTGGACAGTCAAATGTTCCAGCCTGCCACTGAAGAAGGAGTGCGGATTATAGGCAAAGCGATGAAGTTTAATGTGGAATATTGGAAAATCGTAGCAATTGTTTCCTGTTTTTCTCATTCGGTTCATATTGTATCTCCTTTGTTAGCTTATTTATTCTTAAAAGTACCGTTGGTTCTTCCGGTTTGCAGTTATTCTTTTTTAACAGAAAGTATTAAGGAAATGTTTATGTACCCTTTATATTTATATCAGACTCTCGGAATGCATATGCACATGCTATATTGTATACATATTGATACATTTTTCGTGGGACTAATGATATTTACGATAGCTCAATTGGAAATACTAGAAGTTAATCTTTCTACTATCACTAATATTCCTCGTGTTCAAGCAAACGGAACAGATTCTATAGATTCATCTACAGAGTTACGATATATTGAGGAATTGAATAAATCTATTAAACATTTCAGGGACGTTATCAAGTAAGTATTATTTTCTCCACTCGGTTTAATGTGTAACGCATAATATAATTTAATGCGATCGGTTGAAAGAAGTAGAAGTCAATACAATGCACCATCTAGTTAGGTATAGTTAATAAAGGTTAATTGTACATATTTACATCAAAATCTTTTTTTTTAACCATAGTTATGCGTAATATTAATACTTAATAGCATTTTTGTGTTCAAGGAAATTTTAGATTGTATTCATAATATTGCGAAGTGCTGAAATTAAATTTTACGATAGACAGTAATTGAACAACTATATAAAGACTGTACTTGCTCAGTTTCTCGCCGGTTCTTCTCAGTAGAACAGTTTTCCGAGCCGGTTGTAGTATACTTACAGACTTACAGACTGATATTTAATTTTAATAATTTAAAAATAACTATTCAAAAGACCTTGTAAAAGTCTATTTCAACAAAGAATATTTTGATTTGATTTGTACGGAATTTGATGAAATTCAAAAATACTATTTTTATCCACTCTGTTTGTTTAATGAGAGCGAAATAACCGGCAAAACAAGGCTCGAATAAAACAAATAATAATTTGGGGGAAATATCTAATTCAAAAGACAGTGGTAGCCCAGCGGTAACGCGTCGCTCGGATAACCGAGTGATGCGGGTTCAAATCCGGGTCTCGCACCTCTGATATTTTCATGTGCGAATCATTTATATCATGATTACCACTTGTCTTACGGTGAAGGAAAACATCGTGAGGAAACCTGCATGTCTGAGAAAACCTAACAAGTTTTCGAAAGACATGTGAAGTTCGCCAACACGCACTAGGCCAGCGCGGTGGACTATGGCCTGATCCCCCTCGTACTGAGGGAGGCCCGTGCCCAGCAGTGGGACGTTAAAAAAAGGGCTGATGATGATCTAATTCAATAATATGTATTTCTAGCATTATGTGTTTTTGTTAATCTTAAAATTATTATATGGTTAGATGATATACAAATGGTTTGAGTAATTTTTTACATTACAGATTTTGCGATTTAATTGAAGAAGTTTTCAGCGTGGCGCTGTTTGTTCAATTTAGTATGGCATCTAGTATTATTTGCGTTTGCTTATTTCGGTTTACACTAGTAAGTTTTTTGAATTATTTAATTTAAAGTAGTGAAATATATATTGTTGGCTAGCATTTTCTAAATATGTTAGAAATATGTAGATACGACATTGGTAGTCCAGTGGTACAGCGATTGCTTGGATGGAGTGATACCGGTTTAAATTCGGGTCTCGCGCTTCTGATATTTTCATATGTGAATCTTTTCTATCATGATTACTATTTGTCTTTCGGCGAAGGAAAACGTCGTGAGGAAACCTGCATGTCTGAGAAAACCTAGCAAGTTTTCGAAAGACTTGTGTTGTTGTCAACCCGCACTAAGCCAGCTCAGTGGACTATGGCCGGATGCCCCTTGAATTGAAGGGAGACCCGTGCCCAGCAGTGGAACGTTTAAAACTACGCTGAATTACTTATATAGTACACATACAACCACGAATGAGTTTTGCCTGGCATGGGTGCTGATGCTCGAAAATATGCTAGATTCTCTCAGATCTACTGCTTTCCTCACAATGTTTTCCTACTTTGTAAGTCAAGTCACTTTGTTGGGAATGATTCGCGCCTGATGTAGAGGTGTGGGACATGGGATTTGAAACCGCTTCACTTGGACTTCTAGGCGAGTCTTATATCTAGACTACTACAAATATGTATTATAATAAATCAAATGTGCAATTAGATACATATTTTTAAAAACAATATATTGATTTATTTATAATGATTTTGATTCAATATATAATATATTTTTATTTTTAACATTTGATAGAGATGATATTGACGATTTTTAATTTTTATCATTTAAAATTTAAACCTAATAGATGCATAAAATTAGTACGTACGTGCGTACTATGTGTTGTTTTAATCTTATAAATCTCTTCCTTCAGCCTGCCCCAATCCAATACTACATGTTCTTATCAACTTACTTGTTTATTATGACAGTACTAATTATGGTGCCATGTTTTTTCGGTACTCGAATTATGACAAAGGTAATTAAATTATAATATTTTTGTAGCAATTCCTTTTAAAAAGTCATAGTATGTATCCCGTAATCGAACAATTGAAAATTATAGGCATTTTTGTAAATTTGACAAAATATAAAATAGCCAAGTAAATTTTTCATCCAAATAAATAATATATAATATTATGTAACACATACATTTTTTATAGTTAATTAAGCATAATATAAAGCGTTGGCTTCTCTTATTTTCTCTTCTCTAGTATAACACTTCTACGGTCAACTCACACATTTTGAAGAATTAATTAATAATTAATGCGAGAATTAAACCTTTATAACAAATTATATATAACATAATGTACCTACATTTTTTAAACTTAAATCACAAAAAGTCCTTAATTGTTGATTCTTGTTCCTAAAGTACACCTTAAATAGACTAAATATATTTTACTTTTAGAGTTGCTTATTATCACAAGCAATTTACGATTGCGACTGGACGCCTCGATCCCGACGGTTCAAGAGCACCATGAGACTCTTAGTTGAAAGGGCTAATCGTCCACTCTCTATTACTGGGTGGAAGATGTTCCCGCTCTCACTAAATACTTTTACCTCTGTAAGTTTAATAGCTTTCTTTTATATTACTCAGTACTACATTTACAACCCTGTATACTACTAATTTGGAATTTATAAATTTATTTTTCATTACTTGAGTTTAACGATAGTAGTTAATTGACTTTATTTTTGTTTTCTCTTCAAAGTATTTCTAATTTTATTTCTTTTTCGTTATCTTGTAATTGAGTTTCTTATTTCTAAGTAATAAGGTTAAATAAAAAATATCGTAACCCTGTAGGTATAATGCGTGTTAAGGATTCTTTCTACATTATTTTATAGTTTTATTTATACATTTTATTTAAATATAATTCACCTTAAGAAAAATTTAAAAAACACACTAAGTATGTACCTATACTAAATTTATAAGACGGGTGAGTCTTTAGATAATCTCACAACCTCTAACTTTAATATTCATGCCATGCCAAATGTCAAAAGATTTTATACATATTTCTGCATATTTTCTTTTTGTGAAACAAACTAGAGGTTTTTATTTTAGTTACAAATCAGCAATCAATAATGGTACACACATGGTGTGTTCCTTGCTTTTATGCAAAGTGAAATCGTGACTATTCATTTAACTTTATAAAGATTAGATTTACTTAATACAAAATAAATATAAACATATTATGTATTGCTATAATAATTTAAATATGAATGAAATTGTTCCAGATAATGAATACCGCGTATTCATTCTTCACATTATTGCGGAATGTGCAAACAAGAGAGCATTGATTGACAGAATAATTAAATTTCAGTATAATATTCCTATAGTATCTATAAAATTACCTGCACTAGTAAATGTAATGAAAGCATTTTATTTTACCTCAGTACAAATGTCTCACAATACTATCGGAGACAAAAGCGTTGTACAGCAGTTCATCTGTTAGCAGTGGCCGTAATAAGGCGTGTTCTTGGAGAACGAAAAAGGAAACAATGATTTTCCCGGGACTAGATAAATAAGATGTTCGAACGTGACGAGGGTATCTTTACAGTTTTTATAGAATCTTTTAGTAAGTGTAGCATTGTCCTGGCTGTGGTCCATCCGATTCTCTTTGTTTAGGCTGAACGCATTGTTAATGCAAAGAAATGACTGCGGCATTTTCTGTTTCAAACTTATCTTGTGAGATAGACAAGGCTATACTTAGTCTTAGTTAAATTTAGGTCCATTTAAGTTTATATAATACATTCTTCGGTAACGCGAATATTTGACATTTTAAATAAAACTTAGTTATTATTTAGTTCTCGATATTTTGAGAGTTGTACGGTAATTATTGTCACGGTAGATATTTTAGACATTTTCAATTATTATCTTTTAATATTATGGTAGTTACTGATAAAAATAATAAATAAATATGTTGGAACATTATAACAAAGGCTTGTGTTCCGGATACCAGATAGTTGATATACTACACATATATAAATTTTAAATACATACATATTATAAATATAAACAGCCATGACTAGAGTACAGACATTCTTGCTCAACAAATGAATCCAGCTGGATTCAAACCCGCGACCGCTGGCTCAGAAAGTAGAGTCACTACCAACTGAGCCAAACGTATCATCATACAAAAATGATACTAAAGTACCTTACACTTAATTTTAATTTTTTTTAACTTTCATATGGTTTAATTTATATTGTAATATTAAACATCACAACATTTATTTAAAATGCTAAGTATATATTAAAAATACCTACATTATTATTAAAATTATTATAATGAAACAATTACGCCATATTAAAATATATCAGGAACCATTTTTCGGTAGCTCAAGGATGATTTAGGAACGGTACTTGAATGTACAAGTAATGTCGTCAATGAAAAATAAATTTAGGATCCTGATACTTTGGGTTTTCGCTATGTACGTTCTGCAGAGAACTGAAACCCTTTTATTAAAGCATATATTACAACACGTCCCGTCAGTGACACTGAATAATATGCTCTTTGTTGCGACTATTCTTTGTGAAATTCGTCCAATTTCAGATTTTATTGCGTGACATTATTTATTACTTTTGTAAAAAATAGTATTTGCTTTATAAAATATTTATATTTTAATACGCTTTCAAATTTCCATTCATGAGCCAACATTTTTATTTAAGACGTCACTGCGTATATTTTAACGATTAGTATAAATTTCTCAGAGATGGGATTTTACCGCAGTAAAAAGTATTCTATAATAATGTTGCAAAAATCCTAATGTAAAAATTAAAGCAATACTCATTTTTTTTAATGGTAATGTAAAATTTACTCATTGTTCATTACATAGTTAATGAGTAATGTAAAATATTACATTAACTCAATAAATAGTTAATGAGTATTGTAACGAACTCATTCTTCATTAAAATATAAAAAATGAGTATTGTAAAGACATACATTACTCATTAAAAAAAAATGTGTAATGTAACACATTACACATTATATCGATAAAAATTCATTACTAACCAATATAAACTGATTTCAACAAATAATCTACAATTTATCACAAATTCAACTTGGATCTTGTTTAAATTTCGAAAGAATAAATTAAGCACTTTTCAGAACTTTGAATGAATGAATGAATGAAAATACTTTATTGCACACAAAATAAATAGATTACATTACTAGACAACAATATAAGATATCATTGCTATGCAAAGGCGGCCTTATCACTATTAGTGATCTCTTACAGGCAACCTTTAACGTAAGAAAAACATCAAAAGTAATGGAAGGGTAGTGCTAGCTTATAATACATAGTAGGTACTAATATAAAAATATAATTTAAATAAAAAAATAATAATAATATATATGATATATAATATATATGATATATAATATATATGATATAATATTATAATACATAATATATAAATATAATAATAATAAAAAACAATAACTAAGAAATTTAAATTATGATGGTAAGATAGTTAATTTTGTAATGATAGATAATATTGTTTTACTAGACTCTTAAATATGTTTAGTGACGGTGAATGCCGTATATCATAAGGTAGTTCATTCCACAGCTCCACACAATTTGCTGTAAACGATTTATTGTACCTTTGTGTATGACATGTAGGATAAATTAATTTGTTATCCCCCTGGGATCGAAGTTCCACCCGAAGAGGTGTATTAGCTGATGTAAAGAAAGAAAAACGTTCTTTTAAATAGGATGGAGAAGAAGCGTGATAAAGAATACAGTAGAGAAGAGATAGTGCATGGAGATTGCGTCGATGCCGAACAGTTAGCCATTCAAGTTTTTTCCGGTATTCTGATATGTGGTCGTATTTTTTTAGACCAAATATAAATCTAATGCAAAGATTTTGTAAGCGTTCTAGTTTATCCAGAAGGTCTTGAGATAGGTCTAAATAACATACGTCAGCATAATCTATTATAGGCAAAATGAGAGAATTTGCTAAGGCAATTTTGGTCTTAATGGGAAGAAAATTTTTCCACTTTTTTAAGCATCCAATAGTAGCAAATACTTTTCGGCTGATATTAGAAACTTGTGACTTCCAGGACATTGAGTTGTCAATCAAAATACCAAGATTTTTGACAGTATCTTCATAAGGTAGTAGAGTACTCTCAAAGAATACCTGAGGAATGTTGTTCAGGGAATGAAGTTTATTAATGAGCTTCAAGCTACCGATAATAGAAAGTTGTGACTTAGCAGGATTTAATGTTAAACCATAAGATTTACTCCATGTACTTATTATGTTTAGGTTAGAATTAATGAGATTAACAGCATGGGCGATATCTTGTATAGGAGTTGTTACATAAATCTGTAAGTCATCAGCATATAAATGGAACGGAATTGTCAGCAAATCAGTAACTGTGTTTATAAAAACAGAAAACAGAAGAGGAGAGAGTACTCCACCTTGTGGAACTCCAGCCTGTAGAGCACAAGTGGATGATAACTTATTATTTAGGCGTATACATTGTAGACGGTTACATAAGTATGAACGGAACCAGGTTACTGCATTAGATGATATATTTATTTGTTCAAGAACAGCAAGAAGTAAATCAAAGTCTACGGTGTTAAATGCATTTGAAAAGTCAAGAAGAGCTATAATTGTAACTTGTTTATTATCCATCCCATGTCGTATATCATCGCATACTTTAGTTAAAGTTGTTGCAGTGCTATGCCCGGATCTAAAGCCAGACTGGTAAGGGCTTAAAAGACTATTTTGGTCAAGAAAGGAAGATAATTGATTATGAACAATTCTTTCTACAACCTTAGACAGGAAAGGAAGAATAGAGATAGGACGATAGTGAGAATAGTTTGAAGGATTAGATAACTTAGGAGTTGGAATGATATGAGCCAGACGCCAAACTTGCGGGAAAGAGTTAGATGAAAGAGAGAAATTAAATATGTGACAGAGAATAGGCATTATATAATCAATGGATAAGAGAATCATTTTTCTACTAATGCCATCACTTCCTATAGCATCTGATTTGATTGACATTATGTTTTTTTTAACTTCATCAGGCGATATACATTTAAAATTGAATGGAGTAATGTTTGAACGAAGGCGTCGGCTTAATGAATTAAGCGTGCTTATTTTATTATTGGTATTTATTGACACAGATGTAAAATGTTTATTAAGTTTTTCAATGTCAATATTAGTCGGCATAGTGTGCTGCTGCCGCCCTATTCCTAAGGAAGATAAGAAACGCCATACTTTACCCGAATCATTTCCGCTAACAGATTCATGAATATATTTGCGTTGGGCATCACGACATGCCTTACTACACTTATTACGTAAATTTTTGTATTTATTTAAGTTATCATCAGTAGCATGTAATTTATATTTACGCTTAGCATTATTTCGCCTTAACATTAGTGCTTTAATCTCCTGGGATAGCCACGGAGCTGGGAGATGTTTGAGTTTAATAGGCCTTAGGGGTGCGTAAATATCAAACAAGTCCACTAAGAGGGAATTAAAAATACTCATCTTTTCATCCACTGTAGGAGCATTGAACACGCAGTCCCAATCGATATTGTTGAGATCTATCAGGAATTTGTCATTGTTAAAGTGCTTAAAGCATCGCCTCATAACGACTGTCGGCTTTATCTTGGGTGGACGAATTCTAAATGACATATAGACTAAATCGTGATAAGAAAATGCTTCGGCTGGAATTTGCCCATGCAAGTCGACAAGGTTACGAGACGAAACCACAATTAGATCCAACAACGACGGGGTACAGTTGGGAAAAAAATGAGTAGCATTACTCGGAAGGATGTGGAGATTACAACTGGTAACAATATCCTTTAAGCGGTTAGCGCGGGAGTCATTCTTAATTAGACATGTGTTGAAGTCTCCCATTATGATTGTGTGATCAGCAGTTGTAACATATTTTTCAAGCAAAGTTTCAAAAGTATGAAAGTAATTTATCTGCAGAGATGGGCTATAGAAAACTCCTAATAATACCTTCAAGTTACCAAACAAAACTTCAATAAAAATATGTTCAGCAGTTTCAGAGTATGGAGACGGAGATTTGTCTAGGACTGTAAAAGGTATATGACTACGCAGATATATTGCTACACCTCCACCGCCTTTATTAGTTCTATCGTTACGTATAAGGTGGAAGCCCGGTAGAGCATAGGAGGTCGAAGGAAGCTCAGGTTTAAGAAATGTTTCTGAAATCAGTATTGCGTGAATATTTTTACTGCTAAAGGAATCCACAAAATCTACATAGTGCCCAGGTATACTTTGCGCATTTATGTGAACTACATTAAAGTTTTTGTTTAATGAAGAGAAAGTCGAATCTAAGTGAGTACTTAATGGTACAGTGGTGCTGTGGTAACTATCCTCTGATGTTGTAGAATTATTGGCAGAGTCATAAATACTATCGTCATCTGATACAATATTCAAAGTGTCTGTAAAACTCATAATGATAAAAATAATAATATATATAGGTACTTATAAAATATATATAATAATTTTATGTGTTTATGTAAAAATATATATACAATAAACGTATATTAACTATTTTTAAAAGTTATAAAAAAAGATATAAAAAAAAATAATTATTTCAAATACACCTTTACCAGCCAGCAGCTTATAAGAGATCAACTAGGCTCTAAACTTAATACTATACATTTTAATCAAAAATAAATTCTATCAATAACTATAGGTGTAGCTAACAAAAGTTTTACCTTTAAACATACAAAAATACTAAATGAATCCTGTATTTTAAGAATCTAATTACTGTGTTTGGTATTCAAACCAAAAAAAGAAAAAAAACTGCATTTCATTCTCTACAATGCCAACTACTGAACTTATACTATAAAAAATTGATTAAGAAAAAAAAACCGGATATGCAAATTAATCCGAAGAAAATAAAGTTCAAAATTTTTGTACTCATTGCTTACCTAATGACAAATACTATTTATTATCTGTTTCCTATTACGTACGATCGCAAGTGATTAGGTACCTGTGATCTGTGCAAGTGGCAATGACAACTGTCAACTGAAGATTTGACATTTTTTGTTTTGTTGTGACTTGTGATTCTGATTTCTAATTAATGAGTGTGAAGTAGGTAGTAAACAAACATTTATCAATTATCACTTACACTTTCAATACATTAATATACTAATTTCAATATATATAATAATTAGAGGAAACCATTATAAAAAGATATAATGAAATGTTGCTAACATGATACAATGAAATGTTGCTAACATTGGATATCTATATACATGTATACACCAACTGTTACTTAAATTGTTAGAACAACTTTAGTATTTTCTTGCAAATCTTTTAGGCCTTTTTTAAATTACAATAAATATAATAATTTTTCTTCTCTTTGATTCTATTCTTAATCTTTGAGTGGAAAACAAGAAAAAAATTTTTTTAAAGTTTTGTATATATAGTGCATTTGGAGTTTCTGTAAAGATTCCTCAAGCACACACGTTATTTGATTTATATTTAGTCATCATTGATCAGCTTTTAGTTAATTTTTACTCTTTAAATTATACTCAATTATTTCACCGATAGTTAATTGTAAAAAAGTTACATTACTCATTTACATACAGTATTTTAATGTAAATTTTCAAAATACTCATTAAAATTTAAAATGTATAATGTGCGAAAAATTTCATTGCTCATTAAAAAAAAATTAATGAAAATAAATTAATTCCTCATTAAAAAAAATGAGTAATAAAATACATTACTCATTACTTTGATAATGAATAATGATACATAAAATGCATTAAAAAAGTAATGCATTTTTTACAACTCTGTTAAATCTATAATAATAAAATATAAAATTCTAGAAACAATATTTTCGTCCTCTATATAGTTAATAATGATTATTTTAATAGAATTAAAATAATAGATTATTATAATATAATGATAGATAAAAAAATAGATTATAGAGACAAAAATGAAGCAAACGTTTAGTTAGTGCTTTCCTTTTTAAAAGCAATTAAGTTTTGGTAGATGTTGGCAAACTATAAATAAAGTAAATTTCAAGAATTTGAGATGCTTAAAACAACTCGTAGTAGTTGACGGTAAAGTTAAATGAATATTTGTCCTAGAATGAGAAGGATTGCAGTGCTAATTCCGAAGGGTACCTGTTTGTCTTGTAGACATCGTGGAAATTTATTTTACAAAATTAAGCTCAGCGGAACGAAAGGCTAGAGAGCTTTCTAAGGAGGGCACCAAAATATTTAGATATAATGTAATTAATGTATAAAAATTGTATTTTATCGAATTATCCATATATAAAAATAAAGTAATTTAAAGTTACTAATTTTTTTTGCCTAAATTCAACGGTCCAGTGTGCACTGAAAATATACTCGCGATAGAAGTAGCGCAAATAGATGTGAATGGGTTTAAAACTTGCCGCACATGAAATTAGTTGTATAACTCTCGGGAATCTTCGCTCTATATGAAAACACGTCTTTGCTTTAAAGCCGAGTGAATAAGGCTAAATATGCCAGCATTAAGCACGTCATCTAAATTAATTTACGTTTTTGGGTAATTAAGAAAAAATGTAGCATACGTAATGTGCTAACACCTCAAAAATTTGCTTATATGTACTTTGTTAGAATTAGTGGGGTTGTGGTCACGTTTAGAACATTTATCATCATAATAATTTTATGTGCCTTGGGGATAAGTGAGAGCATATGTATGGCTATTTAATAATTTATTACTTCTATTAAATGCTTATTTTTCGTAATATTTGTTTTATTTTCCTTTATATTATATATGTGTAACACGAAGTGTGCTTGTCTGTCTATTACTTATATTCTCATATCGTCTACTTCAATTCCCTACTAACTACAGGCTAATTATAAGGAATTATTGTATAGTATACTTGAAGTGTTTATAAAATTATTATGGGAGCATGACCATTTTCTTTATAGATAATTCTAAAGCTTGTTAATAGTACCTAAAAAAACTCCTTAGTCTGTCTGACTTTTTATCTTTAACATTGCTGATAGTAATTTTAATACAGTACAGTAATTCTCTTTAACCTTTTTTTACAAAAATCATATACTGAATCTTTATCAATAATACCTACGTCCTACATATATAACACTATTGTATGGCACTGTATAAAAAGATTCTTTACGTTACAACAAACAAATAACTTGTATGACTTGCTCTGTATAAGAGAATACATGAGACAACCGCAGCCGCCAGCCTGCTAATCAGCCTTGGTGAATGACCACGGAATTGATCGACCAATGTTACCAGTACATCGTGCATACGCGTGTATATATAGATAAAGAAGTACACTGTGCCTCTGAGATTCGTAGTTAATTAACAAATTAACGTCTACACGATTAAATTAACAATTAAATTAAAAATTATTAAATTAAAAATTAACATATTAACGACTACACGATTAAATTTAGTTTAGATTGAATTGGAAATAAATAAAAATTTTAATATCTATATTTCTAGTTAATTGCTACAATAAATTCATTACACTTAAAATAAAAAGGTATTTTTGGCAATAAAAATATATGTGAAGGATTCTTTTAAAATTAATGTTTTCTAAATTTTTTCCATTTCCTTTCTTACTCCGTGCGTTCTATGGTTATGGGTTCTATCCTTACCAAACAAAGGTGGAAACGCTTGAACTGATTAGGCTAAAATGCGGCGTTACCAAATACACCACACAAAACACGCCTTTGAGAGTTAAAGTTGGTTTAATACTCAAAGCTTAGTGCGCTTTGTGTATCTATCGGCAAAGCGTGGGACAGTTATATGTGAGATACAGTCTTAAGGTACAATTACTACTACATATTTAGTAGTATCACTGAAACTGTAATGCGTGCTTCTATGAAACAATCTTAACTTAATAGAAAAAGTTAAAACATCGAAGATACTAATTGACTCACTCATTGTCTCATTTAATCTATTTTATTACTTTGAGATATAAATAAATTCAAACCTACCCTAGGTTTGAACAAACTTAATAATAGTATATACATTATACATATAAAATATAAAAACATAACTCAGTTCTAATCCTATTATATTAGTCCCACTGAGTTTCTTTCGCCAGTTTTTCTCAGGTCAGAGGCTTATTCTTTCCGATCTAGTAGTAGACAAATGACGTTCAGTAAGAAATTGTAATAATGTTTATGCTGAATAAAATATTTTAATTTGATTTGAGTACCTTATATAGTAACAAATATGCTCTAATAATCTACATCCATTATTAAAGTTTCACCAAATATCATTAAAACACAAAATTCTTTTATTCAGTGTTTTAAGACACATGCTCTTAAAGCAATCGTAGATATAAGAAAAGCTTCGAGTAGCGCTATTCAACTAAAAGTTTTCAACAACAGTTCAAACATTTTGTGGCGCGACGTACAACGTTCCCCTTTCAGCCATATCGAAACGAAGTCTATGAGGTTAGTATTTAATGCAACCAACTGTTCTACGCCAAGAAAATGTGAGGATAAATTAAAAAAAAGCTGCGTGCTCCTATTACTCACGTTCGTTATAAATCAACGACGCGCGTCGCGCAGTTTGTAGTGAACCTACTTGCTGCGCCAGCGGTCGCGGGTTCGAGTCCCGCTGGGGGCATACATTTGTTGACCACGAATATTTGTACTCTAGTCATGGATGTTTATATTTATAATATGTATGTATTTAAACTTATATATGTGTAGTATATCAACCATCTAGTATCCATAACTCAAAAAAACTAAGAGGGTAGTTGCAAAAATATCATGATTTTATTTCATTTATGACACTGTAGCATAGTGGCTGGTAAGTTCAAATTTTTTACCGACTTAAAAATAGTAGAGGTTTTTCTGAATGTAAAATTTCTTTATGTATAGGTAGCGTTTATCTTTGTTTATTGTAAAGTTATTTAATTTTTTACTCTTTTTCGTTGGAATAGGCTTTCACGTAAAAGCGGTCCCATAAAAAATTGAGAACAATCTGCCCACAGTGGCGAATAATTAATTTTAAGGCGATTTTAACGTTGGCGTACCTTCAAAATTAAAAAAAAAACAACTCTTATTGTACAATTATTAAATTTTCATATGAATTGTATTAGTTACTAAAATATGATTTTGAAACTTATTATCAAAGATAACTCAAAGAAATTTTCTAAGTAAAAATATAAGTATTAAATACTTCTAAGGAAATGGCGAAGAATCACCAATAATCCATGTATTAAAACGGTTGGATCCTTATATTATAACATATAAGTGAATATTGGAGTTTTGGTGGTCCTTACAGCAAACAGAATCCTACCATTGAACAATTTGTCACAAGAATTAACTTAAATTATTCAATAAATTCAAACAACCCTTACATAATTAGCATTCACGACGCAACTACACCCTGGAATAAAAGGGTCCAAATATTTCAGGTCAACTTAATTTGTACGAAAATTGCAAGTTTAATTTCCTACAGTTAAGAGTCCATTTTGCTTGCTTTCTGACGACTACGTCTAATTAATTTAGTATGAGGAAATCTCCGTTTCGTGACAATGTTACAGCATTTGCTCTACCTACTGACTTTTGTTCATATTTCAAAGAAATGGCTAAGTGTTTTACGGAATTTCTATGCCCATTCTATAATTCATTCTTAAGCACCTTTATTTTCTTGTTTATTGCGTCCGCAGTGCTTTTAATATATAGAAATTTTATTGGGTTTGTGAATTTTATTAGAGACGTAAATTTTAAAAATTTTGTTTTATGTTACCCTTTTTATTGCAGAGAAATTAATAAGTCAAGAAGTAAATTTATATTTTTAATATATTCGATTGCATGCTATTCTTAGTTCTACTTTGTCTGGTCTATTGTTGTCTAAAGCAGCAGCTGTTCTATTTATTTAGCCACGGAACCCTGATTGATTATAATTTAAAGTTTAAATTTTAATAATTAAACTGACTGTGTTGTCATTAGAATATTTTCATGTTAGACTTGAAGAACAAATCATAAATTAAAGTTATATATTTATGGTTCCAAAATTAGTGCATGTAATACATAACATTTTGAGTTATTGTAAATAAAATTATATTTTATAAATAAATAATAAAAGAAAAGTTATTACCTAATTGTGCCTCATTTTTTAATAAGTTGTTATATAAAATGTAAGGGTCCTTGTACAAACATAATATACTAGTAAATGTATCTTTATGTAACGTATCTTTTCAACGAGTAATGCGACGTTGAAGCGACACCCGTGGGAGTAATTCATCAGACCGGACGCGAGAACATCGCGTTATCTGCTTTTGATACAGTGGAAAATAACATAGTTCTAAGAGGGAGTGTTACTAGACTCTCTAATTCGATTTGCTTATTACCTAAGTTTGGAAATAAGCTTTAAAAAGTACTCACATGAATTTATGCATTTTTTGAAGTCCTCACTATATATTATTAATAAAACAAAGTCGCGATAAACTTAAAAACTACTGTCATGCTGTTTTCACCAATGGATAGAGTGGTTCTCGAGGTTGTAGTATATAATTTTTCAAGTTTTTGTATAAATTTACTAGCGAAACCCGCGGCTTCGCTCGCGCTAAATATAGGGACGAACTCAAGTGAAGCGAGGGTGAGTCACTACTTTACAATAAAAGATACAAGTAATTAAATTGAATAAAGTTTAATTTTTTTTAATTTGCAAATATCAGTCATGCAAGTCTATGTCTATGTATAGTATACAGTAACTAAAATCCATTACCCACTCAAGTCTTTTCAAGAAGACTATATTATAGAAATCCAGTTTTAACTTCCAAACTTTTAAAGTCATTGTGTAAAATCAAAATAACCAACACGAAACAAAGTATTGGAGTTGTACTGTAAAATGGGAATGGGGATAAACGGGAAAGAACAAGGAATATTTGTCCTAATGAAGCGCGATTGTTTCCACTAGCACACCTGATGTCGCAGCGAATTTTTCTTTACGCTCGTTTTCCTTGACAAAGAGGGGTGGAATGCTAGCAATTGTACGTTTTGTGTATTGAAACTAGTCAGCATATAGTTACGGATACATTTTCAGCTCTGTATTTTATAAGAAATACCAAACACTTATCAATATTGTAAACACGAAAGCATATAGGTACTTGTAAGTTTGTTTATCACACAGTAACGTAGTAACGAAGCAAAGTAATTTTTGCAATTAAGGATGGAATGGATTTTAGGAGATATTGTACGCTACTTTTGATTGTTATAGAATACTATGTAATTATAATAATAATGCAAACATTTTAAAGGTCCTACTGCTGGGCATGAGCTTGTCATAATGCGAATAACCACGATAGCCAAATTAAATTTTCATTTAGTAGAGTACACGCGTCTTTCCTAAACTAATAAAGTTCTGGCAGTCTGTCAGGTTTCTTCACGATGTTCGACTATAACATTTTAGTACTTGAAAATTATTCGCACATGAAAATCTCAGAGGTGTGAAAGCTGGGTTTGAATCTGCTTCAGTTGGTTAACCAAGCGAAGACATTACCAAAGGGGTAATACTGTAAAGTGTATGTACTTTAAAATTATTAAATTTTCGCGTTAATTAGCTCTTAGAGTTTTAAAACATCAGAAGGTTTTACTGTTATTTAATAATTTTCTAGTTTTCAAAAGTCATAAATTACATAATTAGGGGTCGTCCATAAATCACGTGATCTTTTTTAAGCAACTTTTTAGACCCCCCCTCCCCCATGGTGATACGTGGTGAGGTTTAAGATTAACCCCCCCCCCCACTCAAAATCACGTGTATTTTTTTACAAAGTACCTTAAAAAATCTGAATATTATTTTTGAATAAAGGTTGGTATAATCTAATATAATTTTGGTAAATTAAGCACCGTGATAAAAATGTAAAAATTTTATTAAGAAGAAAATCGTGAAATTTTACTATTGTACCTGAAGCAAATACTGGCTCTCTCACACATGCCCGCTATACTACTGTGGAGAAGGAAGTCATACAATAAAGCACTGTCATTCTACTCGACATGTACTCGACATACGACATACTCTACTAAGACGTCATGGCTGTCGTTAACCTTATTATTCACACTTCTGTGTGAACTTCTGCAGCCACTTTTAAAAGTAAATTTTTTCAAGATTTGTTGTCCTTCCTTGTCCATCAAGTTGGGTTCCATAAGAGTCATGCGGAAGTATGAGTCTAGCCTATGTGACTGGGAGTGACGCATAATATACTTAGGCTACTGCTCCTTTTTCCGTAGTTTTTTTGTGCACTAGCACCTACAGAATCCTTACGACTCGACTAAAATCCTGCTAGAATTTTCTTTTTTCTCATTAACAAAATTAATGGGATTAGGTGGTTTACGTTTATGTATGGTCTTTGACTGTATGCATACCCTCTAATTTCGGCCGACGGTCAATTAACTTTGAGCACTGGGTAGGTACATCACCCGGTGATAAAGTTAAGTCATAATAGTATTCACTTTTCTTAAACTTTCAGTGCTGATATTCACATATGTAAATATAGTAAATATAGTAAAAGTTTTTGAGAATATCATTAAAAATGTATAATTCGTCCGTCTGTAACTTATAACTACTACTATAACAATGTAACGTTACTTATAATTTATGTATGTCTTAATTTTTATACATGATATTAATGGAAGTATATCAATACATTTTATAAGCAATCCAAAGCAATTAATACCAATTCGGTTCATTATTACAAGTTTCCATTCTTACTAATAGCGACGCGTAGTATATAATTTTTCAAGTTTTTGTATAAATTTACTAGCGAAACCCGCGGCTTCGCTCGCGCTAAATATAGGGACGAACTCAAGTGAAGCGAGGGTGAGTCACTACTTTACAATAAAAGATACGAGTAATTAAATTGAATACAGTTTAATTTTTTTTAATTTGCAAATATAGGTATATTCATTTATATACACTATATTTATACATTCACCGCACAGTCTATGTCTATGTATAGTATACAGTAACTAAAATCCATTGCCCACTCAAGTCTTTTCAAGAAGACTATATTATAGAAATTCAGTTTAAATTCCAAACTTTTAAAGTCATTGTGTAAAATCAAAATAACCAACACGAAACAAAGTATTGGAGTTGTACTGTAAAATGGGAATGGGGATAAACGGGAAAGAACAAGGAATATTTGTCCTAATGAAGCGCGATTGTTTCCACTAGCACACCTGATGTCGCAGCGAATTTTTCTTTACGCTCGTTTTCCTTGACAAAGAGGGGTGGAATGCTAGCAATTGTACGTTTTGTGTATTGAAACTAGTCAGCATATAGTTACGGATACATTTTCAGCTTTGTATTTTATAAGAAATACCAAACACTTATCAATATAGTAAACACAAAATTATACTTGTAAGTTTGTTTATCACACAGTAACGTAGCAACGAAGCAAAGTAATTTTTGCAATTAAGTTGTATGGATTTTAGGAGATATTGTACGCTACTTTTGATTGTTATAGAAATTAAATTTATTTACAATAAAGGAAATTACAAGTAAACTAAACTATATGTACAAAGCAAATATACACTTAATAATTACTGTACAAGTCGGATACTGTACTGTTATAGAATACTATGTAATTATAATAATAAATTAATAATGCAAACTTTTTAAAGGTCCTACTGCTGGGCATGAGCTTGTCATAATAATAACCGATAGCCAAATTAAACCAGCATTTTCATTTAGCAGAGTACACGCGTGTTTCTTAAACTAATAAAGTTCTGGCAGTCTGTCAGGTGATGTTCGACTATAACATTTTAGTACTTAAAAATTATTCGCACATGAAAATCTCAGAGGTGTGAAAGCTGGGTTTGAATCTGCTTCAGTTGGTTAACCAAGCGAAGACATTACCAAAGGGGTTATACTGTAAAGTGTATGTACTTTAAAATTATTAAATTTTCGCGTTAATTAGCTCTTAGAGTTTTAAAACATCAGAAGGTTTTACTGTTATTTAATAATTTTCTAGTTATCAAAAGTCATAAATTACATAGTTTTACTAATTTTTTAATAACAGTACAATATTTTTATACTAAAATGCTTAACAAACAATGCGTGTTTATTCTGATTGATATATTCCACAAGCGAAATAAAATAAATAAATATGACAAATGGGCGAATTATGTTATTTGTTTTAGTGGTTGGAAATGTGGTTTGCAATTGGACGTTGCCCATCGGAGCATCGTTTTTTTCTTTACCCTTATAATAAATTGTACATAAAGGCACGCGAGCGAGTCACGCATAACATCTCATGGATTTATACCCCATACTTCTGTCGAAATTTAGATTTAGTGGGCCGAAAGCTCGTAACTCACAGCGGTCCTTGGAGTTTTTCATTGGATTCGAAAGAATGAGATTTGGTAAGATTATAAAGTCATAATCTATGTAATGTATTTTTTGATTTATAGATATTATATGATTATTACAATGATAGTAAAAATCATAATATGTATTATTAAGATAAAAATCATCTCTGAAAGTAACATAATTCCAAATATTATAATATTAGTTTCACAGCCAGACGACTGTAGACTGTGTTCGTCTCGAAATTAAACGAATTAAACAAAGATGTGTCATGTTCATTATTTAAGCAAAATAAAAAAAAAAATTATAGGATGAAATAAAATACAGCAAAAATTAATAATGTCCAAAAAAAGACTTCATCACTTTTTCTATGTGTGAACGTACTTGTACCTACTTATACGTTCAAATAGGAATTTTCATTTTAAAAGCCAAAAGATACGGCATGGTATCTAAAATTGTGCAATTATCGCACATACCAGACTGACGCGGGTGCTTAATAAAACGGGGACTAGATGCTTCAGAGTATTTATTTCCTCGTCCACTCGCATATGAGTTTTACGTCATTATTTCTGCAAATTTTTCAAAGCAAAGCTATTTTTTTACGAAACGAGCAAACTCCCTCCAGTTTAAATAACACTCGTTAACTTTTACGCGGCCACGGGCAAGGCAATTATTTTTAACATATCATTTTAAACGGCTCGATTAAAATGAAAAACGTAAATAACATGGCCTCAAGCAGATTTAATTCGAATCATTAAAATGTCTATTTTTCATACTTAGATAAATTGGATAGATATGATTTTTGTAGGAAACAGTGAATTATGTGTAGGAAAATTTTCAGTCCATATTTTTTTGTTTGCAGTACTGTGTGTAGTGTATGAAATTTGCAATTTTAACGCCCATATATGTGGAAACGTGATTGAGGACTGATTTTTGAATCATCAGATAAAAGTTGTCCAATAATTAAAATTATAACATATAACAATTGAAATATCTTTCATGCAACTGCCATTTTAATTGGTTTACGTTGTTCTTTCTTATTGAATTTTATCTGATGCTTGAAAAAACAGCTTGAACTGTAAAAGTTACGTATTGTCATCGATTAGATGTACAGACAGATTATTTATTTTAAACGAAAAAAATAGTAGGTATATAATATATTTAATTTAGTTAACACAAGCTCCTAAGTTTGATATTAAGCGCCATTGTTACGGACCTGAGCGAAGCGAGAATAATTCGCATGCAACTAATATAATATTTTTAACAATAAATTAACGCTTGGAATATTTAAGCGATCATTATACGAGGAAGTTGTTCTATCCGATCTCTTACAAAGAAAACGGCGGCTCCATGAAATATGCATTAAATATTTACACAGTCTCCGACCAAGTCCCTTGAAGTCTTCTGAAAAGATTTGCAATTCACCGAACATCCTTTAAGAAAAAAGAGCCTGGGAACAAAGGAAAGGAGGGATCAAAATGAGCGTCTAAATACTGACCTACATCAAACGTTTTGATTGCAAAATACGTTTTAATTTAGCGTTTAAAATGACACTTGGATTTTTAATTTATTCTCTGTTTTTGTAACTTTTAGATAAGTTTGACTATTTTGGTTAAAAGTTGATACGTGTAGCAACTTCGTTACAAAGGCTCGCCTAAGTTCATTTACATGTTAAGAAAGCCTTTCGTTTTTTAACTATTTAAATATAATTATTAAAATTTTAGTAAAGGTTTTTTTATATACATTATTGTTGTTGGTTTATTCATCAAAAATTATAAATATCTACTACTGTACCATGACGTCCGTCTGAGAACAAAGTTGAGATGACAACCATTTACAACCCTTACACCTCCCTTTATCTTTAAAAATGAGATTTTCATTAAGTTATTTATGAATGAATGTTTAATTTGATACAATATAATATTTGTTATATATTATATTATAATCATTATGTAACGAATTATATCGTTACCACTACAACTAATTATTTTCGACATTTACTGAAAGCTTACGTTCATACTTGCGTGCTTTTAATTAATGGCTTTAGTTTTATTATTCGGAGAACTTAATAATTTACTTAATCATGGCACTTACTATAATTGCTAACTCTCGGTCATTGCTTTTATTTAAATTATTATTAGGTGTGTAAAATTATTATTAGGTATACTGTTATATTTGAATAACAAGTATCTTGAAAATAAATAAGTCATGTGTAAGCGTGGCCTTATAATAACTTTATTTTTAATTTTGAAATCTATACATATATAATGAGATTCATTACACGTACATTGAACATTTTTCAAAAAAATGTGAAATCTTATTGAAATAGTCGTTATTAACAACGTTTTACTGAATAGATTGATAGATCGGAGAAAAATATCTAATTTCTGAGAAATTACATTAACTATTAAAACGTATCTAGGGATGAACTCAAGCGGAGTGAGATACGTTTTAATTTTCTACGAATCGTATAAAACTTATAGCAAAGTTTGATTAGACGAGCCTATAAAATAAAATTACACTTTAAAATGCAAAGTACAATAATTATGTGTCCTTGTTAAATTATTATAGAAAATGTTCCTCTATCAGAAAATATATTCATGATTTTCTACGACAAAGAGCAGTAGATCAACCATCTAAGAAGGTATAAGACTTTAAAAAACTTCTATTTTTAACGTCCCCTTGCTGAGTATGGGCCTCCCTTCAAACCAAGGGGGATCAGGCTATTCACGGTCCACCACTGGCTAAGTGCAGGTTGGCGGACTCCACATGTCTTTCGAAAACTTACTAGATCCTCTCAGACGTGCAAGTTTCTTCACGATGTTTTCTTTTACCGTTAGCAAGTGATAATCATGTTAGAAACGATTTGCTTAGGTGCGAGACTTGGATTTCAACCCGCCTTACTATACATGTTTTTCTTTGTTCAGGCGCATCCAAAGGAGCTTAATAAAGCTTATGAGTTATGATACTCTAGTTCGTACTCTATCTGATAATCAGTGTATTGAATTTAATTCAAATCCGTTCATCCATTTCAACCTGAGTAACAAAAATACATATAAAACTTTCAAATTTATAACTTCTATGTATCTTCTATATATAATTTCTATAAGAAAAGAATAGTTCATATACGTGATACTCATAAGTCATATGAAGCGCATTCTTTTGGGAACAGATTACACGATCCATTCACGTGCCTCAAAGAACACGATTATAACGTACAACTAGATAAAGAGGGTCAAAAAGGCCTAGGATTAAAAGCTATTGGCTGACTGCCCATCCAATTTTCTTTGTTGACGTCCTCGGGGAGCCGCACTAAGATTATCTTAACAAAGCTAAGACGCGCCAAGTTCGCACGCCCTTAGAAACAATATAATCTACTAAAGGATGTAGCGAGATACACAAAGCTTTTCTTTTCATCACCATCTTATTTTTATCTCGTTTAAGCATTACATTTAATTATCTAATTAAAAGAAACAAGAAAATGATAAGAATTTTTTGATATGTTTATTATTTCGCCTGTAATTAAGTTCCGAAATAAAATGTCAAAAATTAGTTTTATTACTCAAAATATAATAAATAACTTGTGAGTTTCAGATTGTTATAATTATAATGGAGTAAAATAAATTCGTTTTGAAAATGTTTGTTTCATATTTGTTTATGGTCCTGTTATACGAGTTCTTGGAGCACTTGACTAATTTACTTAAACGGTAAAAAATAAAAATTTCGCTTACTAACCATAGCGTGACTGTTGACACTTGTAGCGTGAGTTAACGTTATAATTTGAATTTTTATTTAATGTGCAATTAACTACTTTAAAATATTCCATGTTTTATTACTCAATTTCATACTCAAGCAAGTAGTAATATTAGGATGTTATAACAGTCAGGGCGATCAAATTAATAGCCGGCGGACTATTCGAATGGCTTTAATACAGCTATATAGCTTTGAGGATCACCCCACAAGCTACAGCAGTCCGTTAACGGCACCGTTTAAATACCAGGCATTATCCTGGCTATCTTTGAAGAGATGCCTGAAAATTCGATATCTTTGTGAAAACATTAATGTTTTTAATCTTCGTTGTGTATATTTACTGCTCTATATACTATGTAAAATTATAACATGTTATTTAGTTATTAATTCGGGTTTTTTTGAATCTAAAGAAACAATTGAACAGAGCTTAAGAATATTTAAAATAAACTGATTAAGTCATTTTTATTGCGAGTGTCTCAAAATAAAAAATACCTGTGCTGTTTCAACTTGCTACAAATTTTTAATACATTTTAATAATAAGGTCTTGTTTATATTTTTAAACGAAGGCCATGTTTAAAAGCTAAGAAGGCAAAAATGAATATTTTATAGTAGTTTCTATTCTAATAAATCATATTTTCCTTTCATATTATGTTCTCACAGAGTCTGAATGATTAATGTTTTGAATTATTTCTAAAGGGCACCAGTAAATTATACATTAAGACAAGCTGTCAAATCACATAGACATAAACATAGTCAAACGTTTTAATTATTCTCTTCAGTAAGATGTCATTCTTATTGTGCTTAGAATCTATATTAATTATTATTTGCTTCGCCGGCCCGCTTCGCTAGGCGTAAGTTAAAATGAATTAAACGTCGTAAAGAAGTCTAAGTTACTCCTTATAAGAAACAGAAAGTCAAACAGACAGACATACAAAAATTAAAAAATGATAAGATGTACTAACGTATATAGGTACTTTCTAAGACTTGCATTTTTTCTTGTGATGTTTTCGTTTATCATAAGGAAAGTGGTATTCATGTTATAAATGATTAATTATTGATGAAAATAATAATCATTTATAACATGAATACCACTTTCTATCTAATGAATCTATTTATTAATTTATTATTGAAGACGTAAGACCTATTTTGATTCGTTTATATTTGTTTAGAAAACACTTGGAATAGAAAAATAAAAATAAACTTTTCCATACAATTTTATATATTAACTAAATACACTTCAGGTACATGATTTTAGGTTATATTATGTATATGATTACAGTTCGACAATTTAGATAGAATTTAGTACCTATATTGTTCTAGACACGATATATTGAGTACGAGATCTGTAGGTACGTCTTAATGATAATGTCTTTATAGCAATTCAGTGAACAGATGTTGGGGACAGGTTGACCAATTAATAAACAGATTCCATTATAATAAACTCGAATATCCCAAGCCATTGTATTCTGCAAATAATGTTCCACTGTAATTAATACATTATAATTAATTCGAGTGTACGAATCAAACATTGCCATAATTCAGACTGGTTAATCATAGTGAGATTAGATAGCTACGATTGTATTCACTAACAAATTATGGATTTAATAAATAGTAGCAAACTGAAGTAACTTTATATAATACTATCGACTCACCCTCGCTTGGCTCGGGTACGTCCCTAGGTTATCCCTGATAAATTTAATATTTCTAGCGCAAAAAATGAAGGACTTTCATATAAACTACTTTCTTTATCTGGCCCTGTCGCGATATCTGTTCTTAGTGGATGTCTACTAACTATGAACTACTACTATATGTCAAATGGTTTCTAATATTTCGTGATGAGTGAATTTCGCTTTTATATATATCATTATTTTACACCAATTATATGATAAAAAAGATGTATTTTGTAGTAGGTATAACTTTATTTATACTAAATAAACATAGGTATTCTACTTTGCTTAAAAAATAAATAAGCCAACCAAAGGATTAACATATTTTCGGACTTATAACATTAACATCTTATATAATCCCGTATAAAATTGTAATGTAGATTCAACTAAGTGGCAATCCCATATTTAGGTGGGACACCTCGAATAATAAACATGTTTACATTTCAAAACAGTGCGATTATACTTGCAAGGAAATTCAAATAGTCATTTGCATATCCGTTACGGGGTGGCCATTACAGATGGTGTCCTACCCTTAGTTCCAGTTTTTAGGACGAACTTCTCAAATATGTGCTTCAGAGATAAGGGTCGAGCACCTGCATCACCCGCGCCTAATGGCACATTACGGTGGAGTTTGAAAGAACACTGGGACAACAGATGTCGTTATACAAGGGTTTAATGAAATGAAGCAACTTTTCATACAATTAATCTTATTCCCTTTGACATATTTTTTCAGACTATATATGACACGAAATAATTAATTGTTTATGTAGTTCATATTACGTACATATAAATACTTTCTATGATTTATGCGAATATTTTACATTTTGAATGAATTAAACCAAAAATCTAAATAAATACGTAAAAACTTTGTGAAGTTAATTTTATTGAATATGCATATTCTAATATTAAGATAAAATTATTATAAATTATACATACATATATATTGATGCTTTTAAAAATAAACTTGTAACAGTATATCTTGGTAGCTCGCAATAAATAAAAAATGAGAGCGCTGTCGTGATGGATACTGCCCCTGGGTATTAGAACGCTAGATGTTATAAGTGTAAAAGCTTGTTTTTCTTTAAATTATTTATAATTTACGGAACATAGTAATGCATCTATAACTGAATTATATAAGTAATCGAGACATATTCGTTAAATTTAAACTCTAACAAACAAATCAAAACTCTACAAAGGCTTCGCCATTATTCTTCAAAATGTCTAAATATATAATTTTATTGATATAATATAAAACACTACAATAAAATTATAAAGTAACAACTTTTTAAAATGACAATGCTCTCTTCTAAACACTCATACTGCGATTCATCGCAGCCTATTTGATATCATCTACGAGAGTATTGACTTGAGAGAAGAACCTATAAATAGGTACTGCGAGCAAATATATTTATCGTTTTCAATATATACTTCGTATGGTATACTTCGTATGGCTGGAAAGATATGGATAGAACTTAGTTCACATAGATAATTTTTTACCGAGAGTAACTAGCCAAATGATCAGGAACTCTCAAACGAAGCAATGGTAAAATTACTAGTGCATATTAAATTTTATGTTAATCGGCAAAAAATATTTATATTTAGTACATACATTTTAATTATGGTATAAAAATATGTTAGCTAGAGCAGCATATAAGAATCTAATTGAGTGAAATGGTTTTGCATTTCACTTAATTTGCATCTACCGCAAGTCTTTTCATACTGTGAATTTTTTATCCATATTTACGCTTTATGAATATTATAAAACCTGAGAAGAGTTAATTTCTGTATACATCAGATGTTTTATGTACGATAATAAAATGGCAAAAAGTAAAAAATATTCTGTTTAAGTTTTTTATTTTACTTGTTATTTAAGTGAACTCAAACTAATGTTTAAGTATAAATTTAATCATATTAATCATTTTATGAATAAAGGTTGTAGCTAAATAATATACGCCCTAACTTTGGCTTGTTGATAAATTATGCATACATATTAAGAAATCGTACATTACTTTATTTCTATACTGTAGAGTCTAGATCAATAGACAAACACTACTAAATCAATATGAATAAAATTGAAGTGTCTGTTGTTAATTTAAAATTAACAGCTTTACACTAAATACAAATAAAAGTATATACGGTAACATCAAAAATTTATTTTTTTAAATTTTTGTTTGTTCCGACTAATCTTTGAAACCGCTGTACCGATTTTGACAGGATTTTCTCTCGCTAATAGCTAATATTATATGGAGAAAATAAAGCTACTTTTATTTTAGAATTTTTATTTCTTTTAAGTAGTGGAGAGCCGCAAGCCGGCTTTGCCCTAAATCTAGGGATGTACCTGAGCGAAGCAAAGGTGAGTCGTTAGTTATAAAATTAAACAAAAAAGAATTAAAATCAAATGAAATATTATTTAAATGACTTAATAACTATGACGCCTAATTAAAGGTTTCCTCAGCTCTTTACTGAAGTAGATATGAATATCTGGCGAATAAATAGAAGGATGTCAGTACTTCGTAAACTATTAATTAAGAGCCTCCGGTCATCATCCGGCAACAAGACAGCTGTCTACCCTCACCCCACCATCTGTGAATGACGGGTGGTTTTTTTGGCATTCCTACTGTTGGACCTTTGCCGAACAATTTACTGTACTGTGTTCTGTTGATGAATGGCTTCGCTAATACAAATGTTGGGTTTGGACTTGTTTTATTTACTCCCATTGTTTTATACTGGAATTGGCCATTAAATTGTGCTCTAGAATAAAGTTTATATGCGATTTTCGTATCTTTTTATGGAGATAATAATAATTTATTGTGAGGTGTAAATTAAATTGTGAATTAAAATAATAAACTGTTATTAGCTAATCTTTTTTTAAGACTGAGTATAAGCAACTTTTTTCTGTCTGTTGAATCACAGATGTCTCGAGATCTGTTTTGTTGTTGAAAGAGAGAGCGAGAGTTCTATTTTATTTATTTATCTAAAACTTAAAATTAGTATGAAATAAAGTTTTTGAGCTCATACTGACTCTTACAAATAACTAACATTTTCTTATGTTAATTTTGTAAACACATTTTTACATTAGAAATTTATGAAAGATGATTCTTGTATATTGATAATATAATAATTCTATAATATTCTCATTTTATATATATCTATTATTAAGTAAATACCATCACGCTCTTATTTAGAATATTTTTTTGTACACAGACGAACTCACAAAAAATATGTAAATATTATAAATTGGCATTACATCAATCCTAGGAGTTGGAGACGGGCCCCCACTGGAGAGGGAACGAAAGTTTATTCTCATAGGATATTTCGATGGTAGAGATAGCTCACGGTAAAATTTAAAGGAATATTATGCAAAATATCAATAATCTAAGTAAAAGTTACTAAAAGGTGTGTAGGGTGCATGTTTAGGGGATCGATAGAAGGGTTTCTTATTTCTCTTCGTGTGCTTCCTTACTTGGTCGTGCTTGTCCTGAAATGCTTTCACCGATGTGTCGACTAGCTTCCTTCACGCCACTCTGTCCTCAGGGCAGCCTATATTAGAAGTTGATGAATATAATAATTATAATTAATAATTGACCAGTTAAGTTAAGTTTAAGGACAGTGGTAACGCGTCTGATATTTTCATGTGCGAATCATTTATATCATGGTTACCACTTGTCTTACGATGAAGGAAAACATCGTGAGGAAACCTGCATGTCTGAGAAAACCTAACAAGTTTTCGAAAGGCATGTGAAGTCCGCCAACTCGCACTAGGCCAGCGCGGTGGACTATGGCCTGATTCCCTCGTACTGAGGGAGGCCCGTGCCCAGCAGTGGGACGTTAAAAAGGGCTGATGATGATGATGATAGTTCACATTTATAACCTAATACTTTTCCTCTGTAATCACGAGCAATTTGTGAAATGTAGTAGGTTTAAATGTGAAAATGGCGCATAAAGAGAGACATTCTGGTACATAGCTGTTTAGTGTTTAGCATTACATTTGCTTTCACACTTTATACATTTACTAGTAGGTATTAAAATACTGTACCAGATGTGACGGGTTTTTAGTATTTTGTAACTCTTGAATGTACATAATAAAACCATTGAAATCTGAATTAAACATACAATTATAAATAAATTAAATTATAAATGCATGGAGTGTTTGTTTAATAAAAATAGAGCAACGAGTCAATGAATGAAGATAATTTAAGAGTTGAAGAATTTTTGTATCGGTGGATCAAGTATTAACCTCGTAACCTATGTACGTATGTATTCAACTCTTTTTAACGTCCCACTGCTGGGCAAGGACCAATCCAATACGATGGGGATCTGTAGATCCGATCCGATCCTTAAACTATAGTTTAAGGTAAACATTATAAATGGACGCTTTAACCATCATTTAACAATCATTCGAATACAAGGGTATCTATATATTATTATAAGTAAACACAAAAATGTGTATGTTACCAAAAATTTCAACTTTGTATTCTCTCTTTGCATACATAATATTCTTTACATATCATATTCAAGCAACACCCAATCTGATAATTTGTTCTCACATTGCAATAGCATGTTATACCCGACTTACTCCATAATAAAAGTTCAAACAGGGCTATTTTGCGGCTGACTTCCTCTGTCTAGTACCCACTTTTGCTCTTATTTATTACTCGAAGCGAACGTGCTCAACGCGAATTTGTTTTCATAATATTTCTCACGAGTACCGCTTCAGTATTATGTGCTGACAGTACATAGTATTCTGTACTCTACAATATTGTTTTAAGATTTAAAATCACTTACTTTATTGGCTTATAAGTACATTTGTCTATTTATTTGCTTTATTGCGACATTTTATAATATTCTACGTTTGTAAGATAAGATGCAAGGCTCATCTGTTACATGAAGTGCTTTTGGAAATCGCGAAAATGTCGTTTTGAGTACAAGTATCGTTCTTCATATTTTGTATATTATAATAAAAATAACGAATTAATTATATTTCTTTGTTATACAGTTTTTTTCATAGAATAAGATCGAATTTCTTTTTAATAATTTCGCTATACAATTTCAAAAACTTTAGTGTCGTATCATGCTATTTGAAAACTAGTAATGATAAAAGAATGGCCAGAGATATGTTATACAAAACAGACTTTTCAGTTAAATTATTTTAGTTCAATTGAAGTCTCGTGTAAAGCACCTGCTGTATCCCGATCGCGTCCTGTACGACCCAACTTACCATTTCAATGAATGTTTCAAAGTCGTTTTCGTTTGTTATTGTTTTCCATTACCAAAGTTCAATGGCTGCGACGCGGTTGACTGGAATTGGTCTCCTAACATCTAAGTGAATGGCTTGCCTCGTACAAATGTAAAATATTTAAATAAGGTCTATTCAAAACATTCTTATTGATCAAGTACTGTATAAATAATTAACGTTTTACGAGTATAATTTAATATTTTTTCATTTTAATTATATTTTATAGGTCAACATTACTACTTATAAAATCACCTAACGAAACGAAAGAAATTACGTGCAAAGCGATTTCTTGTTTAAAGCAAATTTACGTTAAACATTGTTCCGGCGACTTACAATATTTTCCATTAGCAATATATTACTCATATCTGCAAAATCTTAATCTTGTGCAAACAAGAGAAAATAATTAAAAGCACGGTATAAAGCGATGGAAATTCACTATTATAAATTTTGCAGAAAATGTGAAAGATGCCGCAATATTTCAAAAGGCTTGTTAAAGAATTATGTACACGGCAGGACTTTTGGCTTAAGAGCGAGCACATGAAAGGAATTTAATAATAATAGAACATTTTTATTCCTTTGCTGTAAAATATTTTGGTCACACTCGTGCGGCATTAATGCTTTTCAACCAGCTATTTTTGCTAATTATTAATACTATATTTATAGTGAAAATATTATACTTATAACAACAAGTAAGTCAAGTAGGTAACTGTTAAGTACGATTGAGGTAATTAAAAACATACATTAATAAATATATTGCAAAAATAAATGCATAAGAGAGAGAGAGAGAGAGAGAGAGAGAGAGAGAGAGAGAGAGAGCGCTAGAGGCAGAGACATTATTAAATATGTCAATTTTAATTGAATGAAAAAGTTGACTGACTTGATCTTTACTATTTCGACTTAAGTTTATTTGGGCCCAAATTGAAAACAATTCAAGCAAGGTGTAACCTTGCCAAATGCCAGATTCTTGTCAGTTGGATTAATACTGTTTAACAACTAAAGTAAATTCAGTTCTCCAGATAAGGGCCCCGGAAATTGCTTTAGAGTACGAACTGAGTGCCCATAGCCAGTGGCACTGACCAAATGGGTGATGGATTGAGGTTTCGCATGACTATGTAATTGTTACTTCAGGTAAGCTCGAGCGGCCGATCGCGTGCAACTGCTTTTCTTTCAAACTAATCTTGCAACTTTTATTGTGACACCTTAAGTGAGTCATAGCCTTTTTAGGCTTTTGAATTTATTAACTACTTTAAGAGAATTGTGCGCTTAAGGAACACGATTATATTTTCAGTACATGTCGACTCGGTATTTGGAGTTAATTATACATTTTATGTGGTTCTTGCTAGTTTTATATAGGTATGGATAATAGGGAAACTACTGGAAATACGTATAACTATTCAATAAAATAAATATTTCTGGACATTAACACACAGCACTATCTAGTTCCCTGGTAAGCTATGGCATGGCTATGGCTTGTGTTATATGTAGTAGATAGTTGATACAGTACACTTTAATAATGTTAAATACATACATATTATAAATATAAACATTCTTGTTAATCAATGAAATGAATGCCTCCTGCGAGGCTTGAACCCGCGATCGTTGGCACAGTAAGTAGATTCACTAGAAAATGAACCAAACGTGTCATGAATGATGAAATTTGTATTTTTATATTAGTGTTAAACTTAAAGCTATCGTAATTAAAAAGATATACATTGGCATTAAAACTAGAAAAGTAAATACCGCATTATACAAATTAAACCAAAAATATATTAGGACTACGAGGGCATATTTTTATTAGGTCTGCTACTAAACACGAGCTCGTATTTAATAGAAGCTCGGAATGGAAATCTCGTGTTATATTATGAACAGATGTATTTAAAGTTACTTCAACAGTTAAATAAAATTCTGTTATTAATTATATAAATTACAATAGTTCTATTAAAATCTGTCCAGATGTTATAGTTAATTTTAAATTCAATTAGATAAACATTCAAAACGTTGACAATCAGATGATTCTGCCACTATTTCATCCAAACTCATTTTAGGGTTCCGTATTCAAAAGGAAAAACGTATATCTGTCTGCTAAGTTGAAATAAATTTCAAATTCTCAAGTCTACAATCTCTTGGGGCAGACAAAAAAATAAAACTTCTATGTCTTAGCAATCAACAGATACGGCATTTCAGAATTTTTATCCGCATAATATATTATGTCACGCAAGGGAATTAAAATCTTAAGGGTACTTCTACAAATTCTTTTATTACGATTAGGTATAACATAATATTTTAATTTATTATGCTGCGAAAGCAAAGTTCTAGAGTGGACACGTAAGCAGGCCTCCCAAAGCTAAGCGTAACAAGCTGGACCAATGACTTCGATAAAGTTGCTAGACCCCACTGGATGTGACAAGACTGACTATCGTGGGGATCTTAGGAGGAGGCCTATGTCCAGCAGTGGACGTATACGGGCTGCGAAGAAGAAGAAGAATGCTATGGAACCCTCGTTATGTCAGTCAAACTTACATTTGTCTGATTTTATTAAACTGTATGACTATAACTCAATACAATTTTAGTATAGATGTATATAGAACAAATATCATCTACAGTATGGTAGTTTGGTGGAAGCAAACAGGCCAACGCCATTGAAGTTTGTTTTTGATTTTGCGCAACAAAGCGAACTGTGCTGGATGCAGCCTCGTACCGGCGTATTTGTGACACATCGTTGGGCCGACCAGTTAATATATTCTGCAAACGTAAAATATTTATACTCAACTTTGTATAGCCTTGGTAATATATTCCCATGATTAATGGTATTGGTCAATGTACATCATTATGAATATCATATCAAAAGAAGCTTATAACCCATGTGAATGATCTTGCTCAGACTCTGAGTGAACAAGGTGGACTTTTGGAGTCCACCTTGTCCACTACCATACCAGGCTAAATAGACACGACAACTCTAACCAATTCAAAAGATATTAGTTACATATAATCAAACATAGACAAAGAGATAGAGAGAGAAAGAGAGTTTGTTAGAAGTAAACTTTCCACTAGTTTATGGCTCTCGTAGATCACAATAAAAACAGATATTCATTAGCCAATTTACTGCCTTGTTGTTCTTAGTACAGATTGTCACGAAGCAGAAACATAAAAAAATGAATATTACTAATGCTAATTTCCTTCATATTTTTATTTTATGTTTTCCTACTAGTTAAATTTCCTTATTTAAATACAATCTTATTATATTCCTTTTACTTCTATTCTAAGGTTTTCTATAGGGTACATAACAAATACTCGTTACGCATACCTGAGGTACGTTTTTACATAAAACAGTATATATACGTAGTTATTTATGTATACACATAATATTATAATTTAATATTGTTACTAAATATCTATAATAGATGAATGATATGTTATTGTTACATTTATAGCAGTTCCATATAAAGCTATCTAGCGCAGTGCAATGTAGTGAATGCACGCGATTGCCTCGCTCGCGTTGCAGCGTCCGCGGATTATCCACACTCTGCAACCGGATGACACGATTGTGCACATCAGTGGAGATTTATTTCATTTATTATTGTCTCATTGTTTATTAACTTGGTTACATTGTATTTTATTATATTTAATTAAAAATATAATAAATTTATTAAAAATAGTTGTATACTGGTATAGTCTATAGCTGTGAGAGCAAGAGGCAATGGGGTCATAGTAAAGCTCTCGCTTGCGAAACTGAGTGAAGCGGGTTCGAACCTGGGTTTTGCACCTCAGATATTTTCACAAGCGATTTATTTTCAACATGATTGCCACTTGTCTAACGGTGAAGGTATGTATCGTCATGAAACCTGCATGTCTATGAGAACTTAATAAGTTTTCGAAAGTGGTTTGAAGTCTGCCAACCCGCATTTGGCCTGATTCGATTGAAGGGAGGAACGTTCCCAGCAGTGGGACGTTAAAAAGGGCTATATTTATACATCATTGCAAATGGCGATCTTAATAGTAACACAGTAGAATCAAAAATATAATATTTATGTACGAGTATTACATACTTATTTAATCATTATTGCGAGTTTTTTTCATAAAACTCTTTCTGGCCTTCATAAAACTCGAGTTAAAATAATATTATCAACTTACCGATCAAATCAGTTCAATCTCTATTGAATCATAGTAAATAATACCGCATAGATAAAGGTAATTAATAAATAATAATGCATGTAGGTACCTACAAAGCGAAACTAACATGCGAACAAACCATAAATACGATAAACAAGTGTGAAATAAATAATAGACGCTTAGTTATTATCTTGAATAATGACCACGTCATAAGTTCCATGGAAAAATAAACAAAATCACATATTGGATAGGGTGGCGCTCGCGGATTATTACTTACGTCACGTATACATTATTCATAGGTCTATTGCTATTGCGATATTTCAACAGTCAACGCCGCATTTTATTCGTATATCGTAAATGAAAATAGGTTATGAAGCTAAAAGCTTATCTACTTGAAACTGATACATTTATTTATTATATTTATTTGTTATTGCTAATGGTATTTTTGTTATTTTTAGATATTATATTGAAGACTCTCTTTTTCTATATATGTGTCCATGTTTTTAGGGTTTCTAGGGTCAGTCTAATGGCTGAAACGGAACCTTGTAACTTCTTTCGTATGTTTTCATATTCAATAGGTAGGCCTTACACAGTAAATTACTGGACAAATTTGTATACAAATAAAAGAAAAAAAAGGGTGGAGCTCAAGTATAGCCTGTTAAGTAAGAGTAGAACGTGCAATTTACTGAATGAAGGTAAATCTATACATAATATTTTTTATAAAATATGATTAAAACCAGCCTGGAACCTATTCCCAACAAAGATTTTGTTTTAAAAATTGGTACCTATATTGTTGTAACAGACATATTGTTTCTTTAATTTTATTCACAATTTTTTTCTGTTGTTTTCTAAAAATAAGGCCTACGCTAAGTTCAGGAGTCCCGATCCAACATCTTTAATAAATAACCTTAAAAATATTGAAAGGTAATAAAAACTTTCTCGGCTATGACATTATTTTGCCTTTTTAGCTTATATCTAAAAATAGCATGTCGTATACTTTAAATAAATCTTCTTAGGTTTATGTTAGCTGGTAGTAAAAGATATTGCTTTTATTTAAAACGAGCATATGAAATGGAAAAATATTTCAGCTTAAACGTAGGGCGGGCGGCATACTAATAAAGTAAACAAGCGCAAACAATTTTATACTTACATTTTAAAGTGCTTTAGCACGTCATTATAATTACACTTTATATAGAGTGGGCAAATTTCTTTATATTTAATGGGAATTAACGTGCATAGTCATGGGAAAGGGGACGGGAGTGTTGCCGACGTCGGAATTGCTAAGGTCTTTACAGTGATAGAAAAAAATATCGTATTCTCCATTTCTAGAATGTTCTATGTACATTTATATGAAAAGACCGGCAGCGCTTCACTTGAATTTCGACTCTAAGCGAAAATTGAGAAGCAATACGAAAAAGTGAAGAAAAGTGGAGAAAAGTCACATTATTCTTTCATCACACATTATTCAGTTTACATAATCCACAAATTTGTTTGCGCACAGCTTTATGAATGATCCGTCATTAGGCGTTTGGTACAGACTGTTAGGCCTAATATAATAAGATTTATTATAAACGACTGAATTAATACTTTATGTAATATCTGGTGTTTCGATAATATAAATTTTAGACAACAATTATTAAAATAGAAGAAAAAAGGATTTATGGGAACTGATAGTTTTTTTAATCATCACAATACGCGAACAGAGTCGACGAAGAAAGTAAAATAACAAATAAATTACTAAAAGAACAGCAATTTTTAGTAGCAGAATTCTTGTTAACTTTATTAAAGTTCGTTTGCAATTTGCCGGCACAAAGTAATTTACTTGTCATCAAATGGGACCGCCCTACTTCTATTTATCATTGAATTTGTATTGTTTTTATACGATTTTTCAAATAAAAGCTAGGTACTAGATAATAAAATAAAACCGCAACAAAGGACCTTCGCCATTTGGAGACAATGACATTTGGACATCGTGTGGCTAAATTCACTTACTGATAAATTGTTTTTCTTTCTCATGTCTATTACATGAGTCGGAAAGTTTTATCACTTACGTATTATGCTTATGCTTTTCGATTTTACCAACAAGAGCTAAAAATACGATGACAACTGTCTAAGATAAAGCCTCTGCAAAGAAATTTCATAATTCGACGTCCGTTTATTTTTTTAATTATCATTCTTGAGAGATTAAAAAGTAAAATATTTTGTTTTCAATAAACTACTACATAATAATAAATAATATCAAATAAATAGAAGTTTTTGGTCACCAAAGGTGAAGAATTAATTTTTTTATCGAATAATATTTATATAATATTGATTATGTAGGTACAGTTAATAGCTAAAATTCAAAACTTCGATCCCTGTCTTTCTAGCCTAGAAAATTGCTACAGGTATCCCAAATTTTATATTTAAACGTACATATCCTACATGTCATATTTTTATTTACTTTTGTATTGCGTGACCACTAATTCGAGCTAATGTAATTGGGCTGTAAGATAAGAGGGTTGTTAAAATAAATTGAATTAATTACATCCCCATTAGAATTAAATATTTTCCATTTAAAAATGTATACTAGCAAGTGTGTTTATTTTTGTCTCTATTTCAGTAGTCTAATTAATTAAAATAATATACTAAAATGTAATAAAGCTGTTGCGTATTGTCCCGGGTTCGAATTAATCAGTGATCAATTTTAGAGATTGAGTTTTTTGTCTCGCTAACAATCCGAAATCGTAATGTTGGCAGTATTATACTCTATTAGGTTTGGTTCCAGTGTACTTGAGCAATTTTCTGGTCTAAGATTATTAGAAAAAATATAAAAATTAGGGATATTTTGTAATTAAATAATGAGCAAAGTGGCGGTGGTTGTGGTGGTAAGTGAAGTGTTGGAAGAAGGAAGATGTCCTAGCTCTGTAACTTCCGGAAATGGACCAGGATAAATAAAGTTAAAGATCTTTTAAGGCTAGCCCTGAACAAAGAAGAATTTAGGAGGATGAATGACGACCTTCAGTAATGGAGAGGCACTTAGAGAAAAAAATATAATCGAGTATCATTTATGAAAACGTATTACAAGATTGAGTTAATCTATTATCTAAATACTTATAGGTATTCATAATATCCCTAAAACATCTACTACCTACGAATTGAATACACGCAAGCTTCTTCAGTTTTTGTTTAAGCTGTAGCATTGCAGTGTTTTTAATTTCCTGTGGTATAGTTTATATACTGTGTTAAACCTTTTCAGCCTAACTGCGACAACAACTACCAAGCTACGTAGTTTTTTCTCTTTTTGGACAGTTACTTATCGTTTTATTAAAAAACTTTCACATTATATAAGTATCTAATATGAGTATAAAGGTATACAAATTATATATAACGTCTTGTAATTTTTTTACGTAGTTTTATTACTATTCCTAGAAAATGTATTTTTCCAGTTCACATTGTGTATATCTATCCGTGTGCTTTTGTTCAAAATCTGTTTAGTGTTTTCATTGAAATATAAAACAAATTTTGTGTTTGTAATAGTACTAGTACTAACTTTGTAATAGTACTAGTAACTACCTCTCCATTAGCTCGAGTTCGTTGTATATTATTATATTATATTAATCTTATTCGATGAGCAGGTTATCTAACGCATAAAGCATTTTTCAAATCGGTTAAGTAGTTTTTGAAATTAGCGCGATCAAACAAACAAATTTTGCATCTTTTTATTATATAGTATAGATATATAACATGGTATAAAATATACAAATTTGTTCGCTTGATTAAAACAATTTTATTACCAGGAGATACATACCTACAAGATAGGTAATTAAGAGCCACTGAATTTATTGCGTCCATAAACACAAATTTAGAATTGTAAAAAGCTAATATGTCCTTATTATATGTATTCAAACAATGTTGTTTACCTTACAAAGTATTAACCCTTTTACTTTAGGGGTTGAAGTTCGAAAAAATCCTTTCCTAGCAAATACCCATATCATTGAAGGAAAATGTTGTCAAAACGTCAGCCCCTTAGGTCTAGCGGTTAAGTGAACATTGATAAATCAGCGAGGAATGGGAAGTTACAACTTTGTATTCTAAGATATAATTTGTTTTTCCCGTACAAAAATACACAAAATAATATAAAATTTAATTAATATTTTCTTCAAAAATTGATTTTACTATTTATTAATATTACTATGTTTAAATTCTCTACTTATTATGAAATAGAGTCATTCCACCGAAAAGCCTCTGTAAGTCACCAAATGGAATAAATAATATGTACTAATATAATATAATACTTCACGAGTCCAAATACACTTAAAAATTCATGGTATACAAACCGTTTTCGATTCGTCTACAGCGCCATTAAAAGTCGAAGAGCGATCAAATGATTAATAAATGAACTAATTGGCAGATTAATTAAGCGATTGACTGACTAATAAATTCCATTAGATATTATAAAACAAAGACCTCCGCCGCGTATATTTGTCTGTCTGTTCACGATAAACTCATAAACCACTGCGCCGATTTTCATGCTGTCTTAACCAATGGATATGGTCAAGTTTTTATATACATTTACTAGCAGAACCCGCGGCTTCGCTTGCGCTAAATCTAGGGATGAGCATGTCGCTGGTTATATAAAAAATATTGTTTATTACCAAATCGAAAGGCTAAGTATTAACAATCGCTATGTAGAAGTAATAAGTATAGAAATAGAGAATAGAGTTGAATTTATCATGAAATTCATACAATATATCTTTTGTCTCGTAATTACATTCTCTATATGCAAATGCTTTCATTGTTATGAACGCTTTCAGATAACAATATCAATAAAAGTTAACTTACCGTTACGGTATTACTGAAGAGCTGTATATAAGGAATGACATACCTTTTAATGTCCTTATTACTTTTGTTCAATTTTATTCGGATTAAAACATTTATTCTAGTAACGTAAGAGCATTGTAATTCTGTTTAAGTATTTTGTTTCAGGTGTGGATTTTTTATTTATACCGATCGTATGGAGCCCTTTTGATGTTGTGCCACTATGGGGCACTGCCTACTTATAATACTATACCGATACCCAATATAGGCATAGTCCATCACACTGGTCAAATGAGAGCATCATTTCCAATATGCTTAGTGATTACCATGTAAATAAATAAATATAAATATGTTTTTACAACATTTTTACAACAGCGCCATCTGGTTCCGTCGTAAGCTACAAGGCTTGTGTTACGGATACCAGATAGTTGATATACTACACATATAAATTTTTAAATACATACATAATATAAATATTAACACCCATGACTGGAGAATAAACATTCGTGCTCAACAAATGAATGCCCCCAGCGGGACTCAAACCCGCGACCGCTGGCGCAGAAAGTAGGGTCACTGACGACTTAAAAGGAAACATGAAGGAAACCTGCGTATCCGAGTAAACTTCGAATATTTTCGAAAGGCATGTGGAATCTGACAACTCGTAATTTGTCAGCGTGATGGAATATAGCGTGATATGCCTTTGATAAAGAGCAAAGTACTAAATATGATTAAGGAATAAGGAAAGAAAAAGAAACAATGAAAAAAAAGTTAGATAAAAGTGTTAAAACAAGTGTTTACATAATTGAGACGAATATTATGACGACATGTTTACTAGGCTTTATTTACGAAAGGTATACTTACTTCAAGTCGTTTTTCTTTTAAAGACTTCTTTTACTGTTTTCGTGTTCATAATAACATAGTTTATATTGTATTGTAACTAAGTAAAACTACAATAATTTCCAAATAAGAATAGAACTGAAAATCCGTGACAATTAAAAAAAATATTCTATCTATTTTAAATGACTAATATCCGGAAAAATGAAAGGTAGTTTTAGTCAGATTTTTTTTATATGACGTGTAGAATGTAGATAGAATAGAAGCTAAAGTTTAGGTAATGTTTGCATGTATTTGTAAAATAATAACTTTTTCAAATCAAATCAAAAGAAATCAAAATATTCTTTATTCAAATAGACTTTTACAAGCTCTTTGGTATCGTCAATTTTAAATTATTAAAATTAAATGTCAGTCTGTAAGTCTGTGAGTAAACTACCACCGGCTCGGAAAACTGTTCTGCTGAGAAGAACCGGCGAGAAACTAAAAAGTTGCTCTTTTAAAAAAAAAAATATTTGGTAACAATATTGTATTGCAATATTTATCTATTTATCCTACGTGAGACACAATCAATAATTTCAATAAGAGAAACAGTGGTTTGAAAATAACTATGCGTAATTTCAACATTCTCATTTTGTTATACACATATAAATGTTCTGTAAAACACTTATAACCATTAGATTGTGCTTATTCGAATGAGATTGAACAGTAAACCAAAACTAAAACAACTGTTGGTATTAGTTTGTAGCGAAGTCAGTTTAATTACATAGTTTGCTATCGGGCTGTGTCGGCGTTTGTAAACAAAATATTGCGAAATTTGCATTACACTAGTTTGAGAAAAGGCGGGCAAGGGCTTGTCATTAATAATACAACGTAAAGTTGGAGGGCGTTCCCGCCCTACAGACGGGGTTAATAACCCTCGTTAAATTATACAAGCAAACTACAGTTTTATATTTAGCTATCATAACTATGCGTTATATTCATATTACGTACTGTTAAGCTGATTTAATACTTTATTAGTTAATTTAATGAATTATAAATAAATTGATGAAAAAATTGAATCTGTTCGCAGGCAGAGCCGCGGGCAATGCTAGTATAGAATAAGCCTATAAAGAAAGCACACCTTTACCAATTTATAAGCCATTTATTACGAAGTCATTTTCGTAAAAGATGCGTAGATAATGCTTTCTTCCATTTTGAGATGATAAATTGGTATCAGGGATGGCGAGTAGGTAATAATTCAGTTCTGGTTTGGTCGTCTAAGCGCCAAGCAGAGCGCTGCCGTGAAATTGACTGCACATATTTTAAAATCATTTTAGCGTTTGTCGACGCATCCTATTTTAAGAAATAAAAATTTCTTTATGATATAAGTACAATATTTCATACAGTATAAAGTAATAAGTATAGTAATAAGACAGTGGTAACCCAGTGGTAAAGCAATCGCTTGGGTAACCGAGTGATGCAGGTTCAAATCCGGGTTCCGCATCTCTGATATTTTCATGTGCGAATCATTTCTAGCATGATTACCACTTGTCTTACGGTGAAGGAAAACATCATGTAAAAACCTGCATGTCTGAGAGATCGTAGCAAGTTCTCGAAAGACATGTGAAGTCCGCCAACACGCACTAGGCCAGCGCGGTGGACGCGGTGGTCGCGCGCATTCTATAGGCTGGAAACCAAATAACTCCCGTTTTTGCAACATTTTTCATTGACTCTCCGCTCCTATTAAAGCCTTCCTCGATAAACTAAATACCCAACACAAAAAGAATTTTTCGATTCAGACCAGTAGTTCCTGAGATCAGCGCGTTCAATCAAACAAATAAACAAACAAGCTCTTCAGCTTTATAATATTGATATAGATTATAAACAAAGTAATAAGATTGGATATTGATAGTTGGAAAACTGGTGCTAGAGAGATGTTCTTAGTCAAAAACATAGCTTCTGTTCTGATATCAATTATTCTATACATTTTAGGTAAAATATAATCAAAGTAAATAAATATGAGTGTCACAAACAACATTGTTGTAAAACAGCGTGGGATGCTTTGTACAATGCTCTACTTATAGAATTCGTACCTTTGGAATATTTATAACAACTGATTTCAAGCAACCCACGCTTTTTTCACAAGCACATTAATTTTCTCTTATATTAAAAATATTTCTACTATTATTCTTTAAAGTGTCTTTTTAAGCTTCTTGAATTTGTTTTTTATTTAGTTCATTATAGTTATATATTCTGTGATTATAGTTTATGTCATTGATCCTTGTTAAATGTGCAAAGTTTTATTTCAATCTTAAGTTTCAAAGTGGGTGAAAAAAAATATAGGGAAGATAATTTAAGGATTGAAAAAAAATTAACAATCATAGTTACTTTTGCTTCATTTATTTTTCTTAAACCAAATAGTATATAAGTACTGCTTTGCTGGACATTGTATTTTGATACAGCCAAAGGGAAAGGTAATGATTTCGCTTGAACTGATTTTGATGAATAAGGTGTATATTATTTATATAGATTCGTAATAATAGGAACACCTCTATTAAATTGACATGTTGTGTATAGTATACAATATGATGGGAATAAATAAATATGATGGGACATTATTATACACAGTGATATCTAGTTCCGTGGTAAGCTACAGGCTTGTGTTACGGAACCTACCAGATAGTTGATATACTACATATATAAGTTTAAATACATACATATTATAAATGTAAACACCCATGACTGGAGTACAAACATTCGTGTTTAACAAATGAAAGCTCCCAGCGGGACTCGAACCCGCGACCGCTGGCGCAGCAAGTAGGGTCATTACAAACTGCGCCAAACGTGTCGTCACGTCAAAATGGGTGCTACCACAGCTGTATCTTGGCCATTTATGTACCTATGCATTTCTCTATTTATATTTAAATTATTTTCTTGTTTTGTTGTTGTCGTGTCCCTTTTAAGTAATATTTTTAATAACATATTCACTTAAATTTTGTAATTATAAATGAGCTTTAAAGCGATCATTCATGACGGCGCGGCGTCCTTTGATGTAATATGAAGCAATTTGGCAGTTATTCTGATTGGATTTTGGTGATAGGTTTTTATTTATTACATAGCGATGTATAAAATGGATGTTGTAATTTTTATGTAGACGAATGTTTGTACACCATTCGTTTTTATTTGTTTTAGAGACTAACGTCATCAGCTTATACGTTTGAACGATGCGTTTTAGTTTCAATGAACAAAATAGAAGAGTATCTCTCAATTACATTCTGTTTTATGTATGTAAATGTAATATGCATTTTGTGTTTCATGTTTATATTTGAATTTTGAAAATAAGACTGATTATAAAGCTTTTTTTATTTCAAATTTTACTGGTTTCTCATACCATTTCTATATTAAATGCTTGAAGCTTAAAGCCGGTCTTATAACAGAAATACCAAGCAATCTAGAGTATCTCTTAAACAGTTACAATACCTTGTTGGTTTCATATGATTCTATCGAGTTCGGTTCAAATATAACATTAGGTTATTGCATATACTCGTATGTATAAGAAAATATATTTTTTGAAATACGTACTTAAATTGGTGTCTTATTATAAGAAAAAATATTAAAAGTGATAGCTATAATCGTTAAAGATAACTAAAAAAACGTATCTCTATCAAGAAGATTTTTTTACGTTTATTTAAAAAATTAAATAAAAATAATTAGTATCTTTCAAGATTATAATCAAACCGAAATGTTTTAAGAGCATTTATTTATTCCTACACTGTGTCAATAGAGAAAGTAAACCAAACCATGTTCGTCTGAAGCTCTTTAAAGTCTAGAAAATGACTGTTTTATTAAAAGAATTCCTTTTCTACACGAAGAAAAAGCGAATAAGTCATTAAAAGTGCCGGCGAAGCGTGAGAGGGCGGAGTTGAGTAAAAATGGTCGAACACTGCTGAAGCCGCTACTTATCGAAAAGTTGAAACTACCATGATATCTGCCGAACACTTATTAAAGTTTCTTTATTTTATATCGAACGTCAAATTCATTGAATAGTTCAGTTCGAATGTATTTATATTACGAGATTCACTCTGAGAAATTGGCACACCGTTATTACAGTAGCTGTGTCGTATGGATGAAAATATTTCAATTAATGTAAGAGGGCAGAAGTGCTAGTGATAGCTTAATGCATTTTGCATATTATCAGCATTAACGTGACTTTAACATGACTTAAACTATATATATTGATATTTAGCTAATTCCAGACCTCTTATTTCCTTTGCCTACCTTAGTTATATAGACTTAGAATTTCCAATTAATGTATCAATAAATCTTAATATATATTTCTTGTGTGCGTGTGTATGTGACTGAACTCCTCCTAAACGACTGGACCGATTTTGATGAAATGTTTTGTGTGTGTTCGAGTGTATTCGAGAATGGTTTAGATTCACAATTCGGTCCACTAGATAATGTATTTTTTATATTATTTAGTTATTTATACATTTGCACAATAAATGACATATTCAATTATAAATAAGTCGTTGCTAGGCAACGCTGTTTTGCGCATGCATACTAAAACATTTCACCGGTAGCAAAAGTTTATAAAAATTTTCTATATGTACAGGACAACGACTGTAGGGTCCGCTAGTATAATATGTATATTTTAATAAAAGTGAAGATCTTTCATCTTCACTTTTATTAAAATATACACAGAAAGAAATCATCAATAATTCATAATAGCAATTAGAGAACCTTGACGAAAAAAGCGATAGAAACTAATAATTTACCTAATTATGTTTTCATAATATAAGTTGATGTATTACAATAGAATTTTACATCAAAAGTCAAGATAAGTAAAAGTCGACAAGAAAAAGTAAAAGTGAAGATAAAGTATAGGCATCTAATGAGTCTTCTCATTGCATCGAAAGACCGCCTCTTCCATTCTCGAACGGTTCGATTGCTTTCGTCCCCTTTATACCCTTTTCTCGGTTTTTTAAGCAACTTAGGCGGCTTTATCGGCGCTCTGAATATAAAGTTGGGCGTGTTAACACGTCCACTGAAATTGGGCTCGAGCACTCTTAGTTACGTTAGTTTTAAATGTACGTGATTAAAACTTCTGTGAGTAGTACATATTGTATTTTTACTGGAATTTTATATTTATTTGTACATTTGCCTTTTGATTTCAAAAGGAGGTGCTGCTCTATTCTTTCGTGATTTTTTTTTGGTGTATTTTGATTTTGTTGGTGAATTTTATAATTCTTATTTTAATTAACAAGCGAGGAAGGACCATTAGGTCTATTTTGCATACATCCGTTAATTTGCATCAGGAAATCCAAACTTAGCTACATCATCGGTACATTTGTTAAAAGGCAATGCCAATACATTAATATCTATAAAAAATTGTAGAATAAAAAAATATTTATAATTAATTTTTAATTGACAAACTTTGTAGGAATTTTTAAAAAGTTACGCTTCCCCGCAGTTGGCACCTCGAAAAAGTCATTAATTACAATTTTTTCTGCTTCAAATTAATGCTATCTTTGTTCCTTACTTATTACAACATGAATGACTTTACAAAAAAGCCTATTAAAACTAAAAATAAATATTTTAATGTCGAAAAAGGCAATCTAATAAATGTCCATGTTTAATTAAAAATATAATTTCAAAATGTCGAGAGGCAGCTTAAACGCTTTGCTTCATACTGAAACGTACTGAAAAGCTAGTCAAAAATATTTCATGAAATATCATGTTACCGTAAAATAAACACATGAAATGCGGCCGTTGCTATTCACAAAGTAAACGAGTTACCAACTCATAAAAAAATTATACGCGTGTTTATAATTTAGGGTAAGTGGCACGAACGAAGTGCTTAAACTTTATTAAATACGGAAGCAGTATTACCCGTAGTGCAATATGTAATTAACTTTGGGGGTGACGGTCGACTGTTTGTTTGCCATGTATGATATACGTATAAGGTTACTAAATTTTATTTTTAATGGCCAAAGTCCAGTAATTTATTATTGTAATAAATTGTATTTTAAATGACAGTGACTTACCATATTCCATATATAAGTAATATAGTATGCATAAGTAATAATAAGTCTATATTCAAATCTATACATATACATACATATAATAAAAATTGTAGTGTCTGTTTTTAATTTCAAGTTAACAGCTTTTCACTTAATATATATGAAAGATACTAGCCTTAAAAATTAATTTTTAAAATTTTTGTCTGTCTGTCTGTTAGATTTTAGAAATTTTATTAATTTGAATTTTTAACTAGCGGAACCCGTGGCACTAAACCTAGGAACGAATCCAAGCGAAGCGTGGGTGAGTCGCTAGTTATTTATCAAATGTATGCGGTCACAATAACAAATAGGTATATGTTATCATCATACTAATAAATAAATAAATATATTGGGACATTTACACACAGCACTATTAGTTCCACGGTAAGGTACGAGCCTTGTGTTATGGATACTAGATGGTTGATATACTACACATATATAAGTTTAAATACTGTATACATAATATAAATATAAACATCCATGACTGGAGTACAATCATTCGTGCTCGACAAATGTATGCCCCCAGCGGGACTCGAACCCGCGACCGCTGGCGCAGCGAGTAGGGTCACTACAAACTGCGCCACGCGTGTCGTCAAAATAAATAACAGTTTATTAGCTGATTACGTGCTACCGTTTTATGATATTATAACTTAAATAGCTAAAACATTCAATGCAATAGTAGTTCAGTGGCAAAGCACTCACTAGGAAAAAGCAACGCAGATTCAAATTCTTGTTCAGGAAGGTGGCCTCTTTCTTACACTTGAATTATTTCCAATATATGATGTTACTCGTAAGTCCTAAGTCGTAATTGCTAAAACGATGATTAAAATAGTTTGAGGAACCAAAATGTGAGAGAGAACTTAAATCTATACTAATATTATAACGCTGAAGAGTTTCTTTGTTTGTTTGTTTGGTTGAACGCGCTAATCTCAGGAGCTACTGATCCGAATTGAAAAATAATTGTTTTGTTGGGTAGTCCGTTTATCAAGGAAGGCTACTGGCTATAGACTATATGACACCACGCTACGACCAATAGGAGCGGAGCATCAATGAAAAATATTACAAAAACGGGAGTACAATATTTCCTTTGATTTTCAGCCTTTAGAACGCGAGCGAAGCCGCGAGAATGGCTAGTTGTTAATAAAATGCATATGAAATTCCATCCCACATTTGACTAGTGTGCTTCGCGAACTTTTACAATAATGAGCTAGTGCCGAGCAGTGGGATTTTATAAGAGTTCAAATAGTATTACCTACCTTTGTTTGTAATTAAGGTAGAGATACAAAAGCATTCGAACATCGGACAAAGAATATCATCTATTCATATAATAAAATTCTAACTTAGTCAAATATATATTATATTAAATATTTTTTTTGAATTTTTTATTGATATAGTCAATATCATCGAAACAAAGGCCGAATCTACAGTTTTTAGAATTATTGTCTGTCAGTCTTTGGTTGTCTGTGACCCCATCACAAGAAAACTACTTAATAGTTTTTGAGCTTATTAGCTTATTATTAGTGGGTTATTTAGAATTTTTTTCTGCGTGAAAATATTTCTGAGAAAACTGCAACTACCCTTTCTAGCGACAAACAAACAAGAAAGGATGTATCTGCAAACAATTTTAAACACAATAAAAATATCTATCTATACATAAATATAAAATTGAAGTGTCTGTTTTAATTCCAAATTAACAGCTTTTCACTAAATGCATATTAAAGTATATACGGTACTTACAAAAAAATATTTTTTTTTTCTGTCTGTCTGTTTGTTCCGGCTTATCTTTAAAAAAGCTAGATCAATTTTCACGGGACTTTCATTCGCAGATAGCTAATGTTAATTATTTAGAAAATTTATTTATTTTAACTAGCGAAACCCGCGGCTTCGCTCGTACTAAATCGCTAGGTATAATACTTTTTTCAGATGTTGATAACTCTACAATACGAAGTTGTTTATTACACTGCCCAAAGTACTCAGTTAAACAGACGTGGAGAATGGTACCGTCATTAAATAGGTCGGTTCTTCAACAGTGATTATTTTCATTACACCTAATAGTTAGAACAGACAGTTAACTAAGCGTCTGCTACCTTTCGTACGTAATACATTTGCTATGAATAGTATGACTTAAATGTAGTTTTTAATATATTTTTTATTTTTTTTTTCTAAATATAAACTCCGCCATTATATAGATGTGTTTGGGAGAAATTGTTGTTAAATTGTTATTAAATACATATTATATATATATTGTGTCTGTATATGAGTCTTAGCTATATAAGGATTCAGTAGTGTTGTCGAGATCCAACTTTATCTTTTAAGCCAAACTAGTTGTGAGGACAACCCAATGATCTACCCACTGAGTGCGCTAGCTTTTCTATACCTAGATTGAAATAAGGAGTACTATCTGTGATGTATTTGATATATAAAAATAAAATTTATTACAGTGTTTTAGTTTAATTATATTTTTGTTATTTATGTAATAACTTCTTAGTTATTAGTTTTCGACGTTTTAGGCCATATACAAACAAGTAGCGTTAAAATAACGTATAAAAATTATAATAGTTTATTATAATTAATTTTTATCACTTAATCCCTAAGTACTGCAGATCTATTGAGAGTTACGAAAAATAAAGCAAATTATTATATTTTTTTAGGTATTTAACTAATAAAACTCATATCTTTCCCTTACTTTATATGCATTTCAGTTTGGGGAAGATTTCTAACCCTACGTAAAACTTTTTTTATAGCTTTGGGGTCCTAACCTCATTAGGAAAGTTGGAAATGCTTTATTTTAATATTAAGTGCAGTAAATTATTTCACATAAAAGGGCTAAGCTAATAACGCCAACTGCTACGTTTATAACTGAGGAAATTAATAGAGACGTTAGTGATGTGCGCCGTGAATATCAATGAACAAGTTCTGATACGTTAGTTTTAAGTAGATAAATTATTATTGTATTATTATTACAGGTATTGGTATGGTTATTAGAAACCGAATATTAAACAGCATAAATAAATGATTAAAAAAGATAATTTTTTAAAATATCGAGTAGATAATTGGTAACTTTTATATTTAGCCTCATTTTTTTAAATTTATTTGATAATACATTTAAAAATAGATAAGCTATTTTCACTGGTAAAAATAGGTAAAAATTACGATAGACAATTATATATTTTTTACACAATATAATAATGTATCGAACATTTATATGCACATTACTAAATTTGCTTTAGAGGCCACAGAGGGCTTTCCGGCTCTTCACTCGTGCTACTAACGCCGCCTCGGGGCTATGTCACTGCCCTCACGTAAAACTCATTAAAATTACCACAACACAAAAGGATACGCAATGCACACATTTCAGTTCGTCCCCTAATCGAAATGAAAATCTACACTTGCCGAAGTTGCGCTTAACACGTCTTATAGTACCTACCGAGTGCCTTTAAAATATATAATAAATGTTTGTATTCAGTATGTATTCAGTACATCAGTACGTATATAAATAAAATTGAAGAGTCTGTTTTTAATTTCAAATTAACAGCTTTTTACTAAATACAAATAAAAGTATATACGACACTTACATCAAAAAAACATTTTTTTTTAAATTTTTGTCTGTCTGTTTATCTGTTTATTTGTTGCGGCTAATCTCCAAAACGGCTGGACGGATTTTGACGGGACTTTCACATACAGATAGCTAATGTTATAAGGAGTAACTTGGGCTACTTTTATTTTATTAGAAAATAATAATAAACTTTTAATTTATTTTGACTTACGTCCATCGAAGCAGGACATGTTTGCTTATACTTTATATATTTATAAACACTCCTTTTTATATAAAGTAAAAACTTTCCTTTTATTACCAGTTACCAACTTTGAACTCTTTCAGAAAAGTACGAATATAAATCATTCTGTGTTAATTAAAGTATGAATTGTACTAAAATAATGCGCTTCTGTATAAATAAAAGTCAAACTAACAAAGCTCACTAAAAATAACAAATAATAAATACTACGAATACCTCAAAAAAGGTAAAAATAAGCTCCAAATAAAGTTTAATAACTTATAATTATTTATATGTTTTAAAATGACCCGTACGTGCATTGAAATTCTAACCAATATATAAGATTTATTCGATAGCACATGTCCTTAACGACCTGCAATGCGAGTATAAATCTATCCTTTCGAAAGCGGAGCAATTAACGGGTCTGTGACACTACCAAAGCATCACTCGGGACATAATTAACATGTTCTGTTCCATAGTGCACAATACTAGGCTTGAACGATAGCTACGTGTAGCACAACCGATAAATTGATGTTCATTGTCCACTGACATCATAATACATTAAGAGGAATCGTTAATTACTCGCTAATTGCAGCTGCTCGTATTGTATCAGGTAGATAGATACTTTTTACAATGTAAACCTTTTAAATTTATACATATTATACATAAAATTGAAGTGTCTGTTTTTAATTTTAATTAAAGCTATTAGCTTTACACTAAATGCATAATATGAAAGTATATACGGTACTATCATCTAAAAATCACTTATTTTAATTTTTGTCTACTTGTTTGTCTGTCTCTTTGTCTGTTTGTTCCGACTAATCTATATCTAATTTTATTTATTTTAACAAGTGGATCACGCGGTGTTGATCACGCTAAATCTAGGGACGAAGTGAGGGTCAGTCGCTACTATCTTTACTAATATTATAAAGAAGTAAAGTTTGTTTATTTGTTAAATTGTAAGGGGTAATCTCGGGATCTACTGAACCGATTTTAAAAATTCTTTCATCAATAGAAAGCCACATTATTGCTGAGTGTCATAGGTTATATAAAAAACCGAAAAATAAAAAGGCTTTTACGTGGTAGCCCGTTTTGCAAAGTGAATCGGAGAAGAAACGTTCGAATGAAAGCGTTTCTTACGAACGCTGCCTTAACTATAAAAGATATATTTTTGAGTTCTAGAAAAAAGATGTGGAGCTTAAAAATGCCTACAAAAAAGTCAACGACAGCATATGTCTAACTTTCATATTTAAGTTACAAAAAGTAGTTTTTTCAATATTAGTATAGATAATTTAATTTTTAATTTTTAATATTAATAAAATAATTTAAATTATTTAAACACTCTGTACTAAAAAAGGACTATTAACATTATGTCCAACGAAGTGGGCACGGGTCAGCTAGTAGTAAATAAATATATAAATAAGGACACACAGCATCATCGAGTTCTTGTAAGCTACGAGGCTTATAATATGAAAAATATCAGATAGTTGATTCATATTTAACTTTAAATTTTTATTTTACATACATATTATAACTAAAACACCTTTGACTGAAGCACAAACATTCATGCTCGTCACATTAATCCCCAGCAGGACTAGAATCCGCTACCGCTGGCACAGCAAGTAGGGTCAAACAGCAAGTTCATTGATAAACTAGCTACATTAAAATAATCGTATCAATACAGTGCTTTGTAGATATCTGAAAGAGGGATTACTGAAATCAAGTTTTTTTAATACTGTTGTAAATCACTATATCTATTATATTACCCATAAACCATAAAATACTTAGGCAAATCGCGTTGTTTTCTAACTTTTCTGAGTGGGTTCATAAATCTTAATAACAGAAATGCGAAAGTGAAATTCTTCGTGGCCTTCATAATGCACGCAGCCTTTGGTATGTAAAAGAAAATTGGGCTACTTTTCCTTTATTGGCGTAATTGTTTTCAAGAAGAATAATTGATAATAAAGTGCCACTAAAACACATAAATAACCATAAATACTAATCGACTATAATTTTATTTAAAAAAAAATAGTTACAACTTCCGCTTGTTAAAATAAATAAAATTTTAATTTGAAATTAAAAACAGACAAACCAATTTTATGTATACATAGATAAAAGTAATAATAATAATGTTCTCCGACCGATTCCGGCAGGAGATATTATAGTGCACAAGTGTACGCGCAGACACAAGTGCACTCTCTATTCCTATCACTCTCATACTCCGGTGGGACGACTACTCGACACGACCAGTGAGAGCTAAGGCGCAGGACCGACGGCTTTACGTGCTCTCCGAGTCACGGGGGTGACTCACCGCCAACTTTCCAACTCCGGGCTATTACTGAGGCTTACTAAACAGAAAGACTCAATAATTAAACTTGGCCCGACCCGGGACTCGAACCCAGGACCTCTCGTATATCTCGTATAATATACTCATGTTAAAAGCATAGGATAAGCATTATTTAATTTGTCTAATCCAACTTCATTATAATAGCCTCTCAATATATTTCGATACTATATAACAATATAAACCATACATTCCGTTCTACGTTATAAATTCCACCAGTTGTGGAAACGTCTCGAATAGACAAATTATTTAGAAATCAATTTGGGGCGCACAGAGCGCCGGCAATCGAATCGCGTCTCGCCTCGCCGCGATATTGCGAACGTAATAAACTGCTTCTCCGCGAGATTATTTCCACTTGAGCCAATACTAGGAAAATTCTTAGCCACATCTGACATATGGTTAAAAACTTTACTGTGATATTAGTAATAATATGTAGCGATATATTTTAAGTACTGTGAAAGAGAATCAAACAATAATAAAATGTTTAAATCTATTTTATTTACTATAGACTACATAATCATTGTGTTGTTTTTATATATTGCTACTCTAAAATAACACAGGTAGTACCTATCTCGTAATACAGCTCTATGTAATCTGTGATTTTTATTATTAAAATCAGTCCAGTCATCTTAGTGTGAAAGTTTACGAACATACAAATTGTACATAAAATAAACTTTCACACTTATAACAAACTGTCCTATTTTATTAAAATCGTTAAAAAAATGACTCATCTAGAGTGTTTAGATGTTAAAACCGTAAAAGAAATTACCCATTTTAAGTACTTAGAGTTTATTAAAGGAGCATTGTTGTAGCGTTCCATTTGAACAATTACAGACGACGTTAACTTCGTTATCTAATAAATATAACGGCCTTACTGTACAATGTACATATACCTACTAATATTTATACATTTACATTATATTTTACCTAATTTTTAATGTATGTGGTTTACAGATATTCGCTATCCTAAAACAAATATATAACATAAAGCTGACTTTCGATTTATTTGCATATTTTAGGCTTATAAGCCTAGAATCGACACGAAACCAACTATCTTACATTGCAGGCTATTTAAATGCCGGACGGCGGGAGCGCGTAGCGGTTACTTATAATCTCATAATGCCATTTACCCGCGTTAAAATGTATTCACTGTTCGCTTAAATCGGTATGAATATTTTAGTTTTGAATCGCACCGTCTTTATTCAATGAGGCAGTAGCAATTGGAAAAGAAATATTTTATACTAACATTTCCCGCGGCTTCGCACGCGTTCTAAAGACCGGAAACCAAATTTCTTCTGAGTCGCGCAGTATAATCTCGCAAAACTAACACCCGCCCTTCCTGATTTTGCAACTGTTCTTTTCATTGATGCTCCGCTCCCATTGGTCGTAGCGTAATATAGCCTTCCTCGATAGACGGACTATCCAACTCAAAAATAATTTTTCAATTCGGACCAGTAGATTCTGAGATTAGCGCGTTCAACCAAACAAACAAACAAATTCTTCAGCTTTATAATATTAGTTATTATTATTTATCTTCAGCTTTATAATATTACAGACTCTTGTATTGGGTAGACAATGAGATGCGCGGGTACGCATCACTCAACGTCACCGTTAGACGTATTTTTGCATTCTCATAATACTTACAGAGGAATAATATCTATTGTCCGTACACAAACGCCTACGCTTTGAGCGATGGCATGTAAGCTTTTCATTGTCTATGTTATTTTTATTTGCCAAAAGGCAATATGAAAAATATGTGAATTTCTATACAAACAACAATAACTGTCGCGCAGTCACACTATACGAATATACTCGCAAAATATTCGCTTTTACGCAGTGTGTTTGTTCTATAAACTAATGAATTCGTAAAAAACAAGTCAAATAAAAATAATGGAAATGAAATATTTGAGAGTAACTAAAAATGATTCTTTCTTAAACACTATTAATCAAATATCAAGGAATCGTAGCAGAAATAAAATATAGCAATTCATAGTCGGCAGAACCACGCTGTCAGGAGCGATGATGTATTTGAACGTTTTCATGAGAGCTGCTGAACGCTTTGTCAACGTCCGACATTAGAGGTCATCGCTCATAGCAGAACAACCGGCCGTATTAGGGCCGTAAGTTGAAATATTTTCATTTATTTACCCCAAATATAAATTGCTAATGCTATCATCTCTTGCAGTGACGTTTGGAAATATAGTTTCTGGTTAATGATAAGTTCTTAATACAGTACCTTTGTATCGTATTCGTATACGTACTTAATATTATAATATTATTTTTAGAATTGCTATTTATTTACACACATTTGTCGTATATTGTATAAAATATATACTTATAAGGGATTTTCGATATTTTTAATTATACATACAAAACGATCTATAATACAGTAGCACACATATTACACAATTCAATAAATATAAATATATGTTATTACTTGAACCCGCGACCTAGACGGTAATATTTTATATTATACTAGCGACTCGCCCTCGCTTCGCTCGGGCTCTTCCCTAGATTTAGCACAGGTAAAGCCGCGGGATCTGCTAGTTATGCATATAAACCTTCCTCTTGAATCACTCTATCTATTAAAAAAAACCGCATCAAAATCCGTTGCGTAGTTTTAAAGATTTAAGCGCACATAGGGATATAGGGATATAGGGACAGAAAAGGCAACTTTGTTTTATACTATGTAGTGATGATGATCTTGACGACTGCTTTAACAATCTATGATGTCACAAATAAACTGATTTTAACTATTAAACTATTAAGTAAAATAGGTATGAAATTCTCTTTTCATTGCCCACATATTTTCTCAACGTAAATTATGTAAAATTAATATTAATAGTAATTGAAAAATATAAGAAATAGGTAAGTGACGGTATAAAATACAGCTTTTGTAAAAAATTAAAAAGTTATAAGTTATTCCATTTTAAATCAGCCAAGGCCTAAAGCCAGCTTAGGTATGACGTGACGATATTTGATTTCGTAATAACTTAAAAGTAAAATATTTGCTAACATTTTCTAAATTATTATCCAATCTTTATATTATGCGTGCAAAGTTATGTATAATATGTAGTGTATCAACTATCTTGTATCCGTAGCAAAAGCCTCGTAGCTATTATTAATTATCATACTATCACATCCGGTCCACTTCACTTACGAGTTAAAATAACTTAAACGGTTTTTATAATTTTCTAATAAAATAAAAGTAGTCTTAGTTACTCCTTATAATATTAGTTATTTGCAAGTGAAAGTCTCGTTCAAATCGGTCCAGTCATTTCAGAGATTAGCCGGAACAAACAGACAGACAGACAGACATACAAAAACTCTAAAAATTATTTTTTTTATGTCAGTACCGTATATACTTTAATATTTGTTTAGTAAAAAGCTGTAATTTGTAATTAAAAGCAGACACCTCAATTTTATTTACATGTTCTGATTAAATTTTCTATTACCAGCTCAAAATTGAATTCAAGTTCAAAACATAAGCAATTACAAAATAATTAAAAGCTCCGTAAGCGTTAATATTACAACACTTGGCTAAAGTATACACATTACACACCGTAGAGTATAATACAAAAAGTTTATTACAATACAGATGAAGTCAGGTTTCTCGTTAACAGGTAAATATTTGCAGAACGACGCAACGTGTGAAGCAGTGGTAAATAATGCCTACATTCCGTAACGAGATGAATGTTTGCGGACTACCGACGAAAGTAATTTAGAGTTAAACAAGAGTTTACAAAATAAGATCATTTACCCAAAACTTGGCTTCCGCACAGTAACATCCTTAATTAGATGACAGGTCTCGACTAGAGTGCCGATGTTATACTCATACATGTGGATAAGTTAATATTAATTAATAAATGTTAATTAGAATAGTGTAATAGGTGTTGTTATAATTTGTGTGGGTTTTGATGGTGTATTATTTTTATTGGTTTCCATGGTGATATCGCCATGGAAACCAATAAAAATAATATAAATATAGCATATAGATATAAGTATAATATTTCTACCGGATACAGTAGAATAAGTTTGAAACTCTAAATAAATCTGTAACATCATCATCATCAGCTCTTTTTTTTAACGTCCCACTGCTGGGCACAGGCCTCTCTCAGTACGAGGGGATCCACCGCGCTGGCCTAGTGCGAGTTGGCGGACTTCACATGCCTTTCGAAAACTTGTTAGGTTTTCTCAGACATGCAGGTTTCCTCACGATGTTTTCCTTCACCGTAAGACAAGTGGTAATCATGATATAAATGATTCGCACATGAAAATATCAGAGGTGCGAGACCCAGATTTGAACCCGCATCACTCGGTTATCCAAACGACCGCGTTACCGCTAGGCTACCACTGTCTCAAAATCTGTATATTCTATTAAAATTGTACATCTTATATGTGTTAATTTTTTATCACCTATTGATGATAATATGTTATACAATTCAAGAAGTTTCCTAAGAAGGATAATTATAACAAAAAATAGCTATATTTTAATTGTTAACACAGTAGTAATGTAGTATTAAAAATAAGAAGAATAATAAAAATTATGTACGAGTAAGATCTCAACAAATACAATATTTAATCTACAATAGATCAATAACTAGATTAAAGTTAAATTATATTAACTAACAAGTAAACTATCCTTAAATTTTAAGTAGAGGTTTAATTAAAGCAGTAGAGCGAATTTTCTAAAGCTTTTCGAACATATTGGTTAATCCCGGTTAGATCGCATCGAAAGACTGGACAGTGACGAAGTGTGGGTTGCAGGATTAGTGTCGGTGGGTCACAAGGCCACATGTTGTTTTATTAACAGCAATATATCTGCGGTTCTTTAAATAAATTAAAATAAATAAATAATGGGATAGGTTAGAGTAATGTTCGGTGTACGATACGGTATAAGAAGGGTCTTGTTTTATGTATAAGAAATACTATTTAGTTTCCTACGAGTATGTTTTATAGCTTTTTGACGTTGTATAAAAATATTCTAATTTTACTACTAGTCTTGAGAAATTTCTCGGTTATTTTAAAACTATGCAAATACTTTTTTAATATTTGAAGTAATTAGGAGAATTAATACAGCTAGTAGCGAGTTTTCCTCATTTCACTCGGGGGCCGTAGGTTCCAGTCTGTGTGGTAAATAGGCTATGTGGAACTGTATATCATCATCATCATCATCAGCCCTTTTTAACGTCCCACTCCTGGGCACGGGCCTCCCTCAGTACGAGGGGGATCAGGCCATAGTCCACCGCGCTGGCCTAGTGCGTGTTGGCGGACTTCACATGCCTTTCGAAAACTTGTTAGGTTTTCTCAGACTTGCAGGTTTCCTCACGATGTTTTCCTTCACCGTAAGACAAGTGGTAATCATGATATAAATGATTCGCACATGAAAATATCAGAGGTGCGAGACCCGGATTTGAACCCGCATCACTCGGTTATCCAAGCGACGCGTTACCGCTGGGCTACTGTATATATGTGTTCAAAATTCAATTAAAATCGGTCTAGGAGTTTAAGATGGACTTACGTAGTCTTACACAAAATTTTACATTTATAACAGTCGAATATTGAAATATTTTCAAGTTATTATACGCAAGTACATACATGTGTCCTCTAATCCTAGCCATCACGTACTCGGGCAGCTAGCTAAGCGTGCGGTCGCGACGTTGACTGAGGATTTGTTAGGGATTAGCATAGCAGCAAACGATTTTATACAGTGTAGATGAATTTTCACATAGTCTAAAAGTGGACTAAGCTTAAAAATATCATATACAGCACTAAAATACGCTGACGTAAGAGACAATTTAATAACATTTTCATTGATAACCTATTTAAATATATTTATATTAAGAATTTTTTACGCATTTTTCATTTATTTTCCATTTTTGTATAACGTAATGACTTCTTATGAATGAGTTCTATATTGAAATTCCTCGAAACGGAGTCGAGCGGAAATAAAGTTTTGTTTATTACAATCCATCATTTTATTATTCCCAGTACATAACTTTTTAGAAATATAAAATCAGCAGTTTGAGTGTTTGTTGTCTATCAATATTTAGTTATCATTGATATCAATATTTGCATAGTAGTCTGTATAATACACTCGTTAATTACCTTTATAATTTATGATCAGGGCATTTTAGACTACTAATTATGATACTGATAAAATTAATAAATGATCCACTGTACTAACAGTATCGAAAGCAAATGTGAAACTAAATCAATAAATAGGTCATGTCATATTTTACTAGGTTTTGCTCGCGGTTTTTCTCGTGTGTTATTATAGAGATAAAAGGGAATATGCATGTAAACAAACATATATAATACTCATATATGAAATGATTAATCCTTGTTCCGTGTTACAACATCAATAAAACCTGAGTTGACCAGGAATACGCCCGTAGGTACTACAGCCTACGAGTACTCAGCAAAATAAGCAACTATAGTCTTCTTATAGGGTAACCGTAGAATAACCGTTTCTATAATTCATGACTATAACTACTACATCTTCCGAAATTCTCCAAAATCTTTTACTTTACTTAAATCCTTTTCTCTATTTAACTATTTCCTTAGTATTTTTTTAAATCAGTCGTTGCACATATTATTCAGTTGTTGTATACAGAGAGACAATAGCTAGGAGGTTATTATTGTTATAATACCAGTTCTTAAACATTAAGAGTTTAATTAAGATTAATAAGTATAAATATAAAAGTAAAATAAAGCTAAGAATTTTTCCTAATCCCGCCTATCATGAACCTGGGGCAGTGGGCAAAGCGTGCGGTCGCGACATTGACTGAGGATACGCTCCGGATTAGTATCGGCCTGCGATGGTCCAACGATTTTGTTTTATTTAGACAAATAGCTCTCTGAATCGTAACCAAACACGTTTCTTTTGGCTTTGAACAAAAATATTTTAGACTTGCCCTTACAAAGCTTGCGTGTGCTGAATTTAAATTAACGTAGCTTTCGTAGTTGCACAAATTAGTTTAATTTTAAAACATTATACTCTACATATGCCTCTAGAAATGAGGTAAAACATGTTATTAAATTATTATGGTACGATATAATTTTTTAATTTTACTTAAAAAAGTAAGAATATTTCGATAATTATAATATTTAGTAAGAAAAGCTATTTTACTATCATATAAATAAAACAGGGTGTTACTGTATATACTCTTAGTATATATAAAGTGACTTAATTAAACTTGAATTCTCAAGTTGAACCCATAATCCGTGTCGCAGACGACAATGGCAATCATACTCCACTGTTTCAAAGATCACCAAAAATTTTTATTACACGGAAAATAGCTGACGAGGTAGCAGCTATAAAAATTGCTATCTCCGATTTTTTAGATACGCTCTGTGTTCACCGTACCGTGAACCAGCCTTCAAAACGCGGTGTCAGTGCGCGCGACTGACTCAACTACAAATTAGGTGACCGTAAGTAATAGAGAGGCTGATTTCACCCCTTACTCACGTCAGATGTCTTGTAATGATATAAAATATTATATTTTTGTATTTAAGATAGAATTATATTATGATTCAGCAAACTGTCTCGCTGGTGAGACATGTTTGTTAACAGATGTCGAGTTCCTTGGTTCGAATCCTGTTGTTCGAAGAATATTTATTAGGGTTTTCTGACATTCTCAGTAGAAGGCTAGAGTTGAAAAGTAGCCTCGGAGGACATGGAAAGTAGTCGACTCTACTCTTGATCATCGATCATTTTAATTTGTCGGTCCGGTATTGAGATTGAAAGGAAGGTGTTCACTTAGCTTATAAATTCGTATGCACTACCTGCCCTACGTAAAAGGATAGTCTCATGAAGAAAAACCAGAAGACTCATTATTCTAGTAAAGCATTTAGTAATAATACCTATATTTGGTTTAATTTGAAGTATGCATAGATCTACTTTCATCTACTTCTTTACTTTCACCCAAATTTCCACCAGAAATAGAGAGTGGTGCTCACTTGACTGAGGATATTAAATGATGTACATATTAAAAGCTCTGAAAAACTTAATGTATGTCTTTAAATGTATTCACTAATATTAAAACCTTTTAGCCTAAAAGCATGCTTAAACTGAATTCCAAATTAATTTTTTTGATAAAATTTAATTTTGAATCCAGTTAAATTTAACGTTTACATCGTGGTGTGAGTGCGCTGACACATCGAATAGATTAGGTGACCGTAAGTAATAGAGAACTTGAGTTTGCGTCAAGTGAGCACTTGACGAATTTCTTAGTACATTTCTTTGAATATTTTCAGTGATAAATATTTTTAGAAACGTTTATATGTATTCCAATCCATAAACTAAATACTTATACATTACATTATTTTGGTTTGTTTATTAAAATAATTTAAAATAATTAATAAAGCTTTTTCATTTAAAAGCTCTAAAATAAATACAATATCTGAGCCTAATGTATCTCAGATTATTTATTCATTAACCAATGAGAGATACCACAGAAATAGCCGTTTTCCATTTTATTAAAATAGATAATATTGCATTATATATCTCTTGTGATATGAATTACCACCATTTTTACCATTAAAATATTATTTTTAGAATTTATTCGAACCATTGACACAAAGTTTAATTATAAAGTTAAAACTACTTTCTTAACAGTATAAAATCACAAAGTAATAGCCCAATAAAAGATATAAAATGTACACCCTCTTCCATTTAAAAGTTGGGTTCATATCATGCACCTGGACGCTACGAGTGGCGAAGTAGCGAAATTAGGGTAGCGAGTGAAATAATTCGAGTCATAAATTCAAGTTTTATTACATTGAAGTGGGCGCGGTCGTCTCTCGGTCTGCGACGCCACATCGACATAATTTAACTTTTTCTTATTATCTTTAATGCTGATATCGTTAAACGCCTCAGTCACATATAGGGAAAGTTTTGTTTTATAGTGCTACTTGGTAATAGCTGATGTTTTTGTTACTGAAACGCTGATTTGTTGCACTAGAAGTGCAATTTTATTTTATAGTTTGTATGAGTATACACTTGTTATTGCAATAGGTTTTAGTAATGAAACCTGGCGTTGATCGTTTGGAAGAAAAATATTCATTATGTTTTCCACGTCATAGCATTCTGTAAACTGTCTATTTTCATAAAAATACAAATTTATATATTTACTTAAAATCAACTTTGTTGTAGCAAAGACACCAAAGGCACCGAGCGAGGCATGAGAAAATCACTAGTTAAGATTAGATATATTAAAATATTTAATTGTAAACATAAAGTTTTAAAACTTTAGTAAACTTTTGAAATGAATAGATAGTAAAACTTTTAGGTAAGTCAGAAAATTATAGGACCTCTACAAAGTTTATTGAGTGGAAAATATCGCGTCTCTCATTCGAAATTAGTTCAACAACTCCCTAGACGTTGTCACCGACCGTTCTGTTTTTGTACGCCTCGTGACTTTTAAAGGGTTATGAACTAGGATCAAATCGTAACATAACAATAGAATTTCAATTTGTTTCTATGAAATGGGGTTAGTTTTGTCCCAGAACAATTGAAACTTTACCTAACCTAGTTATTTTTATATTTCATTCTTCTATTATTAAGTACTAAAACTAAATTATGCTGTAGTTTGATATTTGAAATAAACATATTGTATTCAAAATTGTTAAAATATTAATAGATCTACTTATAAAACTTGGAATTTTTTGACTAACTAAAATAATAATTGGTAAATTCAATTTTTCTTTTACTTGTTCATTTTAAAATTGCTTTCGAATCATAAAAGGCATTGAATTGAAAAATTAAATAAAATAAAAAATAAATCTTCTATAACATATTTTCCTTAGTAGGTAGTTCTATTAATTATTAAAAATTAACACCTGTAGTCGATATCGTATAAAGAAACAAACGACGACGACTATTTGATGTGCCAGCGGTCGCGGGTTCGAGTCTTGGTGGGGCATTCATTTGGGCGTCATTTGGGTATAAATATAAGCATCCAAGACTCGAATGCGAGTCACGGATGTTTATATTTATAATATGTATATATTTAAAGTTATACACATATTTTTGTATTGTATCTGCTATCCATAAAACAAGCCTCGTAGGTTACCAACGAACAAGATGGCATTGAGTGTTAATATCTCTACGTATTTATTTAAGAAATAAAGTTTATATTTTTATAAAAAAATTAGAATGCAAATTATTATACCACACAAATCGATTTTATTTAATACTGAAACTAACTTAGTTGAATACTAAAATATACATCAAAATTAGTTATACTTGCGTTAATAGCAAAAACTTAATACAAGCTCTAAAGCGCGCATAATAAAAAGCTCACTATCGCGGAATTTCGGTTTCATTAAAATAGTTCCGAGTACTGATGCAATAGAGCGTTAAGCTCAGAAACCTTTCGGGTATATTACTTACATGCATCTAAGCAACATCGGTACATCGTTTTGCTCTCAAATACATTGCAACGTTCCAAATGTTAGCTAGAACTCAAGTCAAAGTTCCCCCGAGCAAAATCCATAAGAGTGTTTTGCCACATGATCGCTTTCACGATTTGCCAAGAAAATAGAGTCAAACAAGAAAACTACTTTCAACCGCGGCGGTTGATAAAAGAATCGCGACTAGACTATACTCCTGTATTCGAACTTTCCTAGTGAATATGAAACAGACTGTACAAAGTGCGAAGTTTTAGTGTCTACGTGATCTTTAATATTACTGCTGTATTCATGAAGAATAGCGTTCACTTCTTAGATTATAATGCAAATATCAAAAACTTTATATTAAATAACGTTTAGTAGGTAGCCTTTGAGTGTGTGTTCATAACTTTCAAGCGCTTTTCACTTCCCGCATGAGCAAGAAATTTTATTATTTCATGCGACACGTCTCTTTTACAAGCTTTTTACTTATAACTAGTTTTCCCTGTGACTTTACTCGCCTATTTAATTTATTTGTTAGTGGCAAAACTATATTTTTTTATTTAGCAATACAACATAAGCATTACAAATAAACTTGCGACAGCATTTAAACGTCTTGTCTTATTTCAGTTCTGTGCCGGTTCGAGTTTCAGCTAACTAAATTCGTATACTCGTAAAGTACATACATGTTTAGTATGTATGTGTTAAAAATCAATGAGTTTTAAGATTTCATGCTTATTCAATAAGTAACAGTTCACTTTTATATATAGGTAGATGTTTTAAAGTCAAATTTCTCCTGTGTTCCTAACTTAGAAACTAACCAGGAATATGTTCCTAAACCATAAAGATCAACAGTCTCGTTTGGTTTCATTTACTTTGTCAGAATTGAGCGAAATTTTATCCATAGTTGTGGAATTCTTAGATTTAAGAAAAGGATTGAACAAAATTGATATGCTAAATAAAACTATTACTAACTCTTGCCGTCTTCTTTTAAACGTCTTATTTAATAGCCAATTTTGATCGTGGGCTAATCTTATTGAGACTATCTATCTGCGCAGGAGATAATATAATGTGCATGAGTGTACGTACCCAATTGCATTCTTTGTTACTGTTACTCTCGTTCTTCAACGGGACGACTACGGGACCAGTGAGAGTTCAGGCGCTGGTTGCTTTAAGTCCTCTCCGAGGCACGGGGTTGAAACGCCACCAACTTCTCAACTCTGAGCTTTTGCTGAAGCTTACTTACTAGAAATACTCAAAACCTAACTTAGCCCGATCCGAGACTCGAACTCAGGACATCCGAATGTGCAGCCGTACATTCTATCCACTTTACCATCGGTTTTTTACAATAATTATAAAGGTATGAAGTTTGAATGTAGGTTTGCTACCTATTATATACTATTGAAATTCTAATAACTTCTAAAAGAAATTATGATTCTATAAATATATTCAGTTACTTCGTGTAACTACAATATCCCTAGTGACACAGGCTACTTTTTAATTTTTATTACTGCGTCCTTTCTATGTCATATTAGGAAGACAACTTGAAGGTTATGTATTATGATAAATGCACTACACTTTAGCGTATTCAGTATGTATCTGCAGTGCAGCTGCTTTATCTACGTCAGATGTGAATACACGAAATTAATATAGATATACGAAAGTTTGTGTTTGTGGGTGGCTTATTCGCGCTATTATGAATATGTTTTGAAAAGTGTCCATATATACATTGGACTTGTAGTCTTCTTTTCGTGGAGCTTGTCGCAGTCAGCAAAAAGTCAATTTTAAAATTTTTGTCTGTCTGTCTGTTTGCTCCGTTTAATCTCTGAAACGGCTGGACCGATTGTAACGGTACTTTCACTAGCAGATAGCTAATGTTATAAGGAGTAACTTAGGATACTTTATAGTATTAATATAATATTTGGTATAGTAAGTCGTTTAACAGCAAACCCAGGACACATCTCTAGTATATTTATATATTATATATTAGGACTTTATTACACACAGCGCCATCTAGTTCCGTGGTAAGCTACGGAGGAGGCTTTTGTTACAGTTACCAGATAGTTTATATACAGTGAAACTTGGTTAAGTGGGACCTGGATAAGTGAGAAACCTCCATAACTGGAACTCATGCTGAAGTCCCAACACTTTGGCACTGAATTACCCCTGTTAGTGGGATGAGAAAACCTCTATATCTGGGATCCGATTTTTCATCATAGTTACCTCTATAACTGAGACAGGGAGTAAATTTTATATGCATAAACCTCTGTAACTGAGATAACATTGTTTTGTTTGATCGCACCTTTATAACTGAAATAACCTGTCAATAACATCTATCAACGGAACCCTCTGTAAATGAGACAGATATTTATTTATACCTGGATATCTGAGACACTGGGTAAGTGGAATACCTCTATAAGTGAAACGACATTGCAGGTCCCTTGATGTCTCACTTAACCAGGTTTCACTGTACTACATATATAAGTTTTTTAAATACGTATATAATATAAATATAAAAACCCATGACTAGAGTACAAACATCCGAGTTTGACAAATGAATGCCCCCAGCGGGACTCGAAACCGCGACCGCTGGCGCAAGAAAGTAGAATCACTACAAACTGCACCAATTTTTTACAGTTTAATAAAATATGAAAACTATATAAACGTGCATAAAATCGTACGTTGCACGTGATCAGTCTAATGCAATGTAACGCTAAAGTACTAAGTCACGGCCAACGACCGCCAGAATGATGGATGGAGGTGGCTTCGAGCGAATTTCCTTGCTACCATCATAGCTATTATGTTATTTAACCATTTATGTAATTTATCGACTTGTGCACTTAAAGTTACTTTTTAAATATAATATTAATGTACGACATCTTATATTAATGAATAAATAATAATTAGTATTATTTTATACTCGTATTTATTGTTATTTAATTTTCCATAACTTTCACTTTGCGTATATTAGATGAATTTAAATATAGTTTTGTTAAATAAATATTATCCATATAACCATAAGAACCTAATCTTGTATGTGATTTTGACTATCTCGATATCCTCGCCGGGTGCATCCCCGAGGATATCGATGTTTTCCTACAGAGAAGGCTACTTACAATTAATTTTACATTTTGGAATAAGGAAAATAAAATATTTCAATTACGACTTGTATTCATTTTATGTAAGGCTTAAATAATGATTTAATTAAATAACAGAAAATTACATTTAAACGTCACACACCAAAACGAAATTAACGAAAAAATCCTATATCTGAATTATAAGTGCATACCCTTTTTTATTTTACAACTTTAGGTTTTAGATTAGATTCATAAGTTCAAATGATCCACGCACTTAGTAATTTTATCACTGCAACTCCAGTTTCTAGTAAAAAGAACCATACGGGAACAGACATATTATCGACATGATAATAAGGGTTCGCATTTTGGCTGTCAACCCATAAGACGACTAAAAGGTAATGAATTTGGTTTTTGGTCTCCAAATATTTTAATTTTTTAACCAAATTTTAATAATATATAAGTACTTGAATAAAAGAACTTGAAGCTTCTTATTTAAACATAGAATGTTGATTTTCAAAGTTATACCTTTTTTATGTTTTTACCGACCTCAGAAAAAGGCGGTAATTTATACAAATATTTTAATTTACTTTTAACTTTTATAACTATTCTAATAAATACTCAAAATACGAAAGATAGTTTTCTATCAGTTGACTTTTAGAATAACATTTACATCATTTTATCAAATTAATATTATGCAAGTCACGAACAACAAGTGGCGGTCATCTGGTATTTCTTCAAACGTAAACATTTGCTTGAGTTATAAGTGTATTAAGAAGAAGAATAGCACAAAGTTTCTTAACGACATAAATGATATAAATGGATGACGGATTTATTAGCTACAATTATATTAATGATACAATGAAGTGGATGAAATAATTAAATAATGTATACCTAGTCATATAAATAATTATATACAGAAGATACTAACTGTATTATGTTCTGTATTAAATACGTAACAGTGGTAGAAATTCGACAACTTTTTTATTGATAACATTAAAAAGTTTAACTTAGAAGAATAACTTCGCCAATTTTCAAACAATAGGCTTTGTATGTAATTGAGTTTTTTTCGCATAAAAGCAGAAAAAGAACTAGTAACTAGCCCCAAAAATCAATTCCTAGACTTTACGATCTGCAGCCATACACGCTAGCAAAGCAAGAAAATGCGTTTGCATGGTAATCGAACTTGCGTACTCCCAAAATAACGTCTTTATGATCACTAAAGCTAGTATGAATATTTTATATTACCTATATATACATTGCATGATGGCGTAGAGTACTATTGTCGTTATTCCAGCCCAGTTTCCAGTGTGGGTACTGCGACTATACAGTGTCTAGTTGACAGGTTAGGTCAGAGAATCTTTCTACCATCTGTCGTGTTCTATTAACAGGCACTTCACTATTGTGTCAGCCAAAACAGTAAGCCAGTTTAAAAATGTTTATCGGTTTTAGTGCACCAATAAGTAAGTATTCTGGGAATTTAACTACTTAATGTGTATTTTGATCACAGAGCAGATGAATATAGACTATTTCGTGATTTTGATAGATTTCAATATACATCATATTCATTACTATACATCATTCATCAATCTTTACCAAATATATTGTTTTTTTGTAATGTACTGTAATGTAGAAAAAAAAATCGCTACAAGGTGTAATCGCTATTAAATACATTTAATACATAATGTAAATTATCTTTGAATAAGTATGTTTACATTCTAAAGTTGTGTCTAATGAAATAAACTAATTATAAAATCAATTATTGATGGGTAGTAGGTATTTAAAATATTTTATTCATGCATACTTCCATCACTTATGCCATTAATCGATAGATTGCGGTAGATGTCGAAAGATTGATATTACCTTATTCGCCTTCCTATTTGTGATAACTCATTATGAGTTTTATATAAATTTTATGCCCTACGTTTTCTTCCTATACTCTACAATCTACATAATACAAAGTTTGTAAACAGATATTATTTATGATAAGATATAGTTAAACCAAATATTGCTCGTCACCTATAATTACTATATGAAAGAAAGGCCTAACTTTGTAAAAAATAGTTAAATTTTAAAAGTAGATTAAATAGTAGGGTAGTGGTAGCCAAGTGTTTAGCTATTTATTACACACAAGCAAACGCGGCCCACTTCATTGTGCGTAAGTTAAAATAAATTAAACGGTGACTATACTTTTGTAATAAAATAATGTGCATAGCCTAAATTACTCATTATAATAGCTATCTGCGAGTGAAAGTCCCGTCAAAATAAGGCCATTAGCCGGAACAAACAGACAGATAGACAGATTTGTCATTAAGTGAAAAGCTGTTAATTTGAAATTAAAAACAGACACTTCAATTTTATTTATATGTACTAATATTTGGCTAAATTAACAATATTAGTAGTTATTCTTTTATTTAGGCTACAAAGTTCAAACTTTAGCGGAGTCGTGTTTTAGACGCGCAATCTCTGAATGGACCTAAAGACATTTGCTTCTTAGTCTACTGGTAGTAAAGTTTCTTACTTTGCTAACTCGCTCCTGAAATTGACAGTTTAAAACATTCACTGCATCTAAATTACTTAGTTTGGTATAAATGAAATTAGTACAGTTCTGTCTGCACTGCATTCAAAGTTTCACGTTTACCCTACTTTAAAAAATGAGGAGAAACTTTTTAAGTTTAATGAGCGTTTTCTTCACTATATAATATAAAACAAAGTCGCTTCCCGTTGTCTGTCTGTCCCTATGTAGGTATGCTTAGATCTTTAAAACTACGCAACGGATCTTTATGCGATTTTTTTAATAGATAGAGTGATGCAAGAAGAAGGTTTATATGAATAACTAGTGAAACCCACAGTTTCGCTCGCGCTATATTAAATAAATATCTTGTAAGTTTCTCCGTAGAGCGAATAATGAACCCGAGCAGATCTAGGGTGTGTCGCTAGTCTCTTACGTATAAATTTATTTGTTTTGTAATATAAGTATATATAGATGCGCACATATCCCTTTGATGCGCAAAATTATATATTTTAATTTAAGGCATATGTTCTGATGAAAGATTTTTCTTTTGACACTACTTATCACATTTGTTTCCTTCATCTCGTTATACCATTAACTTGTTAAGTTATCTTTAAACAAAAATTAAAACACATTTTAGCATAACATATGGGGGTTCACTTATCCTTTACCCCAATAAATCCTTTTTACGGGAGGCGTCATAAAAACAAAGGAACGCGTAACGAGTACCGAATTGCATTGTACTTAATATTCACCCACGAAGTTCCGCAATTCCAGAACAAATGTATGATTTACATTCGAATTTCGCTTTCGCTATCAGTTTAAGAGGGGCGGTTGATTTATTCTATTTCTGATAAGCTATCACGATTTTCGGGCAACCTATCTACAGAAAACACAAAACAGCGAAAATACAGATCGTTATTCCTTGAATTAAAATATACTTTTATTTATTTAATAATAATTATATTAACAGTACAATATATACATAATATGAACATTACACATATTATAATTTTATACTCTATGACATACGAGTATGTATAATTTGTATGGAGAATAAAAGAAAAAATGCATCTAAATATTGGTTTATTTAAAATACAAAAAATAATAATATGGTAAAAATTGATTTCTAAATTCTTAAAAGCTCATATGAATAAAATTATTATGGTAAAATATTAATGAAAGAATATATTTTTTAGTAGTTACGAGTATAATTGAATTATATAAAAGTTTAATTTTGTTATTTTAAAGTCCTTATATTAACCTGAATGAATAAAATAATATATTCTACAGATTATTATATGGATTGTACAATAAGTTACCCAAATTATATAACAATACCGAGGATCTTCTGTATATGTATGTGACAATATATGTATGTTATAATACTACTTAGATTTACATCATAAACATACTTTCGAAATAAACTTTGTATAAAGAATCCATCTGTCTTCATTAATATCGGTCGAAAAATTGAAAACCAAAGATGGCACGTTGGAAGAAAAAAAACATTTCCCAAGACGAATTAATTACTAAGACGAGCGGACTCTATGAAGTATATTTAACTTTTTTAACTTTCCGATACTTCCATAAAAGATTGATCCGTTCACTTTAGAAAATTAGAAACTTTCATCTTCACTTCATGTTAGGTTTCTTTTGCAAATAAAATTAAATATAAGTTATTAACCGTACTTCATAAATGTGTAATGTTAGACATCCAAGTATTACTCCAGGTCATAATCCATCTATGTACTAAAATACGTCCTAATTCGTTCAGTTGTTTTAACATGAAACAGAAACAAACCAATATACATACATACAAAAATTTATAATCAAAACAAATTATAACTGTGTATAGAACCAATAATTGGTTGTCATTTGAACGGTATCAAAAAATATTCGCTATCATGAAAGTTTTATTACAATGTCATTAAATGGAGCGTCGCAAACGTCCAATCGTAGTGAAAAATAGGTTTTGCGAATCGCTACGGGGTGATAGCGAAATTAATGCGTAATGTTATCAATACAGGCCGGGGAGACCTCTAACATCCATCAATCAGGGAACCGCTGAACTCGTTACTGAGTTTCAAACAAATGCCAATGAGCCCCGCCTCTTTCAGTTGATTACCTACTCGATTTTTTTCCTTTTCGTTCGAAATAATAATAAATATTAAATAATTATTCTTGTTAGTTTATAGGAGAATATTTTGGAGGTGTAATTTCTAAATATTGTCCTTATTTATATTAAAAAACGTCTTATAATGAATTTTAAGTTTAAATATTTTTTTAGTATTAAAATTAATTTATTAATTAGTCATTATAATATTATTACTATTTAGACGGAGTCTAAGGAGAATACGAATAAAGAATAATAAAGAAAGGTAACAGTTTCATTGCGTAATTAATATTTAATGAAGTTTCTTTGTAATGACAAATTCTTTATTAGTTATTTTTTGAAAAGAAATTACATCTCAATGGGGGAATAAGGTATAACCTTACGTTGCGTAAGTCGATAGTAGCGTTACTATGTTGTGCGAAGTTTTTAGATCATTCACTCTCGCTTCGAAGGCTAGAAATCTATTAGTATAGTTTAGCGGCTCCAACTTTTTAACAAGACTGCAATATCAATAATAAAATTTTACAGCTTGAGTTCTTGAGATATAAAGCAATGAAATCGATGATTAAATGCTGCAGACAAAAAGATGTCTAGACTCCATTACATATAAGAAAATTATGAATTCTGGCTATGACAGACAAGATATAAATTTTGATCTTTAAGACTTTAAGCGTTTAATTAAAAATATGAGATTTTTGACATCAAAAAGGGTAACTAGTAATACTGACTAATACTGTCAGCAAGTTGTTAATAAAATGGTGAAAAATTGCATTCATTTAATTTATTAACCTATTCTTACAATATTTCACAGATATAATACTAAATATCACATAATATATCTATAAAGTTTATTATGAAGTGAATAACAATCGTTGTAACGTTGTAATAAGAGAGACAATAGAGTCGATTCTAGTACGAGGTAGATGGTTAGCGGTATAGTGGTTTGGTTTAACTACAATCTACGAGAATATTCAAATATCTAATTTTTTTCTTATTTTTCACATGTATTTATATAGACATTTGACTTACACATCTATAGTCATGTAGACCTATAGTCTATAATAAAGAAACAAAGCGTCTTTACATCAAACTGGAATCAATCGCAGGACAAGCAAATCAACACAAAACGCTAATACGTTTATAAATAATATATTAACTGTAGCTATATAAATGAAATTATTAATTAATAACATTTAATGAAACGAAAACACGGTAAAATGGCACAAATTTAATATGAAACAAAGATAATTCTATCGACAAAGAAAAGTTAATAGAAATTTGAAACAGGATGTTAATCAGAGGATGCAGCAGACGGCGCCGTCAAATTAAACGGGTCAGGCCCGTCTTGACTCACAATTGCCCTGAATTAGGTAAATAGGCGCTTATTGTCTCCGCTTCGCTTGTTGACAGTGGATTTTATTTGCTTTAACGGACTTTATTACCATAGTCTATCTATTATTTCTCTTTTGGCAAAGCGAAAACTATGAAAATTGTAATAAAAATGTTAATATTACAGTGATCATTCAAAGCAAATATTACTGAAATATTTTGCACGAATGAAATTAATAAATTTAAATAAATATGTCACTCCACTTCCTCTCTCAATTGCCTTATAAACAAATCTTCTTTGCAAGCATTGCAATGTCTTTATAAGGAAATAGTACATAATAATATTATATTTTTAGCTTCCATACCTTAAAAACATGAAGTAGTGATTTTAACGTACCAATTCATGGTAATCTTACAAAATAAAAGACTCATGTTTAATAAAATATTTCAAAAATTGAAATATTTAACTAAACATGAAACGTAAAAGCAGCCAAAAGCATTGTCAAGTGGAAAACTTATGTAATTCATTCATAACTTCTGTAACTTCTACAGGCATTTGTACTTAATTAATATATATAATATACTATATAGCATCCTTGTCAAGATGATATACCGCCTGGATCTTGTAGTATTTATTGGATAACAGAGTTATGAGCAAACTTTATGCTGCTAACTTTCCTCGTCATCAAATGCAAGGTGTTTAGATATTCCAAATATTTCATTGACTCATTAATTATTCCCTTGGAGCGAAGCTGTGTTGGCATTCTTCACTTCTTATAAATTTATGATACTAATGTAAATACTTCGGGTAACTTCGTGATCAAGTGCTCAACAAGTCTCGCTGTAGATAATTAAACAAAGTGTGTATATTAAAAGTTTAGAACAACTTTTGTCATGTTTATTCTATGTATTATATTGTTTTTCATATCTAATGAGTTTATAAAGATGAAGAAGATGCTCTAAAACGTATCTATATTAAATATTCTTCATAATAATTTGTTTATTATGTTGAGTATGATAAATAAAGTCTATATTAAAGATATATTTTACTTCTAAAATTATTTACTATAATCGAAAATGTTATTCGAAATAAATCTAGCAGTCTACTGTAGTTGAACAAGAATTCTGATCCTTACTCTTACCTCCACGTATCAACAATTTCCTTTAAAGTGGACATTAATATGAAGGCGTGTGTACTGTACCATATGGTTGTTACTGTAAGCTAATTGAAATGAGTGCGAAGTGAAAATGGGACAGCGCTCTCTATTGAAGCGTCGTAACGATGGTAGTTGATTTTGTTTGCAATTGATTGTAGAAGGCTGAAACGTAGCTAACGCAGATCGCTAAGCAATCAATATAGAAACGTTAAAAAAGCTTTATTTAGATATTTCGAAACATTTCTCTTTTAAAACATCACATAAATATATATATTTATTTATGTATTTATTAAAAATTTATATGTGTAATATATCAACTATCTGGTATCTGTAATACAAGCCTCGTAGCTTACCACGGAACTAGATGGTGCTGTTGTAAAAATTGTCCCAACATATTTATTTATGTATTTATAAATGGTAATAAATTTAAAGTTAAAGGATATTACAATCGAGGCTATACATTTCACATAAGCCACAACACATAAATACGGCAGCTGGGTTGCTAAGTAAATTCACGCCAGACGGCAGGCTCTAGTGAATTGAGCAGTGCATGTGCGAGTCTCACAATGCGGTCCATTTCAATGATTATTCAACCATCTAAAGCAGCTTATACGTCGTACTAAATTTCCTTGGTCATCAGTGACTAGGTTCTGCGAGTACACTGAATCGTCCATAATACATGCAGGCATTAAAGTCAGTATATTGCATAAGTGCTTTGTCCCCTGTGTTTTAGAGAATGGAATTTCTACAGGGTAGTTTCAAAAATGTACGTAGATATATCTTGCAGGTAAAATATTATGTTTAAATTAGAGATTTTGGAATGAAGATATGTCCAAAAAATAAGAGATTTTTAGCAATAAATACAAATTTAGAATAACGTAAATGAAATTATTTGGTACAGGTGCTTTTGCATATGGTATCTTTTAACCTATGGGAATATCCCAAAAAACGTATTCTCAAAACGCTTAAGCTTACAGTACACTCAGGATAAACCTAAATCGCAATTAAAAAACCAAAGGAAAATCTAAGCAATTAGAAAAGCTTAGAAATTTAAATAATTGATTGAATAAAAATTTGAAATAGAGATATAAATCAAGTAATGGTAAACAGGCGGGCAACCCAAAGGGTATTCCATATTAATTAACGTCGGCTGCGAAGGCGACGAAGACAAATGCTGGTACCCTCGTAATGTATTTTTCCGGGCCCTTCCCGGATAAAACAAATGATAATCGGGAAAGAATGAAGTCAACGGTAATGAGTTTCAATTAATTATAGTGCTAGTTGACTTTATGGACTGTGTAATATGATTGAGTCATAAATCATTTCTTTACTAAATAACATTTCTTCGGTAGTTGAAGATATCAAATATGACGTTAAACATATTCTTTTCAATATTTTGAAAGTACTGTAAGCTTCTTTTCATTTTATCAACCCCCTTTTTAACGTCCCCAGTCCCACTGCTGGGTACGAACCTTTCGTCATTACGAAGGGAATCTCGTCATGGTCCAACAGGCTGACCAAGTGCAGGTTGGTGAAATTCACATGTCTTTTGATAACTTGCTAGGATTTCTCAAAAATGCAGGTTTGACAATGTTTTCCTTCACTTTAAGACAAGTGGTAATCAAGATAGAATTTGCACGTGAAAATATCGTGTGAAATCAGGATTTGAACCCCCTTCACTTGGCTTTCACTGCCTTATAATAGGATCAAATTATAGGAATTTCTACTTTACTACATTCTATAAATTAATAATTAGCAAAGTTTCCTTGACCGTCACCATCTGGTATATTGTAAGTTTTTGGGTTCATTGTTACATAATTGTTTCAATATTAGATTTTGTTTAATATTTTATCTTTTAGGCAAATGAAGTAATTTCGCTAATGCTTTTAAATAACTCCTAACTTATTAACACCCAAAAGGATATGGAATTTCGTTTCCATTTTAACGGAGGATTTAATGTGCCTACTTTAAAGATTTTTAACGCTTAACTAGGATGAAGCCAAATTCTTAATCTGGGTTATTATAAAGATTTTCTAAGCAGAAAGACTCAATAAATAAACTTAGCTCGGCATTGAAACCCAGGATTATATCTCTAGACTATACCACCAAAGAATTCATTCAATATAAATTAAAATGCTTAGTTGTTCATTCTGAATGATTATTATGAATTCTACTTATTGTTATTTGTGTAACATTAATGTTAGCAAGAGACACCACCTATTCGTGAGTGGAGACAAAGATCGTTCCGGTGATTGTAGTATTTTATTTTATAAGGCATTTTACAGCATATTTGTGTACTAAGCCGTAACTGTTTCTGTTACTGTACTATATTTTATATAATACATCCCAATTAATTATTTATGAACATACATAAAAATATATACAACGGAACATATAACCTTCTCCTTTTTTGAAGTCGGTTAAAAATATAGTAAAACGAGAAACAAAATTTAACTTTATTAGTAATTAAACTTTATTCATTTTTACCTATTAAATATTCGTATCATAAAGCATAGTCGGCTCGCATCGACTTTATAAATATCTGAGTTTTGAGGTGTCTACAGTACCTAAGTAAAAATACTCATTAATATTTTTTTCACTTTTAAGTTTCTGGAACGACTTCCAGAAACTTCTGGGCTTCTAATAAAATATAAGGTGGTGAAGGAAGTACCGAAGACAGGATTTACGTCTGTGGGGGGGCCCAGGCTATCAAGGACTGAAGTTAACAAAAAAACTAAAGAAGTCATTTTGTTTCACTGAACTTTTCTAGTTGCCAAATTTAAAATTGTGTAGATGTGTATAGCACCTACAAATTTCTTTTAAAAAAAATGGTTATATATTGGGTACCTATATATTAGAATATTCATTATTTGATATATTTACATAATGAATAATGTCTTTACGGATATATAAGTAATAAAATAAATAAACAAGTTTATTATTAATATTCTACGGCTTTTAAGGTATATCCATTATTATTACACATATAACACAATTTTTAAATAAAGTTGTGGTTTGTATTATTACATTAGCAGCAAAAACGTAACACTTTATAAAGACAACAATTGAAATAAAATAAATGGTTCTCGTAAAAGCCTATTCGTGTCGTCTCTCCGCTGTATTTTTTAAGCAACCGCAGACGCGACATGCTCCCATATGTACGGGACACCATATTTTGTTTTCCCGCGGCCATGTTGTTAATTTCGTAATTAAACTTCGAAAACACATTTTATAAGGTTACATCACTACATAGTATAAAACAAAGTCGCTTTCTCTGTCCCTATATCCCTATGTATGCTTAAATCTTTAAAACTACGCAACGGATTTTGATGCGGTTTTTTTAATAGATAAAGTGATTCAAGAGGAAGGTTTATATGCATAACTAGCAGATCCGGCGGCTTTGTCTGTGCTAAATCTAGGGAAGAGCCCGAGCGAAGCGAGGGCGAGTCGCTAGTTTTTAAATAAAATTTAAACTATATCTAAATATACATAACGTGTAATTATAGTAAATACTATAAACCCGGCCCGCTTTGCTGGGCGTAAGTTAAAATAAATTACGGTTTTTTTATAACTTTCTAGTAAAATAAAAGTAGCCTAAGTTACTCCTTATAACATAAGCTATCTGCGACCCGTCAAAGTCGGACCAGACGTTTCAGAGTATAGCTGGATCAAACAGACAGACAGGTACACAAATATTTTATAGATTTTTTTATGTAAGTATACCGTATATACTTTTATATGCATTTAGTGAAAATCATTTAATATGAAATTACAAACAGACACTTCAATTTTATTTATATATATACTAATTGTTATATTTATTACTTAAGTAATTAAAATTCATATATGTTAAGATGATGGAAATATTTTTTTTAAATTAAAGAAGTTCTTTAAGGACTATTAACTCCAAAGTGTAGAAATATATTATGTACATATATTATGATAAATTTATATTATATTGTCGCTTAACATGTTTTCTGATATATGTAACACCTAAAGTAAGCCTAAAAGAAGTTATAAGATCAAACTCATTACGGAATAAGTACGAGTACATTTAGTATTATTACTTTTATAAATATAATTTATATAAATCTTTTCCTTTCAGAACAATCGCAAATCTGCGCTGGGTTCATGCAAAAAGTTAATTGAAGAAAAAACACTTTGTACAAATTTGCATAACATTTTTCTCGGTCTACTACCAAAATTAAGGCTCTACGACTTTGTAATTTGTAATATTTGGTCTGTTCTTTTTGCTACTTCTTAATTTTGAGGAAAATGTAAGCTTTAGTATAGGAAAATGATTTTTTGTAACGGTATATAATTGGTTTATAGATAAAGATTATTTAATTTCCTCTCAGCCCATACCTACACGTCCACTGCTGGACATAGACCTCCCCCAAAGATCCTCATGACAACCGGTCTTGCACCCTCTGCATCCAGTGGGGTCCAGCGACTTTAACCAAGTCGTCGGTCCACCTTGCGGGAGGCCTGCCCACGCTTCGCTTTCCGGTACTTGGCCGCCACTCCAGAACTTTGTGACCCCCATCAACCATCCGTTCTACGAGCGATGTGCCCCGCCCACTGCCACTTGAGCTTGGATATTCGGTTGGCTATGTCGGTGACCTTGGTCCTTCTGCGTATCTCCTCATTTCTGATTCGATCACGCAGTGAAACCCCGAGCATAGCCCTCTCCATTGCTCTCTGTGTGGCCTTGAGCTTTCTTATGAGGCCCATCGTGAGCGGCCACGTTTCTGTGCCGTATGTCATCACTGGCAACACACACTGGTCAAAGACTTTTGTCTTGAGACACTGCACTTCTATTAATATACTAACATTATAAAGCTGAAGAGTTTGTTTATTTGTCTGTCTGTTTGTTTGTTTCGTTAAACGCGCTAATCTTAGGAACTACTGGTCCGAATTGAAACATTCTTTATGTTTTGGATAATCCGTTTATTCAGTAAGGCTACAGGCTATATAACATCACGCTACAACTAATAGGAGCGGAGCATCAATGAAAAATGTTGCAAAAGCGGGAGAAAATATCCTTGTATTAGGTTACTTGCTTAGCTAGCCTTGTATTAGGAACGCGAGTGAATATAAGTGAATTTTTAGCTAAAAAGTTACAGTTCTATTATGGATAAATTATAATAATATACCTTGGATTTGATTTTCATTATGGTTTAAATATAATTTCTATTTTTATACAGGATATTTTCCTTAAGCATAATCGGTGAAAGTCGAAACAACAATGTACTCGTTAATAAGTCGTTTACAGGTGAAGAATGCATTATGTTTTCATTAAAATTGTACAACACAAGATTCTATATCAGCTTTAACTGGTCGTGTAAAAACTGAAAGATTTAATAATGCCATTTTTAAGCAATTAGTCCTATATTGTGCATTCATTTAATCTACAGTTTTTCCTGATACAATTTTTCTTACTTCAATTCAAAGTTAAAATTTATAGAGTATAAAAGTAAAAAAAATAAGATAAATTCCGGCCAAGTGCGAGTCGGAATCGCGAACGAGGGGTTCCGTATCGTTATCTATAAAAACGGCAAAAAAATCATGTAGGGCTCCTAAAATATATGTTATATTTTAATTATTTATCTCTGAAGTGAATACATAACGAAATATGCTGTGAATATTTCACAGATAGACAGACAATGGACGGACAGAGTATTCTTAGTAATAAGATCCCGATATACGTATATAACTTAGTCTAGGGACCGATTCTTTGGATTTTTATGGTAAGCTACAGAATAGTTTACGCGTAATAAAGTTGAAGTAAATGAAGTTAGTACATAATACATTTTGAGAGTTTGTACATTGTTTACCGTACCGACTGAATGATGAATTGACTTCCTGTAAACTGTGGTTTGTTTAGTTATCAGTTTATTTCTAGTATGACAAATTAGAAGCCATCTGGCATATTTTGCTCTCCTCTCAATACCCCTCGTACTATATAGGCCTTTACTTATATGTGTATATATATATATATATATATACATAAGTATGCACATTTTAATATGGCTGTGTATATTATATGCCTAAACGTGATATCTTAGCTTCAAAATCGATTTACAATAAAAATAAACTTTATTTATTTTATAAATGCAAAAAATAAAAAATATAACTTTTATTTTGGACTTCAATGTTAACAAAAGACTTTAACATAAAGTTCGCTTCCATTCAACAATAATAGGTAAGTGAAATAGTTTTTCCTGATATAATGTTTCTTACAACAATCTATGCATAAAATCTTTCATTTTTGATTCATACCAAAAATTAAAATCTAGATCTAGATTTCACGTATACAAATCATATTTTTTTTCTTTAGATTCTCGCAGAAATACGCATTGGCATATGTAGTCTGTATGCAACTAATTATGAGGCTTGGTATTTAAGCTCAGCAATGCTCTTATATCGGTATAATATTCATAGACGATTAAAAACTAATTTATGTGCTATTTAATATTGAGGCTTATCGTTTGCGTAATTTAATGCTATGTTGAATGAGTCCTTTTAATTTTGATTTTAATACTAGTAATCTTAATTCTTCTAAACTAGAATTATTTTTTTTTTCAATGGGTATTTTATAACAGCGACTTATCTTATTTTCGTTAGGTTCTTATTCCTACTAGGTAAATTTAATTATAAATTTATGTTTTTTTGGTAAATTTCGATTTTTATTCATAAACACAGTTTAATTACGGTATAGCGCTGTGCCTTAACCAAACACAGAAGCTTTGACGAAGATTTATGCAAATAAAATTGAAGTTTTTATTTCAAATTAAAAGCTTTTCACTAAATGTATATGAAAGTATATACGATACCAGCAACAAAAAAAAACAATTTTTAAAAACAGACACACATGTCTGGCTGTTTGTTCCGGCTAATAACTGAAACGGCTGGACCGATTTTGATGGGACTTTCACTCGCAGATAGCTAATGTTATAAGGCGTAACTTAGGCTACTTTTTAACCGACTTAATAAAAGCAGGAGGTAGAAATTTTATTTATTTTAACGAATGGAAAACGTGGCTTCGCTGAATTCTAGGCACAAACCCGAGCGAAGTGAGGGTGAGCCACTAACATTGAATAAAAAAAACAAAAAAGGAAAAAAATAAGAGATTATTTTTTAAGAAAACGATACTCCAAGTTCAACATTCTCAAAAAATACTCTCTCAGATCAATATAAAACACCATTAAAATCTGTTTACAAAAAACAAGTTAAGTTAAATTACATAACTACAGATGAATAATGTTTAGATGATCCTATATGACCTCGCAAAATTTAACTCAATCTACATTCCTATGCAAATCGATCGTTTCAACGTCAGTAACATTAAAGTTTTATCACATTATTACGTTTCACTTATGATTAAAATTCATTAGTTTTGCGTGTAGAATACTTACCTACCTACTAATACCCATACAGTGGCACTAGAGTTGGCAATAAACTGTTTTATTTATTATACGGTGTAGTAATTGTATCGTAATTCGAGAAATTACGAATACTGGACCATATAATACTGAAATTATAGTCTTAATGCTGATATAAGTAGTACTTTAAAGTAGTAAGTGCTATGTAAAATATTCAAATTTCAAAATCGAAATAAAACGTTCACGAGGTATGGAGTGGCTTGCGCAACTAATATCACTTGGTATATTTATACATGCGTATGCTTAGAATATATTATTATTGCTAACATTTTCAACGCGAACGTGTGTTTGTTGGTTTGTTTTTTTATCTATACTTCTATACTAATATTATAAAGCTGAAAAATTTGATTGTTTGTTAGTTTGTTTGGTTGAACACGCTAATCTTAAAAACCACCGGTGCGAATTGGAAAATTCTTTTTGTGTTATATAGTCCGTTTATTAAGGAAGGCTATAGGCTATATTATAGCACGCTACTATCAATAGGAGCGGAGCATCAATGACAAATGTAGCAAAAAACGGAAAGGCGGGCGCTGGTTCTGCAAGGTACCATACCGCGCGACTAAAAAGAAAAACGTGGTTTCCGGTCCTTAGAACGCGTGCGAAGCCGCGGAAAATGCTAGTTATTAATAATTTATATGAAACTAGTGACTTGCCCTCGCTTTGTTTGAATTTGTCTCTTGGTTCGATTTAATAGGTAGTGATTCTCATACAAAAGAAATAGATTTTTCAGCTGTTTTCAAAAGCTTCCACTATTTATTTAATAATTTAATCTACCCGTATCAACATGCATACATATTTGTTTTATATTATGATAATCTTATATTTTAAAGTATTTTTGAGTATTAATTAATTTATTTTCAGATCATTTGAGATCCCAGAAAAGGGACATAAATATTAGCAATTCTAAGCGGTGATAAATATCTAAGCGGGCGTCAGAGGAAGTTATCGATATAGTCTGCAAGTAGAAACTGGTTTAGGTCCGATGGGAAATTTGCAATCTTGGCCTCTCGCTAACAAAGTTTTGAACTAAAATCCTATTGTGCTTTGTGTCATGGGAAGCCGAGAACACTTGATTGGTACAAAGTTACTTAAAAACTTTTTAGAGTGAAGCTTTCGCTTTGTAGACATTAAAATAAAATAAAAGAAAGTAATTGGTATAATTTCTTATTTAAAAGTTTATTTACGATTCATGAATGTTATTTGGTATGTACTGTCACCGGTGGAGTACTGGCTAGTATGTACGGCACATCGTGTGGTCCTGGGCTCGAATCCCGGGTTGGGCTAGATTTAGTTATTGAGTTTAGCTGTTTAGTGTTTAGTAAGCCTAAGCAGCCCGGAGTTGGGAAGTTGGCGGTGTTGTACCCCCGTTCGGCACGTAAAGCCGTCGGTTCTTCGCCTTAGCTCTCACTGGTCGTGTCGAGTAGTATTCCCACCGGAGTATGAGAATGATTGGAATAGAGAGTGATAGGAATAGATATGCCATTTCTCCGTGAATTGTGTGAAAAATCCACTTTGATTTCTGTATGAGGTATTTATACGAAGATAAATAAGTTTTTCTAACACTCACATTCATTAACAAGAGAATTGAATTGAATTGAACACTCACATAATTTTTCGAAATTAAAGTGAAGAGAAAAAAGTATTTTTCTCACTAATTATATATTAAGTAATTAGTTACAGTAATATATTAGTTAGCTCTTACGCTGAATAAAATATACTTTTTAAAATAGAACATTGAATTACTTTTATGTTACTATAAAAGCGTATTCCTTTGTAGTTCATTAGCGCTCCTAGAAATTGGAGCAATGTGGTAATATTTAGAAAATCTCGATGAATTTTTTACTCCGAACAAAGGACATTTTAAGATAAGAGCTGTAATAAATGTAAATAAGTTTATATAATCCCGTCAGATAAACGAGTAACGAGCACAAAATAAACAAAAGTTTTATTAGAGATTTTATGCTGCTTTGTTATATTTTTAAAGAAGAAATAGTGTTCCATTAAGCTATATATTATTTGCGAAATTTTACACTACTATTTTTAATTAAAAAGGTATATTATAATATTATGATATAATAATAGCTTCTACAGCTTTCAAAATTACACCAAAAATAATTGACCTTTAGAAGAATAAGCTGTACCTATTGCTAAAATAGTAACATAAAACATAAAAATAATAATACAGAGTTTGCAATTCAAAGTAATACCTGTGGTAATGCCACAGTGTAAAAAACCTTAGTACTATAACTGTAGATAGAAAAGGTACGAAATATTTCAATGACGGTGTAGGTTAGGAAACTAATTAGTTTCTTCTAACTTACCTACTAGATTTAAATCCAAAACATAATCTATTCTATTAATTCTTGCTTTAAAGGTCAAATCAATTTTAAACAGCAGTTGTTCATAAAATTTACCTGAAAATACCTTTTCCATTTATATTTAGGTAATTACTTGAGAGCTGTCACAACTTAATTGATAGCCAATTCAACTTAAATTGAAAATTATTAATTAAATCCAATAATCAATCTTCTTTACTATAAAACTGTTATGACATCTTTGCATATTAAAATAATTTTCGCAGTACACTTGCATTCTCGTGTTTGTTTTTCTCTTTGTAGTTCAATTTGAATAATTATTGTATGGATGCATGCAAATTATGATTGGAAAACGAAACTCTATTAAAAAAAAACTGTAAGTAATAACTAATTTTTATAAGAAAGTGTTAAATTTATTCACATTAATAATAATAATGTATAATCAGAATCAATATCGAACCTACCTACTGACTAAATACAATAAATTCTGAGAAGTTTTGCGGCTAATATCAATTCTTATTATTACTTAGGTTTTTCTAATTATTTTCTTTATATTTATTGGTTTCCCAACATATGATACAATTAATATGTATCTACTTAAATTATAATCTATATCGGGAGATTGTAAACTCTCAAAAGATGTAAACCGTAACGCTTACAATTTTACGGTAGGTGAGAAGGTATTCGTTTATTAAGTAGTATTCTGTGTGTTTAGTGCGAGAGTCTTAAAACAAATGGAATGACTTAACTACAGCGTAAATCGAACATGCATTGGTCACTGTGTAAAGTGAATAGGTCTGAGTGATGATAGTTTATTTGGTTTCAATGACGTTTGTTCTGAGATACCGAGGTGATCAGACTGAGACTTGATTATATTATGATATAGTATTAGTATAATATCATCCATTAAGAGCACATACGCTCTGGGAATACAGTGAACCAGGCTCAAACCTTAGCTCTCTCATCTCTGGAAATTTGACCTTTGTGCCTACTATTTAACATGATTACCATGTTTAGTAGGAAATGCTGCATGACTAATAGATTCTTTCTAGTATTAATTATATATTTTTGACCAACCATAATATGGAGTTTGACCTAACTTAAAAATGATTATAGACTGACCTGTATTTTTCTTCATGATGATTGCTGTAAAGCATACAAAACTTCAGAAACCTGAAATTCTAATTACTCCGAGAAAACTGTTTCGTATGTTCATATTTTGCTGAATGAATTTGATAGCAAAAATTTTAAAACTCAATTCAAAATCTTATATTAAAAAAAATTACTCTGTTCCTCCTTACACTATCCATCTATACCTCCATACATCTATACCTACATACAAATAAAACTGAAGTGTCTGTTTTATTTTAAATTAACAGTTTTAAACTAAATACATAATTATGAAAGTATATGCGGTACTAATATCAAAAATCAATTTTTTAATTTTTTTTTCTGTTGTGTCTGTCCGTATGTCTGTTTGTTCCGGCTAATCTCTGAAACGGCTGGACTAATTTTGACAAGACTTTTATTCGCAGATAGCTAATGTTATACGGAGTAACTCAGGTTACTCTTGTTTTAGAAATTTTATTTATTTTAACTAGCGGAACCCGCGACTTCGCTCGCGCTAAAGCTAGGACGACTTCGAGCAAGACGAGGGTGATTCGCTAGTACTTAATACATATTTTTGTTTGTTTTTAATGTTCTAAAAATAGACTGTACGGAATCTATATCACACCCAATGTGAAGCAATCTACAATAAATCGTTTTGTAAGTATCAATTTGTTTAAGACGATCTCGAACCTCGAGTTTTATCTGCGGCTGGGAACGTGAAAAATTCCCGGGCGAATTGTAAACGTGTTAGAGTAGGTACTGCGCAATATTTTCATTCGATGGCCTCAATCGAGTCTTGGTTACGAGCCATCAAGGGACTGTTTGGCTTGAACCAAAACCAACTTAATTATTATGCACTAGCTGATTTCATCCCCTATAATCTGTTTAAAACTTATGAGACGATGTTCCAAAATAATATAACTATCTTTTACTTAAAACGAACTTATGTGAAAAACTAACTTATGTGTCTAAAAGCGTATTTTTCAATAACTATATTACTAGTGTTTTTAATACTAGATATATCTTTTTTATGATTATTTTAAATCGAAGTGTCTATTCATCCGATAAGCGGACGAATAAATTAAATATTATTCGTCCGACAATTGGTGTTTGATATATCGCGACTGAGACTTTTTTGCTTCTTAAATGGCTCAAAGAGAAATCAATTTGTTTTTTAAGTTTTAACATACTCGTGAATGCAATTGCGGACGTTTCTGTAGTACTTTTTACAAAATACCATTTTCTTGTACATTGTTTTGATGTAGGTACATACTCTCAGGGAGTGTTAGTAACGTAAATTTCATAGGACGACTCTATAGAGCCAGCTCTTTTACATAATATAAAAATTCTTGGACTTATTAAAAGAGGGTGGGATCTAAATAATAAATTATCAGCTCGGTAGGTTAGGGTTATTTGTTTTTTTATTTTTGGCATAGGTATATCCTGCACATAAAAATCGCTTATTTTATATTAGAAATCAAAGAATTGATAGATATTCGTACAAACCGACAATAGGCGGACGAACAATATATTTTTTATTAATACGATTATCGGATGACTAGCAACAGCCTTTAAAATAATTTAGTCATCAACAATTGTTGGACGACTAGATTATTTTACTCGTCCAACTAGCAGACGACTAGCATCGGCCATTTTAAATACTTAAAAAAACATGAACATTCAACACTGTAATAATATTATTTAATACACGTTATAATCTAGTGATTATCTCATAAAATAATAAAAACAAGGATTTCTTTGTAGTTGTAAATGAATCCCTAAAATTGATTTATTACACCTACCGTGAATGCATCAGTTCAGACTGTGTTTTATTGGTTATTATATTTTATGGAAATGACATTTATGAGTTCCAGTAAAGACATTCATTGATGTAATTAAATAGTTATTTTTAAATAATTCAAACATATTAGCATATAAAATAATTAATTTAAAAAATGTTGTGTTATCAACACACGGGTCCATCTTGTTTCATGATAAGCTACGAGGCTTGTGTTATGAATACAAGATAATAACTTTAAATACATATGCTAGCCTTTCCCGCCGCTTTGCGCGCGTTCTAAAGGCTGGGAACCAAATACCTCCCGTTTTACAATATTTTTCATTGATGCTATTCGTCTCGCTTCGCTACTATTAGTCGTAGCGTGATGTAATATAGCCTATAGCCTTACTCGATAAACGGACTATTCAACGCAAAAAGATTTTTTCTATTCGGACCAGTAGTTCCTGAGATTAGCGCAAACAAACAAACTCTTCAGCTTTATAATATTAGTATAGATTATAAATATTTGCCACATAGTTTATTACAAAGCTAGTTTGTTATCTATTTTTCTTTGTGAGGTTGATAAAGAAAACCTACTAACGAGATTAGAACACTGAGTATTTGATTAACACTGACTGCCACCCTTGAGAATATTCCTTAAGGCAGGCGGTCCTTTATCTATATGTATATGTGATAAATCTGATAAACCTACTTTGACAATATACTATAATATTTTCTTAAATTTAGAGAATATTTTACATTTTAAATAAAGCCTTAATTGTATACCTAATATATTTACTTTTTTTTCTGACGCTTCAATATTATAATATTAAAGCATGGTGACGGTCGAAAATATTAGGAGAAAAATGTTAGATAAAATTAGGAAAGTCTTAGTAACTTAAGTCGTGGAGTATATGTATGCATTTGTACTTGTGCACTATCATATCTCTTGCGCAGGTCACTCTCTTATACATGACGCCATTGTCAAAATCGGTCAGGAGGATATCAGAAAGTACGAGTAAAAGTTTAAGTTCGTTAAGCCATTATAGCATGAAGAAGGCAACAAACAAACGCACAATTTTCGGCGCCATAGAGGTCAACCGTGTTATGAATCGTTAATTTGTTATGATAATAACGCCTCTTGATGACATTGCGTAAACTATTTTGACGCTATATCATCACGCTTTATGGTGTTTATTTGTACAAATTGCATATTCCATAGAATATCTATTGCTATTTAGGTAATAAGCAATAAGTACTATGTACGTTCTTTTTTCTATACATTTTTAAGTACAAGTTTACTTCACTACATATTATAAAACAAAGTCCTACGCCGCGTCTATCTGTCTGTTCGATAAACTCAAAAACTACTACAATGATGTTCATGTTGTTTTCACCAATAGATAGATTGGTTCTCGAGGAAGATTTTTCATATATAATTTAGCGCAACCTGCGGCTTCACTTGCGTTAAATTTAAGGTCGAAGCCGAGCGAAGCTAGGGTGAGTCGCTAGTTGTGTATAAAGTAAAATATAGTTTCGACAGTAGCTATAATGTATTGAAACCAGTAACTAAAGTAAAATATATGCATTTTACCAATTAATAGATGTATTAAGACAATCTTATTGTTAAAATGGATAAACTAAATATCCGGAGCATTCGAATAAATGATATCAAGAACTAGAGGAAATGCAGTATAAAATAGCACTCTTCTGCTCTTATCTGAAAATCTGTTGACGGATATTATATTTACGAGATCTAGCAAAAAAAAGAGAAAAGAGATAGCTAGTTAATGCATGAATATAATACTTAAGATCTGTATCAATGAAGATGGCAGTGGCAAACTAAAATATAGGTAATAAACATTTTGATGGATTTATTGTTTTATAAAACAAAATACTTTTTTTATATTTCCAATGACTTTTTTCGATTATTTTTTTCCCCCAATCTAAATAAATAGGTATATCAAATCATGCTTACCAAAGTGATTAGTGCATAATTTAGTGATATTTATACTCAATTAAGATCTTATTTTCGAACTAATAAAAATATTTAAGAATTTTATGTCAAGGCTAACTTGCATCCTAAAATAAATGTTCACGTAACGTAGGTATATATGGCGAATCAATTAAGATGCTATACCCCTACGATGTGATATTATTTAGAAGTATAGTTAACTATCATTATAATGGTGAAAAATATAGTCGATGTAAATAAACCTGCATTTATTAATAAGTAGTATTTTGAGCCATTTAATGTGGATAAAATGCTAAATTTAAAGTAAAAAGTCATTCTCTTTATGTTTTGGAAATCCTAGGCTCGAGGCCCAGGTCAGCCCTAGGACCTACTCAGCTATTGACTAGGTACTTCTCTAAAGAAATTCGTAAAGTTGTGAAGTTAGCAGTATCACTCCCTCGTGCCTTGGAAATATTCTAACTCGAATTCAATGAAAAAAACAACACATAGGTATAATATATATTTAATAAGATAGAATATTGTTTTGACATAAAGGGCATGATTCTAATGGATGGGCAGGTTATAAGTAGAACGTTCTTTTTTTTATGGTAAAAAGGGGGCAAACGGGCAGGAGGCTCACCTGATGGAAAGTGATCACCTCCGCCCATAGACATCTGCAAGCCTTGCAGATGCGTTGCCGGCCTTTGAGGAAAGGGAGGGATGGAGGAGGGAGGGAAGTGGGAGGGAGGGGGGAACGAAGGCGGAAGATGAAGGGAAGAGGGAGGGGGAAGGAGAGTGGGCCTCCCGGACTCTCACTCACCGGACGAAACGCGACAGCATAGCTGCCACTTCACGCCGGTCTTCTGTGAGAGTTTGGTACTAATGAACTATACGGGGCGTGCCGGCCCATTCGGTTGCTACCCGAAGGTAACATTTCTTTCTCTACGTATTCGTGAGTAAATACAGTATGGTATTCGTAGTAAGGGAATTGATTGCGCATCCTTTGCCTGGGCTTTAAAGTTATTACTGTCCCGCTAGAGGGCAAGGACCACTAACTTTGTCGCTTTTTACGCAGGGGTGATTGGCCCTCTCATTGCGTCTCAAACCGGGATCGAATTAGAGTAAAAGTCGACAGAGCCGGTCGTACATGTAATTGTGGACAAGATATTAGTTTTTGTGTTTTGCGAAAGGAAAACGCTGCTTGAAGTAAATCTTAATTTTTGTAAATAATACTTTCTTATTTATTTCTTTTTCGAATTTTTCGTGGATTTATTTCGATTTCAAAAACCCAACGTTCCAAATGCTTGCAACAATGCACTGTAATCATGGTGGCATTATATAGCTTTATTATATTATAATAAGACATTTTAGGTATATTCCCAGAAAATTGATTCTCTAAATGAAAAAGGCAAGGAGCAAGGATTTGCGTCTGTAGTCGGGATATTTCTATATAACCTTAACTTAATCGAATTTGATTGATATTGTGACTTTGAAAAATATATAGCTTTTTAATTAAAATATAATTTATACAAGTTTGTTTATTAATTATACTACGTTACGCAGATAATTATGTCATTAATGACAGATTAATTTGGATAATATAATATTTGTTTATGGTATTACACTTTGCAAATTTTATATTATTTAAGAATTCCATAAGGTCGTTTGATTAATCATTCACTAATATAAATATTGTTGAAATATTTAAGGAAAAATATGTAAACAATAAACACGTTAACTAAAAGTGTTATAAAAATGTGTTATATAATAGTTGTTATAGAAATATATAACCGTGTCCATGATAGTAATAAAACGCTTATGATACTTGAACCAAAAAAAATATGATTGGAATTTAGCAGAATCTAATTGAATTAGCGATTATTAAGAATATATAAGTACTCCGAAAGGTATAATAATTATAGATCATTTAAAAAAATCGTTGAATTTCGTTAAGAGTAAGCTCTTAATGTTTTTTTCAATTTTCAAACAACTAATGTTGATGTCACTAATTGAATTAAATTAATAACGACTTGCCTATAGAGAATCTATAATAAACATATTAATTTTTAAATATAAATAATCTTATAAATGAAACTATCTTTTCGGATTTTGTCGCGACAACATCCGAAAAGATAGTTTCATTTATAATGTCAAGTATTAAGAAGTAGAAGAAGTAAGAAAGTATTATGTATATAAATAATCTTAGTTAGATTAAAATCTATTAATAGAATAGAAAAAAAAACTTAAACAAAAAGAAATAAACACACAATAGAAGAAACAAAACAACGGCCATAAATTTTCTAAGTGGCATTATATTATTATAAATGTTCTTAAATAGTAAATCCAATTCAATTGATTCTGAAACAGAAGAAAATCTCTTCGTATCAATTTTAAGTACTAATAGTGATACAAAGTTAAAGCAAACCGCTATACTACATAGGAAACGTAAAAATGCTCAACTAAACAAAAATCAGGAGGAAACGAATTAAATTTATCAATCAGTATTTCCTAATTAATGTATAGTCAACATGATGAAAATAATATTGAAAAAAAAACACATAACTTTTTCCTTTGTTTACTTGCTTATAATATATACTTTCAAGCATCTACTATTTTTCCCTAAATATCTCAATTTAATGCGAATTAAATATAAATAAATATGTTGGGACATTATTACCCACATCATCATTATAGTTCCGTTGTAAGCTACGAGGCTTGTGTTAGGGATACCATATAGTTGATAAACTAGTCATATACCTTTAAAATACATACATATTATAAATATAAACACTCATGACTGGAGTACAAACATTCGTACTCAACAAATGAATGGCCCCAGCAGGACTTGAACCCGCGACCGCTGGCGCAGCAAATAGGGTCACTACAAACTGAGCCAAACGTATCTTTAGCAGTAAAAATATATCATAACTTAGTAACTGGTCTGATACATAAACTATACCTAGTCAATAACATAATTTTTTCTAAGTATAAAAAATGTGCAAAGTTTAATTTATTGCATTAAAAATAAACAAACATGACAAATACGAGTAAATGTAAACAACAAAAAGAAGAAACATTCAAAAACTGGAATATTTCTTAACAATCAACCTTAATGTTATGAGAACGCAGTATTTTATCCGCCATCAGTTTATCTATTGTTAATTAACGTCTCATCTCATGACGGATAAAGTTTGGAATTTGTGGAATTTCGTTTTAAACGACCTTGCCATGCTCTGATTATAATAGATCACCGAATATATATAAACCAAACTAGTAAACCAGACAGACAGGATATCAGAACAGCTGTTATATAAATTTAATGGTAGTCGTCGATGCGTCGCGTTGCTATGATATAGTGATATACATTTTTTATTTATTTATCGTTAATCTATTTTAATTATGAAAGAAAAAACTTTTAATAAAAAACATTAGACTAGTTTACATATGACATTATATACTTTTATGTACTCAATTTTTAAGTTTACTTATTTCAACTAAAAATCTTAAAAAATGTTATAGAATTCACTTTAATATAAAACTAATTTGTAGTCTCTCAGTTTGTAGTTTGTAGTGACCCTACATGCTGTGCCAGCACTTGCGGGTTCTAGTTCCGCTGGGGGCATTCATTTATTTTTTGTTCTTCAGTCTTGGGTAAAAATTTATGTATTTAAAATTTTAAACTTATATAATATGTGTAGTGTATCAACTATCTCGTATCCATAACACAAGGATCGTAACTTAGGGGTCGTCCATAAATCACGTGATGTTTTTAAGCAACTTTTTAGACCCCCCCTCCCCCATGGTGATACGTGGTGAGGTTTAAGATTAAAACTCAAAATCACGTGTATTTTTTTACAAAGTACCTTAAAAATCTGAATTTTATTTTTAAATAAAGGTTAACAGGTATAATCTAATATAATTTTGGTAAATTAAGCACCGTGATAAAAATGTAAAAATTCTGATTAAGAAGAATAAATGACAAAATAATAATCGTGAAATTTTACTATTGTACCTGAAACAAATACTGGCTCTCTCACACATGCTGGCTATACTACTGCGGAGAAGGAAGTCATAGAATAAAGCACTGTTATTCTACTCGACATACGACATACCCTACTCAGACGTCATGGCTGTCGATAACCTTATTATTTCACATTTCTGTGTGGACTTCTGCAGCCTTTTTTAAAAGTAATTTTTTTCAAGATCTGTTGTCCTTCCTTGTCCATAACCTAACCTAACCCAACTTGGGTTCCAAAAGAGTCATGCGGAAGTATGAGTCTAACCAATGTGACTGGGAGTGACGCACAATATACTTACTGGCTACTGCTCCTTTTTCCGTAGTTTTTTTGTGCACTAGCACCTACAGAATCCTTACGACTCGACAAAAACCTGCCTAAATTTTCTATTTTTCTCATTAACAAAATCAATGGGATTAGGTGGTTTATGTATGTGGTCTTTGACTGTATGCATACCCTCTAGTTTCGGCCGACGGTCAATTATCTTTAAGCACTGGGTACATCACCCGCTAAAATTAAGTCAAAATAGTATTCACTTTTCTAAAACTTTCAGTGCTGGTATTCACATATGTAAATATAGTAAAAGTTTTTGAGAATATCATTAAAAATGTATGATTCGTCCGTCTGTAAGTTATAACTACTACTATAACAATGTAACGTTACTTATAGTTTATGTATGTCTTAATTTTTATACATGATATTAATGGAAGTATGTCAATACTTTTTATAAGCAATCCAAAGCAATTAAGACCAATCGGTTCATTATTACACTTCCATTCTTACTAATAGCTTCGTGTGTCTGGGAGAATGTTTGGCCCATCCTATTGGTCTCATCATCTGTTATGAAGAATTTATAATACACGATTTTTTAAAGCATAGCATAGCTTTTAATATTGCCATTTCTTGCAATAGTAGTTCCCGTACAGGTCTTTTCAGAGAAGTTTTGGAGGTGACTAGGCTTATTATTATAAAAGTTCGGCGATTGTCGCGGCGCGCGGGATAATCCCAACGGTGAGTAAAAAAAATCACGTGATAACTCACTACACCCCCCCTCCCTCCTGGTGATATTTCGTGATTTTTTCCGAACCCCCTCCCCCCCATTCAAACATCACGTGATTTATGGACGACCCCTTACCATGGAGATAATGTTCCAACGCATTTATTTACATTGTACGTATAACTATAGTAGCTTGTTTAGAAAAATTATAGTTGTAATAAGCAGAATTTATAAAAGAAATCCTAAATAAATGACCTTATTTAATTTTTTTATTTGTAAACCTACGCCCAAAATTGATTTATATTACACTAGCATTTCCCGCGGCTTCGCACGCGTTCTAAAGACAGGAAACCATTTTTTTTCTGAGTCGCGCGGTATGGTACCTTGCAAAACTAACACAACTGTTTGCAACTTTTTGTAATGTAGCCTATAGCCTTCCTCGATAATCGGACTATCCAACACAAAAAGAATTTTTCAAATCGGACCGGTAGTTTCTGAGATTAGCGCGTTCAACCAACCAAACAAACTGTTCTGCTTTATAATATTATAGTATAGATTGTAAATTTCATATGAAAAATTTAAGTTTGGCGTCCCGTGGATTAATTAGTCTGCAAGTGTGATATCTGTTGATAATGTAACGAGATAAGGAATGCATAGCCTAATAATATTTATGTTTTTATGAATAATAATTTATTAAAAAAACGTATTTGTTTTAATTTAAAAACATTTTTAAACATGTTATACTGATTTATTTAATTTAAATGATTTATTGAGTACATGACATATAATATAAAAAATATACGTTTTTTTTTCATAGTTTTTTAACTTTAACAACAAATTTATATTATACCTATTACTCAGGATTATTTTTAACAGATAGAGAGATTTTATCTTTTTCAATTAAATATTATGTTTGTTTTTTAAATAACATAATTAATTTTTTGTTGTATTTACTTATTATATTTATATTTAGTCAATAATAACTGCAACATAATATTATTACCAATTAAATTATTATCACAATAAATCGTTTATTATTTTATAAGGTACGTATGAAATATGATAAAAAATAGAACATATCGATGAATATAAAAAAAGAAAAAAGCGTATGAATCCTACGCGGATACAATATAAAGATGCAAATCTAGTCTGAACACCATTTACGGGTTCATTTATCTTAATGGCATAATCATTTTAGTTTAGAATTCCGTGTTATAAAATATAAATATTATGTTGGGACATTATTAAACACAGCGTCATCTAGTTCCGTGGTACGCTGCGGGGCTTGTATTACGCATACTAGATAGTTGATACACTACACATATATAACTTAAATATAATATATAAGTTTTATAAATATAAAAACCCATGACTGTAGTTCAAGCATTCGTGCCCAACAAATAAATGCCCCATCGAAACTCGAACCCGCGACCGCAAGTACTACTTACTACAAAATGTGCCAAACGTTTCGTCAATAATAAATAATTGACTATTCATAATATTCTAGAACGTTATAAAAGTAACCAAGTAGCAATTTTACTATATGATAAAATTTACATGTCTTACAGGCTTAACAAAAATATAATAATATGCTTAATTCGAATTTACGGTTGAAATATAATCGTACAAGTGCCAGTGTGTCTTCGTGTCACCAAGAGTTCCTTCAAACATTAAAATTTTGTTTTGTTTTATTTATTAAAATCAAAAGTCAAATTAAATATTTACCTGTTTTTTATATTCACTATATAAATACGTTGATATTTCATAGTAATGTTAAGCGGATAAAAGTCCGTTTTTAGCCAAATGTATGAAACGCAAAATGTTTTTAGTTAAAAGTATTTTAAAAGCTACAGGTTTTATTTTTTTTACTATACCATCATTTTTTCTGTATATTTCAATCATATGTGTAAGCATACATCTGCAACGAGTGTTTGAAAAAAAAAATAGATTCGTCGAATTTCGACCATTATAATCATCATAATTGAACTTTGAACCCTTATCCAGAAATATGAAGGGTATATCTGGATTACTTCTCAAACCTACTTTATACAAAATTCTAATGAATGACACTTAAAGGTACTCAAATATTTTTAATTTGACTACAAAATAGTCTAAAACAGACTAGAAAATAATAGCTTCAATTAAAATGGCTGCTACATATCTGCGACGTACAAACACTTACGGCGAAATTAAAAGGTTCCGTTGTACAGCATTTCTCTACAGCACCCTAAAAGAACTGCTTAAAAGATACGCTAATTCCAAAATTATGCCAATAGGTAATTAATGTATTGGGAATGCTATAACGAAAATTAACGTCTCTCATAACAATGTATATTTTATTATTCAGTTATTGATCCGTACATTTATAACATAATGTCTTTAACGGTCATCTTGTTGTATTTTTTAACTGCCATATTAAGATGGTTAATAAAGGTAAATACCGAACTTCATTAAATTACTTGTCTGATATGCATGTATGTAGTCTGGAAAGAGGTGTATGTGGAACATATCTGTATATACAAACTTTACTAATATTATATATAAAGAAGAAAGATTGTACTTTTGTATATAACGAATAAACTCAAAAACTAGACCGATTTTGAAAATTCATTTGCCATTAGAAACCTTTTATATAGTTGGAAATTCATTAACGCATACGACCTGCCTGACATAGTCTATATTTATTACTAGCGGAACCAGCGGCTTCGTACGCGCTATATTATAAAGAATTAATCTCTATTTATTGATTCCATGTATATTAAAGAGCATATTATAGTTTTTTAGAATATACCTATTATTTGGTTTAACCCGTAAAATTGTAATTAATATTTTTTATTGATTTAATCCTTCATTAAAAATATGCATATTAAAAACGTATTTTACTACATTTTTAATGCGTTGCTATAATTGTTAAAAGTCATAAATAATTTACTTAATTTCCAATATAAAAGAAAAATAAATGAATAACATGGAAAATGTTTATAATAATTAACGTAATATATCAATCCAAATGTCAATATATCCAGGAAAGCGTGAGGTAAACCCATATTGTATGTAAATTTCCTCTTACAAAAGATACAATTCGTATAAATAACTCCGGTGTTTGAAGATTTAGAGGTAATTGACGTATTTGTGGTATATAATCATAATTCTGGGATTTACTTACTGAATCGTTTATAACAATTTCATATAAGTAATAAGAATTCTACGACCATCCGGCATTAACGAAGTTAATGAGTTCGAATTCTGCTTGAGACCTGTTTTTGAGATCTCGGCTTGATCATATATTAGTATTTATTTCATTAAATGGGTTATTTACTTTAGTAATATTACTATACCTAGTGATGTCCGAAATTCGACCATAATGATCTAAAAGTTAATGTTACATAAAAACAGAGGAGATAAAAAACGGCGCTTGATGAATTGTTTGCTCTCAGTCTAATATCACCTATATATAGATGTTATTTAATTGAGGTAGAATAATATTTTAATAAAAATTCCAAGTATAGTGTATAGTCGTACAATTTATTAGTGTCCGAAATAACAAAATTATCAATTTACCCCCTTCGTTCTGTACTTTGCGTCAGATATTAATTTTAAATATTTTTTTTAAAAAAGCAGTAATTTTATTATATATTCGTTGTCACTAAATTAAAAAATATGGGTAATTTTTTTATACTTATACGTTAAGTTAAAAATTAATTGTGATTAAACAAACCAGGACTACTATTCAAAGATTTCGAAAAATATATATTTTATTACTATAATCGAATTTATGGTATGGTTTGGAATTTGAATTATAAACTTAATAAGATTACCTTTCGTTAACTACGCGGTTAGGAGTCAGAAGCTTAAGCGTCTCGTGCTGATACTCAAAGTAATGGTCACTTATAGTGATAGCTTTCATCATACAAATATTTATTCAAACTTATAAAAATTGAAACTCAAGACCGGCTGGACGAATTAAAACATTTATCTTTTTATTATTTATTGAGGGCATCATTGGTTTAAATTTAAAAAAAAACATCTTAAAAAATATTTTTATGAGAATTATTAAACGTACAAAGGCACAAAAATAAGTCGCTAGTAAATGATAAAAATCATACTGAACAGCGAATCTTCTCAATAGCTCCCTATCTATCCTCTAACACTGAGCAGACATCATCAGTATACAAATAGGTTTAAGCTACAACTTTTATGCCAACAATGACAATTTCTTGCATATGAACTCAAAAAATTGTCAACATCGCGCTTCTATGAATGAGTTCTAAAAAGCATACTTAGCATAAGCATAATAGTGATTATAAAACAGATCTCCGAAAACACAAAATCCTTATGTTTATCCTTATGTTCCTTATTTATTCCTTCTTCTTCTTTAGTTCCTTGTTTAATTCTTGTTCTTGTTCCGTCTTTAATTCTTCATTAGTTCCTTGTTTTATCTTTATGTTCCTTATTTATTGTAATACTACTAGTAAAATAAATTAATGATTTCATATTTGAGAAATTCTTGTACATACGGCTAGTGCACCAAACATAGCTTATTTTTATCGCAGGCAAAATATATTATGTGATCTCCTTAAGTATATTAGAGCCATGTATGGATGGATGAGGGTTATCTTATATTTTCTTGTTTAAGAAGTAGGCTACTTTAAACAACATATCTATTTACCATGCGAGTGGAGCCGCAGGCAATAATTAGTCTATGGAGATTTTACCATCTAAAATTAAATCATATATAACAATAGTCACTACAAAATGCCAGAATCCTTTGAAGAAATCAAAGCCACACAGGATAGCTGGTATATTAGCCAGAGTCGGATACGGTGTTAATTGGATATGTCAGATGCCACTGGCTTTCACGCCTAGAGATAGTTCCGACTTGCACTTACAAGACATTAATTATTAGGGTCTAGTCTGTGAAGCGTAACGAGCATAATGATATTAAAATTGCACAGTTGGAGGCTGTTAATGGATTATGAAAATGACATTGCTTAGAAGAATCAGACAAAGAACAAGACAAAACTGGCATTTTAAAAAATACCATTTTGGTTATTTTCTTCTATATGAAGTTATACAAAATATGTTCTATCTTTTATTTTATTTACATGAAACAATTAAAATTAAAGAAAACGCGGTAAATCAATATAGGAAGCGTATTGGTAAAATATTTATTATAGCTTGATGAAAATATGTGCATAAATTTTAGAAATAAATATTATTATTTATTACTTGTCTAAGCATAGACATTTTATAAAGTATAAGTATCCATTTAAATATATAAAATATATTATTCGCTAGATAAAAGTATTTTATATGAGAGATTATAATATACACATCAACTGCTCTATAAAATAAAAACTTAAAAATATTAATGTTTTATTCTTCTTTTCGAAATATTCATTCTTCCTTACAAGGCTTTATGGCTAATAAAATTTGCAATAATTATAGCCAATGATTTATGGGAAACTTAAAATGCGATCACACCTAATGAATTCTTTGAGAACAAAGAAGCTATTTAACCCTTAACCAGAATAGTAGGTCAAAAGTATTCCAAATATTTTTTTGTAGTATGGATATAAAAATATTTAAGTTAAATCGTTTTGATACAATATATTTTCTCGCTTTATATGAAGAAAAAACGTTGGGCTTTTCTCGTTAGTCTTGAATCATTGAAGTATTAGTGATATAAATAGAACAAGATAATATAATTCTATTGTCTTCCATTGAAACACTATCTTCTACTCACAAACAATAATATCTATAATTTAATGAAATGCCTAGCACTAAAAAGTTATGAAATTAATTATGGGTCCAAATGAACCAACGATTCCAGTAACCACTTGCCAAAATAGTGATCTTGGTTAAGGGTTAAAAATGTTTATACAACTCAACGGCTCTGTCATCCTTTTGTTCTTATTCATTTTTAATATTAGGTACATAACATCATCCTACGGCTTACCTTAGGTATTTCTATTTAGTCCATAACCGCGAAACCTAATTTACATTTTATAAAAGAGGCCATCGAGAAAACAACACAATTTATCTTGCCTATATAAGATATATGAAATATATTGCTATTTTTGAAGTTGCTGTGTCACATTGGGTATTGGATTTTTGTGGAAAAAATATATAACGAAAATAGGTTCATAATAGTTTATGAAGAAAACGCGTAACATGCATATAGAAATTTAACTTTCAATCGAAGTCATTATTGTGTTTACCGTCAGTCAAATATAGTACGTTGAGATCTCATAAAATCTAATAACTGGACCTGGTAGATTATTATAATATAATATATTAGGTATTTTATAATTGAAATAAGTGTGTTTTAAACAAATATTTAAAAACTTTGAAAGTTGTATACGATAAGCTTAAAAATATTGAAGCTTCCATGAAAAATCTTCACTGTTTAACTTTTATTGTAGAAGAAAATAGGCTTTAATACTTACAGTTCACAAAATTAATAAATTTTGCAGTTACAAGTATAATATTAGGGCCGATAAATAATATTATAAGTACTTCTTAAATTTTTTACCAAGTAAATGCAATGATAACATGCAGTTACTACAGTAATTATATTTTTTTAGTTCAGTTATTTATTGATAAATTCTGAATGGTCATAGACTGATAGTCTTTTTTAATTAAAAAATATGATAAGGAGAAGCATTCTCTTAGATTTACCAAAATTTTTTTTTGATTGCCGATGTTCTAATGCTTTACAATATTCATGGTCCCGGGAGGGACTTCAGACTTATCGTAGTATATATATTAGCCGTTGTACCCGGCGTTGCACCGGTTATTTTTTATTCGTTAAAGATTTCTTCATATATTTCGAGCAGTATTGCCTAAATCAGAACTTAATGTTATTTGCTCTTTTAGTACATGATGATGGTAAAATACTTTGGAGATCTACGCCAAACAGCCATGCCCATTTATAGCCCATATTCTGTACACAATAAGTACGTAACATTCATTGTTTATAAAAAAATATTTCATTTTAATTTTATATTTCTATAATAAAAGTTAGTAATTAATTATAATCATACTTTTTGTTTGTATTGATTTAAGTATTTAAATATTGAGATTATTATTATTTATATTTTAAATCCGTTTTTTTCGTTGACCTTATTCTTTCTGATTTGTCCGCAATTATAATATAGGTGACCGGTTTTAGTATAATTCATTTTATTTAATAAAGCTTCCATTATAAATGAAACTCTCTTTATATGAAATGCAATATAAATTTATAAAAAGACAAATATATAACTTTAGACTTTAGTAACAAGTTATTAATAATATAATAGCACCTTTGTTACAGAAAATATTATAGAGTCGAAAATTTCTTCAAAATTCAATCAGAGTAGCAAAAGTAGAATTCAAGTTAAACGCTAACGTCAAACTAAGGAAATAAAATTTTATTACATAACTTTTGTACAATTCTGTGAGTCATTTAAAAAGTTGACTCACATGAAACGTTATTCACCAATTAAATACGTATTTTACCCTTTTTTAAATACTATTTTATTGACTTTTTATATCATATACACGTATGACGTATCATATATAAATTATTAGAATACTAGCTGACCCGTGCCCACTTCGTAGGGCATAATTTTATTAATCTTTTTTAGTACATAGTGTTTTTAAGTTAGACATATGCTGTCGTTGACTTTTTTGCAGGCATTTTCAAGCTCCACATCTTTTCTCTAGTACTCAAAAATATATCTTTCATAGTTAAGGCAGCGTTCGTAGAAACGCTGTCATTCGACCGTTTTTTCTCCGATTCACTTTGCAAAACGGACGTAAAAGCCTTTTTATTTTTCGGTGTTTTATATAGCCTATGACACTCAGCAATAATGTGGCTTTCTATTGGTGAAAGAATTTTTAAAATCGGTTCAGTAGATCCCGAGATTACCCCTTACAATTTAACAAATAAACAAACTTTACTTCTTTATAATATTAGTATAGATAAAGAATGTGTTATTATGTGGGTAAAAAAGGGCCTTTAAGCTTCGGTAGTGTAGTGGCTAGCACGTACGGTCATACATCGGGTTCGAGTCTCGGGTCGGGACAAGTTTAATTATTGAGTCTTTCTGTTCAGTAAGCCTCAGTAACTGCCCGGAGTTAGGAAGTAGGCGGTGAGTCACTCCCGTGCCTCGGAGAGCATGTAAAGCTGTCGAGCGTGCACCTTAGCTCTAGTCGAACAGTCATCCCACCGGAGTATGAGAGTGATAGGAACAGAGAGTGCACTTGTGTCTGCGCGTATACTTATGCACTATATATCTCCTGCGCAGTTGGCCAGTCTCGATGAGATTGGCCGCCATGGCCGGAATCGGAGACCATTATTACATAAGTAGTTTCTATGCATAATAATGGAGTTACCTACGAACAGTGAATTTTACTCGTAATGTAAAGAAAAACATATATGAACAAAACATTTTCGTATAATTTTTGCCTAATTAGGTATATTAATATTTTTGAGTGAATTAATTTGTACTTCCGCTGTATAATAATAAAATTAATACGTCATTTTTAATCAATTTCCGGTTAAATTTGTATTATTGTTATAATTAAGACTTTAATTAATAGTTCTAAATATTTTACAAATTAATTTGTAAGACATATTAAATTTCCTACATTGTTTCAATCGTAAATAAATCGTAAATCAAAAATAATATTTCCGATTAGTTATTCAAATTATTATTGTAAATTATCTATTTATGTACATCTTTTTGTTTAAGATAATATTTTTATAAGACAGTTTATTTTATAATAATATATCTCTTTCTCTCTCTCTCTACCTCTCGCTCTTTCTATTTCTATCTATATTAGTGGGATAGTATTTGTTTATTATATTATAATAAAATGGTTGCACATAATCTATATCAAAAGAACTAAGTATTAAAATTTAAAAAAATGTATTTATGAGGTACATTACATGTAACTTTATAGTTAATACACAGCTTATAAAATCATTTGTCTGCTTTAATAACGCATCACTTGAGAATGTCTGGGCGTTTTCTATGGAGCTCTCTGTAATGTACAAGTAATAATTAGATTAATTAAAAAGGTAAAGATGCAAACCGTCAAGTAGTAGTCATTTAGAGATACAATATTCCAAGATCCCACTGCATGATTCTGCAGGTACGCGTTTTTTTGATTAAATTAATTTTAAATGAATGTTGAGGAAGCATTCAATGGATTAGCGACAGGTTGCCAGTAAAAAGTTGGCCGCAATTACCTGTAATTAATTCATGTATAATTCATTTTCTGGTGTAAATTGCAGCTATATGTTTTTTTAATCAATTTTACGTAATTTTAAAGGAAATGATGTAAAGAATAGAAAAAAAATGGTTGCCAGCTCCCAGTCAGCCGCAACGTTAGGGTTGCCAGGTGTAAACAGGTATGTTATTGTTAGTTATTTACAATCATTTGTTTTTTTTAAAATAAATATTACAACTTTAAGTTTTATATTACCTGTTCACGATAATGCATGGTTGCCAGTTAAAAATGGCCGCAACCAGAGGTTTCCATGCTTTCTTTTAATCAACGATTATTCCTCCAGGTAAGTGTGAGTGCAAAAGAATGGATTGTTACGTGATGTAAACAAGAGTACAATGTAGTGTAGATGTAAATCTAGTATTTTTCTTTCATGAAAATAATTTCGCGTGACAAAAGAACAATTTTTATTGAAAAAGTGGTCTACGAAATCTTTGAAGCACTTCGATGATGCTTTATTTGTTCATTCAATGTTCATGTATTAGGTACATTTTCGTTTTTTTTAATGAAGAACTAGTTAATTTCTTTTTATAATAAAATCTTATCAATAATATCGTTTTTTTATCATTACAGGTAATTGCGGCCAACTTTTTCCTGGCAACCTGTCGCTAATCCATTGAATGCTTCCTCAACATTCATTTAAAATTAATTTAATCAAAAAAACGCGTACCTGCAGAATCATGCAGTGGGATCTTAGACCACAAGTTTTTGTATTTTTCAATTTATTCTAAAATAAGTTTCACACTTGACTATTTCTTTCACACTCTTAGATTCATGGTTATGGGACGGGGTCAAACAAATAAAAAAAACAACCCCTTTAGCACTATGATTTTAATATAGAAAACTTAAATGAAAATATTAATGTTTAAAGAAATGAGGAAAAATTGTTTTTAATTTAAAAATGTTTGTTTACATTTGGAATTTCGCAAACAATATTATTCGATAGGAAATTCCATTTTAAGGTTATCCGTGTAATCGGCTTTTGGTCACGTAGGCTCATACTTACTGCAATCTACACCTAGTTTATTTGATGGATGAGATAGATATTAATACGAGTGTAGTGATGTTCGACATACTCTATACCCAACGTTATATTTACTTATCTTGTGTAAATGTATAAATGATAACTGGCAGTTGATTATGGGTCAGTATATAATAGATAATAGATATATATCTTACTTAGGTAAAGAAAAGTAAGTACTTCCAAAAAATTAAATTAAATCATCCCTTATTTACCTCGATTTATTCGAGAACGACACAACACTATTAATTATTATCAATGCTATGGGAATAATGATTTTTTATCCTTAACTTAAGAAATGAATTCAGAATACAAACTTAGAATTCCTATGTCACCCTCGGTATCCGTTCCCTCTTGATTATCACTTTTGTACCATAAAGTAGTCCATGTCCTTCTCCAAGGTTCCATCCATCTCCGACCAAAAGTTTAGTAGTTTAAAAATGTACTGTATTTAAGTCACCGATCAGGTGGGAGAGGCAAGCGTGAACTTGTATTATTCCCTCTGCCAAGTGCCAATTGCTTATCGCAACGAAATTGGTCGTCACCTTATAGGTACATTTCCAAAAACAATCTAAATAAAATAAGTGCCTCAGTGATGTAGTGGTAACTAGCATACCTATAACTACACATCCGGAGGTCCTAGCTTCGAGTCCGGTTCCAGCTAAGTTTAGCTATTGAGTTTTTCTGTCAAAAAAGCTTCAGTAAAAGCTCGTAGTTGGGAAGTTCACTGTTACCCCTGTGCTTTGAAGACCGTGTTCAGCCGTCGGTTCTACGCCTAAATCTCTTATTGGTTGTGTCAAGTAGTCGTCCCATCTAAGTATTAGAGTGATAGCAGTGTGAGTGCACTTGTGTCTGTGCGTATACTTGTACACTATAATATCTCCTGCACAGTTAACTAGTCTCAACGAGATTGGCCGCCTTCGCCAGAATCAGTCGGGAGGAATAGCGATTGCAGATATTTAAAAACATTTTATTAAACTTTGAAAATCCCAAAATACGATACTAATTACGAGTAATGTAACATATAAATTACTGTATAAAAACAACGCGACGTTCACTCACGGAGTCGATTAAAAAGGAAATGAACTTGGAAACTCTGCTATATCGTTCTAAAATGCTGAATAAGTTAATATTTTAAGGACATCTCAAAAAGATCAGATATAAAAGTAATTTTGTCGCTTAAGCGTACTGACTGGATTGATTAATGAAGATGGTGGTGCCAGAAAATCACTCGAAATAGGAAGCTTTTGCCAATTCTTATATTAGAAAATATCTAACTTTAGATTTGAAATTTCAACAGTATAATGCTATGATTACATTTTATTCGTTGAGAAAGTATTTGTAAGCCAATTTGTTTATAAGATATTTTGTAGTACACACATATACTACATCTTGAAGTAACACTTGCATTTTTGACTATATGGCTTCTAAAAGGGTAAAAAGTAAGTGGATATTAATCACTATTAAAATTTGAAAATAGATACAAATAATATAAATATCCTCCTGTCCTTTAGACGGCAGGTTGAAGGTGCACTCAAATATCTCAAAATGTCAGTAAGTTTTGGTTTGTACTTGAAAATAAAGATTAAAATAATAAAAGACTTAAATTCATATACTTATTTGAGAAATAATATTAAAGTAAAAATATGTGTAAATAAAAGTCCTAGTAAAAATATCACGACAGTAAAAATATAGTAGGTATTTCTTTTGAATTTTTATCCTTTCGATTCTGTATGAAGTTATAAAAGTTATAAATATAAATATGTGCCAGTTACCACATATTACACAAATTAAGTGTTGTAGTTAAGATTGTAGATAAGTTTAAGATATATGGTTATTAATAAATATTATTTATATGATACGTATAATGAAGACGCTCTTCCTGCTTCTTTGTAATGAAATCATTGTGTAATGTAAACTTTATGCAAAGAAAGACAGTACGCATTCCATATGAATTAGAAAAGATTTTTGTAGGACTATGTCATTTGCAATAATAAGGTTAATAAAATATATTATAAAATATGCAATTTAGAAGATGTTTACGTATAGTTTTAAAGATAAGTTTCTAAATACGACAAAATAAAGCTTATCATAGCCACTGCGTTATAATGAGGTACGTAAGCCATAGATAACAGGTTCTATTTTCTCAAGACATGTTTACATATATTAAAGATATTCTTTATTCCTTCGTTTTTATTGGGTTAACAAATCATAGTTATTTTATTAAGTATCTCAATTATACCGCGAAGACTAAGACAGTAACTTCATTAACTTTATAGGCATGTGTTTACAAACCTTATATTATACTACGAGATATAATTTTATGCAGCCAACCTGTAATTTGTGTTATACAAATACCTGACTTAGATTATTATCATACTATTATAATATTAAATTGAAACTACAGTTTTGCTCAGTTTGTAGTGACACTACTTACTGTGCCAGCGATCGCGGGTTCGATACCCGCTGGAGGCACTAATTTGTGTGAAGAGCACGATACTTGTACTACAGTCATGGGTGTTTTTATTTAAAAAGTTATGTATGTATTTAAAAAGTTATACTATATAATATGTGTAGTGAATCAACTATCTAACATACTAATAACACAATCGTAGCTTTACATAAAACTAGACGGTGTGGGTGTTAATGACTCAATAATTTTTATTTATTATTTATTTATATTACATAGTAGGAATAAAAATTTAATAAAAAAATGAGTACAAATCTACCTAACTTGAAAGAGAGTTTGAGATGGTCGAAGAAACAAATAAACATGGACGTGTATGGATTTACGGCACCCTAAAATATAAAGAATTATGTCATAAATTAACACTTTAACGGTTTTTGTATTTAGGCCATACTCCATAATGGATCATTCAGTTCAAAAACGAAGAAAGCATTTATTATGGGATTCGATTTTGCGATCAAATTGAGCAAGCTAAGTTATGTTTATTACATTACATTCTCTCCTTTATTGACCGAAATCTCAGGAACAGTTAATTTGCGCATTGTCAGGAAAAGTTATAAAGGTCTCATCTCAACCCGGATATGAATTCTTAAGCACGGCGTAAAATGTGAACGGTTCATCAATTGATTCATATGGAGGCCAAACTGATATTTGCGTGAAAGCTATCGTACTATATTCCTTCTAGTGTTTTGACTTGTTACCATTACTTTGTATAACTTCAACGAGTATTTTATGCACTAAAAACATAAATCACATATTTATTCCGTGAGGCACGGTTGGTTGTGGCCAGGGTACGTGCTTATCTGCTATTTGCAGTGGAACGCAGCGCTGTGCTAGCGGTTTCGGTAACATGTTGATAAATATTTGGGGAGATTTCCCCGTCCACAGTAATGCGATGGTTCGAAGCATGTTAAGTCTTTATAAGTGATATCGACTTGCGGTACATCCTGATTAGTAGGCCGTTCGATTAAAGTTATTGCCGTACCGCCCTTCAGTATGTAATTGGTCCTCCATTTCGGTCTTTCCTTTTCATTAGTTGGTAACTGTTTTTGTTTTTTAATTTATGTTTTAGTTAGACGCGTGTTTAATTAATTGTATTTGAAAAATATTTAGCATTTATTTTGATTTATACATATATGTTAAATTATCATGAGATATATTTTAAACTTATCCATAAAATCGCCGTTAACAGGTTAAACTATAAGCCAAAATAGTATTATTAGGTTATCTTCTACAGCGGAAGCCATTAATATAATATTCATATGTATCACGCATGTACACATTATAATAAATTATATCTAGTATTAGCATATTTTAGTAAATATTAATAATAAGTACACATTTATATAACAACAGTAGTCTGTTATCCAAAGAATAATGGATACTGAAAGAAAAATTAGAACTTATCTACATAAAAAAGTAAGCAACTGTCACAATAAGAACAACAACTGTTTTTATATTCGGTGTTTGTATTTGTAATTAATTTTAAACCGCTTATCATCATATTTATACCTATTACCTTATATTATATTAATATATTAATTATATGTAATTAGATATTTAGAAGTAAACGATGATCAAAACACAGCGTTTTTATGACCCCAAGTTAGCTCTTCCAAAATGAAAATTTCACATTATAAGTAGTTTCTTGATTTACGCAAATATATAAAATTCTGAAGAATTTTTGGATATTTCGCAAATAAAATTTGGATGGGACGAATTAAGACGTCTAATACCTTAGTCTCCAATGACCGTGATAGCTGTACATACAAAACTCTTTTCTTTCATTACTAATATAAATTTCCTGCTTACAAAATTTTGAAAAACCATGCAATACACTATTAACTGTTACCAGATTGAATTTATTAGGATTACTTTATATTGCAGGTTACTATCATAGTGTTCAAGTACACAAAACAAGTATGAACAGAGTGAGATCTATAAACACCAACAAGGCATCCATCAAAGCGGCTTAATGGCTTATCAAAATCAATTAGAAACTCGAGGCGTTATTAGTTGTTCTATACATTGTAGTAATATATTGAATACGCTCACAAATTAATATTGTAGGCGATTTTAATGTAATTTTAATTACTAATTTAACGTACCGAAATATAATTTCGGATACATCATCGTATCATCATAATGTACTCGTATGAGAGCTACCAAATGGGGTTTAGAGAGGTCAAAGGCAATGTTATTAATGTACTTAAAGCTTTTTTATCTCAGTCGTATTAGAATTTGCTTATCTGCATATTATCGTATGTAAATACCGGTATATACCGCGAGAAAAAGATGGATGACTTGATAGTTTATTACTGTTAATCCATTTATTACTGTCCACCGTATTCAGAAAGTTCTTTACTTTTTACTTGTTACTCGTAGCACACACTAAAGAGTATGTGTCAAAGAAATAACAAACACGCTTTTAATATCTCTTGTCTTGTTGTAATATATTTGGGTCTTTGTTTTAGGTTTTTACACTGCACTGGGCATTCGCCTCCCTACTATTGTAGGTAGGTAGTACTCGTATGAGAGCTACCAAATGGGGTTTAGAGAGGTCAAAGGCAATGTTATTAATGTACTTAAAGCTTTTTTATCTCAGTCGTATTAGAATTTGCTTATCTGCATATTATCGTATGTAAATACCGGTATATACCGCGAGAAAAAGATGGATGACTTGATAGTTTATTACTGTTAATCCATTTATTACTGTCCACCGTATTCAGAAAGTTCTTTACTTTTTACTTGTTACTCGTAGCACACACTAAAGAGTATGTGTCAAAGAAATAACAAACACGCTTTTAATATCTCTTGTCTTGTTGTAATATATTTGGGTCTTTGTTTTAGGTTTTTACACTGCACTGGGCATTCGCCTCCCTACTATTGTAGGTAGGAGGGGTCAGGCTATAAGTCCTCACGATGGCCGTGTACGAGATTTGTTAAAAATTACTACGTTCCCAAAACATATTTGAAACATGCAATTTTCTACATAATGTTTTCCTTTAACGGTTAAAAAAAGTTAAAATCGTGAAAATATCATGCTTCACATGGTTTCCCAAGCGAGCGATTATTATTTGATTACTTAACTTTTATCTGTCCAGTGTCATGTCAGAGTCACGTCATACCATTTCACTTATAATAATATAACGATAAATGAAATGTCATGTAAAAACTGCATCGCCCGAACATCGAATCGCCTGCTAAAATAACTCTAGACACTATTGGAAGCCTTACTATATTTCACTATATAAGACATGTAGTTTTTGTATCGTGATTTCAATTATATGAGTCAACGTTAAACCTATAATTAGAATTAATACTGTTCCAAAATGATTAGAACAGATACGATCTAAATTTTAGACGTCTTGATAAACATTTATATTTGTAAAGACAAAATAATTATTTTGTATTAAGATGATTTGAACTGACATTATAATTTTAGTATGAAAATATTATGTTTGCTTAACTTCATCTTATTGAAATGTTTACTCGAATTGAAATTGTTTTCTTTAATACTTATAAATTACTTTGTAATCTTTGCAGTTGACCGGTCAAGTGGACAACCGTCGGGAGCAAGCACTGTCACTAAAATGCATTTTATTTTTGTTACTGAAATAATATTAAAGGGTTTTTTCGATACTCAGAAAAGTGGAGGTACAATATAACAATACGTTTGGCTCAGTTGGTAGTGACCCTACTTTCTGCGCCAGCAGTTGCGGGTTTGAGTCCCGCAGGGGACATTCATTTGTTGAGCACGAATGTTTGTATTTCAGTCATGGGTGTTGTATTTATAATATGAATGTATTTAAAATTTATATATGTGTAGTATATCAACTATCTGGTATCCGTAACACAAGTCTCGTAGCTACTACCACGGAACTAGATGGCGCTGTAGTAATCACAGAGCAGGTGATTCCGTGGTAGTAATAATGTCCCAAAAATATAAAAGATGTAGTATGCGCCTAATGAATAAAACTGTGTCATATTTTCTTTGTGTTTTTACAATAGTTCTTATATGTACCTTATTTTATGACTTAAAAATTATTATAAACAGATAAGTAAAATCATCCACTTATACATAATATGTTCTGTACCCTTCTCAACATTTTTAGTAATTTTACTAAGCAATGTACTCGAACAGTCTTTTAAGGTATTCAATTCATTACTATAGAAATTCCTAACCTCATTAGCTAAGACCACGGGGCTAACAGTAGAATAAGAGACCCGGCAGACTTCGTTAGAGCCTTAAAATAAAAAAGGCTATAGCTATTCATTAAAAGAACAAAAGCTCGGGTAGGTTAATGAGCTATAAAAAATAAATGCTTTTCTGTACGAATTATATTTTTATTCAGGTTGAATTTAAGTGGAATTATTCACATGGCAATATCTTTTGTTAGTAATGCAAGGTTTTGACGTAAATAGTACGAGTTCGTTATTATACTCTTAGTATACTGTACTGAGTACTCGTCATCGATATGAATCCTGAACAGGCATTGTTGAGAATTACCAATTTAATCGGACTGCTATTATAAATAAATAAATACGTTGGGCCATTATTACTACAGTGCCATCTGGTTCCGTGGTAAGCTACGAAGCTTGTGTTACGGATACCAGGTAGTAGATATACTACACATATATAAATTTTAAATACATACATATTATAAATATAAATACCCATGACTGGAGTACAAACATTCGTTATTAACAAATGAGTGCCCCCAGCGGGAATCGAACCCGCGACCGCTGACGCAGAAAGCAGGGTCACTACCAACTGAGCCAAACGTGAAAGTTTGTTAAAACGTGAAAGTTTGTTTTTATGTGTGTGTATTTTTATTACTTCTTCACGCTGATGCGATTGGAAGGTTTTGGACGTAATTTAGTGCTAAGATAGATTATGACCTGAAGTAACATAATGGGTACCGTTCGGCAATCAAAGATACAACCGAGCGAAGCGAGTATGCGTCACTTGTGAAATACGATTATTAACCTTATATAAAGTCTGTAATAAAGCAATAACTTCTAATTTTATTAACCTTTTCTTAACAGTCTAAGTTAATATATCAGATATATCAAAATAATTTGAATTAAAACACTTAACATTAATTAGTCATGCATCAAAATAAAAGCCTAATCATATTGTCTTATTTACTATTTAAAATAATATAAAATAAAATAATAAATGATATAATTTAAATATTTAAACGTATATCGTATAGATCATGTAGGTAATATATAGCGTATAATAGATCCGGGGATCCTGGGTTCTGGGTTTTTTGCTTAGACATTCTTAGTAACAGCTCGGAGTTAGGAGGCTGGTTGTATTTACATCCGCCGAGGTCGAGCAGATGAAGCTGTTGGTCCTAAATCTGATCTCGCTCAGGCCTTGTCGCACTGTCATCCCATTGAACTTTAGGGTCTTTTCCTGTAATATACAAGATAAAGCTGTATTAGAACATACATTTATACAGGCTAACAACACTTACCCTTTAGATCTAATAGCTCTGAAGGATATAACTATATATTCTTTTAAGTATTTTTAAAAGTTTTTTACCATAGGGTGCTATTCGTTTAAAAATTACGAATTATTTAAAGTAAATTAACAAATGCCATCATAAATATGTACGGTAAACTGAGAATTTTTTACTTGGGTCTTATAAAAACTAGGATTATGTGTATACTACATACCAATATGATTGTAGTTTGGACTTATTATAGGTATCTATCATGGTATCTATGTATAATACATGTGAATTGGTCCTTAAGTAGCTATTAACAATAATAATAAAATTAAAACAAAACTCGTTTTTTAAAGCTTATAATCCTATAAATTCAATGAAATGGAACGTTCCGACAATATATTATAATATATTATATTAATAATCATTAATGAAATTTATAAGACAAGTGCTTTACTGCAGTTCCTCTCGCGTTGCTTAATTATGTATTGCATATTTATAATTTACAACCTATGCATTACTCTGATGTATAATAATTAATATAGTACTGTAAAAGTTATCAAAATCCATTCAGTTCTTTTTTTCAGTTTTTATGATGTAGGACACACTGTCTGTGTGTCATACATACTGCTTCAAAAACTTACGTAGGCACCTACCTTATTAAAATATAAGTACCTACCTAGTAGCATAGTATTTATGAATGTGAGGTTTGTTTTTTTTATGGTAAAAAGGGGGCAAACGGGCAGGAGGCTCACCTGATGGGAAGTGATCACCTCCGCCCATGGACATCTGCAAGTCAGGCTTGCAGGTGCGTTGCCGGCCTTTCAGGAAAGGGAGGGATGGAGGAGGGAGGGAAGTGGGAGGAAGGGGGAACGAAGGCGGAGGATGAAGGGAAATGGGAGGGGGGAAGGAGAGTGGGCCTCCCGGACTCTCACTCACCGGACGAAACACGACAGCATAGCTGCCACTTCACGCAGGTCTTCTGTGAGAGAGTGGTACTAATGAACTATACGGGGCGTGCCGGCCCATTTGGTTGCTACCCGAAGGTAACAAGAATGGAAGAACGAATCCTTTTGTAGTTTTAAAAGTAATTATGTAGGTATATATCAATACATTCTCACAGACAGTCGGGTTTATAATATTAGAAGAATATGGCACATATTAATTTTGAGTTCCGAATTTGTCCTTGTTACAAATACTTCTTCATAACGATTTCCACCAAACAAAAAAAAAAACGATTTACTTAATAATACTAAGGTCGGTATAAAATTAGCGATGCGAACTTAATTATTTTGCATGTATTAACAATTAATATTGCTGTCAAGATTGTAGTCAAACAAATAATGCTTTACTATAATTTAATAAAGAGTCAATTTGAACGTCTGTGATATTACAAGGACTTTAGTAAATCAATTTTCACAGTTTGTAGATAAATTTAAGTTAATTTTAATAATTATTTTGTATTTTTTAAGAGAATTCATTTTTTTCATTACATATAATATTTTAATTTTAATTCTTAGGCGTTATATTATGTTTTTATTAATTTTTAACTTCTAAAGGAAAGGATTTCTGTAATGTATTAGGTAATATGTGGATAGAACTATCTATATAATATAGGAATTTTTAAAGATTGGCTCGTAAGTTTATAATTAATATTAATGAAAATAAAAAAAAACCTAATAAAGAATTAATAATTAATATACTTAAATAAAAATTATTCAATTGCTATTTTCCAAAATAAACAAAATATTTTTGCGCACCAAAAAGCTTCTTATTTAGTTCATTGTTAGTTTTATTTTTACACGAAATATATATTTTCAACTGTCTGTATCCTGGAGAGATGTATCATCAAGAGTAAATAACATAATATTATATACAGTAGGTATATGTTTGTCTTTTTATAATTTATTCTCCAGCTAGTCCTTCCTACTAGTATGTATAAAACAATTTACTTCACTATAGTTTAATGAATAGTAATTATGTTATTTCCATACTATTCATTCAATTTCGATTAAAATTAACTGTATTTGTTTTAGTAGCATACTCAGTAAAATAGTTTTAGAGACACGGCATTCAACAATGACTTATTAATATGTACTAAGCAGAGCTAGGAAGAGTCGCTATATTTATTTTTTTATTTAGGTTTTTATTTATTTATTAAAGTACACAAACAACATACATATTAATACATTTATGAACATTAATTATTATTAAAAACAAGAAACTGTCAAATGTGTAAGTCCTTAAAAATGTTCATAATATTCACTTGTCATAATCAAAGGTATACATTCAAATCAATATTTCCATAAGATAAGTATAATTAATTAATTAATACAATTTAAATAATTAGCGTAAAACAACAGTCGTCTAGGTAGTTTATGGTTGTCAAAAAGATATGTAGAGTCAAAATTAAAGATCAATCACTTATTATCTAAACGGTACTGTCATGCCAAAAATAAAAGTTAATAAAATAGTAGTAAAGTCAAAATTTTAAATTATATATTAGAAATAGAAACATGTTCCAAGAGCACGATCGTGGCTGATGTGACACGATATCCACGAAACCACACAAAAGATGAAACATTCCATTAGAATGTCATTCGTAGAAAACGGAAAGTTTAAAGTGTAAATCGTTTCTGAATACCTCAACCTTCGATTTAGTTTATTTACATCCTGAATGTTTGGGGAAAATTACTGATTCACTATGACCTTACAATAAATACCTTTGTATAGAAGCGGACGTCTTGAATATCGCTCATTTTCTTTGTCAAAATATAATAAAATGCTTAATAAATGAATTTAATATGTTAATTCGATCGATTCCACTAAACGGATGAATGAAATTCTTTTAGTTAGTAATTGATTTTGATTGTGTTATATTGGATATTCAATACATTATATACATATGTATATTATATTTGATCAAAGAAAAATAGTTCAGCATAGTTTTCTTCACTGTTTGTTTTTTATATAGTAGTTTCAACGAGTTTTTAACTAAGCTTTTACTAATAAAAAAATTGAAAAAGATGTATTTATAGATAGATTCTTTTCATCTTTAATTTCCTCAAACTTTCAATAATACACTAAGTAAAATTAATTCATTTGAACACTTGTCTATTTAAATAGATAAGTAAATTCTATTCATAATATTTTTTTTCGAATTTTTAGAGTCATTATGAAAATTTTGACTAATTCGTGAATAAAAGAATAGTTTTAGTCATGGAATAAAGATAAATGTTGCGTTATTGTAGTTCATGACTAAATGTAGGTAAACTTTTTAATTGTTTATATAATAATTTTTAGATATAAATTCCATATACAAAACTGTAATTTTATAATTTTTTTAATCCTTCCACGAAATGTTTTGTGTTATAGTGCTTTCAGCAGTAAGACCACTTTTAAATACTTTTTTATTCCTTTAGACAAGACCTGTACATACCGTACTATCATAGACTGTGGTACTATGCTCTATTTATTGCCTAATAAAGTATGAAAATGAATATTGATCAGTGTTCCAATAAACATATAGGTATTTTAAAATGTATTCTTCAAAAGCCTGTATAAAGATTCACTCTGATATTGTAGTGACATAAAAAACCCCATAAATTTGTCGTATAGATAATAATATTGATATGAAAAAAGTGTACAAAACTAAAGCTAATGAGCCGGATTCAATAAGAAACATTTAAATATGTGAGTGATCTAATTTAGTTAAGAAAACATTTGTAATCTATATCTACACATCTATACATATAAATAAAATGAAAGTGTCTATTTTTAATTTAAAATTAGCATCTTTACACTAAATGCATATGATAGTATATGCGGAACTGACATCAAAAATGCAATATTTAAAAAATTTGTCTGTCTGTCTGTTCCGGCTAATCTTTGAAACGGATGGACCTATTTTGACGGGATTTTCACTCGCAGATAGCTAATGTTATAAGGCCCAAGTAAGGCTACTTTTTAACTGACTTAAAAAAAAGGAGGAGGTAGAAATTTTATTTAATTTAACTAGCGGAACCCGTGGCTGACCTAAACCTAGGGTCGAACCCGAACGAAGCGAGGGTGAGTTGCTAGTTTATTTTAAATTATTGTAATATCTGCTTATTCAATCAGAGATTCTTCCTTGACCAATTTAAAATAAGACGAGATTGATATTAGGTACACAAACGCACCGATTGTGGATTAAATGACGATCAAATTAACCTATTGAGTAACCGTCATAAAATTAGTTTTATAATATACTTTTTGATTAGATTTAAATTTTTTATAATTTTTAATATCATAAATCTTATCTGTTATGATTTTCCGTATTATTATTATAATAAATATTAAAGTATGGCGTCTATTAGTTTTATTTCCTAATTCGGTTTTCTTATTCTTTACCAGCTTAATTCTCATACTTATATACATATATTTGTTGTGATATGTTAAATGAGTTCATTGTTAAAAAAGAGAATAGAATTTCATAATTATAAAGCACCTCTCCTTTTGAGAAGCCAAGAAACGAACGAAGAGCCCACTTTGGTAAGCGGAGTGGGTTCTTCTGTAACTTCTCTTAAAGCGGAGTGTACTGTGGAGTAACCTCTTAGCTATATGGTCTGCTGCGGTAGATCTGCCGTCGGGGCGTTGTGGTTAAATGCGTAACCGATCCTGTGATGGCCCATTTGACGAGAAGATGAGTGAATTTAAAAAAATAAATTACAATACAACTTAATTGAAGCGAGACACAAATACATATATATGTACTACGTAGTGTATTGGTAGTTACTGCTTGCTTGGGAAGCCGAGTGAAGCGGGTTCATATCCCGGGTTACGCTCCTCTAATATTTTCATATTACAACGTGTATTAAGGTGAAGAATAACATTGTTAGGAAACCTGCCTGTTTGAGAGAACCTATCAAGTTTTCAAAAGATAAACTATTCACAGCAGTGGTTCGAAAGGGCTTACATACGAAATGAATAAGTAAATAAAAATAATATCTCTAACTCCATAAAAATTCAAAAAGGATTTTGTTTTGTGGCAAACAAGATTGTTTGACGAAAAATTTGTGGAATGTTGAAAATATATTGGCGTCCACACATGAATATTAACTTTGTTTTGAACATCCTGCTCCATTTTTCGTATTTTTTTATGTGTCATATATTACTTACGTATGAAAGAAAACTTGATCTAAATCACATGATAATAGAATCCTACAATAATATTTTGCTATTATGCGAAGAAGATTGATATTTAAATTTTTATGTTCGTTTAATAAAATTAAAGTTTTACGTCTTAATATATAATTTACTAAAACATACCTAAAATAAGTTAAAAATTATGCATAATAATGTAGAGTAGATATTTGTTTAAATAATTAAATAACTGGGTTTCTAGATCGTATCATCGACATAATAATCAATTTTACCAATGTCATACTGTTTTCACCAATTGATAGAGTGTTTCTCGAGGAAGGTTTTAGTATATAATTTTTCAAGTTTTTGTATAAATTTACTAGCGGAACCCGCGGATTCACTCGCTCTAATTCCATGGACGAGCCCTAAGTTTCGGAATAGAAATACCTAGCTAATTCCTGAATTAAGTCACAGCTTTTTTTATGGAAGTACTAATCACGCAAGTGGAACCGCGAGCAAAAAATAACTATATAATATTGTTTTAGGTACATCAGTTACAATAATATTACTAAACTTATCTTTATTCCTTTATCTTAAAATGGATGGACTGATTTGGATGATATTTAGTACACAGATACACCATGACTTCGAGTAACTATTATTTAGTTATATTAGTACCACAATAAGCTAAAAGACGACTCTACCGGTATATAACATTACAAAAAGAGACTATGTACCCATTCAAGTAAAGCCAGAGTTATTACTATAGTGTATATAAGTGCTTCTCATAAGTTGTTTTGCTTTGTAGCTTCACGTGTGTGTCTTGAGGTCATCGGATCTGCGCGGCCTTGCGCGGTCGCCGACCAAAATGACACCACGATTTCGAATTCCTCGCTCCGTAATCTAAATTGTTAATAATGGCGCCATCAACATAATATATGACGTATTTACAAATAATTAAGTATATTTTTAAACGAAAACATGTTATATTTTAACGCTAGACGTGTGGTTTTCGCACGTCAATAAAGCTTAATTGGAGCAAAACATGACAAGTTCGAGAACTTAAAATTATTTAAATTTGGCATTAACTTGACTGGATTTTATATAATTTGATTCATAAAATGTATAAATATTGTTATTGATTCAATAAGCCATAAGGAATATTGAATTATGTTTTAGAATAACAAAAAATTGATGTACTAATTAAATTTATAAATTTTTTCTCCTCAACCTACGATCTATGATTGATATCTTAATTTCATTCAACGCTTACTATTATAGTGTCTTTAAAGATTTAAGCGATTGCGATTATAGATAGCATATACCGTTGTCTAATAAAAAAGTTTTTGGGTATTGAATTATAATGACCGGTAATAAATTATTTGTTGCAGTAATTAATAATTGTTGCTTTAAAATTATTTTCTATGAGATATCAGTTTATTTATAATAAATCAAATTGATATGCTTTACTTGAATATGTCGGGACATTAACACTCGGCACCATTCAGTGTCATGGAAAGCTACGAGGCTTATGTTATGGATACCAGATAGTTCTATACATATTACATAATTTTTAATACATACATATTATCATTTTTATAAACTCTACACAGGAAGCATTCTTCCTTATCATACAAATGAATACCTCATAGGGACTCGAACCCACGGTGGTTTACATAGTAAGTAAGGGCACTACGAACTGAACCAAACACGTTATTTTGCTTATAATGTCACTAAAATTCACTTGACAAAAACATACACTCATTGTTGTTACTTTACAGAAAATGTAAAAAATACGTTATTATAATTTATCAGGCTTTAGTTCCTTAATAAATCCTTTTTAGGAATGGATTTTTAACAGATTTAAAGTAATCTTCGACATATTGATTGAAACAAAGTACCCACTCATAACACTGAGTATGTTCGATACATCAATTTGGATGACAAAGAGCTTTTAAACTCTTGTCAACAAAAAGGCGCTTGGATGGTTGGTTATCAATACCGTTATTAAAGGTCAATTTGAAGACCTTTCATCCTCTACTTATACAGTCGTGAAAAATCCGTTATGCTATACCTACTTGGTATCGTATTCACGTACGTTTAACGTTTAAGTTATACGTAATAACATTCTCGAATGTATCGTAATTATTATTATTTTTAAATAAGTTTCTAGTACAATAACATTCGAATTTAAAAGTTATAAGTCATTAATTTTATACTAAATGCAAATTATTATTAATTAAAATGTTGTAATCTACATTTTATTAAACTCTTATAAAGTACTTATATAGTTTAGTAGCTCTATGGTAATTTATGGTTATCGTCATTCGTTTTTCCAATAATCGAACCTACGACCCTACATAACTGTATACTAACCAGTTCCTTCGTATTTAAAACAAAACAACCGAAGGTATTTTGGGTTACACATTTGTAAAAATGCAAAAATATTTATTTGTTTACGTTATTTCATTATTCCGCAATTTGGATACCCCCAATCGTTACAATATCGCATAACAAGTTTTGCGAGAGATAAAATGTTTCTCAGGTAAAAGTGAATTTAGAGACCGGCGGAGAGCGGTAGTCGCAGCTTGCAATATTCAATTTTGATATGCCTTTTTAGATCAAGAGATATAATTTAAATATATTATAGTGTGATTCATTTATTTTATTCTTTTTTCGAGAATTATCCTTAAACTATCTATAGATACATATTAAAATATAATTCTAACTCAGTCGAATCTGTAAATATTCTTTTAGAGAATGTTATTGAAGTTTTTAAAATTTTAATCTATCTTTCTGTCTGTCTGTCAATCTGAGACCGTACCATAAATGGACTGGACAGATTTTGATGAAATTTGTTATGGTGATAGCTAACTAATATGTTACCATATAAGATAAATTTACCGCCAAAAATAACTTATATTTGAGAAATTTCTGCAAAAAATACTCATTCTTAAAGTGAACCTACAAATCAAATCAAGGGCAAGTTTTTAGTATCTTATAAAAAAAATTTAAGTCAATTAACATAATATTAATGATAAAAATCGTTGTATAGTAAATAATATCGAAGAACCGTATCATTTAATTCGTTGTTAAGATACACTCCTGCCATCACATATTCATTGTTAAAGAATTTACGGAAAATCGACCTCTAAAGTAATTCCCCTCGAATAAAGACGTTACGAGATTTCCCTTGAAGTTGATACATATCAAGTTTTTCGTTGTTCTCAATAACCAAGTCGTTTAAACAGGAATCTAAAAGTATGCGTGGAATGTACAAGCTATTAAACGAATTTGGCGGATGTCGAAGACGTCGCGGTGGCGACTGCGCCGGCGCCGACGCGCGACTTGAACATAAATATCAGCATTGTTGCACCCAGTACAAGAGCATGCATTTATGTATCGGTGACACACTTTATTAACTACCTATTGATCTGCTTCAGTTTCGTCACTTTTGTGCAAAATACATTTTTTTAATATCTTTTTTTATATGTAAACGTTAGGTACCTATTGAGATTTTGACTCTTCTAATCTATGAAAGATGGAGATAGAAAGATCTTTTATAGATCATTTCATTATTAAAAAAATATTATTAGACACACTTTCCGTGCGTACCGTTAATTACTACCTACTAATGTCAGTCTGTTCTTTTATTCTATAAGTTTTTTTTTATGTTGTCATGTCATAGGAATGCAGTGTTGCTTTTAATTAGGGCATCATTTAGTCTAGTATTTGTCTTTTTTATTGTATATCACCTACTTTTGTATGAATGTATGCTCTGTTAGCGACCTATGTAATAAATAAATAAATAAATAAATAAATAATACCTTATAAAGTGCACTTACTAAATCTATGTTATTTTCTCATATATTTATAGAGTCCATATTTGTATTTAAAATATTTCCATCCCTCATTACTTAGCATTAAAGTTCGTATACGGAAGGTTAAAGGCCGTTAGTGACGTTAATATCCTTTGTGCTAAAATAAATTAAGGTTACAGCAACAATACGGTTTAGTTCTCGTTAAATGGTACACTATAAAAATTATCAGACGTTTATGGACGATTGTTTACTGTCCACAAGTTTTGGCAGCGATATCTTTTATGTAAATGTTAATTTGTCGTGAATACAAAGCTTTTTAATTTAAAGCTTACCTCAAAATTTACTTCTAGGTTTGATTCAATGAAGAAATGTACATACGGATATGAGCTTGAAAGTTTTGAGACTCTCAAATCTACATCGTATATATGAGTAGGTACTTATAACCTTAAATTTTCATCCTACTACCACCAATCCCTATTTTTTGCGGAGGCGGAGCTAGTCTACTTATAATCAGTATTTATATTAATTAATTATAAAAGTTATAATTATTAATTGGTATTGGTCATTTGAATTGTATAGCTTGTGCATCTATTTTTAAAAATTAACTTTCTATTTGTACCTTTTACGGCTAACTGAATTCTTAAGGAGTTTGCAGGGACGATCTAATGGACGCAAACCAAAATTTGTCATATTATATTATTCCAAATATCGACTTCTTTATCATTGTTTAAAGAGAAGCAAGGGGAAAAGGAAAGTCGCAGGAAGCTAGTAGTAAATATAACATACAATTTTAGAAAGTCGAAATAATTTTATTATCCTTTACCTGCTCTGAAGAGATCTTGAACTTTAGAAGTACAAGGCAATAACAAACCTCTTTTAACTTTTAATAAGAGCATCGTTATTCTAATATTGAATTCCCAGTATTTACATGTATCATACATACATATTTATCATTTAATAATATAACATACTGTTTCTAAATAACTTGAATCATACTCTCAAAAATAGTTTATAAGGACGTTTCTAATGATTTCATAATAATTCAATTAATTTTAAATAAAGATAAAATTCTAACGAGAGGTCATTGATAGAAATTGCTTCACCGACATTGAAAGGTTATCGATACAGGAAGAGTACGTAAAACCTATTCAGATACAACCTCGATCGTTCACATTCTTAACGGGATAAATTAGGATTAAAATATAATATAATTATCAATTTGTAAAGAATTCTTTCATCTCTATATCAGCTGTATAGATTATGGCTATTGTGTGGTTTAAGTCACCTTTATTAAGTAGGAAAATTATTTATATATAAGATAGTGGAAGCGCGCTGGCTTGGCTAACCGAGTGATGGGGGTTCGAATCCAGGTATCGTACCTTTGAGATTTTCGTTTGAGTGAAGGAATATATTTTATAGAATATTGACAATATTAGTGTTAAAAATACTCAGATGGTTAAACAGTAATGCCAGGGCCATACTAATATTGATTCTTAAAACTCATTATCCCAATAAATAATCTTGATGTAGTATCAAATGATATTATTAGATAGCAAATAATGTTAGTAATTTAATATAGGCTTTAATACTATAAGCAATCTCTACCGCTATAAATGCTCAATTTGATATATCGACCCAGTATTTTAAATTTAGCTTACTTACCTACATACGTCCGATTTTTACGCGCCCATAGTTTACCATAATAACAAATACATATACGCTTAGCCATTTAAATCAATCAAAGACGCGTAAAATCCATTTGATGTCCCAATAATATCATAACCAGACCTGTCACTTAACGCCCAACGGTATTATAAAATCTATATATTAATACTTGAAGCATAAACTTTGTACCCCTTTTAAATTGCGCGGACGGAGGAGTATGAAATTCACACACTTCTAGTTTACGAGTATATAGAGAAGAAGTGTATAATGCTCATGTTTTTTTTAATTAGGCACAAAAATACTATACTACTTATAAAATACTATATAATTTTTAATCAATAAAAAAATATCACACTACGATGTATTTGAAACACTAAATGTCAAACAGAACTATAATAAATTCAGTTATTACAATATAGGCATAGTATTAGTTGTTAATTATCAAATCGAATTGTCGAATTTCTACCACAGAACGACCACTAGTAGTATCATCAAAAAGTTAAACGATGTGGCTACACTCAAACATTCAATAAACGCAACGCTTATCAAGACATTAAGTTTTAGTGTGGCTCTAGTATTAGATAAAGGAACAAAATTGCAAGCCAGTTTTATGTTTGTATAATATATAATTAATTCCTCAAAATTAACATTTTAATCTTACAATGTATAGCTTATTACCATTCTATTAATTTTATCATAAACATGATCAAAGTATGGACCAGTTTAACGGTTTAAAAATTGTATCTCTTTGGTATTTTTTCTTAATAAATAATAGGTACATTTCAATCTATGTTGATTAACCTAACGTTACGTTTACTGTAGTAATAAATAACTAAGTATAAATACTAGAAGCAATAATTGGTAATCGGGACGCTCTTAAAATATAGGCGTAATAGTTAAGACTTAAGTTTCGTTTACTAAGTAGTTCATACTTATTACTGGTATTAACTGTGCTAGAACAAAAATATTATTATATAAAAATAGTTTTTAACTGAGTCCTATGCATAACTCCTATTAAAAATAGGAGTTATGCATAGGACTCAATTATACTAGCGATTCGCCCTCGCTTCGCTCGGGCTCGTCCCTAGATTTAGCGCGAGCAAAGCCACGGGTTCCGCTAGTAAATGTATACAATAACTTGACAAATCATATACAAAAAACCTTTCTGAAGAACCACTCTACCCATTGATGAAAACAGAACGACAATCGATGCAGTAGTTTTTGAGGTTGTCTGAACTTTTTTAAAATCGTCATACAATTAGTAGGTATATAGTAAACAATACATCAGTGAAAAATGAATTCATCATTAATTATATTGTTAACACAACAAATTGAAGTAACAGAAGTCATTTCCAAAAACAATAAAGATTAAAGATTCAATAAATAACCTCCCTTACTTACTGATAAAAGGAACCTCTACCTGTTTATAGAACCGAAGGCAAATATTAGAGTGATTGTCAAAAGCTTTCGCATCCATTTTAAGTACAATTAATTATTGATACCAGCAAGTAATAATAATCTATCTTATTGAGACATGTTTTCAGATATTTATGGAATCGCGTTGATCATTCGACTAAAGAGATGGAAAGCAAGCGAAATGTCATGGTTGGTGGGCGAGACGACACTGCCAAAATATGTCGAGTAAGGACGAATGAAGGCCACATTCTAGCCTACAATAGGATGTATTGAATTTAGAATCGTGAAAGGAATTTTAGACATATAATTTTATTACTAACCTTTTCTAAGATAAGTTTAAGCTAATACCTAAATATGAAGCCTTCGATATAATATTAAAACAGATTTTACAGAATGCCTTGATTCCAAAAATTTGTTTATAAATATTGTTGATGAAACTTCGTCATATTGCTAAACGTTTTATTCCGTATACAAATCGGCTTGTGTGTAGAGAGAATGGAAAATGCATTAATTGATCTAACGACCTTTGAAATGTGAAATAACACAGTGTAAAATATTTTAATTCGCTAGGTTGTTATTTTTAGGTTGATTGGTTGCATAAAGAGGACGAATTAGTATTTAGTTAGTTAGATATTATATTTGTACTTAATACTAGATAGATATAAAATCTACTACAAATTATTTTTATTTTCCAAATAGTATTTTATTCATTACAATTCAAAAAAGCTTCGTTGAAACAAAAAAAAGGATTATAAATAGTTCAATTATTGCTGTTTTGAATGCTTTTATGTCAGATCCTTTGTAATATGAAATGTTAATATGTAATATTTTTTATCGTTCTTGGATCAAGAATCAGAAATTAGATAACAAGTATGTCTTTAACGTGCCAAATGCTATCAGTAATATTATTTTATTAAATTTGTAAAGTATTTTTAATTGCGCATCTAACTCATGACTGATACCAGCAAATATCATTAATCAAGAGATAATAATTATTCTAGTTGGTACTAGCAGACACAAGCGCACTCCCTATTCTTATCACTCATATTCCAGTGGAACGTCAAATCGATATATCCGGTGAGAGTTGAACAGGATCCATACGGTTCTTCACGTCACGAAGGTGAATTAAACACCGAACGCAACTCTGGGTTGTTACGTCTTGATAGAAATCCCCATAACTAAAGCTCGACCTTGAACTTAAACTCATCCATGGATTTCCGGAATAGCCATATTTGCTAGCAACAAAACCATCGCAGCAGTTTCATATTTATAAAACAGATAAATCACATTAGTTCTTGCAATTTTCTGTTGATAGCAAGATGGCAAAGTATTAATTCAACCTATCCGTTGAATAATAAGGCAGATTATCTAATTTTCGCACTCCAAATTTTCAATTCGAGTATTAGTGTGATAGTGTTATTAGTAACATAATCTTATTATAAAGTTATAACTACTTCTTGATTAATTTGAGATGCTACTAAACTTTCTCTGTGATAAATGTTTGCTTCCATAATATTATATTACGAGTAGGTATGTGTGTCGTTTTATTAACTATAATAAATAATAAACTAGAAAATATGACGCCAGTATAGTAGTCCATTGATTGAGTCTTTGTCACACCTTATAGGTATTGAAAGTCGTATAAAACAATAAAAACATCTTTAATATGTAGGAGTGTAGTAACCTTACCCTATATTAAAGAATCACTTAAGCCCTTATTATATTTTAAGTGCCAGATAAACCGGTGCAAAAAAAATTGGTGCTAATCTTTTTCTATTTGAAAGTACATTTTCTTATTTGCATTATATTAATTACTATCATATTTATGATTTAGCGCGACCGAAGTCCGGCTTTCGCTAGTAACATTATATTTTAGCCAATTTATACAAAAACTTCTCTAATATCTTTCTCAAGAACCGCTCCATCCATTGACAAAAAAGCATGAAAATCGATAAAGTAGGTATTTCCCTTTTTAGTTTATCGCAAACAGACAGGCAGACAGACGTGGCGGAATACTTTGTTTTATAAAATTCAGTGATAGTGATGGTATATTTACAAGTATGTTGCCATAAACCTATTATCAAGTAAATGAGTGAGATTCTTGGCTGCAATGCAGTTTATACAAGCGCAGGAGGTAATTAATTCATTAAAATTTGTATGATTATCATATTAAAAAATTTAGTAAAGCAATTTATTTCTATGTCTTATTGTGTAATTTTTACCTCTCTTTAATATTCTACTCACCAGTGAAAATGTTATCAATGTCAAATTAGCCATTTTGGAACTTGCGGGATGAATACAGATTTTTTAATTTTCTTTATCTTCAGGGTTTAGGCCATAATTATACTATATCAAAATTCAAACGGCCCTAATTACTCAAGGACGCTTCCCTTGATAGAGTCCGAATCGACCCGACCATTTTGTTATAGATCCCTCAAAACCATATTAAATCCACAAATTTTGGGTAATAGTTATATCGGGATATTTCACTTACAGATTCACATAATCGATTGTTTATATATAATGTATATGTATTATATATATTATGTATAATATGCATAAATTAACATGCTTTACATATTCAAAAATTACTAGTTTTCATATTATTTCAATACATTTTAGAAGAAGCAACAACAATAAAACAACACTTCCTGCATTTTATTGCATAAATTAGCAACCGGTGTAGTTCGTATGATAATTTGGAAATTTATGAGTTCGTAACAAACGATTGAAGATATCGATGCGCGTTCGACTAAAGTTCGAGTGGGTACGTGAATTTCGCCTGAGGAATTTGTATCCGTGAAATAAATTAAACCGCGTCTAAGTATGGTAATACCATTTAGAGATTTATTGTTTTAAAATATGATAATCTAGAATATTATTCTGACATAATAATATCGCGCCAAAAATATTTTATTTATGAAGTATATAAAATGTTAATAATATTTTATATTATTTAACTAGCGATTTACTCTTGCTTTAATCAGGTACGTTTTATTTTTTAGCAAAAACTTATGACATCAGCTATCTGTCAGAAGTCCCGTTGAAATCCATTGAGCTGCTTCGAAGAATAGGTATAACAAACAGAAAGACAAAATATCCATCATATATAATTTCATATGCATTTACTAAAAGTTTATCATATCATAATAATTTGAAATTCCTAAAAACACTTTTAATTATACAATTTTAACTTCAATTTTATTTATCTGCAAGGATATTATTTAGAATGTTTATATATACTGTTATCTTACTTTACCAACGAATATAATATTTTTCTTCTATGAATATTAAGCTTATATAGAAAATGTTGCATTAATGTAAACACTGATAGCGTTTACTGAAACTAGGACAAATTATTAAGAACAAAACAATAAAAATATCTATTTTTATATGATTACCCTTTGATTATATACTTATATTATAATCAAAGTGATTACCTGTCTTTTTCGGTAATTGCCAAAAATAAACTAATAATCTAAATTTAATTTATCTTCGTCAAAAATCGCGTTTATCAAGCAAAAAAATGATTCTTGTAATGAAGGATAACAAGAATTCATTTATAAAACTTATATAATATTTATTATAATTCGTTCATGATTATTATGCATCACTACTTACTACAGTACATACAATATTTAAAAAATTTACTCTATTTCCTTTTTTAGGATTCCGTACCTCAAAAGGTAAAAACGGAACCCTTATAGGATCACTTTGTTGTCCGTCTGTCTGTCTGTCTGTCTGTCTGTCTGTCTGTCTGTCAAGACCTTTTTTCTCAGGAACGCGTGGAGGTATCAAGCTGAAATTCATATCAAATACTCAAGTCTATGGTCTCTTGGAGCTGTGAAAAAATCAAACTCCTAAGTCAACGCGATCAAAAGATACTCCCGTTTATGCCGCAAATTTTCGACACTCGCAAGGGAATCAAAACCTACAGGGTACTTCCCGTGAACTCAGAATCTTGAAATTTGGTACGAAGCAACGTCTTATAACACAGATAAAGGAAAAATTGCGAAAAGTATAAATTTTTAGTTACATCATATAATAAAAATATTTTTAATAATTTTAAACTTATTACCCCTTTACTCATACACCGTTCCGTACAGGTTTGTACGGAACCCTCGGTGCGCGAGTCTGACTCACACTTGGCCGAATTTTTTTCATATTCCTTTCATGACACAAAAAACTTCAAGTAAATTATAATGAAATTAAATTTTACAATTATTCAAATAAAAATGTATAACCGAGAAAATTTTTTATTCTTATAATGATATCTACAATACAGATTGCTACCTAAGTATTTAACAAATTGTTATTACCATCATAAATAAATTACTCATTTACACGAGATAAAGCCTTTTGCTCAAAATTAATCAGTGTTGGTTCTTTAATATTACTCACGACAAAATGAATTGTACAGATAATTTGTCGATAAATTTTACGATTACTATAAATTAATATATTTTATTAAAATTTTGCTGCCGTTACTTTATTCAGGTTGAGTAACCGTATTGTGATTGACTTCCATATTTCTGTGCACCTTTTGATGTTTATAGAATGTAATTTACTAAAGTGACTAAAATACGTTTTGATCAAATATTACAATTGAAAGTAATACGAAAGCAAGTTAGTGAGAGAGTTTTGAAAAGTATTCATTTATATTTAAGTATTTGTATTGACAGGCGTATATAAATAAAATTATATATATATAATGTATATATAACAGCGAAAATCAAGCTGTTTTATGAACATTTATATTCAATTCGCTTCGTCCTAACGATATCCGTTTTACTTTTTTATTACTAAAGGCTAGGCTAGGCTACTTTTTTAACATTAGATATCTCCTAATTATAGTCCCATCAAAATCTGTCCAGTTGTTTCAAATATTACCGGGAACAAACAGACAGCTTCAAAACTGTAAAAAACGTGTTTTTATTAGATTTACCGCGTGTAAGTGTAGGTAATCCTATAATCACATATTATGCATCTACTATAAAGCTGTTAGTTTAATGTTAAGAATAGACACTTCAATTCAATTTTATTTATCTGTAAACTTAGATGTTATTCTCATACATTTGAATTAGCATTATAAGAAGAAGAGATAAAGAAATATATATTTATATACTTAGTTTATGTTAACTTCTTTTGTGTTTGATAAAAAGAACATAGTCATTGATATTAATTGATACCGTACTATGCTTAACCTTAAATAGAACGAAACATACATATAAGCGATACAAAAGCTAATTGAATGATAGAACCTTCTTCGGATACAGTAAAAATGTCCTTCAGAAACATTGCCATAGAGTGTAAATCACTACATAATATTATAAAACTAAGTCCTCCGTTGCGGGTTTTCTGTCTGTTCGCGATAAACTCAAAAACTACTGCACCGATTTTCATGGTGTTTTAACCATTGGTACTTACCCGAATATCTTAAGCGTTCGTAGTATGGGGTTCCTGACCTCGGTATTAATTCGGACTGTGTATAATATAATATATTCGGACTATACCTATATATTATAAATGAAACTATCTTTTCGGATTTTGTCGCGGATTTATAATGATTTTTCGTTACCGCCGTTTCAAATGCTTTACAGCAATCATGGTCACGGGAGATTTCATTTATAATGTCAAATATTCGCGTAAACCTAAGAAAGTATTATAGGTACCTATATAGTTGGATATATAAAATATCTCTAAAGAACGGTTAATAAACTATGCTAAAAAGTAGCATAGATATGCCTACAAAGCAATTAGCGTAACGTTATAATGTAATTATGGTCATAGTAGGTATATCAATTGACAGACAGTTAACTATTTCTATATGTACCTACATAATAGAGTACTCCATGACTAGTACAGAGTGATTAAGGTTTCTTGCCTCTGGTGAAATAAAATAAAAAAAAAAATAAGTGCTATTTTGAACATATTTTACGTAATTTTATTATTAGGATATCTCTCATTACTAGACGGAAGACGTAGGAATTTTTATTGTTCGTATTCTAAATGGAAAATAATTGCCAGGAAAAATATCAAAGTCACAAAAATAATTAAATATTTCATTATGTACATATATGAAAAATGCGCGTGGGAGTATAATATTGCGCTATTATAATAGGTAATACGAACTAAAGTTAATTTGAGTTCTTAATGAAATTATAATTACTAATAATGAAAGTAAGCAATATATTTTTAACAAGCAGTTCAACCTTGATCTACTCTGAATCGTTTCCGTCACTAAAAATATATACTAATATTATAAAGCTGAAGAGTTTGTTTGTTTGTTAGTTTGTTTGTTTGTTTGGTTGGTTGGTTGGTTGGTTGGTTGAACGCGCTAATCTCAGGAACTACTGATCCGAATTGAAAAATTATTTTTGTGTTGGATAGTCCGTTTATCGAGGAAGGCTTATAGGCTGTATTACATCACGCTACAACTAATAGGAGCGGAGCATCAATGAAAAATGTTCATAAACGGGAGAAAAGTATTTTTGTGTTTGGTTTCTAGCCTTTAGAACGCCAGCGAAGCCGCGGGAAAGGCTAGTAGTCTAATATATCAGTTGATCATCTATTATCATCTACATATCAGTTCAGTATCATCACCCGAAATTTCATCAAAATCTGTTTACTGGTTTCGTCTTGATGCGGTCACAAACAGGAAGAACTATAGATTCGGCCTCTATATCGATAATAATGAGTAATTCATTGAGAATGTTCAGAAAATATTAAATCTACACTTTCGGCTAAGTCTTAATTAGTATATTATGCAGAATTCATAGATTATTATTAGGTCTTATGGAAATGCTGTTTATTTTAAAAACTATAAACTATACATATAAAAAAGTAATTAAAGACAAAATTGATTGTAAATATTTACTAAGAAAAATAATATGTATCAACAAAGCCTAAATCGATGGGTACAAACAAACATACGAGGTCACCTAAAAAGAATAATTATTAGATCATGAATTAATGATGTGTTATATATTTAATTAATTAGCCATCTAATAAATAAAAATTAAGATCAATTACATTTTCAAATACTTCGTATTACGGTTTTTCTACATCACGACAAAGAACTGCACAAAGTTTTAATGTAATTTCTGTTATAGCCGATATTCTGACTAACCGTGTTAAAGTTACCTTAGCGAATGTTTACGACACTTATCCATATTGGTATTTAGGTAATGCATTAAAATACGTGGGTGTCTGTATGAAAGGGTTCCGTATATGTCATGTGAAATAATAGACTCATTTTTAGCAATAATAATGATTAAACTTGATTTTTAATGATTTTTCATTATTGTTATTAATTTTGTTAATTTAATTAAAGTCATTAAAGGTACAAGGTTCTTGATTATTACGCATGCGTTTAGTTTCTTATTAAAAAATGATTTAATTATTGATGAATTCATTATTCTTCACCACATTTTTTTGTTATGTGGGACTCACTGTCTACAGAAGCCAATGCTTACTAAAATCCAACTAAACCTCCCCCGTCTTAATAGGGCGACATTCATTCTTATTTAATTATTAAACATTCTTATTACAGTTAGCAATAAAATTTCTCATCGATTCGCTTACTTGCTATAAAAATAAAATTATTTTCGCCTTCTGTAAAGAAAATGTTAATTAAATACAAATAAAATATATATAAATCAATAAAAAAAGTTATCTTAACACTGAATTTTTTTACTTTTATATAATTTAAATATACCTACAAAGCAACCAAAAGATTTAAAATTCTATTAAAAGCAGAAAGTTTTAGTAACGCCTTGTTCTTATTCTTGTTATTCTGATGACTGTATTATTGTGAGAATTTTTGGAGGTTGAATTATGATCTTATTTCGAATCAATTTACTCATTGCTGAATCACCCCTTCTTTTAGGGTTCATATTTCACGATTCTTAGGGTGAATAATGTATGAACACATTCATATTTTATTTACATTTCGTTACTCTACTACTAGTGCAGAACTGTATGAACAGCACTATGTCAATTTATAAGAATATATTTGGATTCTAAGGAACAATGGGATTCGATGATTTTACTGATTAAGATTTCTATAGCATTATAAGAGAATATAGAGCTGTATTTAGGAATCTTGGTCAAGCTACTATAATACTCGTAATTGTTTACGTAGTTTTAAACGTATATACTATATGGATTATAATTAATTATGTAAAATAAATATCGATTAAGGCTGTAATAAATAGTTCGCTCCTTGAAGAAAGATATTCATGAGTCAAACAGTAGCGGAATCTTCGAATGTCTTGTATATGAGAAGAAATTATTAGCATTTACGCACGCTTACGATCAACAAAGTCAAGGATTAACGTATGACTAACTATTGAACACCCTTTTGAAGGCAATATCTAAAAAAAACAACTAGCACAAACCGTGCCAGCGCCACACACCCAGAAAGATCTTCTGGCGAATAGTCACTTACTTAGGACTCTTAAAGTCATGAAACTCTGAAAGCGAACAAAAATGCTTCAAAATTATAATAAATAACATAATAATAGTCAAAATTTAATTAAAATTTACATAATAGTCAAATAACAATTAAAAATATAAAATAAGAGTATCTTTATTCCATACAAAAAGATATCGTGTATTCGTATCCGTATTCATAAACTTTTAAAGTTTAACACGCTAAACGTGACGTGACCCATATTTCAGAAACAGCTATTTTGTACCCAAGTAATTTAAAATATCTTGTCAAATACAAGTTACACAAATAGATCGTATTTTTGCGAATTAAAATATGTAATTTGTTCAGATATTTAGCAATGATAAACGTTCAGTAATAACTGTTTCCTATGTTGAAAATATTAATTTTAAATATGTATACATGTTGTTGGATAGAAAATATAAAAAGACAAATAAGAACCGACTCTTAAATTCCCAAAGTGCGGGGAAGCCTTCTATAAGTTACTTTAAGTTTTTATATTTTGTTTCATACAATACTACAAGAAAGGTGAAAATGAAGTCGAAAATAGGTTATCTGATTTAATTTATTTCCAGAACATAGTATACATTGCCATTTTAATAAAAGTCTGAAAAGCATTGTGGCAATTTCACATTACCGAAACGTGTGCCGTTTCGGGCTTGCCGCAACGTGTTGTGGTCGATTATTACCCTCATTGAACAATGTTGATTTTTAAGCTTTAACGAAGTTTTACTATAATAAATAAAATAAAATAGGCTTTAATTAAGGAAATGTTCTAATTCAATTCATAACAAGGATTAATGAAAATTAAAAAAAAAAGACATGTCTGTAAATATAAATGCTATACACAGGCTTAAGATATTTTCAAGCAAGGTGTTTAGTTGTAAAACGAGATTATATTTTTTAACTATTAAAGTATAATAAAAAAAAAACACTTTAATTAGATTTTTCATATAGGTAAAGGCAATGTCTCGGATTCTGTTACACAGGAATCCCTATTAACGTATAGTAAAGAAACTGTAAAGGTCTTAAAATTATGAATAAGTTAAAACGATTCAATAAAATAAAATTTAATGGCAGTTAATGTAAAACGACCTTTGCTTGGCTCAAATGACACATTGGCGTATTAGTAAGGATTATCCAAGAAACTTTATAGGTATTAGCCGAATCAAGCTAACGCTTTACTTTGGATTTAACACTAAACAAAGGTTTCTCAAACAATTATAATATAATATTTATTTATATTTATCTTTCTTCACTTCATGAATGATTACAGTACTAACCAATTTATACATGCACGTAAATCTGCGAATTTGTTAGAGTGATATAACTAAATTTAACTTTCCAACTTTTTATAAGTGAAAAATAACCTGTAATTTTTCAAATCAATTTATTAGTTATACATAGAATCGTACTACAATATGATTTATATGTATTGTTTATATATTTCATGGTATATACATGCAGATAACCATTTTTGAGACTTCTAGTAATATTTTAACAAAAGCAAAATCAAATAGAAATAGGTATAAACTTAAAGTCTACGTAAGATTATTTTTATTACGTATTTACATTATTGTATGTTCGAATAATTGAAAGCAATATTAATATTAAATTCGAGGCGTAAAATATTTTATAAACGCTAGTAAAAATGTTTCTATGCCTCGTTCCAGGAAAAAAATGCTTATAAATTGCTTTTTAATTTGAAAAATGAGGTTATTTTTGTTCGTATTTACGTGACACCAATAAAACAAAATTCCCTTTACACATAAGACAAAGATGATTAATTAAATGAAGCGATAACATCTTGATAAGGGTGAGTTGTTATATCCGGATTTTGTAACAGGATTTATAAAAAATACTATAAAATGCGTAAAAAAGTGCGCAAAACAATCTTTAAGTGTAATTTATAGTTAATTGATACGTAGGAATGCACTTTTTCCCTGAGCGAGATAAAATATTTTCCCTTTTTCTTTTGTTTTATTTTTTAAATATAAATATTTAATACTAGTGGAACCCGCGGCTTCGCTCGCGCTAAATCTAGGGACGATCCCGAGCGAAGTGAGGGTGAGTCGCTTGTTAAGATAAACATTTCCATCATACATTACATATGTATAACTCTAGCGGTTTTGGCAGCGCACGCCAGAATAGCTCGCAGATGGTAGATTTTTTACTACTTACTTGATACTTATCGTCATATTTTGGACAATTCACACAATATCTTTATAAATTGTAGCCTATGTGATATTCTGATGTATAAGCTATATTATTGTAAAGTTTCATTAAAATCCATTCAGTAGTTATTACGTGAAAGAGTAACAAACATCCATACATCCATACATCCATACTTACAAACTTTCGCGTTTATAATATTAGTATAGATTTATATGGGGTAAAATAATTTACCATATTTAGAGAACGAATTCGGGAGTCCTTTCTTAGTACTAGTAGGTATATTATTATAATATGATCTGTGTAATACTAATCCTCAAAATAAAAGACTTGTTAAAAATAACTATTAATTTAATTTTTAACTTAAACTTAATTATAATTATTAATTATATATTAATGGAATATTTGTGACGTAAACTAAACTTATGCGATACTAATGAAAAAAATCTCTTCCTTTAAATTGAAAAAATACTCGTTTGATGACAAATACACGTTCAGAGTGACGTCGATATGACGCATTCGCACACCCATGTCCACCTTAACATTTCCGACAAATCTGACGATCAGTGGCCTAGATGAAATATTTTTATGTGAATAAATCAATGCTTAAGTTGAATTCCTCATTTGATTCATTTTAACTAGGCTATCTCGTGGGTAGAAAGCAAAAAAGCTTATTAAATCAGTTACTTCTACTGGCCTGAACATGTGATGTGATATGTCATTTGCCCCTTAATTATTCCATTTAATCTATAATCAATTCAATAATTTTCAGACAGAGAACTATACAGTTTTTGGCCAAAAAAATAAATATTTATTCTAAGCGAGTATCGAACCTGTGACCTTCAGCGTAGAGTGAGTCTAATACACCAGGTGGTTTCCACAGAATTTATGATGGAGCAGGATATATCATTAGCTCTAGATTTTACTGCTTATAATTAATTAAACCGATACACATCTATAGAATAACAATTTGGTTTGCTAAAGCTCTAATTCATATTTATCATAATATTAGTAACAACATGAATATTCATATTATACAAATATGTATATTAAATATTTTATTTAGTTACTTTAAACTTTCTTAACAAACACTGGAAACTTTACGAACATTTGTTTTTTGATGTACATATTCTGGTTTCTGGAATTAACTTAATGGTCATACTCAGAAAAAGTGTACATTTGACATTTGTAACTAAACTGATAGGTAACGATACTGAGAATCTTCGTAACAAAACTGATGTCATAAAGCGTAGTATAGAAACAATTGTTTGGTTTAATAAATATTATTTACATTATTGTAATGTATTATTTACATTAAATAAAATAATGTATTTTAAAGTTACAAAAATTATAAACTGATTGTCGTGGACTGTATAAGAGGTTCAAATTCTTTTCTTGCTTGTTCGTTTATTCTTCTTGTTCTCGCCTCTTCGATGGCTGTCTGACGATGAATGTAGAGTGCTGTTGGCTCTACAGGCCTTTACAGCGTGGTGAGGCGGACAGAACGTCCTGCCTAAAAATGGAGCATGAAATTCGGGGGACTTAGTGGGACTCTTGAAGGAGTCGTATACGATTTGGGACCTCTTTCGCGTCGGCGAGAACGGTGATTGTGTGTACGGTGTCGGTGTGTGTTCCTAAAGATAAAGGCTAAATTACGTCTTTTGGTCGTCTGTGCCTATCTGTTATGTCATCTACGGGTTCGTAATTAGCGGCGTTTACTAATAACTCGTCTGTGTGCATTGATATTATTGCAAAGTACCTAGTTAATGAAAGTTGTTTTTATGTAGTCCCTAATGATCTCTAGCTGTAATTCTTTGTGTAGGTCTACTGCGCACCAGGCTGCCTGTGGCTATGCGTATAAATCGGTTTAAGTTAAAAGTACGCAGCCACTCTTTTCTCAGGGTTCAACTCACTACTCCATTTTCGGAACCAATGCCCCATGATTATGACTGCCTTTTGAAGTCTTGAAACTATTCTATTAGTGCATATTGCTGGGGCATAAATGGCTGTGTCATCCGCATTGAGGGCGATGGTCGTAGTCTCATGCCTCGGAATGTCGATCGTGTAGAGTGTATAAAGTATCTCTCGTGTCTTAGCTTTGAGCCCTGAGGTACTACTGCCCTTATGGGGTGTGGTATGGGAAATGTACCATCTACTCTGCAACGGAGGAACGATTTGACAAATATTCTCGTTTGATGTGAACGAGACCATTTGGTACGCCCATTCGGTAAAGCTTATATAATAAACCGTTGTGCCAGATTTTGTCAAACGCCTTTACTATAGAAAAGAGCACACCTGTGCCTACTGATCAATTAAAAATGTTAAAATGTCTATGTATGTGCTGCGTTAAGCGGTGCATTCCGAATTGTTCAGGAAATATGAGACTTTTGGCCTATGCTATGGCCCTTTGTTTGGCTTATATTATTCTTTCGTTGATTTTACTTATGCGGTTTAGTAGTGAAATCGGTATGTAGCTAAAAAGGAGGTTGCGAGCCTTCCCTGGTTTGTGAATACCTATAACTATAGGTTCTTTCCATTCGTTTAATTATTTTATTAGGGATTCTATCTAAGGTGTCTTTCTAGTCTGAAGTGTCTTGATTATTGTTTAACCTCCTCTACTGAGGTTGGTGTGAGTTGGTGTTGTAGACACCAATTGGGTTTAATTCTACCTAAACAAGCCATTTGTTAGTTTGTTAGTGAGGTGAATGTAGCAGAAATGGCTCCTATTTTCTCATAGAACATAACACCTTAAATGATGAGACTATTTCATCCAACGTGAGTGTCGTGACTCGTGTCTGCCCTGAAGGCACTGTGATATCTGTCTGCAATGAAGGCCTCTTGGGTAGACCCCAGCTTTGGGTAGCCATGCGGTTCGCTCATACGTTAGTTGTCGGCACTGGTACGCGTGTATACATTTGGCATTGGCCTTTGTGTAGGGCACGTACCAGAGTCCTGCCCTTATGGTGCGCGGGAGCACCCACTATAATTCGCGTGAGTTCCCTGCTCTTCGCAAAGAACTGCTCAAAGAGGCGTCTGGTACGGGTTCCCTACGCGGGCAGTCCGAAGTCCCGTGGTCCCCTAGACACTTTACACAACGGGGGCGGGCAAAACATTTTCTGACCTAATGGCAATATAACTGCCATCGTTTGTTGTCTCGCTCGATTCCAAGTTTATTTGAGTTTGACATTGTTGCCGATATTGTAGCGTGAATCCGTCCTAATAGGAGTGCGCTTGCCTAGAAGGTACCTATTCACTCTTGTCTTGAAGGTACTCAAATTAAAATAATAGTAATTGTTTTTATTCGGAACAATATAGGAATCATTTTTTGCTTAGATAATACAACTTATACACTAGGGTTAGTAACAAATACAAACAAAACATAACAAAAGTGATTTAGTGTGTTTGTTTGATGCCTCAGCACAGGAGCTCTCGTGTCCTAAGCCACGATTTTCAGGATGCTATTTATGCTCCCCCGAATCCTTATCACATGCGAAGCTACCTTTTTCCTGATGATAGCATGGAAACCATCTGTAAGCGATTGGGTAAACATCCCAGAGGCACTACAGAAACGAGGGAGTTTCAACATCATCCTGAAAAGATTATTATATTGGACGCGCAGTGCATTTAGCGCCCCGCGCGAACAGCTGAACCACAGACTTCCCGTGTACAAGCCTTGACAGTACGCTAAATTATAGTTCGCAGGAAACACGGCTGCTGTGAGGTTGCTCCACGCCTTGTCATGTCTAAATCGATGTCAATGTTTCTAGTGCTGCTCTTTTAGCGGCTTAGTGGTAACAAATATTGCGCTGAAGGCGCAGGATGTGGTGAAGGCACTGATACTCTGAAGGAGCAGAGGACGCTGTTGGCAGCGGGTTTACAGAATACACGTGGGTTGCGAAAGGCAGAGTATGCTTCATAGACGCGGGTTGTGGCACAGATGGTCCGAGTTTGTCTTTAGATTTCTTTGAGAGCTCTACAAGCTCTTAGTTCACTACAATGTACACTAACACTTCTCTGGCAACGCTAGACTCACTTCACTTATACTGTCTTTCCACTGCTACGCTCTGTAGTACGTCTGCTCAGCTCGATGTTGCTATCCGGAGTGAATGCATGCCGTACATATTTTTCCTGAATGTAGAGTGCGGTTAGCCCTAATGGCCTTAACTACGTTACCGGGTGTAGAGGCGCACAGGCTAGAAATGGATTATGAAGTTCAAGTGGTGTAGTTTGGTAATGGCACCTCCTGCGAGGTTCGGACCACGGCTTACGAAACTATCGAATGGTATGGAGACGGCTTAGGGGGACTCTAAAGGAGTGCTATATGACTCACACACGCTTAGGTGTGGACAAGTTATTACAAACAAACACCGTAAATAAAATAGGCGTGGCCTATTTCTAACTACACGCAGTAGTTTAACTGTTAACAATCTAATAAAAGGGGCATGGTTTAAAACTAATGTTTTCGGGTACGATCGTGAACGGTCGGCTGCTACCGCTCGTGGTCGGGTGCCGTCGTCGATGACTCGCCGGCGGATGTAGTACTACGTTCTCCCCATAGCGTAGCGCTGCGCGCCTCATTCTTCATCAGCACGATCAGCACAACGCGCTTAGTGACGGGACGATTGAAGCCGCCGCTCTTCGTTCGAACGTCTGCACCTCGTGCGTCACCGTCGAGTAGGCTCGTTTCACGATGCCCATAAGTTACATGTTACGTGACAAGATGGGGTTAACCATCATCACGATGTCTCCCGCTTGCAGAATCTTTGTCTTGTTCGTTGGTCCACCGATAAGAATGAGAGTGGGAGGTACTCTCGCACCCATCTCCGCCAAAAATGATCAGCAAGCGCCTTGCTGGCTCCCCTCACGTGTGTGCATCGGTCGTCGTCTTTCCAGCCCGGTTGTAGGCAGGCTAGCAGATGACCCCAGCAGGAAGTGGTTAGTGGCCTCCCTGATTCGGGGCACCTCGGGGAATGTAGCACCACTCCATACAATGGAGAAGTCCTTCCTCCTTCACCGCTGGTTTTATTCTTGGTAGACAGCCCGTATGGCAATACAAGTCAGCAGATTGGGATGAGATGCGACACTTTTTTGCATCCTTCCCTTGGCGGCAGGTCTGCTTCTCTTCTTCCGATCTGTCGAGTTGTGCGGATGCTATAACTGATATGATGCATCAAGCAATGGAATATTTTATTCTCTGATGAGTCTCTGAGTTCTCTGATGTACCCGTCGGTGGCAAAGCTCGCCCATGGTTTAATGTTGAATACACCTTTGCTGAAAAGCGTAAGCATTCGGCCTACCTTGCCTGGGTTGATGCTCGAGACCGCAAAACTCCGGATGTAAGATCCAAGAAGAGAGCCTTTAACTTAGCCGCCAAGTCCTACAAAAAGACATTAAAGAAGGCTCGTCTTGACCGAATTACACATTTTGGCACAAAGCTCTCTGCCCAACCATCTGGCAGAGAGCTTTTTGGTCGCTTGCCAAAGCGGTCGAGACAAACTTCTGTCGGTCCTCACTGCCACCGCTGGTAAAATCTGACGGATCCCTTGCTCATACGACAAAAGAGAAGGCGTCTTACTTGCCTCCCTTTTTGCCCAAAATTCATGTCTAGACTCTGGCAATGCTATTCTTCCACATCTACCTCACTGCGGGATCTCAATGCCTGAAAAAAAGAGGTAAAGAGAGTTTTGTGTCGTCTATATGTGAATAAAGCAAGTGGTCCTGATGGTATACCAGCGATAGTGCTTAAAACATGTGCTCCCGAGTTGTCTCCGATACTGACACGTCTGTACCGCCTTTCTCTTAGGACTGGAATAGTACCTAAATCCTGGAAGCTTGCCAACGTGCAACCAGTGCCCAAGAAAGGTAGCCGTGCTGACCCTGCCAATTATCGTTCGATCTCGATCACCTCCATACACTGCAAGATTATGGAGCGTGTATTGAACAATCGACTAATGGCATAGCTTGAACAGAATGATCTCCTCAATGATTGACAATATGGAATTCGCCGGAATCTGTCGACTGGGGACCTTCTAGTGTATGCCAATCACACCTGTGGCGAGGCTCTTGAGCGAAACGGGGAGGCGATCGCGGTCTCCCTCGACGTCTCAAAGGCCTTTGACAGGGTCTGGCACGCTAGCCTTGTAAGCAAGCTTTCAGCCTATGGTATATCTCCTGGCCTGATCAACTGGATTAAAGATTTCCTGAGGGTTGAGGGTTGTTCACCACAACCCTTAAATACCAACTCAGGGGTTCCTCAGGGGTCTGTTCTCTCTGCAACCTTGTTCCTGCTTCATATCAACGACCTGCTTACACCCGGTATCCATGGGTACGCAGACGACATCACAGTTGTAGAGAGATACCTGCCAAATCCTCGAGCCAGTAGAGATCAAATTTAGTCCGAAAGAGAGGCCATGTAGAGCGGTTGAATCTCACACTCAAGGCAGTTTCCACTTGGGGCGATGCCAATCTTGTGAGTTTCAACGCCACCAAAACACAGGCGTGTCTGTTCACCACAAAAAGGAGTCCTTTTACCTTGATTCCTACTTTCCGAAATGTACCTCTAGAATACACTGCAGTTGTTGGGGATGGACATTAGCCCCAACATGAACTACGGGCGGTTCATCGAGTCTAAGGCTAATGTAGCAGGGAGGAAAGTTGGCATACTCGCAAAGGTCCGACAGTATTTCACACCGTGACAGCTTCTTAATTTATAAAGCTCAAGTCCGGTCGTGTGTGGAATACTGTAGTCACATATGGGCTGATGCTTCGAAATGCCATCTGTCTGCTTTGGACTCGATTGAGAGGCGTGCGCAGAGGATTATTGGTGACCTTACAAAGCCTCGATCACTGACGTAAAGTTGCCAGCCTCTGTGTATTCTATATCTGTTGTAGAGAGATACCTGCCGAGTGCTCGGGCCAGTAGAGATCAAATTCAGTCCGAAAGAGTGGCCATGGTAGAGCGGTTAAATCTCACACTCAGGACAGCCTCCACTTGGGACGATACCAATCTTGTGAGTTTCAACGCCACCAAAACACAGGCGTGCCTGTTCACCACAAAAAGGAGTCCTTTTATCTTGACTCCTATTTTCCGAAATGTGCCCCTAGAATACACTGACCGTCTGCAGTTGTTGGGAATGAACATTAGCCCCAACATAAACTACGGGCGGTTCATCGCGTCCAAGGCTAATGTAGCAGCGAGGAAAGTTGGCATCCTCGCAAAGGTCCGACAGTATTTCACAACGAGACAGCTTCTTAATCTATACAAAGCTCAAATCCGGTAGTGCGTAGAATACTGTAGTCACATATGGGCTGGTGCTGCAAAATGCCATCTGTCAGCCTTAGACTCGACTGAGAGGCGTGCGCTGAGGCTTATTGGTGACCCTACCCTGGTAAAAGCCAACTTACAAAGCCTCGATCACCGACGTAGGGTTGCCAGCCTTTGTGTATTCTATAGGTTGCATTTCGGGGAGTGTGAGCAGGAATTACACGACTTAATTCCCCCATCCCCTTTCCATCATCGGACGACTCGACGAACGGCTGGACTCCATCCTTATGTCGTGGACATTCCACCAGTCCGGACGAAGCGTTTCGCTTCGTCATATATCATACGTGCGGCTAAGGATTGGAACAACCTGCCTGCGTCCGAGTTTCCGTCCGATTACAATATGGGTGTCTTTAAGGCAAGAGTGAATAGGTGGCTACTGAATTAGTGCGACTTACCATCTACGACTGCATTACCGCTTACCATCAGGTGGAACGTAGTCAAGCACTAATTCAGAGCGTAAAAAAAAGTCCGTTGTCCCCTCCTCTAAAGTTGGTGGCGTTATCTGAGTGAATGGTGTTCGGCCGTCCTCTTCTAGCTGCCACTCGTCTCAGCGCCATGATCGCCGAACTCGTGGACAGTGATGGGCGATCTCCAGATGCACGGCACGCGATTTGAGACACATGAACAGCGCTTCCCACCGCTTCTCTCGATATCTGCCGATCTTCACTATCATCGGCCCGAAGTAGTTCATTCCAAAGTAATTGAATGGTTGTTGGGAAAGTACGAACTACACGTTCTCGATTGGCGTGACCCCAGCGCAATGTTCTCGTAGTACAAGGAGTATCCTAATGCGTTGGCCTTCATCGAGGATAATAGGTCATTTCATCTGGAGGGGCGAGGTGGCAGATCCTATACGGCCTCTTACACGCAGCACATCATCCTCCAGTACTGGATCCAGTCGAAATAATCTGCTCGTCTTAGGTGGTGGACGAGATGCTTTAATCCGTAACATTTCTTTTTGAAGCTGACCGCGTTCAGCTTCTTCGATGTGACAATGCTTCATCCTGTAGCTCAACGTTGACACTTGTTCTCAAATGTCAATACTCTAGCTGCTCTCACCAATGTCTCCGATTTCGAGAAGAGAAGCGTGCAGGATCCGGTAGCCACTCGTCGTCTTGCTTGAACTGCTTGTCCTCCTCAGTGACGTGCAGCTTTTTCTCCTCAGTTATGTGCAGCAGACCTTCCTCTTCTGTTAATGATTTTTTAGAAGACAGTATAGCTTGAGAGTGATGTGATCGCCGCCAGGCTATTTCAATATATAGAATTATTGTTAATTTGCAATTTCATTTGAAAAAAGAGAGAGAGAGATGAACTTAAAATAATAATATTAGTTCCGCCGAGTTTCTTTCGCAAGTTCTTTTCAATTCAGAGGCTTCTTTTTTCCGAACTGATCGTTCCGTAAGAAATTGCAATAATTTTTATGCTGAATAAAATATTTAGTTTTGATTTGATTTATCAGATATGCCCCTTCAGCGGATTATAGTTCTTCTGGCCGCTACAGAAATTCTAGCTCCCGGAACAGTTGGTCATACAATGGCTTCTGGTGATAACCTCGAGGGCGCGACAATGCGTTTTTTTTTGTCATCAGTGGCGAGGTGAATTCATCCAGTCGGTGTCCCACCACACAAACTATCGTGCTGGCTGATCCTCAGGTCGAATCTCACCCGAAGGATTATCTCCTGTATGTCAGCGTGGTATCCACCTGCCCTTCTTGAAAGCCGAACAATATAAGCGACGTTAGCAGATTAGGTCCCTCCAGCAGATGGTCGTAAAGGCTTACACCTCTGCTGAAGGTATCAGCAGACATCACTCGAATGTTCTGTGCCGTCGCACTACACTGCGTATTTCTTCTCCAGCAGGTTGTCTACCTGCTTGACGTATTCTGGTTGGAGGAGCTTCATATTCTTAACTATTCTTGTGTCTCTTCCCGTCCATCTCCACCAGGTGTACTGTGACCAGCTGACTATCTTCCTCGTGCTGAGACATGGAATCCTCCTATCTCTAAATACACACAGTAGTTTAACCGTTAACGAGTTAATAAAAAAGGCGTGGCTTAAAACAAATGCGTGTCGACGACTCGCCGTCGAGTGAATTCGTCTACGTTCGGCCGCCTTCGACTTTTGTCCACAATACTGATGTTAAATAAATTATACTATTAAAACATATTGAATGAAAGAAGAGCTACACAAGGACGCCGAGATACATGAGGTACTCCAGATTAACACAGCCAAACAAAAATATAAACACCGCCTTAAAAAATCTACCAAATTACCTGGCATCTGTGCTGCTGTATATCAACTACTACACACGCTTGAAGCGATACGATATCCAAGAACTAGATCTTAGACACTTAAAAAGGTAGCTACCGCTGGTAAGCACCTCTAACAAGAAATAGGCCCACATCCCACAGGCCCACAAGATCCGCTTATAGTCTAAAAGAGACTGATCGCAGATATCGCTAATAAAAAAAAAGTAATAATGTTTAAATGGAATTTTAACAAAAATAATATATAAAGTTGGTTTCAGACGTTCTCTATATTTTTTGTCTCGCGGCGTGTCTACTGAAATAAAATTTCATTTATAAAGTCAAATATTCGCGTAAATTCAAGAAACTATTAAATTAGATATTCTTTGTGATCTCTGCCATCATACATATCACCATTTACCTACAACATGTATTTTAATATTTTTGCTCTGAAAAAAATATTTTATAATACTACATAAAATAATTATTTATTTGTTTTTATGAACTAAGCTTAAAAATTTTTCAGTTTCGTAACGTCACGCAATATAACAAACCTGAGAATCAATTCTGAGAAATTATAATTTTAAAGAGGGTTTTCACGTAAACCGTGTATTACACAAAAAAACACTGCGTATGGTTATAATGGTCGGACAAAATATAACAAAAGTATTTAGTTATTAAAAGAAAATTATAAAATATTTACCAAAATAATAGTCGTTTATTACCCTGAGACATTTTAAAAAAAATATTTGTTTGACAAAAAATCATGAGTGAACTATGACAATGAAAATACAAAGGCCGCAGCAATACCAATTTTAACGTTATTACTAGTACAGCCAAAACAGAAAAAATATTTCTACTCTTTTTAATAAATTCTTTCTAAATTTTATTATGCGTAACTCACCCTGAGTAACAAAATGACATAATTTTAGGACATACATTATTTTATTAAAATATTTTTTTCCTTTTATGATTTACGAATAAATTTATTCTAATTTAATTGATTAGTTTAGCAAATGTAATATGGGTATACACAATGTTAGATAAATCTATTATTATTCGTAACAACCAGTCTCTGAACAAGTAAAACGGTCATTAGGACATTGAAAAAATGTATAGAGAGATGATTTTTAAGAAAATTAATCTCAAAAAAAAAGTATGTTTTAATGTAAATTATAGATATAATACTAAAGAAATCAGTTTATTAATAGATAAATATAGCAACAAAGGCATTTTTTTTAATTATATTTGTAAAATATGACATTTATAGAAGTATGAAGTAGCGGGACAAGAAAAGATGACAAATGTACACTTTTTCTGAGTATGACCCTTAATTGATTTCACTAGTTTAAAATTTAATCGTATGGTACGAGTACTCTATTAAAATAGAAATCGATGTAGTGCTGTTTTCAAAAAGAAACAGTAAAATGCCATCAAATTTAAAGAATCTTCAAATCTTTTGTTTCTTTAAATTGTGAAATTAAGTATTTCCGATGACAGTACAATATTATTGTAGAGCTGATCAGATCGTGAAGGCAATTGGATATTGAGAGCTTTCGACGTTACTTGGAAATTTGGTTTTTAGAGAATTTTATACGGAACCTTTAAAATTTAACCCACCCATCGAATTGTTAACACAGAACCCTTATTTTTTAAAAAGCGCTAAATTTATTTAATATTAAATTTGTAGTTCTCGCACTGCTGTAGCGTAGATTACTGCTCGCAACAGGTTAATATTTTATTTTTATTTTATATTATTTGGGAAACAAACAGTGTAATAATACATATAGTTAATCATAATATAGCACATACACCAATAAAGTTTCCACAAGTAAATAACACAAAAAGAAGCAGAAGCACATAAAAAAGGGGAAAATTTACAGTTAACTAAAAAAGATAACATAATATATAAAAACCAATTAAACATAATAATAGGATTATAAAAAGGGTAAAACAAACACTTAGATCATTAACAATTATACAATAGATTATTTATATTAATATTATTCTTAAAATCCGCAAGCGAATTAGAAAATATGTCTACATTTTTAAATTCGTAGTTTTCGGAGATTTCGGAGTTTAATTTCGGATAGGTAATTCGATTTTTTTTAAATATCGGATAGAAACTTTTTAATTTACTAAAAAATTGCATATATTATTATGGATTCCATAAAATGTAGTTAGGGATAAAGGCTACAATATTATAAAACAATTTACTCCTATTATTAATATGTGATCTAAATTTTTGATCGTTATACAAACTTATTTTAAATTTTAAATAAAATTATATTTTTACCGTATCTGAAATAAGTTTTCGACACATTCTTTATTCATTTTTACACGTCTAATTTTATTTACTATATTTGATTGATTTACATTAAAGTAGAAACGTCAATATCACTATCAATCTCGATTACAAGTGTCTATTAAAAAAATAAAGGTGCCACCAATTAATATTACAGTTAGAATATTAAATTACGATATCGTATGATAGCTGTTAAGTTTCAGATAATATTTTGGGGTCTTGTTACCTAGAGGTTGGATTACGATCCTATTAATAAGGGTAAGTGTAAGTGTCCCAACAGTACGACTACAGGGTTAGTGAGTAAGAGTTTCATAATGGCAGCCGGCAGCCTTAGATGGTTCGCCCTAAAAACGTACATGTAAGAAACGTACATCTATAGTTTATAATTTTGTTTAAAGAACTAGGTACATACGTAAATAGAAGTAGTACTAGTCACACCTTATAACATATACTATATCTATCAGAGAAAGTCCCCTCGAAATCTTTCCATCCGTATAAGAGGTTATTTTTCTTTTAATTTTAATTAAATTTACGAACAGACACTTTGATTTTAGTTATCTGTGTATATGTATATTGTTTATATCACCCATAAAGATAATATTAATGTAAAATGAATTCCTGCAAATTCTCTTCAGGAGATTTTCTTTACTAAAAATAAAAATTGGTCTACCGTTTTAAGTGAAAGAATTAAAAGTACCTACCGGTAATTTCTACTCCATGCGTTGCAAATATATCATCAATCATGCCAATCCGACCCTCTGTTTTGATGTTTAAGAAAGATGGACAAACAAACAAACAATTTATTATTATTAAATATAGATGTATGGAACACAAGGTGCGAATCTGACTCGCGATATTCAATTTAATTCTATTCGCCAATTAAGATCTATTCATCTTACGTCCTAAATCAATCAATAACGTTTATAAGCTATCGGCAAAAAGTACAACGGTAATGTCAAGAGAACTGATGATTTGCAGTAGGTCACTTTACTTAGAGTATGATCCGGTCAAGTTTTTGTTAACCGCTATATCTATTGTATTTTGATAGGCCTTAAATAAGTATATTGAAATGTGAGACATAATTAAAAATAATTAATGATAATAAGAGGAAATTTATTTCTAAAGCTGATATATCTTAATTTTTTTTAATTAAGTTGATAAGTAGTAATTGAATTTGAAAAGAAAAACATCATAAAAATATTTAAAAAAATATATTTGGGTAACTTTGACACAAAATTCATTTTGTTTATGTTTCTTATATCTCAGTTAGAAATTTGACTCTCTATGATTTGATATTCATTCAATATTATTTATTTTGTCGCACGTTCCATAATCTTAACTTTTTACAAAGCACAAAATGAAACTATAAAAAAGCTTTAAGCTCTGTATATAACGGTTCATAATACAGAAATGCATGGTCAATTTGATTTATTTACAACTAGTAATATGTTTTCGCTTCCTTCAGCCTTTATACAACCTAACAAAATCATAAATTACCTGACCTTCATGACCTTATAGATTTAATTAAAAATTAAAAAACAAAATAATATACTCTACCACTTTTTGCTTAAATCATCGTCAAAAACAATATCTAATACTTTACAGCTCAGTATATACCTAAAAATATTCATTTGTAGGTATTTATTTCAACGTATTGGGAATTCAAATGGCTATATCCGGCTCTATCATCATTAGAAATGCATACAACTCATACGCATTTGAATCAAGAATTCCAGGTATAGTTTGCCATAATGCTTTCATTTGCGATACAATAAACTATATTATTTAATGAATATCACCGCGACAACCAGAAGGCGCCAACGTGATGCGTCATAACTAATCCGCAACATGGAAACTTCCTAGAAATTAAAAATATTTACTTCAATTCCTAACATTTTGTGACAAATAACATATAATAATAGAATTCTTATTAACATCAATATTTACTTAATAAACCCAAAGTGATTCATTAATATTCCTTGTATAATAAACTAAAGATAAGCGTTTGGAATAAATACGCAAAACGGTAGCGGATACTATGTTATCAATTTTAAACATAATTTATTGTTATGATAATAAAATTGTTTGTCTTCGTTTATTGGTTAATAATTTCCTGAATTCACGAAAACAAAAATGTTGACGGAACAATAAAAAGGTTGAAAACCTATTATCTAGGTTAAATAAAATAAAAAAAAATTATTAAGGGACAAACTAATTATAATTTATATAACCGATTAATTGAAGTACCTACTTAATATTAATTTAAAAATACTTATACGTTTTGACGCAAATTTTAAAGGGCACATTCTACGTATAGTTTAAATATATCATTAGTAAGGTAATTATAATAATTAGCGAATTATGCGATAAGAATCTTATCTACTGTATTGAAATCAAATAAAAGTCACCAAAGAGGTTTGCCATATTGATTGGCAAATTATTATTAGAAAAATCGAAGTTCCTTCATAATGATAAACGTATAACATTATTTTATAATATCGATACCTTAATTCGCAAATCGGTTATATATGTGAAATTTTGCAAGGTCAAGCCATAGTAATTCAGAAAGCGTTTAAGAGCCTGATAATAAAATTTATTGGCGCCATAAAACGTGCTATTTTCACAGCTTTTTACTACACGATTATTGTATTTGTCACTTCATAGAAATTTTCTCCACGATTTAGTAACTTACCATGAAACTTAAGCGACTTTATTACTTAGACATACTTAATATTTTGGAAAGTCATTTCTTTATATGTAAAATATTACAGTAAATACATATTATATGATTATTTATTAAATATTTATTTATTTATACTTAAATACCGCCTCGCCCCTGCTTGTCTCGGGTTCAAAACCGCATCAAAATCCATTGCGTAGTTTTAAAGATCTAATACATTCATATATATGGACAGACAGACTAGTTAGGAGCATTTTAGCAGTTTATATAGATTTCTCATAGATGTGATATTTTCCCGCAGAAAAAAATCCTATATGTTGATCAGATTGACCCGGATATAGTGATTTTCAGACAATAATTCTAAATACTAGGGATTCCGCGTTTGCATCGATAGTAATGTCCACTTCAATAAGATTTTATAAAAACTAAACACTAACAAATTTTACCAGCTAATTAAAAATTTTAAACCTTATTTTACCTATACGTTAAATATGTAGGTATTCCAAATACATAAATTATTTTTTGCCAAAAATATGATAATTTCAAGCCAAAAATTCCGTAAACAATAAATAAAAAAAATCTGCTTGTTCCAAAAATACAGTGATCTGTGAGAGGCTATCGTAAATAAGCAGGCATCCGTTGGAGGTAACCACACCCCCACAGAAATAATAACCTTATTATGGTTCATGTACTCTATATGACATCGCTACAACAATAAAGTTATGTACAGTGGTATGCAGATAAAGTATAGGTGTTGGATGTATGTGTGCGTGCGTGTAAGACGAGGATGGCACGCGTGTGTATGTGAGCTCTCGCGAAGAGATGAGCAGATGTAGCAAATGTATAAAAGCGAACGCCGATTTCGAAATCAACATAATGTTTTGAAATCCTCTAAGGAGAATACGAGTGGATAGATTTCCGCATAGTGATCCCAATTTGCAGTGCAGTGATCGATCTATTACGTCAAAGTGTTCATTTTTCTGGAATTTTAGTGCATTCAGGATGAACTCTTTTGTGGTATATATTTTATTTTATTTAATAAAATTTATTTTACTTTATAAATACAAAAATATTTATAGTATATTATTTTAATATTTTTTTTATTATAAGTATATTGTCTTTTTTTCTAATTTATACAAAAATACCTACAATTATTAATTTTTAAATGAAACAATAAATAAATATAAATCTTGACATATTTCTTTTTAAAATAATAATAGTTTATGTTATTGTTACAGGTCGTTATTGCATTCTGCGTATGCGCAGCTATCGCCTCACCTATAGAAGACGGCAAGTGGAATCCCTATAAATATGGTGATGATGGCAAGTAAGTAAATATCACCTGTTTATTAATGCCCTTTAGGTACTATAATAATTTAATGCTAAATGTTGACACAAGAACTTCCATGTTCATCAATTCTTTGTGAATAATACATATTAATATTAAATAATTATTAAGCATTTAACATTATATTAAAAATATAATTGTTTAAGGATTATGATAAAGAAAATTATTTCAATTTTAGTAGTTATCATAATTTTATTTTTATTAAAACATACCTACATTCACAATGTATAATTCATTTAAAATTATTTTAAAAGTAAAAGCTGTAGGGTTTACTGAGCTTTGTAGTGTATTCAAGCTATTCTTAAAAGAAATAAATATATAAACATTAGATCAGAATTGATTAAACATCGCATGAAATATAATCAATATAATGCAGTAAAATAAAAAATATTTTTTTAATTTTACACTTAACATTTAATGACTCTTACTGAATTATATTTTTTAAATGGAATTATTTTACCGTTTATTATAAAATACAAAATATTAATTTTTGACGAAATTAAATTTTAAGAATAAAAGTATACATATACTTTTTTATTTAAGATTAACATCAATAAAGTAAGCTCTACTTATATCAAAAGTATAAAATGAGCTTTTATAAAAAGTATTACATTGTTACTTTAGCGCTAGTCTCGTAGCATTTTAGTAGATGCATACTAAAATATAAAATTTTAATGAACAACATTTGTAAGGATAATATTCCTATACTATATACTAAGTGCCACAATTAATTAAAAGCAAAATGATAGAGCGTATTATTTCTAATCCACTAATTGTTTCCCTACTTTATAAATTAAGATATATAAATAAATATTAACTTAGAATGATAAATGAACTTTATGTTACTACAATATTACTGCATAAGAATAAATAAGTAAAACACAAATTATTAATCTCTGGTAAATAATACCTATCTATAACAAAAATCCTTCAAATTTATTATTTTTTTCAGGTATATACCAACTGATGAAGGCAAATATATACATATACCAAATCCTTACATCCACTTAGACAACCCCTACGATGGAGGATTCGGGCCTTATTCACACGATTATGAACCTTATGTAGAAGCAGCTTCACAAGATATATACAAGCATGTGCTGAAGCCGCCACAGGAATACAATCCTTTCTATAAAGATGGATATTATAAGAACAATGGAATCAAGATTCTCAAGCAAAAACACACTTACGATGAGAACAAATATGATTTTCTGTAAGTATAACCTAACTATAATTAAAATGTCGTTTTCACTACTTAACACTGAATCGGCTGGACTCATTTTGATAAAACTAACTACATAAATAAATATAATTTGGAGGAATTCATAGTCTGCCTAATAGGCACTCAGAAATTTGAGCGAGAAGTAATAAAAATAAAAGCGAAATTCCCAACCGTGACTTAAATATCTGATAACAGATACATAAAAAGTAAGTCATGATGAGCTTTAAAACAAAAAAATGTTCGCATAACTGGAATTGTACTTCCTTATGACCTCACATAATGTGTGACATTTAGATGTAAATTCATTGACACCATGACTAAATAGTAACATATAAACTATATGTATATAAAAATAATATATAACATGCCGCCGCCTTAACAATGTCGGCCTTGCATAGTTAAATTGGACTTATCATGGTATTTGCATATAAGATAGCTGAGATGAGCCGTTATGCTAATTCTTCTCTTGGAATTTGACAGTTAGATAAAATTAATGATTTCAGTAAAGCAGAAGTGGCTTAAAATTATGACAGTTGTTTTTCAAGGACGATATTTAATTAGCATTGTTAGACAATCTACGACCAGCGTTTTCTTGTAATTAACATTAATAAAACTTTCATAGAATACTTAAAATTTTAATAAAAGATAAGTGAATAATAGAATATTGCTATCGTTTTAACTACTATGAATAAGAATTCTAGCCTTGACCGCTATACGATTTTGATACAATCGCGGTCAGAGATCAAATCATATTTATTGATTTATTTCTTTTATTGACATGGCATGCATATTATTACTCTAAATTATCTACGTATATTAATAAATAAGCAAAATATCGACATTTAAACATACGTTACAATTAATATAACTTTATTTCATTTTAGTTTCGAAACTGAAAACAAAATTCGTGCAAAGGAGAACGCCGTAATTAAGAACCCAAATACAATCGACGAAGGCATAGCATCAAATGGATTTTACGAATACATCGGACCTGATGGTTTCATGTACAGAGTGGACTATACCGCCGATGAAAACGGTTTCCGTCCAAAAGTGAGGAGGTTAGAGACTCCTTACTCAGGAAAATGGGTACTAGAAAAGGTCAACTAGAAAAATTGCCGTTCATAGCAAACATAAAACATTTCCTAACAATTTCCTCATACAAATCAGTATTTTGAAATAAGTAGACGATATACATATTGTCGTATTGCGATTCGACAAACTTATGTATAACAGTAACGCATAAGTCACGAAACTGAGTGTCACGACTATGACATTTCAATATGGTTTTGCCTCAACTATTTTGGAAAATTATTTTGAATATCCGGTAATTCTACTTTGATGGACAAAATTATTATACATTAATTATTTTAGACTCGAATCTTTGTGCAAACTTGGATAACAAGACAGAAGTGTACGTTTCCTGTTCAAAGGAATCTTGTGTCTCACTTAGAATAAAATGTTAATTTATACTTTAGTTATAAGCACTTAGATGAATCGAATTTAGAAACTTATTTATGAATTGTGATAATAAATTTATATTTCTTAAAAACGATTTTAGTTTCATTTAATTAATAAAATGGAGGCCAATTACTATTAAGTGGAAATAAATTTTGTGAACCACCTGTTTATAAATGCACAAAGTGCAAATGGCTTTGAGAATAAATTAATTAATGAAAAATTTAAATACAAATGAGTTATGATCAATTTACTAAAATAAATTTAATTTAACGAATAACATAGTAAAGAATTATTGTAATTAGATAAAATAAACTGAATATATTAAAAAAAACTATTTTTTTAATATTTATTACTGACATAAAAGCTTACAAGATTTTGCATTATGTTACAATATATGTATTTAATGAACAAAGACTAAATTTGAAGTTTAGGTGATATTTAATTTAAGTAACATTTAGCTCTCATCTGACATCGTTACAAATACGAAAACGCGTTTAATTCCACTAAAATATCAACACATCTCTATAAAATTAAGTGTTAAACGAATGCAAAGGAAGATCGTAAACGCGTGTTGGGGCACTGGCAAGAAATTTGGTGAAATTGTTTTGGCTCAAGCTTTTGGAGGCTTTTATGGTAGCGAGGACGTTGACCGAGAGCTCTGCCAAGTCGACGGCGCCGCCTTGCCCGACGCAATGCGATCCCGCCTGCTGCACTGCGTAGAGCCTTATCTCCTTTGCCTCTTTTCCTCACCCAAATAACTTACGACTGTTACAATATATCCTATTGCCAAATAGGTCTTCAGTTATTAGTATCCCTATAAGCTTTCCGGAACTTTTCAACTACAGCGAAAATATATTACGAAATTAAGCGCCATCTCCGATGTTTTTGGAGCATTGACCTGATAACTTTTACACAATATCATATGGGAATTACCGTAAAAGTGGTATGCGAGTAAGTTACAAAGTTTTAATCTCGATACGGAAGCTATTTAGGTATCCGATCGCCAATCAAGTTCGAATACATCGGACTTGAGAACAGCTGTAAGCTACTTCGTTACGCGTACGCTAAACTGTACACGAATTTTTCTTTTTGTAAAGGGAATTCCTAAATTTATTACCAATAAGAAAATTATTATTAAATAAATTATTTTTTAATTCAACAAATACTATATTATACATTCGACGACACGTTTGGTTTGGCTCAGTTTGTAGTGACCCTACTTGCTGTGCCAGCGTGGGTTCGACTTCCGCTCGAGGACACTCAGTTGTTGAGCATGAAAAGTACTCCAGTTATGGGTATTTATATTTATAATATGTATATATTTAATGTAATATGTTGTGTATTTAATGTAGTATGTGATACGTCGCAAAAACTCTATTAAAATAGTACGTTTTTTTTGAAAATAAATATTGATTTTACAGTACAGTAGTAATTGTTTTATTATTGTTATTAGCCAGAAAGATGGCACGATAACTAGCTTAGCTCAACAAAGCTTGGGAGAAAACGATTTAACGGTGGCGAACTCAGGAAGAGCGGACGTCGGCGCCTGTTGGCTTAATTGGCCTCCGACCAACTTTCTAAAAAGAACCTTTATAGGGACGTGATGCGGTTAAACGAGAAAGGATAGAGTGGGAACTACATAATTTTCGGCACTCTTTTTTTATCCGCCAATTCGTGGCTGAATACTTTTGGGCATATCTATTCTTAATCATTATATATTTTGGCTCACGTACAGAATAGTTTGTGCTAACTTTTTTTTGTTATATTTATCGCTTCTTTTATACCATGGCTGTTAGATGTCTATTGAAAATAAATAAAAAATAATGAATATAGGTATATTATTGTAATTTTTTTAGTTGACCCTTCAGGTTTTCTTTACAAGTATAGTAATAAAATATTATTTCTGGTAGATTATTTCAGAATTAACTTTTCGACATTAATTATATAAAAAAATCGTTAAGATTTTGCTTTGTATTATATTTCTGAAGCTCAACTTTACAAGGGTTTTTGATATGAAAATACCACCTAATCAAATTTTATATTATTAAGACTTAAAATTCGTAAGATAATAAGGGCATTACTTTTTCTAAAATTCTTTCACTAAAAGGTCTAGAAAATCTAGATTTGTGTTAAATTCAGTAAACTTATTATACTTATTAGTTTTCATTAGAGTCTATTGTCTCAATATGAACAGAACCAACTCCAATATTACGATACATTTGGTCAACAACTTATATATAATAAAAAGTATATTTAACAATCACGAAAGCTTACACTTGTAATAACTTTTTCAACACAACAAAATCGGATCCACTAAATTTACTTGCAAATCAGTCATAGAAAAACAATTCTTCCACTTCAACCACATTGAAATAACATAAAAGTTTGCCCCCGAGTCTGGAGCGATTCCAAATAAGGTAACTGTCGTCGACATCCGCCGGGGCAAGTAAATACAAAATACGTGAACTTAGTGCTGTCTATGTAACATTTATATCCAAGCCATAAGATTGATAATAGCTTGTTAGAACAGTTGAAAGGTAAGGTGTGACCAACTGCTCAATTCCGGAATCACCGGCTACTTTGGAATTTTATAGGTAATGGATTAAACTTGTAAGTGATTATTTGAAATATTTCAGACATATACTGAAGTAAATCATTTACACAAACATTTTAGAAGCTTTCGGTGTCATTTTTGTCACCTTAATATTATTCATAAATGATTCTAAATAAAATATAAATATGTTTGCGATGTAGGGAAAATCTACTTAGCTAGGGTTATTGCTAGTTGAATTATTTAAGCCCTTTTCGGGATACATAAAATAAATTTATATACAAATCATTATTATAAGATTAGTAAAACATTTTTTTTTGTTCGATGAACAATAGTTGTTGGCTCTCTTGTAAGAGACGCTATAGAGCATTATACTGTAGTTAAGTTAAAGGATATTTTAGAAAGCATATAACAATATCCGCGGTTTATAAATAAAGTTTTATACTAAAGGGGGGACATGTTAACTTAATCAAAATATACAGCCGGGAACTGCAGGCAGTATTGTACAGTTAAGGTTACTTATAATATTGCAGTTAAAGTTGTGTAACAAATTCGTTCATATTAATAATAATAATAAATATGTTGGGACATTATTACACACAGCGTCATCTAGTTCCGTGGTAACCTACGAGACTTGTGTTACGGATACCAGATAGTTGGTATACTACATATATAATATGTAAGTCTAAATACATACATATTATAAATATAAGCACCCATGACTGGAGTACAAACACCCGAGTTTTTAACAAATGAATGCCCCCAGCGGGACTCGAACCCGCAACCGCTGGTGCAAGAAAGTAGGGTCACTGCGCCAAACGTGTCGTCAAATATATATATTTTATCATATAATTTAAATAGAACTTCACAACCTTCTAACTAAAATATGTTTCATTCAATTAAAGCTTATATGGAAGCTCACGAGGATTTCGCCTACGCCAAGATTTTTATGTAAATCAAAGTATAATTTTTTATACTTAAAATCATTGCACATACTATGAATCAGAGCTTTTGAGAGCGATTTATCTTTTTTGGTTGCAAGTAATGTTCTTGGATATAAATGTTAAATAATAATTTTATATGCCTTATAAGAAAATAAGTACTCCCACTGCTGGACACGGGCCTTCAATACGAGGTGATCAGGCCATAGTCCATCACGCTGGTCAAGTCAGAGTGGGCGTACTTCTTTCAATAACTTAATAGGTACTTTCAGACATTCAGTTTTCTTCATGATGTAATCCTTCATTATAAAACAAGTGGTAAAGTTAGAAATGTTTGTACTCCAGTCATGGGTGTTTATTGTTTATATTTATAATATAAGTTTGAAGTTATATTTGTATAATGTATTAACTATCGGGTATCCGTAACACAAGTCTCGTAGCTTACGACGGAACTAGATGGTACTGTATGTAATAATGTTCCAACATTAACATATTTATTTAACAGACTATATTATGAGCTAAAATCCTAAGTTAAATATACGCCTTAAGTTTAGTACTTCCGTTTCGATGCGGGTTTCTACTGGTTCTTCTTTAAGAACAAAGTGAACCAATGGAACAACCCCTTGTTTGAGTGACTGCTTCAGCAGACCTACCGTCGGGGTGTCGTGGTTGAGAGAAACCCCATCTAGCTGGTGAGACACTTAGCTATGGAATACCTACCTATACTCAACTACTAATCCTAGATGCATACCAATAAAGAAGCTAAGCAACAAACACAAAATTAACCACTAGAAAATAAAATATGCTATTGATTCTACGAAGCGCAAAGCATAAAGTAAATATAAACGAATACAATCTTGTAAATCAATTCACTTAAGAGCCCAACACATTCACAACAGACGAGTGTCGCAAGGAAACCGCTCCCCTAAACTACAATCGTAAAGCTGATCTAACTCCCGTCTTGAGGGTAGCGTATGCTAAAAAATGCAAACAGGAAAAATTAATGGCACGTGAAGTATTCCAGCTAGCAGTAAAAGTAGATTCCCGGGATTGCCTCTCATATATTGTAGCGTAACCACCGTTTATATTAGAATGTAACAGAAGTTTTGTAGTTATCTTTTTATTTATTTACTAGTTTCAGCTTTAGGTTTTAACCGTGTTTTTTTATTGTGTTACAGTATTCTAACTCACGTTAAATATACCTACTTAGTAAAATACTAATTAATTTCATTATTGTATATGTACCTATAGTATTTAATATCATATAAATAACAATATTAATCACGCGGATCTGCTTGCAGTATAGTATGTATTAATACAAGATAGAAGCTATTTTCTTACTGTAAATACAGCAATGCCTGAGTGAGTCAGTCAGTTCGCTATTTCTCACTTTTGCAATTGTAATGTAGTCTGCCGTAGTCCTCGCCCCATACTGAAACAAAAACTTTTAAATACCCAATGCAAGGTATTACTAAATAGAACTTAATTACTTAGAGCTTATATATAAAATTTAAAACTTTAGTTATAAGCTTTCTGTATTTATTTAAGTCAAAATAATATCAAAGAATAACTTATAGGTTAAACTGTGATACATTTTCTGACCAACTGGAACATGTCCTACTTCGCTAAGCTATGAGGGCAAGACTAAACAATATTTCAAACTCGAACTCAACTCGTATTAAAAAGTATTTGTGTTTTAAATCGAGTTTCATATGAAAAGTAAACCAATGGTTGTGCTATAAGGAATATTATATACAGTCCTTGAATATCACTTATTATTCTAAGCTATTGACTCGACATGAAAATTGCGTTTAGTTTTGTTTATGTAGGGGAAAATGTGAAGATTTATGTCGCGTTTTGTAAGGGCGTGAGTAACTAATATCATATTTTCTTTTACAGAATAGTACATTTAGTACGTAAATTCAACTGATGATGAATGATGATATCTGTGGTAAAATCGTAGTACTGACATAATGGTCAGAAGTTCGATTTGTTTAACTTTACGTCAAAGATTTTTTATCAAATTCGAAGGTTTTTTTATATATTTTAACTTTATATATATTTAATGGATAATGAACATAGACCGGCATTGACTATTTTTATTCTATTATCAATTTACTTTCTTGGAAGTTGTATTGACTACCTGAGGGCGCTGTAAAATGGATGTAGATTTCATAATATAATTGCTGTTGAAAGTATTGCTGGTAATATTTGCTATGGGATATATAATTATAATAAGAACAGAATAGACGAATACATATTATTTAATGTGTTATAATCTGTAATTGGAAGACCATCCTTTCGCAGAGTTTACAATATTTATTTTATCAGTTTCGTTTATATTTCATGGCGACAACTGGAGAACACAATGTAAATTCAACGTTCATTATATTTTAATTATTTTAAAATTAAGAGTAAATAAAGTTAAATGCTGTTATTTCATTTAGTATTAGATAAATCTGAAAAACATTGTACAGCGATAGAAAGTTGTTCATAAATGGCGTTAAAAATAAAATAAGATAACAAGTTTTCTTCGCGTACTCTCGAATGTAATGGGAAAACTATCCCGAGAATACTTGACCCATTAGCCATAAAAGGTTCCAGACCAAAGAGAAAATAGGTCTCATTTAAATTTCTATTGCAATACTTGAAAATAATTAATAAACAAAACACCGTACAACAAGGAGGCACTTTTGTCGGACATGCTGTTAGTTGAGTGTCACTTCAGTATTTAATTAAAGTAAAACGAAAAAGAAACTGAGAAGGTAGGGTAATTTGTTAAAATTAATTAAAAAGAAAACGAAGGAACTGACGAATTACCGTTTGTCTAACAAGATGACAGGATCTAAAGTATTCGCTAACTTGCCAACGTTTGTTTTTCGTCTAATTACATTGTTTGATGAGACTCTGACGACTTTTGAGAACGATAAATTGTCTAACAGGTATATGTATTCTGAACTTGAGAAGTTAGGGCAAAGTTTCTTGGCTTACATTCAACTTTTAATGAAGTTATAAATTCACTTTCTATAGCAAAACAAAACATATTTCTACACAAAATGTAAATATATTCATATTTAATGTAGTTTGATATTATTATGTAGTTACAAAAAATACTTTTAATGATTTGTATTAGATAGCCTAAATTACTGCTTATAACATTATCTATTTGTGAGTAAAAATCCGGTCAAATTCGGTCCAGCCTTTTCAGAGATTAGCCGAAACGAACAGACAGACAACAACAATTTAAAAATTGTTTTCTTTTGATGTAATATTCGTATATACTTTATCATATTCATTTAGTGAAAGCTGTTAATTTTAAATTAAAAACAGACACTTCAATATTATTTATATGTGCTAATGATAATCGTTTTTATTAGGTATAGGTTAAGATTAAGTAATACCAATAATAAAAGATGTATAGATTTTTGTAAGGAATTTGATAAATCTATGAGTTGGGTTCCAACTTCCGGGAGCGGTTTGTACACAAAAGACCGAATTGCCTTCTATGATTGAATTTATATGTCTCCCCTTTCCGCTCTAGATGGGCGCTGACTTGTGGTGTATTTGTGTTAAACTATAGTGATAGCAGCTAGGATTTTATTTTCAAAGAAAATTGAAATTTCTATTAGCTTCTTGACCGACCTCAAAAGAAAGGATACTTTATTACCTTGTAAAAGAATAATTTTTATTTGATAAAATAGAGTTTATAATATTTTTTACAAGAATATAATGTTATTATAGAGAGATTTCATATTCGAATAGAAATCAGTGTATCTGTACCTTAAAAAACTTTACCAAAGAGTATTTAAGCGTATTTTGACATAATTATGTGATCGATAGTCATACGAATTACGATTTACTGTTTCGAGTCATTCTGAAACTTAGAAGTTGGAAAAATATAATTTCTACGTTTATTCAAATATGAAGCTAGATATTAGTTAACTACCTATGTTATATTTTTTAATATAAATTGAATTCAAAATTTACTTTAATACTGCACTTTATTTAAAATTTTGTAAGATTCCTCACATTATATAACTTACTAGCTGACCCGTGCCCACTTCGTTGGGCATAATTTAAATAATCCTTTTTAGTACATAGTGTTTTTAAGTTAGACATATGCTGTCGTTGACTTTTTTGTAGGCATTTTCAAGCTCCACATCTTTTCTCTAGAACTCAAAAATATATCTTTCATAGTTAAGGCAGCGTTCGTAGAAACGCTTACATTCGACCGTTTTTTCTCCGATTCACTTTGCAAAACGGACGTAAAAGCCTTTTTATTTTTCGGTGTTTTATATAGCCTATGACACTCAGCAATAATGTGGCTTTCTATTGGTGAAAGAATTTTTAAAATCGGTTCAGTAGATCCCGAGATTACCCCTTACAATTTAACAAATAAACAAACTTTACTTCTTTATAATATTAGTATAGATTAATAGATTTGGTTATTGGAATGCTTTACCCGCTTAAATCGTGACCTAAGTGTAGGTATTATAATTGCCATAAAGCATTTCGATCGCCAATTATGTATAGTTCGAACTATTTTTCGGTCACTTTTTTGCTAAGTATTCGTGCTTACTGATTTTACGCTAAATTCTTGTTAAAATTAAATATATTGCTCAAAACAGTGGTTCTAAGAAATCAAAGGCATTTCATTTCCGGGGTATAAATAAACCTAGTTGTTACCAAAAAGCACTTCAACGTTTAAAATAAATTATATTTGAGTAAGTTAAATAAGCATAATAATTAAACAAACAAAGCCATATAAATAATTGTATAATTACTCATATTACAAAGCCACGGCTACTTGAGACAGAATTTAAGAGACACTCTAACGCTTCCAAACGCACAAATTAAATTATTACAGTGGGAAAAGTGGATTTAGAAGGGTCGCAAATGTAAATAGAAATCGGGGTTAGTCAAAGGCGTTTCATAGACAAAAACTGAAAAAAAATCTTAATAAAAGAAGAAAGAACTCGTCGACCAATGTGTCGACCCCGAAATCAATTGAATTTCAAAGCTGACAAGCGCTGCCGCAAAATTTATTCAAAGAATAAATCTGAAAATTTGTAGATCTAAAGGCATAAAAGCAAAATGGGTGCCGACGAGTCGACACAAAGGAATATCTAAATTTCACGGCTTCCGCCTCGAGTGTTTGTATTTATCTGAGAAGGCAGTGTAAGAAATGACAAACGACTTTGGGGAAATAACGAAAACTGCAGGAGGAGGCGCAAGCAGTCGATGTCACACGTCGGCTCTGCGGGGGCATTACCGGTATATATTTATGTCTTCATTCGTGCATTGTAGATTACTCAAATCTTAAACTTCATCCTAACTAAAGCTACTTACATCTTCCAAATGCTAAACTTTCTCATGACCAAAACATTAGTAACAGTAACATTTAGTATACAAATTCCCAAGAACATTGAAATTTACTTTATAAAATCTGCACGTGCTATACAAAAAGGCAACCATAACAGATTTAAAATTAAAAACAAATTTTGTTTGATATTAATTTTAAAATGTTGTATTATTTTGGCTTGTCTCGTACAATTAATATGGTTTATCTAATTTAACTATGATTTAACGACAACTGCTTATTATTATTACATATTATTTGGATCTACAAAATTATATTTAACGTTAACAAGTATAATTTTAATATTATAATTAAAAAAATAATAATTATCAGACCGTATACCCTAAATTAATCTTATTAAAGTTGAGCAGTCATTTACATAAAGGTCATAGGTTCAATGCTTGGACACGGTAAAGTATGTATACTTCTTTATTTATATGTTTATTTACCCTATTTCTAATATTATTGTTTAGAATGCTCCATCACGTTCTCATGAAATCACGACCAAAAAACAAATATGTCTGTTTCCCAAATAGTCTAGTTAGAGGGTTAGAGGGTTAGTTTCTAAAATCATAAGAATTATTATGTATAATTGAAATGATTTATATAAATAAATAAATGAATCTTTAATATTCGGATTTAAAAATATGAATATAAAAGAGTTAACAGAGTTTGCTAAATTTAAATATTTGTATGGAAAATAAAAGTACTCTCGCTATCTACTTAAAACTTATATAAAGCAAAACTTAATGTTCTTTGTGACAAGTTCATTATTGAAAAGGTATCTATTTCGGTATTCTAAAATTGAATCTTTAAGGGGACAAAGGAGCTCGAAATTTGATATTTTTCAAAACTTGGATCTTATTGTATTGCTAATAATTAATATTTCTACTTCAATAAGTTTTTTTAAGCATTGTTTTTTCTATATGAAGAGGATCAGGCCCTAGTCACCACCATGCTGGCCTAGTGTGGGTTGGTGGTCTTCACATGTCTTTTGACACTTCACATGAAATTTCCTCACGATGTTTTCATTCGCTGTAACATGTAGCAATCATGCTAGAAATGATTCGCACATGAGAATAATAAAGGTGCGAGACCCAGGATTTGAACCCGCTTCACTCGGTTTTTTAAGTAAAGGCTTTACCACACGACTACAACAACCTACTATACTATAATCTATATGCAAACATAGGTAAGGTATATTATGAATTATAATATTCGGCGTAAATTTTAAACAAAATATTTTTGATTACGAATGATGTAATCCAATAAAGTCTGAATTTATTCCGAACTCGGTACAAAATTACCAATGAATAAAATAATAAATATTAACATATATATCGAGGAAATGCTTAAAACCATCCCATACTGTACTGTATGCCTACCTAAATTATATGTAATTGATATATTACATTACATATCTTAACTTCACCACGTACCTACCTACATATGAGTTTACTCTTAACGTTTACTGTTAAAAATTAAATATGATAAAAGTAGGTATGCATTTTTTTTGTTTGTAAATTAAATAAATAAATAAATAATACATATTTAAATTAATCTGACTACGCAATGGTATAATAATAATTATTACTAATCGATAGATTTATTTATATTATTATAATATAGATATAGGTGTGATACAATAATAGATCGACACCAGCAATTTATACTAAGCTAACTCATAAAAGTGAACTTTACAGTAGAGGCTTATAAAGGGAAAAACGTGATAACTTTTATATTAATTAAGATACTTTTTTGAAATTTGGTATCCATAATAGTTAATTTATTCATTATAATTTCCCATATAAACTTTTTCTAAATTATTTATATTTTTTGATTTAGCGCGAGTTAGCCGTGTGTGCACGTAATTCCTTACTAAGATTTAACATATTATACACGTCTAACTAATGTTAGCGTAGTTTATTACGGGACATCATAGTGTTAAAAAAGTGTTATATTCTTTGTGTTGTAATAATAATTTTAAAATATGTTATGCATTTATTATAACCTTAGGGTTTTATAGATAATCACAAGATATAATATTATAAATTCTTATGCTAAATAACAAGTTATTAAAGTTAGCTTTATTTAGCCGGTACATGCGCCACTGGCGGATATCGGTTTAAAAGCCGTCAAATTATACATAGCGGACTATACATCGACCTGTGCGATAAGTTAGCGTGTCATTTAACTTTCCATTGAGCTATAATACATGTTGATTTTTTATATTTTTTGATAAAATTCTGTGGATAATATTACTTTTGTAAGTATAAATATATCGTTAAACAAAAATAGTTTAGAAATCGATTTTTTATTAAAATTTCGTGTAGTAGGTACCTATTAACGATAAAAGGTCAGATCAATCACAGTTCGCCTTTGATTATTATATTTAAATCTAGATTACACATAATATTGTGTTCTTAATAAAAACACAAACTTCTAATTGGTAAATATAAATTACATAATTTAAATAGTACCTAATACCTAGGTTGTAATCATTAGCTACTTATGAACATTCAAACTACATCATCAGTTAAGTTCTTCTTATCAGTTCACTAGGTTCTCTAGGTTCTCTCTCTATAAGTTAATATTTTTATCACAACAATATTTTAAGTGTTAACTTTTACAACATTAATAAAATTTTCAACAACGTTTTGTATGTTTTTTCGGGAAAGGGTTCCAAGTGGGATAATCTAGTAGATTTCTTATAAAACACTATATTTGATGACTTTATATACCCGACAAATTATCAGGAGAAACTTCAATTTTTTAACTTTATTCCATATGATTTTATCCTTCACGCTTTATTACCATGTAGTGAGCTTAAAACTCTCTGAAAATTAAATACAATACAAGCTACTTTGTTACTAGAGTCAATTATTTTTAACTTACGGAAAATTTCCTTTTCTGTTTAATGTTTAGCGAAGTTTTCTTTTAATTCATCTGTAGGCCTAGATGTATTACAAACAGGGCCTAGTATATAGTAACAAGTATATAACCCCCTGAGACGTCAAATACCTTAGTCTCTCCCGTGACCATAATTGCTGTAAAGCATTCGAAACGTTGGGAACCAAAGATCAAAATAAACCCACGACAAAATCCGAAAAGATAGTTTTATTTATAATGTCAAATATTTGCGTAAGCCTAAGAAAGTATTACAACTGACTTTATTGATTCTTGCCGCTTTATTTTTTCATTTTGATGTGGTATACTCCAATGCTTTGTTACACAAACGGTTTCTCTTTCTACCTATGCACTCATCTTCAAGTTTAAGACATTTGAGACCCACATCAGTCCCTTTTTTAGATCTACGTTTATTATTTTTCGATTCTGCAGAATAGTCACTATAATAGAACGTTGCAGTTCGACACTTGGTGGAGTTAATATCAATGGAGAAGGTTTTTGGATTTAATTCAATACATTTGGTGAATGAAATATTAAGTGGAGTATTGGGAGCCCCCAAGTGATTCAAATATATATCTTATAATAGTAAATCGTTTTCGTTATTGACTATATCTCGGCTTGCACAACTTAATGAGGCTCAGCTAACATGACGCGGTCATACAAAGCCACGAATTCAGGACTATCAACGTTTGCAGGTAATGATTCTATAACCATAGGTATAATATATTAAAATCATATAATTAATTTTATAAAAAATATCTACATTTAGAATATTGTCAAGGTAATATCAATAAATTAATAAAAATAGCTTATAACATAAGTATTTACAATAGTAAAGTCGCTAAGTAGTGCATTTTACAAACGAACAAGTATACACGAACGCCCTAAACTACGCTAACTAAATGTTAGCGTAGTTTTACACGGACTTTAAGCTATGTGACTCAAATTTTCAAAAAAACGTAGTGTATTAGTATAAAACGTAATTATATACTTTAACCTACACTATAATGTTTAATAATACATTAAATTTACCTCTCTAGACAGTATGAAGCGGCATCTCACCATTTTTATCAAAACTCCTCAATTAATATTTCTCCTTTTTGGCTAATTCCACTTAATATTTAGATCGGTTTCGTGAAAATTTTATAATAATAACATAACACTAACAATATTTTAAATAAACTTGTAAGAATGACACTATCGATTATGATTTACTGAAAAAGTTTTAAAAAGTAAGCGGTTTGTCTTTTTCCCGTGTACACTCCGCTAAGAATAGTTAGCGTAATTTAAAACGAGTAATTTCGAAAAGGACCTTTACTTAGCGTTGTATCAAATTTGTAACTTCGTTACTTTTGTGTATTTCTTCACGATTTTTTTATTACGTATAAAAAACCATATTTTAAGCAATTTGGCATAAAAAAACGATTTTACCTAAAACTCGAGTTAGCGTAGTATAAATTGTTGGTGTCGAGATAACATAAGAATTATTATACGGTATAAGAAACTAAGCATCTAATCAAAGGAATTCTACTGGACTGTTCTTCAGATTTTTTCACGAATGGTTTAGTTTTTATTATCACTACATAGTATAAAACAAAGTCGCTTCCCGCTTTCTGTCTGTCCCTATGTATGCTTAGATCTTTAAAACTACGCACCGGATTTTGATGTGTTTTTTTTTATTAGATAGAGTGATTCAGGAGGAAGGTTTGAATGTATAAAATACTAGCGGAACCCGCGACTCCGCCCATGCTAGATCTACTTACTTGTATATCATGAAGTTGTGTCACCTTTTAAAGTTCTTGTACATTCATAATTAATGTAAAACATTTCACTTAAACATTCATTCATAAAAATGTACAAAAAATATAAGGTAATAACAAGATGCGTACTAAATCGTAATTGCGAGACTTATGAAAAAAGATAAGGTTAAGTGGCATTTGGAATTCGCTATATAAAATGCTTGGGGATGGAACTTGAAAGTTAACAATTTACGTCTAAAAATAATTAATAGGTTTCTATCTTATTAATTTATTATATTTTTTTAGTATTTTATGCTTTAAGATTGCAAAAGTGACATTATAATATATAGTGTATTATTATAATACTGATACAAGTACTAAGTACCTATATAAAATTCTCACTAAAACCTTGAAGATGCTGCGTAATTGATGCAATAATCTGAATTCGAACCCGTGATGACTACCGTAACAGCCAATGCCGGTCAAACCAAGAAGATACGTTTGGCGCAGCTTGTAGTGACTTGCTGCGCCAGCGGTCGCGGGTTCGAATTTCGCTGGGACAATTCATTTGTTAAACACGGATGTTTGTATTCCAGTCATGGGTGTTGATATTTATAATATGTATGTATGTATTTAAACTTATATATGTAGTATATCAACTATCTGGTATCCGTAACACAAGCTTCGTAGCTTACCACGGAACTAGATGGCGCTTTGTGTAAGGTTTTACGAGTATATACCCTGAACTGAAGTAAATTTGTTTTCATAAGCATTTATTTTACGAAACTTTTAATTAACGAAATCGTCTTTAGTGTTTATTTATGTTTAAGTTCCGTTATAAATAGCGCTGAAGCGTCTACCAACTATTTTCAGGTGCAAACGCCTAGCACTTTACAAAGAGCAAAGTATTATTCTCCCAGATAAAGTTCACCGTGCTGTTAGGAACAAGTTTTACTTACACTTGCTTCCGAAAATGTGTTTTACCATTTTCCTTTGTTATTATTTTATGTGCTAAATTATATAACAGCTTTTTATACCGTATAAAATGTTTTTCTAACAGATTGACAGACAGACATGTTACCCCTGAGAATAGTAAAGGCGAAGTGTAAGACGTACCTACATAACTTTTGATTTGACGTTTTAGACTTGAAATCATTCCTTGTTTCTCTTAAGTATGCAATACGCATAAATAGTGTATGTACAAATAATCTATATATATAAATGCGAAAAACACTCACTCACTCATCACGAAATCTCAAAAACCGCTAGACGGATGAAGATGAAAATTGGCAGGGAGGTAGTTTATAATTAATAGGTGAACGCTAAGAACGGATTTTTTGTCAGGGCCGGATTAAGGTGGTCTAAGGGCTCTCGCAAGTTTTTATGAAAGTCCTTCATCTTTTGTACAAGGAACTTTAAATTTGGCAGGGAGGTAGTTAATTGTTAATAAACGTCTGCTAAGAACGAATTTTGTGACAGGGCCGCATTAAAGGGTCTAAGGGGTCTCGCAAGCTTTTTTTAAATTTCTTCATTTTTTGTGCTAGAAACATTAAATTTAGCAGGGAGGTTGTTTAAAGTTAGTGTATATCCATTTAGAATGGATTTTGCGATTGAGCCGGATTGAGGTGGTCTAATTTTGTACTATGATAGCTAGTTAACCGAATCAATATATAGGATACATTTTACTGCTGGATAATATCTCATTTAAAAAAAATCTATCCTAAAATTTGTAACTTACCTATCTAGGAAGATACGTATGTATACAAAGCGTAGCAGCTTTTTGTTTTCAAACATGAACATCTTAAGGAAAATTTGATATTGCTTTTATTAATAAGCATGATTTAAAAATAAATAACATTTGATATAGACTCGAATATTTTACAAAAGATTTGCTACCTAGCAGCTTTATCATAAATAACCTGTAGTAAGTCGAAATCAAAAGAGTTCAGTAGAGTGTTCCTTAATTAGATATTCCGAAATTAAAGGTAAAGTATTTCATTAGTGAATAAATTATTTCAATGTGTCTACTCTAACTTTAAAAGAGGCATTAAGATTTATAGTCCTTTAATAATTTATTCCATAATTAATTAAGACTCTTAGTCTCTTAATATTGTTAGATTCCTAAATCGCTAAACCCTCGGTAATATAATTAATAGATTGTTTTATGAAACTAAAAGCTCTAAAATAAATAAGTTATTAAAGGTCATTGGTATATTCTTTAATGATTCTTACTATTGGAGACAAAAACATGACACTTGTTTCGATATTAAAAAGCGATGTATGTATATATGTGTTCCCTATAGACTCTGAAACGCCTGATTTCGATGAAATCTTCAGATTGCCCTAGCGGGTGATCCCTTAAAGTTTAGTTGCAATTGAAAGTATACGAATGAACGCGGGTGAAACCGCGAGTAGGTACTAATTTTGTTTTAGTAACAATCCGAATTTGACAGTGATACACTCTCGTGCCATATAGGTAACGTGCTAGCGACCTACTCTCAATTCGCTCGGGTACATCCGTAAATATCAGTAGTCTATGTGTTACTCCAAAACACAAATATAGTCTAAAGTCATTGACCATTTATATATAAATTATATAAATAACTGAAATATAATTAACTATAATTTAGTTTTTGAAATAGTAAGAAAACCATTACTATTTTGGTTACTTAAAGAACTAAGCAGAATTTGTTCGTCTGAAGTCTTAGCAACATTCAAATTCTTTGTTCATCGAATGCTGAATATTTAAGAATTATTTAAATACTTTGAAATAAATAACTTTAATAGCTTAAGTGAAATATATTATTTTTAATCGTTTGACCGACTTTAAACAGGAGGAGGTACTAATAACATATGCACAGAGTATATACATACATACTCGTACATGCAATTTATTATGTTCAATATATATTTTTTATGTTATAAAACTTTTGTCATGTATCGTGTATTCTTTTTAACATGAATAAATCAGTGTAAAAAGTAAAAACAGCACTCGTTCGCATAATATATATTTTTTCCAAATTTGGGAGAGTTTATTTAAATTTAAAACAATAGCATGTATTTGTGATAACCTTAAGTAAATCATATATTTTTTATATGGTAATCGTACGAGAGGATTCATCTACAATCTTCTTTAAACTTATAGTGTTTTTGGAATTTGAGCGAGGTAATCCCCTTAACTCCTCCTAATTAATTGTACGTGTACAAACAGTTCCGTATAACATACCTACTAAAATATTGTAGAGTTATTTATCTATTAATACTTATTTAGTTCTTGTTTTTTCATGCCTGTCATGTTCTTGTCTTTTTTAATCATAAGTCTCTAGAACTAAATTAGGTTTATGTTACGCAATATTCATTTTCTTAATAAATATGATTTTTAGAAGTAAAATATATTAAAATATATAGAAGTAAAATAACATTTAAATTGGCTTCCTAGACTGTTTGTTAGTTATCAAGCACTTAATTTAAAATGTTAATCGATGCAAATGTTACGACACTATTTCATTTATTCTTTAAGAAAATATCATACTTATTACGTCCTTTTGAAATGAGTTCTGGGCTTATTCATTAACCAAGTTAAGTTATTCAGTTAAAAAAAGAACGTTAAGTAAAGAGGAATAAAAAAATTAAGACGAAATACCATACAAAGTTGCCGCAGCGGTGGAAAATCCGCGAATAATAGAATCAACTTAGTTTGAACAAAATTTTCTGTACCTAAATTTCACGCTTTCGTCTCGCTGGTGCTCATCTAGTGTAAGGGAGATTCTTACAGCTTCACCCAGCGCAGATTTTTAATTTCTTTCTTTAAATTAAAATTCTGCGCTCAGTGAATACGTAATTTTGAGTAATTGAATCATAATGCATATTAAAACTAGAAAATTAATGAGAATTTTTGTTATTATTTAAAAATTAAACCTGCGTGTAACTTACAAGAGTTATAGCTAAAGTAGTTTCAGATAATATTTACAGTACAGTATTTATAAATAAAAATAATCTTTTCGGATTTTGTCGCGGATTTATTATGATTTTTGGTTCCCGACGTTTCAACCTACCTTAAAATTATACTTTTAAGGTACTTGATGCCATTTTTGTAAATTGTAGGTAGGCACTGTCAGTAACAAGTATATCAACCCCTGCGACATCAAATACCTTAGTTTCTCCCGTGACTATGATTGCTGTAAGGCATTCGAAACGTGGTGAACCAAAAATTATAATAAATCCACGATAAAATCCGAAAAGATAATTTCATTTATAATGTCAAATATTCGCGTAAACCTAAGAAAGTACAATATTTATCAAATAAATTCCACAGTTAAGCTAACTAAACTTAGCGTCTGAGAGAACTCGATTAACGAGAAGGAATAAAAGTTTTAAAACAATACAGAATGAATCGAAAGCAAACGAAGCTTGGAAAAAATAAAGAATATGTCGAGAGCAGAACACAGTTTTCAGGTAAATAGCAAACAGAGGCGTAACAACTTAAAACAATTTACGGAAAACGCCACTTGAGAGTGTATTTGCAATTGGTAAAATCTGTCAAGAGGTACATCCGAATTAACTGAAACAAACAATACTCATCGACACGATTCTGTAGACTTAAGAACAATTTTTCTCTTAAAGCCAAACAAATGAGACACCATTAGATGGAGAGAGCGCTTAATCTATTTCTGACGAGTTCAGTGACGCGGACAAAGACAAATCGACATTAGCCTACCCACACGGCGCAAAGGCGTTCCAATTCTGTTTCAATTCCACTTTTATTTGCGGATTAACTTCTTATTAGTCATTGTGCCGCGACGAGGCCCGCGCCTGATATCACAAGCCTTATGAATGGCTCAATTATTTTGCAAACGCAGTACGTATCCATCTAGGGAATTTAAGTACACTCGCAGGAAATGAGTCAATTATTAGCACACCATTGAATATCCTTTTTTTTTTCATTTAAAATTACGAATTCGTTAGACGTTACTTATTATTAAATTCGAGTAAAAGCTTTGTTGCTTTTAGCAGTATACACTATACAAATATAAATAAAATTGAAGTGTCTGTTTTTAATTTCAAATTAACAGCTTTTCACTCAATGAATATGAAAGTATAATATGGTACTAACATAATAATTTTTGTCTGTCCGTCTGTCTGATCGTTCTGGCTAATCTCTAAAACAGCTTGACCGATTTTGACGGAACGAGTGAAAGTTTACTCGCAGATAGCTAATGTTATAAGGAGTAACTAAGTCTTCTTTTATTTTAGTTTTATTTAACTAGCGGAACCCGAAGCTGCAGTTGTGTTAAATCTAGAAACGAACCCGAACGAGGCGAGGGTGAGACGCTAGTATATAAACACATTCACTAGCACGCTATATCACTAGTAGAAAATAGAAAATAAGAATAGAATGTAGTAAGAAAACAGCATTTTAATTACGCCGAAATAAAAGGACCTGCATATGTATATATCTACGCAGTAAATTGAATAAACGATAATTTGTTGGTTAACCCAAAGCAACCACATTAGCTCGCTCCAAAACATCACATGGTGACTACGTCTGTTCTCATTAAATTCGATTGTGTTTTGTTAAGTATAAATAAATCTAAATTGAAAGCACACCAGATTTACTCGTAAAGACGTTACTTAGAATTCAAATTTGCTTGTCAAAATAAATGTTTCAAACGGTTTCTAAATACTAATAGTGAGAATAAATAACGAAGTGAAGAGCGTATTTCAGAAGAACAAGTTGAAAAATGTAGATATGTGTCATCTGTCAGTTGGTGTTTAAAGCGATATGTTATGGTTTAGAATGTAGGTGGCTACTTCTGTCTCACGTCATGGGACAGCTGTCTAATTGGAAAGATTGGATGTGTTCCGTCATTAAATTTTCATTATTTTCTCAACTATTTTATATATAGTTGTTTGAAAATAAACTCTACAAGAGAAAACCTTTAAAAGTTAGAATCTTAAGTATTTATTTAACTTTCATTGTATATAATTCGCAAAGTTTCTGTTTATACTTGAGTATTTTTGTTGATTTATTATTAAACGTATAATAAGAAAAATATAATAATACAATTTAATTTTTAATCAAATTATACTTGGAAGTTTAATTATGTTTCGGCCCTTTTTACAACAACCGTCTAACATATTATTTCAAAAATCTGTAAGTCTGTAATACATTATTCTGATACAATGGCGAACTGCAATTAGGTCCCATATTATACATACAGCATTTCCCGCGGCTTTGCACGTGTTCTAAAGACTTGAAACCAAATTCTTACTGAGTCTCGCGGTATGGTATCTCGCAGAACTCAGGCCCGCCCTTACTGTTTTTGCAACATTTTTCATTGATAGCGTTTTCGTTGTAGGGTGATTTAATATAGCCTATAGCCTTCCTCGAGAAATGGACTCCAACACAAAAAGAATTTTTCCAACTCAGTGTTCGAGTTTCTGAGATTAGCGCGTTCAACCCAACAAGCAAACAGACAAACAAACAAACTCTTTAGCTTTATAATATTAAGTAAAGATATGTAGAGAGCAATACTTGTCATTGTAGGCAAAACATAAGCAAGCAAATCCACACATTTTACGTATTTCATCAAATCAGAAAATTTGATTACATAGGGTAATTAGTTAATACTGCACTTAGTATTTAAGTACATATACTGTGCAAAATCGAACTAAACTTCAAAAGTATCCACAATTAATGTAAACTGACTATTTCGCACATTTTGCTGTATGCCGATTGTAACTCAACTTTCAAAGTTCAAATGGATTTGGTCAATAACAGCTAGCAGTAATGGCTCAGTGGTAGCATGTTTACTAAAGAAACCATATAAAAAGGATTCATAATTCGATTTCCTCAGCCTTGAGTATTTCAATAAGTAAATTATCTTCATCATGAACCACTCTGCTTAAAGTAATCTTTATTTCTCTGTGAATATAACTAGTTCTCAAGGGACGTCTAATTGTCAACCCTTATTTGACCACGTGGAAGTTAATAAGGGTTGAAATATTATAGTTTTATTATTAAACAACAACTTCTAAAATTTCTATAATTACTCGTATTTTATACTGTTGCTATTTTAACCTCTACTAGCAATCACAGAGTTTGGTTTGATTCCGTTAAAAAAAACGGGATAGCACTTACAGCTAGCATTTGCCCGCTAAATTAATATAATCCACTCACTGACTAATGCAGTTAATAAATAAATAAATATATTGGGCCATTAACACACAGCACTTAAATTTCACAGTAAGTCCCCCATTCCCCCATCCCCTTTCCATCATCGGACGACTCGACGAACTTTTTTTTTTTCTGAATGTCTAGTGGTGTTGGCCCTACTGGCCTTGACAGCGTCACCGGGCGGGGAGGCGGACAGAAGGTCCTGCCTTAAAAGGGAGCATGAAGCTCGAAACGGGTGTAGTTTCGTAAGGGCACCTCCTGCGAGGTTCGGACCACGGCTTACGAAACTATCGGATGGATGTCTTGCCGAAAAGGCTTAGAAGGACTCTGAAGGAGTCGTATACGACTCGCACACGCCTAATCGTGGACGAGCCGGGACGAACAAGGGACCTCGTCCTCGCCGGCGAGAACGGTGTTTGTGTGTACGGTGTTAGATAGCATTGGTTATGGTAATCCTATCGTCAGGGTCGGTGAGTACGTCTTTAGGTCGTCTGTGCATATCGTTAATGTCGTCTACGGGATCATAATTAGCCGGACTCGACGAACGGCTGGTCTCCATTCTTTAATATGTCGTGGACATTCCACCCGTCCGGACGAAGCGTTTCGCTTTGTCATTTATTATACGTGCGGCTAAGGATTGGAACAACCTGCCTACGTCAGTGTTTCCGTCGGATTACAATATGGGTGTCTTCAAGGCAAGAGTGAATAGGTGGCTACTGAATTAGTGCGACTTACCATCTCCGACTGCGTTACACGCAAAAAAAAAAAGCACCACCTAGTTTCATGGTAAGCTGCGAGAATTGTGTTACTATACACTACATACAATATAACTTTAAATATATACATTATACATACTAGCGACTGTTATTCAAACTTGCGGGAGACCTTAGACATACTTAATCGGGCCCTGTCGCAAAATCGATTTTTTATATTTCGATATTTATGAAACATTTTTGATATTATAGCTAACCGCACAAATGACTGTTTCCAGGGGAACTCAAACCAGCTACCACTGACACAGCAAGTAGGGTCACTATGTTGTCGTTAAAGCTTAAAGCTTATCAAAACCGTATTAATTAATGGTTATATTGATATAAAAATAACAATATGATTTCAAATAAAATGCAATTGATCACAAACTAACAAACGTGTGTTCACAGTTATTATTAAATACTTAGTTACATATTATTATTTGTTATATTTATATATATTGCTAATTTTAAATTTATTTTCATTCTAACATTTTTTGTTGTAAATTAAGTAATTATTGTTATAAACTTAGTTATTTTTTATACATTTTTATAAGCAAATAAAAAAGGTAAACTACGCTAAGTTACAAGCAATTAATGAATTCCTCAGAGTCCCAACTCTCTTATTGAACATTTCAACCAACTATTTAGCCCTAGTGACACCTTGACACGGGTAAAACGATGTCGGCTTCTACCTAAAAAGAATATATTTTCCTTTGTTTTTTCTTGATGGATACAAGATTTGCTCACTTCTAACAATTTCAAGTGTATAGCTATTTATTTGTGAATAAATAAATAGCTTAGTACCATATAATATAATGATTTTATATAATTTAATGATATTAAATTTTTTATTATTTATCTGTATTCTTTTTGATTTGACTCGTACGAGTCTAACTTTTGTACTCTCGTTTCGCTTATTATACTTACATAATATTTTTACAATATATGAAAATTATTTTTGGGTAAGTAAAGTCTGTTTTTAACTACATTATTCTTTCATACTATAAGCACCGACTAGCAAAATTAATAAAATTTTAGTATTGTATTTTGATTTAGAATCAAATAATGAAGATCACTAAAATTTTAAATACATAACATAAGTTCATGCAAGCATTTATTATATTTCCATCACTACATATTATAAAAAAAAGTCCTCCGCCACGTCTGTCTGTCTGTATGTTCCCAATGAACTCAGCAACTATTGCACCGATTTTCGTGCTGTTTTCACCAATCGATAGAGTGCTCTTCGAGCACTATTAAGTTTGCAAAACTTACTAGCGGAAACCGTGGTTTCGCTTGCGCTAAATCTATGGACGACCCCAACGGAGCGAGGGCGAGTACAGTATCTTATAAAAGCTTATACAATACAAAAAATTTAGTACAATAGTTAAACCATACATACAACCAGAATTTATTTGCATGCGGTCGACTATCGTAATTATAATTAAATTATTTTAGCAATGAGCCCAAAATTTGATTGAATCCTATTTTACGTTCAAATCCATTGATGTATAATTAATATATTGGAGAATACAATTAACGAATTAACAGTTTTGGAATAGTTCGTGTTGTCGTCGTTCGTATTATATTTTGTTGATACAATTGCAGCATCAAATTATGTTATATCATATATCTTATTATCATCCTAAATATGGTTTACATTTTAAAAAATTCTCCTAAGTGCTTTAAAATAGCAAGTTCGATTCCTGAGTGCGGTAATTATTTCTAGGGCAAAGTAAATGCGATGTTTGTGGAGTGTACTTGACTTGACTTAACATTTGTAGAAAGTTTTAACACTATTTTATATTTAAAAATACATAGGTACAATATACATATATTATGTACGTACTCGGATTTAAGAATATTTTACTTTATAAGCTTCTTTTATACATGCTTCAAGAAACTAAATAAGTTTTATCAAGCTGAATAGGATGTAAAGGAAAAGAGAAAGCCAAGAGTTAGTCCTATCGAGCCTGTCCCTGTCAGTGGTCGAAGTTCAGGATTTCAACTATTTATTGCGATCCCATAGGATCCGAGAATTTACGCGTTGAAAGATAAAAGAGCTTGGCTCCGAGCTAAGGGTAAATTTCCATATAGTTCAAGTTTTAGCATTTTTAATTAATAAGTTATATTTGTATTTGCGATAGTTTATAGGTTAGGTAATGATAGGTTTGCCTAAGTTTGTAGTGATCCTGCTTGCTCTGTCAGCAGTCACGGGTTCAAGTTCCGCTGGTAACATTAATTTGTGTGATGAGTACAAATGTTTGTATTCGAATGTATTTCTCACTATATTTATATACTTAAAATTAATAATGATAAATATCTGGTATCCATAACACAAGCCTAGTCTTACCGCACTGTGTGTTAATAAAATATCGCAAAATATTAATATTGTATTATAATATATTTCACATATAGGTTCGTTATATAAAATCCAAGAAGTTTTAAAATAAAATAAAATCAGTTAAGTTTAAGTTTAAATTCTAGTCATATTTTTAATTCCATTTTATGACTCAATTTTAAACAACTTAGTTCGCTCACTAAATTTAAATTATAGTATTATACTGGCAATACCAATTTAATTCAGCGTTTAAGTCGCACACTTTGTACTGCGCCTGTTATCTTAATGTTATCATAGCAATAGGCCAAGCAGTATAACAACCTCTAGAATTAGAAAAAAGTGATTGGATTTTCCCTTGTTAGCGTTATTTTATGACCTTACTAAAGGATTTTACCGGCGCGTAAAAGACATTAAATTGGATAGTTTTTTACGCTTATCAGAAATTATAAGAATGAGTTTTATCTTTCACTAAAAATGTAGAGGGAAAGATAATAAAAAAAGATAATATTCCTACCTATCTGACCCCACAGACATTAGTATTCTACATTTAAATAAGTTTAATCGTGAAAAAACTCTAGCTATTTTTTGAAGAATAAGCCAATTGAGTCCCGTCTTTAAGTACTTTACTTATCTATTTAATTCTTTTCATTGATTATTAACTACTTCTGTTTTTTAAACATTTAAATTAAATTCATAATACTTTCTTAGGTTTACGCGAGTATTTGACATTATAAATGAATTCATCTTTTCGGATTTTGTCGCGGATTTATTTGGATTTTGGTTCCCGCCGTTTAATCCAAAAAACCAAATAAATCCGCGACAAAATCCGAAAAGATAGTTTCACTTATTAAGATATTTATCTGTATATTATATATTTGGTCTGTTACCTATATGGCCCGAGTGCTTTCTACAATCTAGAAAATCAAATCCAGGTTCTTGCGCAGCAACCTCGTATTTAAGTTAACTTCTTTACTATAAGTTGTAATTAAAATAGGAATTTAAAAACTTGAATAACGTCTAACTCAACAATATAAAATTATTCATACTTTAGTCCCCGTATTATTACAACGTCATAATAAATATTTAATTTTAAAAAGTTAACCCTACATGGTGTTGACTTATCAGAACGAATGCTAATTTTCCATACACTGTTGCTGAAATACAATTTAAAACAAAAGCAAAGTATGCATAATGGTACATAAATAAAAAGCACGCGTTACGGGTAAGAATGTTATGATTTCATTATTACGGGGGTTGAAATAATTAAATGAAAATCCACAATGTTTGCTTTGCATACAAAGCTCTAGCTGGGGCTAGCCAATAAATCACGTGCCACGCGTCTGCCCTCTGCCCCAAACAATAGTGATGAACAAAATGCACGTCAGCACTGTATTGCTACGACAAGCTAAGTAGGTAAACACTAAACAGTCTGTATGATGAATTTCATATTAAGATATTATGAACGTATACAAATATTTCATTTGCTTTTAAGTTTGAAAACGATAATATTTATTATGCTCTCATTTGATTAAAAGAAATTTTGTGGTAAGGTTTTTGGGTTGTAAGTTTACTTTAAGGGTCGTGGGTTCAATTACTAAAAAGAGAACTAGAACACGTGGTCTTGTAAAGCATTCAAATACAGAAACCTACTTGGGGCAAATTATATTATTGACATATTATTATAGTTATTATTGATAAAGAAGTAATTGATAATAATTATAAATATTTTTTTTATTAATTACTTTTAAATTTTATTTTCATTTATTATTTACAAATTTGTGACAAATAATATGTACATATCCAGAAAAATGCACGGTTCTCGTGGTATATTTTTTGTTGTTCTCTAGAAACGATGCTTGCAAAGCAAGAGTGAATAATAAATGTGTTCTTCCACATACTCTACAGCCATGATATCATTTAATTTTACATACCATAATAACTTTGCTCTCTACATATATCATTTAAGAGACATTAAATTAAAAAATAAAGTACTCATTAAAACATAAAGAAGTGCTCTGCGGCTGTTATTGCACTGCGCTTTGTACTTCAAAGAAGGACTTTTGTTTGTAATCACAAATTACGTTCTGGCGACAAAAGGATTACACAGCTTAGCGGGATGCGTTGAACCAAAAAATACGTTTTAACAAGAGTTCGACTCTTGTCTCCGAGAAGGTATCGTAACAAAAACAAGGCGTACTAAGTATACAAGTGAAGGTCTCACCACACTATTAATATATCTTTTTAATTTATGGACTGCAGTTGCGTAAGTTTAATACGCAGGAAAAATAGCGTATATCATATCAGCGTATATACATAAACACATACAAAATGTTATAAGACTCTATAACATTAAAGTTCATATAAAATTCATTTTTATTTACTTATATAAAGGTTAATTTGTTAATCAAAAACTCACTAACGCGAGTTTACTAAAGTATCAGAGAACAATGCGTGGCGAGTGCGGCTGAGTAAATAATTTTAGCCCAGAATGCCATAGGCGCGACTAATATATGGCGCAGGGAAGTAAATTAATTGAGGAAGCGACATGAATGCAATTTTGTTCAACCAAAGAAAAATAATTTGAATATATATAAAAGTAAGCTTTTAATATAACAGTTTCAAATGTCTATTTTAAAAAATACTATGCATTTTTATTATAAAATCGTGTAATGGAACGGAAATAGTCTAAATTTTTAAAAGCTAAAAACGTACAGTGGTTTTAGTTTAGATTTCGAATAAATTGAACTACCTGGTATTTTAATATTCGATTACAATTTTTATTTTTACACGCAGGATTTATCTCAGAGTTTTTGTAATCGTACTACATATATAGATACATATATACATATTATATAACGATCACCTTAACTATTTCGCTTCTAGTTTATTTTTTGAATCTTTGACCGTGCAATATCTTTGCCAGCCTCAGGGGAAATAACACACTGTCACGCAGAATATACCGTTCGCTACAATTAGAGATAGCCAGAATTTGTGTAATTAGACCTCTAATCGATCTTGCATGGTCGTGAATACTTCCCTCTTTGTAATCGCCTACTTCCAATTTTAGATATCGCATTGTAGTCTATGACAGAAAAAGTAAGCCCAAATTATTGCCTTTGTTAATAGCTTTTTCATTATATCCGCCAAATCGTATATTTTATTTGACAGTTTTATTAGCCATACTCGTATTATAAGGCTAGAGCATATTTATGTTTACCACAAAAAAATATTATGCCATAAAAATTTTGTTATTTTATGACTGAATTCTTTACCGGCAAAATTATTTAGATAAATTACAAAATTATACTATCAACTATTATTGGAAGTCTTAAAGATACATTTTTCTACAACCCTCAATTTTAACACCCCAATTTTGTACTTACATACATTTTCCTGGGAACTTTCCTTTCCGGACTATTGTCATTGGCATTGGCTAGCGTTCACTTTTTTGTCAACACATTTACTAACCGCAGTTAGATGATCATGGGTAAGAGTAATGATCGTAAATGGCCGGAAATTACTGAGGCACCTTATCGTCCGATTCAATAAGACCAATGGACGAGGGAGAGAATAATGAAAGTGCAACTAAAGCTGCTATTCGCTTTATGTCCCTTTAGTGCGCCATCAATAGAGGTAATTGCCGCTTATTCGAATCTTTCCACGTGGTTGCCGATTCGGGTATTATTATATTTTATTAGTAACAAAAATAGAGTTTAATCGGTTCTTATAGTTTTCTGTCACTTTTCCGAGTAATCAAATTATGAGAACTATGTGCTATGTCCACATTGTAATATATGGCTTCCTTAGAGATTTTTATACAGAATCTATATAAAATATTCATACTTATACATATATCGGTGAAGGAATAATAATGTATATTTTACAATATTAGCCATATATAGCATTACCAAGAATATGACCGCTTTCGTGTTCAGTGTTATCACAATAACCGTCTTGGAATCGCTTGAAGTTATTAATCTACTAAAAATAACAAACACCAAAAATTCAAAATATCGAAATTTATAAATATCAGGAACTTTTTAGGCATAATTTTATAGCGCACAATAAGCAATTACTTTATAAAATAAGCTAACTATTCCCTGTATTTATGTTAAAATTACCTGTTTGTATAACACTAGTGTAATTGCGTACGCATTATAGAATACAGAAGAATTTATGTATATGAAAGTTGAAATGTTCTAAAGAATACGTTTAAACATTTGGCAGACTTTTTTTTGCTAAGGTTATAAATGAAACTATCTTTTTGGATTTTGTCGCGGGTTTATTTTAATGTTTGGTTCCCGACGTTTTGAATGCTATACAGCAATTATTCTCAAATCAAAATAAATCCCCGACAAAATCTGAAAAGATAATGTCATTATAATGTGAAACAAAGTATTATATTATGTTTTATAGAAACATAATATATATAATATTATGTTTCTAAATATTGTACTAATAAGGAATTAATTTAAATGATTATTATTTCTAAGTAAAAGATACTCTTAAGATTAACCCAGCTATGTAAATTTTTAAAGACAACTGGACCGAACCAGTTACTATTGTGTTTTCCAGCGGAAATCAAAGACATTCCTGTATTGAAAGCCCTAAAAGTTTAGCCATGTAAAAAGTTATTAGAGAAAATTAAGAAATAATCATTTTAGTACTCTTTGAGTAGTATTGACACATATATACAGACAAACTATTATATTATTTACACTATACCTTACAGTTACTGCATTGCTACTATTTTATAATATAGCGGACATAATGCTGAGATCTGCACATACATGTTCGAAACTCATTCAAATGGCCCATCTAATATACTTTGATTGGTACAACAGTACAGTGTACACTACGCACTAAGTTATATTGCTTACGGCTGTTTGCATCACACACAAACCATTAACGCGTTACACCTGTACAACTCGAATAAAAGTCGATATATGGATGTCAGGAACGAATTTAACCTTCAATAAAACGTGCACAGAATAAGTACGCCACGTCTTAGGGCAACATTTGTTCGTAAAATGCGTGACGAAATTGTTGGTGCGGGACAAATTTTTCCGATCACTCTTGTACTCGAGTCGACACTTAGCATCCCTTTTTCGACAATTTCACGAGCCTTTTACATCAATTCGAACGGTATTATAAATTGCGACGCTGTTTTATTTTAAAGTGGAAGGAATTTTCTTCTGTTAAAGTGTATTATTGATTTACTTTTCAGATTCATGTTGTGAACAAATAAGATTATTTCGTGTTGTGAGACGATTGGTTCAAATATTTTCTTTGAAAGAGCTTTAAAATATGGTAATATTTTTCACAGATTTATTGTACGTGTAATGACAAAAAGAGGTGCCAAGAGACTTACTTGTCTTCATGATATTTTACTCCTCCACTCAACATGAGCTGAATTTTAAACGAAAAATTATCGTTTGACAAACTCAAGCGCGCTCATCTGAATTTGATCTTGTAAATTAGATTATAGTCAAAATTTTATTAAAAAATGCATAAATGTTCATTACTTTTAAAAACTTGTTTTTAATGGTGATAATTTCAGTAATTTATTTTTTCCTTAGCGCGAGTGCGTGAAAATTTACGTAAGTTTCGTATTCAAAAAGCTGTGTTGACCTAAGTCATACTAATTTGGTTCTTAGTGTTAGCTATTTCGTAGTTACATGTGTAACATTTAGCCCTTACAGTGTAATAAACACACACTACCTAATGAGTACTCATGAAGCACCAAAATGGGTGTAATGAATTACTTTATCTTATAAAAAACATCTCATAATACCTTTAATAAAAGTCTTGTTTCGCAGCTTAAAGGCTATATTGCCACTAACCGTCGTGTGTCAGAACTAACAGCTACCAAAGGAGCGTCGGCTGATTAGGTCGGGGCTGAAATGGTTGCGTTCACTATAAAGATGTTTGGGTAAACGCAATATCATGTCGTTACCGTAATAGAAAGGTCCAAACACTGCTGTTATTGCATCGTTTTTTATTTATGTATCATAATATAACAATCTAGGTTTTTATAGCTATTAAACAGTAAAGTCAATACGACCTCTTTAATTTAGGTTTTTCGTGGGACCTTACTACGTGATATGTTGTTTAAATATGGACCTATGTTTTTTAAAATTAGTAAAATAAATATTTAAGACTATTTTGTATTTAGTTTTATTGCTGATTATATTTCTTAACTATTTATTTAATAAATAAATAAATAAATATAAATAAAACGTACAACAAAACAACATATTCAAAAAAAATCTTCAATCATAAATTTTATTTTAATGTATGATTGAAGATTTTTTTAAATATGATGGGATATTATTACAACAGCACCATCTAGTTCCGTGGTAAGCTACGAGGCTTGTGTTACGGATACCAGATAGTTGATATAACTACACATATTATATAAATTTTAAATACATACATATTATAAATATAAACACCCATGACTGGAGTACAAACATTCGTGCTCAACAAATGAATACCCCCGCGTACCGCTGGCGCAGAAAGTAGCGTCGCTACCAACTGAGCCAAACGTGTCGTTAAAAAGATTGTGCAAATGCATATGCTTAGAAGCAGAAAGTTATATTCTCAACTATTTATGACATTAATTAGTGATTTCACAGATCTTTTTAGTAAATAGTAATATTATTATAAACTTAATTTCAGCAAAGATAAATCTTTCTTCGAAGATATTTGATATTATAGGTTAAACAAATGTAAGAGCGTTGGAATTTAAGTCACAAATAATACAAATTCGTTAAGACGGCAGCTTAATGAAGTCCCTAATTAGCTTATTTAGCGACTGTGTTTGAATAGTTTTGACTAATTAAAATTATGTCGTCAGTTAAATAGCAAATTAAGTTTTATGTCTTGTAATACTGATATCTCTTTCCATGGTTAGCTACGAGGCTTGTATTATAGACACCAGTCGCCAAATACATACTCGTATATTATACACTACATAAATATTATTTAATATGAGTTATCCATTAATAAACCCCAACGGGTTCGAACTCACGACCACCAACACAGTAGGTACTACGGGGTACAAAGAGTCACACCTATAAAAATAAACAGCTATTTCACTAACATTCATTATATTCATCAAGATTAAAATTAATTCGATATCCTATTTTGCTATTAATAGTGTTTGATTTGTACATGTATAGTCAATATATAACATAAAAATACATAAAAAAGATAAATAAGACTAGCATTAAAATTTAATATTTTTAAGCCAAAAAATCTTTTCTAGCTTCCCATTTTACAGAATATCTATACAATAAATTATAAAAATTGCCTCTGTAGCAAAATTTGGGCAAATTTATTCAAATTAACTAAGTAACTTTTGTTTCTCCACGACTCTTGCTGATCTTCAATACTACTTAAGAACTTATCTTAGTGGTAAATCTAAATTGAATCGTGAGGGATACTCACTCCATAAAATACCCCAATGCAAGTAAAGTATCGAAACGTACCATATCTTTACCCTAAGATCCTAATAAAAGATAAAGATAAGGATTTAGTCATCTGATTTATATCTACAGAGGAAAGTTTTTTTTATTTCTTTTATCTTACACTATATATTGAACTGTACATAGAAATAATATGTAATAATACTTGCGACTCACTCTCGCTTCGCTCGGGTTCGTCCCTAGGTGCTACTGCAAAATTAAGTAGCACAAAATATGGGACTTTTATACAAACTTGCTAGCCCTTAGACCTCCTTAATCCAGCCCTGTTGCAAAGTCCGTTCTTAGTTGGCATCTTCTTTGTATAAATTTCCTCCTTGCCAAATTTCATCTTTACACGCCAAGTGGTTTTCAATATTTCGTGATGAGTGAGTGACATTTCGCTTTTAGATATAATAATAATAATAAAAAAATATATAATAATAATAAGTGCGAATCATTTTCGTTTATGATTACCACTTGTCTTATGATGAAGGAAAACATCGTGAGGAAACCTGCATGCCTGAGAAAACCTAGCAAGTTTTCGAAAGACACGTGAAGTCCGCCAAAACGCACTAGAATAGCGCGGTGGACTAAGGCCTGATCCCCATCGTACTGAGGAAGGCCTGTGCCCAGCAGTGGGACGTTAAAAAGGGCTGAAGATGATGATACAGATAAATACACTAATTAGTCTATATGATTTTAGCCGTATGTGTATCAAGGCCTTTGGGGCTAAGATTAGAATTTTTATATGATTTAGGTAAAGTATACTGTCTTGCATTTTTAAGATTCTTAATAATGAGCTTTTAAATTATTAGAAGACTATGTGACTCTTGTGTGAGACATTCCGTAGTTATGAAATTATTACATTGTGTAATTTAAAAACGTATACGAAAAAAGAAATATTACTTATTACTGTAATAGAAAAACACTTTAACATCGATATAAATATCTAATAACCTAGAATAAAATCACTAAGTAGAAATAAAAGTCATATCATGTAACGCTACTGGTACAAGCGAGACCAATACAAAGCTCAGCATCCGTCCTTCATCATTTGTTACAGTCATCGCGTAAGATGAAAGCTTGATACAAAATGTAGCGCTTCACGACTCACTTGCTAATACTGATAGTATGTGTAGAGATGGAATAAAAATATTTATTAATAATTTATTTAAGTGTGCTTAATATTGTTCAGTAATTATGAGAACTCGGTTAGTTGAAATAAATAGTAATAATGTGATAGTATTTTCAACCGACTTCAAAAAGGAGGTTCTCCATACGTCTGTATTTTAAAAACAATATTATGTTTATAATGATGGTTTTCTATTTTGCAACTTATGAGTTTCAACGCTTTTTGTTCTTCCTTACTTTTTTTATTTGGGTACCATAATAGGTACATTCAAATAATGGAATTTTATCAAAATATCGTGCTGTATACTATTGCCGTATTTCCTATCCGCACTTAGCCAGCGTCATGGACTTTATGGACTATAGCACGAAACCCTAGTATTGAAAGTAGGCCCGAGCCCAGCAGTGGGACGGTCAAAAGGGCTGAAGGTTATGTAATTTCTCTTTTTTTCGACGATATAAAATTTATTAAATATATAAAAACTATCATTATTTACAATTTCAATTATAAAGATTACTTAATGAAAATAATTTGAAAATTATTATCAAATAAATTATACTTTTCAATATTTCACTGATAATATTTTTGCGGGTAGTGTCCCCGCAACTATCGCTGTCGTATCGATATCCGTTCCATTATTGTCCGGATAAAACTTAGATTTGATTCAGAAGTTGTGTGGTATAACAAAAGACTCTATTTGCTACTATATGGTTAAACTTCGCAAAGAAGCTGATCAAGTAACTTTTTAATAACTTTAACTATTTTTACTTTTGAAGTTAGTTTTTGTTTAAGAGTAAACCAAGCTGACAGTTTTATTTTATAAGTAGTTATAGCTAGAATTAAATATTTTTATATTTATTAATACTAAAGCTTTATTAGATGTTCATTTGAACGAGTTCGATTCCTGTTCTTACAGAGCCCAATGTTCATTACCCGTGTAGGTAAATATAACGGAACGAGATACAGAAAAATTTAATAGCTTTAATTACTGATCAAGCGTATACGAATAGGGAGAGCCATATATATTTTTGTGATAAGAGCCTATTTATGTCCCATAATGGCGGAAGTTTATGATGGCGATTATTATACCCAATTGAAATTTATGGCAAAAACAATGTGAATATTATTGCGATATCCTTACTCTACATGCAAACATTGTGCTAATTTAATTAATATATACTTATAATAGTGAGAAGCTAACTAAATTTATTTTGCTTTGTGATGTAACTTTGGTTTAATTGGGACCAAAATATTATAAACTTCTTAACAAGTTATAACGCCCCAGAGCGTTCATAATGCTTTCAGTAGTCAGTACTGCACCAAATCCTGATCTAATCGTGATAATCTCCCGTTCTACCGGAAGATAGGAGTCAGGGAATAGGTTGTAAGGTACCTATGTCCATACACGCTTTTTACATTTACGTTTCTAGGTTTTCTTAGTAGATGGTGAATATGACAATGGCGAAATTTTGAGGAAACAAATCCAAGGCCTTAATAGGAATATGGTTAATTTAACGGTTAATTTCAATACATTAAGATGTTAAAAATTCTTAACATTATATTTTTGATGATTTTTTTTTATTTTTATTGATACTTATGAGATATATCATTCATTTTAAGAATTACAAACATTAAGTTGAGGGATTCGCGAGAAGTCGCATAATTTCCAAACAAATAAAGTTTTATTATATGAGGTAATTTATTAAAATATATAATAATTAGCAACTGACCTTGCTGGGCTCTTGTTTTATAGTATTGATTTCTTAGCGATGATATATTTTCCTGTAATAAAACCAGCTACTAAACAAAATGTTTATTTGTCTGTCTATCTGTCTGTTTGTTTTTTTCTGAAGCGGCTCGACAGATTATGGCGGAACTTTAAGAAGTAGATATCTCGTGTTATTAGAAGTAGGTACTAAAGGCTTAGATTTTCTATACTTTAGATTTTTAAATTAGAGGTAACACTGAAGAAAAATTAAAACGTACCTATCTAGGGTATCTTTAACGTAACGAAAGCAAAGCAAGCGGGAACTGCTAGTTATAAAATAAAATATAAAACAAAAAAATAATATTCTGGCAAAATTATTTTTATAATGAGGTACCTACTTACTCGAGCTAGTAATACCTCGCTAGCAAAGTGTACATTACACAACGTGCTTTATATAACGTGTTATAAAAATAATCCAGTAAGTCCCGCCTTGTATTTATTGAAATAGACCTTATTACTTTTAGTAATACAAAACATATTTTACAAACATTGTTAGGGATTTCGTTCTGTCGCACCAGAGGGAAAAATGGAATAAAGCCTTTTTTATTTAAACTTTAGGTTTTTTATCGCACTTTTGGGGACAATGTCGCGACTTCCCTCAGGAAATAACAATCAATCAATATTCGTTTGGTTTTTCATTTGTTTCTTATGTAATTTGACTATATATGTACATCACTACATAGTATAAAACAAATCATAGTCGAGAAAAATATCATAGTCGAGAGGGAGCTACTGTTGTGTTAACACGTAAAAGAGGAGCTCCGTAAATAAAAATTTGTTTTCACGGTTAAAAGTGCATAAAATTGTATCAGTAATTTTTAAATACATATCGTCTTGGTTACTTAGTATTTGTAAAAGTGGAGTGTGTGCCTAAAAACTCTGGAATTAGTTATTAAAGAGAAATAATCATGACTGTGCAAACACTTCGTGGACTGCGTTACAAAATGATAATAAGTTTGTTGTGCTAATTCAAACAATAATAATAGTGTGAACAATAGTGATTTTAGCAAATATTAGCGTACATAATAACAAAATTTGATGTAAAAAGTGAGACACTGTGTTGCATGTGGGTGTTATACTAAAATAAATTCACTACATACCGACTACTAACACTCGAAAGGATTAAGTAGTTGTACATAAGACTCAATAATTCGCTAGTTGACTCTAAGAAAGCTTTGGCTCAGAGGTCGGACGAGTGAATCTAAAGCGAGTGTAACAGCGCGACCCGAGTTCAAATCCCAGTTTCTGCACGACATTTATTTTCATTTTAAAAATTTAATTTGTTAATAGATATTAACATAAAACTTGTTAAAATGTCCAATACCTCCTCAAATAGTGTATGTGCAGGATGCAAAACTACGTTACCAAAAAAGGAATTTCTTACTTGCAGTAATTGCAAAGCGAAATACGATACCGAATGTGGCAATATACCTCTAAAGCAGTTTCATCAAATGGACTTACACTTAAAAAATAACTGGAAGTGTCCTGAGTGTTTGAATAAGCAACCAAAACTAGGTAACATACATACACCTGTTAGGCCAGTCACCGCTTTAGACGATTGTAGCAAGTCCTCTACTGATAGTATGGAAGTATCCTATGTTACGAAACGTAAAAAAATCTGTCAATCACCACAACGCTCTAATTCTCAATACAAAGTTGACAACATAGACTTCACAGAATGCAAACTACGTAACATTATACAGCAAGAGTTAGCTACAACAATCAAGAATTTAGTAACATCGCAGCTTAATACTATGAATGATCAAATGAAAGGTTTTTGTGAATCACTGAACTTTATTAATGAGCAGTACGAACAAATGAAAGCAAAACTTGAAGAAAAATCAAACACTGTTGACCAATTAAAACGTGAAAATGAAAATCTTAAAGCCTGTGTAAAAGACCTTACGTCCCGATTAAATACTGTTGAAGTGCACATGAGGGAGAACAACATCGAAATAAACGGTATACCTGAAAATAAAAGCGAAAATTTAGCAAATGTAATTGTTCAATTAGGTAATATTATTGCAAATCCTTTGAAAGAAGATGACATACAACATGTCACTAGAGTTGCGCAAATTATTAGGAATACCGAGAAACCACGATCCGTCATCGTCAAACTGCGAAGTGCAAGGCATCGTGATGCTGTTCTCACGGCAGTTGCACAATTCAACAAAAAAAATCCTAATGATAAACTAAATTCACATCACCTTGGTATTGGAGGGACTAGTAAACCTATATATATATATATATCGGAACATCTATCACCGGCGAATAAAGCACTTCACGCGGCAACACGTATAAAAGCAAAAGAAATGAAATACCGCTTCACTTGGATAAGGAATGGAAAAATTTTCGTAAGGAAGGATGAATTTAGTCAAGCTAAACTAATCAAAAATGAAGACTGTCTTAGACTTATTAACTAATCATTATCATTATTCATACAAATGTTATGGGTGTTAATTGATACAATGTTGGATATCTATTATCAAAACGTAAGAGGATTAAGAACAAAAACGAATGATGTACTGAAAAATGTCCTGAATTCTGATTATAAAGTTATAGCGTTCACTGAAACCTGGCTTAACTCCTCCATTTCTAGCAACGAGCTATTTGATTCGCGTTACATAGTATATAGAAAGGATCGTATTTGTTCTAAAAACTCAAAAAAAGATGGAGGTGGTATATTAATAGCTGTATCTAAAGACATTTCTTCGTGTCGAATATCTCACTGGGACACTGATGATGAAAACATGTGGATTATATTAGACGTAAATAGTGCTCAGTTAGTTAAAAAAATTGCTCTTTGTGTTGTCTATCTACCACCTCCAGTTAAAGTTGAAAATGCTCGTAATTTTTTTGAGAATATAGATGTTGTTACTAATCAAATTGATGATGTGATAGTAATAGGTGATTTTAATATGGGTTTTATTGAATGGAATGTAGCTGATAATTGTCCGTATATGGTTCCGTCAAATTATCATAACACACTCGGTTACTCTTTGATTGATTTAATGTCTGCTAACGATTTGCACCAGTTCAATAATATTAAAAATTGTGATGACAAACTTTTAGACCTGGTAATTACCAATATATCAAATGTAACGGTCGCTAAGCCTCTTGATTTGTTAAGCAGACTGGATTTATATCATCCAAATCTGTTAATAAGAGTCTCGTACCCAAATTTATCTTACCATCGACCCAAAGTCTGCGTAAGACATAGTTTTTATAAGGCTGACTATACAGAAATTGTTAATGAATTGAATAATATAGATTGGCATCACAAATTTTCTAATTGTATAAATGTCAATGCCATGATTGAGATCCTTTATACAACATTGTATGACATAATAAAACGATTGGTACCTAAGCGAAAATTACCAAGTTCTAGGTATCCACATTGGTTCAAACACAACCTTACTAAATTACTTAAGGAGAAAGAGAAACTCCGTATCCAATATCGTAAATATGGTAATCCTAGGGATAAATTAGAGTTTCAAATGTTGCGTAGTCGCTGCCATAAATTGTTTGATAGTTGCTATAATAACCATATAAAAAATATCGAATATAATATCTCCAGGAACCCGACGTCGTTTTGGAAATACTATAAAAGCAAACGTAACATAAACTTTTTACCTACATCGATGTCATTAGATAGTTTTAGCACTAATTCAGGAAAAGAAATATCTAATCTTTTTGCTACCCATTTTTCTTCTGTCTATCGTACTGAAACTACACAAACACACGCAATAACTCCAAATAATTTACACGACAGTACACATACATTTAACTCGCACAATATTACAACTTTAAATAAAATAATATTTTCTGAAGCAGAAGTTTTAAAAAAGATTAAATCTTTAGACCCCCAAAAAAGTGCTGGTCCAGACGGAATTCCTCCTATTTTTATTAAAAGATGCAGCTCTGCTTTGGCGTTTCCTTTGACAGTAATTTTTAATAGTTCTATGAATAGTGGAATTTTCCCCCAGGAATGGAAAAAAGCACGAATAGTACCTGTTTACAAGAAAGGCGATCGAGCGGACATTAAGAACTACCGTCCAATCTCAATTCTTTCATGTTTTTCTAAACTGTTTGAGAGTCTTGTGTGTCCATTACTTAGTAATCACTTTAAAAACATCATCACACATTCGCAACACGGTTTCAGACACGGATTATCAGTTCAAACTAATTTAACTGTGTTTACGTCAGATTTGGCATTAGCGATGGACAGGGGAGACCAAATAGATGCTATATATACTGATTTCAGCAGCGCATTTGACAAAGTAAACCATCAAATACTTCTAGAAAAATTACATCAGTTTGGGCTTGGAACTACTCTAATTAGATGGTTTCAGTCATATTTAACAAAAAGACCACTTACAGTAGCCGTAACTGGCTTTGAATCAGAGATGTACTTTGCTGAAAGTGGAGTTCCACAGGGCTCCCATTTGGGCCCTCTGTTGTTCCTAGTTTTTATCAACGATATTACTAGCAAGATCAAGCATTCTAAGTGTTCATTATTTGCAGACGACCTCAAATTATACAAAACAGTTAAATCTAATTCAGATGTAGACCTAATGCAATATGACCTTAATGCCATTGTTGAATGGTGTCATTTTAACGGTATGACTCTTAACGTGGCCAAATGTTTCCATATAAAATTTACCCGGAAAAAAAAACCGCTTGTCTCTACTTACTCAATTGGAAATATCGTATTACAAGAAGTATCGCAAATTAAAGACTTAGGAGTCACAATTGACGGGCGCTTAACGTTTTCAACGCATATCGACAATATAGTTGTTAAAGCTGCGCAAAATCTTGGTTTTATCAAGCGTAATACACAAGGATTTTCACGTAAAACTAAATTAATCTTATTCAATTCACTAGTGCGTAGCTGTCTTGAGTATGCTAGTATAATCTGGAACCCACTGTATAGCGTACACTCCCAACGTATTGAAAGTATTCAGCGTAATTTTACGAAACATCTTGCGTTTTACGAAAAGGATTTCTCGCATAGGCAACTATACAAAGAACGTTTGGCAAAATTTAACATGATTTCTCTTCGGTGTAGGCGCGAAATTTTAGAACTAAGTTTCCTACACAAAATTATAAATAATAATGTAACTAATTCAGAATTAACCGAAAGGATACTAATATCAGTCCCTTCTAGGATACACAGAAGTTCCCATATTCATAATATATTTCACACTCCTTGCGTGAAGACTAATATTGGCAAGCAAGCCCCCTTGGTGCGGTTGTGTAATAGATATAATGATATTCTTAGATCAATACCTGGCATTGACATTTTTTATGACTCTTACCCAATTTTTAGAAATAAGATATTTAATTATTATAATATTAATGAACATTAGCGTTATTTTTCTTAATAAATTATTGTAATTTTTCTTTGATAATAACTATTCCTTTTTAAAATGACATTATTTAGAATATTTAGATTCATTTTCTTTTAATTTCTTTTAATTTTTTGTACTTTTAATTCTGGAATATTGAAATGCTATGTACACTTTTTATTGACATGCATATAAGACATTATTATTTTTGTATAATTAATTAGAAAATGATGTATATGTTTGTTGTTAGTGTGCTTTTACAAATAAATAAATAAATAAAACAAAGTCGCTTTTTCTGTCCCTATCCCAATGTACGCTTAAATTTTTAAAACTACGCAACGGATTTTGATCGTTTTTTTTAATAGATAGAGTGATTCAAGAGGAAGGTTTATATGCATAACTAGCGGATCCCGCGGCTTTGCCTGTGCTAAATATAGGGAAGAGCCCGAGCGAAGCGAGGACGAGTCGCTAGTGTTAATATACATGTAACTGAAAATGATCGTGGAACGGCAATTTTTTTCATTGTTCCACCTGCAGCTGCACTTGATAGCAGGTTTGAATCTTGTACATAGTCAAGATATGTATTGGACCTAACTTTATTTTCTTCATATATAAACTGAAACATAGTTTGGCATTTTCAACTGAAATCTGTGTAATATAAAAATAGCCTAAAAATCGAGAAATGCTTGTGTTACTTGCAAGAGCTATAAATTTAAATAACTGTAAATAAATAAATAAATATAAATATGTTGGGACATTTTACACACAGCACTATCTAGTTCCACGGTAAGGTACGAGCCTTGTGTTATGGATACTAGATGGTTGATATACTACACATATATAAGTTTAAATACATACATATTATAAATATAAACACCCATGACTGGAGTACAAACATTCGTGCTCAACAAATGTATGCCCCCAGCGGGACTCGAACCCGCGACCGCTGGCGCAGCAAGTAGGGTCACTACAAACTGCGCCACGCGCGTCGTCAATAAATATAACAGGTATAATAAAAATTAATAGATTAATAGATTTTCATTATAATTTATGTACAACGTTACAGGGGTAAGTGAAATTTCTTGAATCTTTTGATAAGGCTTCTATTGCGCCCCAAACATGCAACCCCAATTTTGTTATAAGTAATGTATATTATTATAAGTAATGGGGATGCGATAATATGTTATATGCGTAATTTATATTGGGTTAGTTAAATATTTTGACTAGTACTGCTATTTAGTGCATAAAATAGAATAAGCATAAAAATATGTACAAAATAATATAATACCCCAAAAGGAAAGTAATTTTTCGTGAAATGAGAGGTGTTTCTATCTTTTATAGATAAAATATTATGTTCACACATGACACAACTAACGTTTATAGTAGTTCGGTTGTTACCTACATTATTTGTTCAATCTTTCATCCAAATAAAAAATAATAACACAATGTACCTACATATGTATACAGTAATTCTAATTACTTTGCTTTTACAATTTTGCTAACAAAATGCGTCATAAATAAAAAGGCTGTTGCTAGTCGTCTGCTAGTTGGACGAGTTAAATAATTTAGTCGTCCAACAATTGTTGGACGACTAAATTATTTTAATGGCTGTTGCTAGTCATCCGATAATTGTATTAATAAAAAATATATTATTCGTCCGACTATTGTCGGTTTGTACGAATATATATCACTTCTTTGATTTCTAATATAAAATAAGCGATTTTTTATGTGCAGGATATACCTATGCCAAAAATAAAAAAAAATAACCCTAACCTACCGAGCTGTTAATTTATTATTAAGATCCCGCCCACTTTTAATAAGTCCAAGAGTTTTTACATGTAAGAGAGCTGGCTCTATAGAGTCGTCCTATGAAATTTACGTTACTAACACTCCCTGAGAGTATGTGCCTACATCGAAACAATGTACAAGAAAATGGTATTTTGTAAAAAGTTCTATAGAAACGTCCGCAATTGCATTCACGAGTATGTTAAAACTTAAAAAACAAATTGATTTCTCTTTGAGCCATTTAAGAAGCAAAAAAGTCTCAGTCGCGATATATCAAACACCAATTGTCGGACGAATAATATTTAATTTATTCGTCCGCTTATCGGATGAATAGACACTTCGAAATAAAAAAGGATTAAGAGGATCTAAAATTGAATTGAACAAAAAAACGACCCATATAAAAGCGGTGAGAACACGATACAGTACTCCAGCATAAAAACAAGAAATTTATTAGGTACGTTATTTTTGGTAAATTAATCTCTGGACCATATTTGACGACACGTTCACAGTTCAGTTGGTAGTAACCATACTATCTGCGCCTGCGGTCGCTGGTTCGAGTCCCGCTGGGGGCATTCATTTGTTGAGCACGAATGTTTGTACTCTAGTCATGAGTGTTCATATTTAAAATTTATATATGTATTATGTATAGTATATCAACTATTGGGTATCCGTAACACAAGCCTCGTAGCTTACCACGAAGATATAGGGGAAGAATGGCGTTCACTTAAGAAAAACATGCTGTATTTTCTAAATTATTTATTATATATCAAAATTAAGGTAAATAACAAAGTCTTTAACTATCGAGTAATTAAGATTTTAACAACAAAAGCATTTATCTTTGAACTACTAGTAGTAATAAAAAAATATTAAAAAAACATGTTTGAGCGGCATTGCCTCTGACTATGGGTAATGCCGCTCAATGTATGGGGTAATGACGCTCAAACATGTTTTTTGGAATATAACAACTAAAATACATTTTAATTAAAGAAATATTAATGAGATGAACCTACTACAATGAAAGTAAAGTCTACAATAACAAATTAGCATCAATTATCCCCAATTGGTCGTAAGATAAGCGTTTTTCAATTTAACAAATATAGTGAAGTCTTCGATGTCAAATCAACTTCAATTATTATAATATAATATAAAATTATTATTATTATAAGGAGGTAAGACAACTTAGAAATAGTAATATTTTATTTTTGGTCACATAAATGACAGATGTATTCATCTGGCAATTCCCATCCTGAACATATAGCATGAGCCCATACTCCGCAGATGGTGCACCGACACCATAACTCGTTATGTTTTCCAAATTCTTTGCAAATAGTGCATTTGTTATAACTTTCGTCATCCACATTTATATCGTCATCACTGTCATCGTCGCAAAGATGCTCTTCATCATCACTCTATGAAGAACTTTCTTTTGTTAGATATTTGTTTCATATGTTTGTTCTTGTTGAACTTTTTTTGGTCTTATCGAGTTTCGCGACTTTTTCTTTTTATCATCCTCTAAAATAATTTTCATAGGAGTCGCAGTTAATATTAGCTTTCTTTGACGTGGTTTATAAAATGGTTCAATTGTTGGTGCCGTCGCTATAGCAGCAAAGGATACCGGAGTTCTTCATTATTGAACTAGCTTTTGGTTGCGTGCTTGTGCACGTGCCAAAACAGATGCAGAGGAATTGTCCTCATTTGATGGACTTGCCAAAGGAGATGTATGTCCTGAAATTATGGCCGTACCATCAGACTGCGCATATTCGAAATTCTGGACATTTGGGCCTTGGTTTTGAGGAGTTTTAGCAGATTGAAGGTTAGAAGGAAGGAATTTCTTCGGTCCAAGCCGCTTTAGCGGTGGTCCTTTGACGATTTCTTGGCATATCTACAATAAAAAAAAAATAAGTCACTAAGGGGTAATTGCGCTCAGATGAGCGGTATTACCCCAAACGCTCGTTTTGTAATTGAATTGAAATTAAAAAAAAATCATACACAATTGTTGAAAACTTATTGCATTATTACAAAATAGAATAGTTTTATTGTCAGAAGAAAAAATAATAGTTAAAAAAGCATTAAAATTTAGGACTTACCGTCAAGAAACTCATAACCAAAAGTTAGATCAGTTCGGGCGGAAACAAAGAAAAGCACTTCACGGTCACATGACGCGAGCTGACTGTATGTTTGTATCGCTGTCTGTAAGAGACCCCCTCCCCTCACAATTCACGCGATGTGGTGTGTTGCTACGTATCATGTTTACAGTGTTACAGAGGTGAGCGCCATTACCCAGTGAGCGTTATTCCCCCTTCTTCCCTACTAGATGGCGCTATTGTAATAATGTCCCAACATATTTATATTTCACTTTGTGTGTATATAAAGTATGTAAGTATTTAACCGTTTTTAACGTAATACTACTGCTGGGCACGCGTAATATTTCACTTGAATATGAGTTAATTGCAAGTTTATATATTAAATAAATCGCAACACAAAGCATTGTTATTCCAATTTATTTGTATACTATCGTGTTTGATACAAAATAAATCCTAAGCAAATAGGTCAAGTACAACCTTTTCTAGGCGAGATAGAGTCATAATATAATGCCACCATCACTATAAAAGAGCTATAATAATATTACATTGTGGAAATTGCACTGAGGCGTCAATCGTAAAAATAATGAGTTTGGTTATGTCTCACCCTTGCTAGTAACCTTTCCATAACCTGGATCCAGTGATTGAGTATTCATTTTTAGAACTAGCATTTTCCACGGCTGATGCCTGGCTTTAAAGACGGGAAGCCAAAATGTAAAGAGATTTAATATTAAATTAATAAAGAATACGTTTAAATTGTTACTATAGGTTTTTTCAGAAATGAAATATTTTCCTGCACTAAAAAGTTATCCAGTAGGTATATGTATAAGTAAGTCGTATATGTTGGCCCGGATAACTAGCTATCTTCATACCTTTATTTTTGTCTTTTTTAGTATAATCTAGTGGTTTCCTCGCAGTTATAAGCAGACATAAAAAATTCTCAAAACTATAAATTCGGCCTCTCTATCAATAATAATAGCTACTTGTAGGTATTTCATTTCGATTTTCCAAAAAAATATTCAATGTACATATGCGACTAAGGATTTAACTATATTATATATAGACGCCATTAATAAAGCATAAAAAATCTATTTACTTACATCTTAGACATAAAATTTCATTACAATAAAATTCTTTTAACAAAAAGACTATTCAATTTCTCTCAATTAATTCGTTTGAAAAAGAAGACAAATAATAAATATGTCCAAAAAGTATTACTTTTGAGACAAAGACAAATTTTTAAAAAGCAAAAACCCCTTTGTTGGTACGAGCGTAAGATAAAGTTATATTTTCCCTTGAATAATAAAAACTTTTTGCCTTTACTTAAGTTCAAGGGCCCCGACCTTAATGTTAAAGTCGCGATACAAAATTTAATTCTCATTTTTATAGTGACTGGTGTTCATTTTGCTCCTTTTAAACTTTACAAATTTAAACTTAATATTTGTACATACGACTAGGCCTTTTGTTGGGTTTGCTTGCGTATACGAATTTATTTTATTTTGAATTAGCCTTTGCTCGTGGTTCTTTTTGTGTATATTTTTTACTTGTTCAGAGTTATATCAAATAGGGCATATCGTACATTAAATGGAATATTCAAAAAGATTTTTTCACGTCCAAGAGATACTTCCATAGATTTATCCTAAATTTATTATCGCTATTGCATAATTTTACTTAACACCGTAGAAAAAATATATTTTTCTTAAAGATTGGGAAACTTTGAACTTCAACATTCTTTACTCAATTAAGTAGCGTACAAAATTGCTAACAACATTACTCGAGTACACTGTTAGCTTAAGCAATTTACAAAACTGGAGCTAGTTTACATTATTCGGGTGCTCCATTTTAATAAAAACAGCTGCGAAATAAAATTCATTCATTCATAACACGAAGCCACAAGTCACTCACAAAGAATTTCAGGTTATTTTTCTCATTTCAAATTCTCGGTAGACGACTAGAATCGTAAAAAGAGGATTATACTCGGTTCTCGCGTGGCGGATAGAATTCGTGAGATAGAGCCGAGTTCGCAATATGCTTGCTTTATTTACTCGTAGCCACTAAGCTGCATATAATGAAAACGCACTGTCGTGTTGGGCGTCAGGCGTCAAGTAAAAATTGAGCAGCTACACTGAAAGGTCTTGGTACTTGTTTATTTAATTATCAATTAATATTTAATTTTATTGGTAACTATGACAATTAATCAAGCTTCACTTATCTTACAATATTGTCTTAGTTTACTACTTCTAGTACCTACACATATTTCCAAAGTTAATATAATAATCGGGTGAACGTATAAGAATAAGTGGAATATATCAAAATAAAAGAAACACAGGGTTTTATTTATTCCGCATTTTATTTGGAATAAACACAATCCTTATGGGATATGTATTTTTCTATTTATCAGAGCTTCTCTTTCTTTCCTGAAACCTATCATGTAGCGACCTGTAATATATTTGGAGTGACATTTTAATTGTTATTATGAGTGAATAGTTTGAACGAACACGTACCAAGAATTATAAAAGTATCATTTTAAAGATGTTTTAAAGAATATTTTATAATAATTAAATATAATATTATGTTGATATCTTTGAAAGTACTTAATTACAAATTTAGTATGTCTTAGTAGAATAATGGTTTATCCGTAACTTTCAGAGCAAATAAAAAGGAAATAGAGAGTTTTTCATAATATCCAGAACCCTTTTTTTACTGATACTGATACTTTACTCGGTCAGAATAAAGCAGAACCTAAAACTGAGTAATGAGTATACCATTAAAATCATGAGTTACCTAAAGTGACCTACATCCCTACTAAGTATACAACATTTAAATATGACGTCATATAAAGCATGATGATGGATTTAGCTTTTCAGGTACATAAAAGTACTTACATAATAGACCTCCTGATTAGAGATATTATGGGAGCGATTTTTCAGCACTCGGTTCTATTCTGCAAATCTAAATTGCATGGATGGCGGAGAAAAGATATGCATAAATCCTTTTAGTTTTCCTAAATAAAAAAGGTAAACATAAGAATTATCGTAGTGTATCTTTTGTTAATTTTTAAAAATCTATAAATATATTGAATTGTCATTTCAACGGAATAAATATAATAATTATTTTTGCGTAAAAGTTGAAATCAACAAACATACTTTAGCATTTACGATACTTGTATTAATTAAAAATATCACATGCAGCTGTTTATTAAATATTTTTTTATTGTTTTCAACAGCCCGTCAGAACTAAATTAAATTTTATATCCAGTTTATACTTTACGTGATTGCAATTATGACAAATTCAGTTAGCAATTTATGTTTTTTTCGTGTCATATTTTCATCACCCTTCTTTTTCATAACAATATTATTTCGCTGAGAAATATTTAATATGATTTTACTATATTATTCGAAATTAAATATGTTTCTTTATATTTACATTATTTATATTATGTTCTTTCGAAATTACACGACACTAAAGTACTAGTATATAACATTCCTGTTTACCAATTAAATCTATACTAATAGATATGGATGGATATGGATGTATGGATGTATGGATGTATGGATGTTTGTTACTCTTTCACGTAATAACTACTGAATGGATTTTAATGAAACTTTACAATAATATAGCTTATACATCAGAATATCACATAGGCTACAATTTATAAAGATATTGTGTGAATTGTCCAAAATATGACGATAAGTATCAAGTAAGTAGGAAAAAATCTACCATCTGCAAGCTATTCTGGCGTGCGCTGCCAAAACCGCTAGAGTTATACATATGTAATGTATGATGGAAATGTTTATCTTAACAAGCGACTCACCCTCACTTCGCTCGGGATCGTCCCTAGATTTAGCGCGAGCGAAGCCGCGGGTTCCACTAGTGTCCCATATTTGTTGACTTATGAAGTTATTCCGAACCTAATATACATTGTTATTGACGTTAATATATTACTGTATATAAACTAAATTAACAATTATTACTATGTTATTAAGGTCTACAATTGAAAGCGCGTTACAGTATGTAATATATTAAATTTGCTTCGCAATTGTGCGTGTTGATTGTTTGGCTAAGTAATTGTAGTAAATGCATAATTCTCATCCTCATTTGAACTAAAACTTGTTAGTGGCATTTGCAATATAAATTATAACAATAATATAATGGATTTAACTTCATAAATAATGTCCTGCTGAAATTATCTATCTATAGTATGTAAGTTAATATTAATGATAAACCTTTTAAAGTTTTTGCTTAATTTGCAATTTAAACTTTCTAAACACTTAGTGCGTAACTCAACATGTAACTATCCCCAAGCTGAGCATTTTGTGGTACACTTTACTGAAAAATTATCACGCCTATGGATTTATGCTTTAACAGTAATTTAACTTCATATTTAGATCTTCATATCTGTGTTAACTGTAAAAAATATAATCTTATAACTATTAAAAATGAACATATTCTTAACTGTCTTAAAATTATCGAAGTGTCTATTCATCCGATAAGCGGACGAATAAATTAAATATTATTCGTCCGACAATTGGTGTTTGATATATCGCGACTGAGACTTTTTTGCTTCTTAAATGGCTCAAAGAGAAATCAATTTGTTTTTTAAGTTTTAACATACTCGTGAATGCAATTGCGGACGTTTCTGTAGTACTTTTTAAAAAATACCATTTTCTTGTACATTGTTTTGATGTAGGTACATACTCTCAGGGAGTGTTAGTAACGTAAATTTCATAGGACGACTCTATAGAGCCAGCTCTTTTACATATAAAAATTCTTGGACTTATTAAAAGTGGGTGGGATCTAAATAATAAATTATCAGCTCGGTAGGTTAGGGTTATTTTTTTTTATTTTTGGCATAGGTATATCCTGCACATAAAAATCGCTTATTTTATATTAGAAATCAAAGAAGTGATAGATATTCGTACAAACCGACAATAGTCGGACGAATAATATATTTTTTATTAATACGATTATCGGATGACTAGCAACAGCCTTTAAAATAATTTAGTCATCCAACAATTGTTGGACGACTAAATTATTTTACTCGTCAAACTAGCAGACGACTAGCATCAGCCTAAAATTATTACCCGTTAGAAAAACTAGACGACCACAAAGCTCATTTTTTTGCTAATATTACATAATATCTTACAACTCAATAGAAGTATAAAATAACTCATTAAGAAGCTATCTATTATTATCTTCAAATATCAAATCCATCTGCCCGCTGTACACGCCAGTCTAACGTTGCTTATCCGTACACGTCTTGTCACCCGTCACGCGATCTCTCCCCAGTTCGGGAATCCTGCCGCTTTTCCCGTTTCTATTCAAAATCTTCCTTACATACTTCCTAATTGAATTAAACGATATTGCAATACGACTTGAATATTAATACAAATACGATAATTTAACAATTGCTTTTATTTTTAGTTGCTTAAAACTGAACACGTAATATTCTACTCTATACAATTTTAAAATAGTTATAAAATGAAATTTTGCATGAAGTAGTTATTTTTTTTCATTAATAAGAATATGATTTTAGTTAACTAAAAGTGAGTTAACGTTTATTTTTTAATTTCCTTCTTTAAACGATTAATAATTTTGTATTTCTAAAACAGCTGGTATAAGTAATTTTACCTGTCTAGATCACTTGTATTGTTATAGCTGGTTATCGCGATTTTTATGAACCTATACAATCAAATTAAACTTAACTGAAAATATACATACATACTATACTATGTGTTTGCTACTACTATAGTATTACTATTCATGAAACTTTTATATGCCAACCTATATACATATATCATCATATCACATAATATTATGTACAGCACTAGAGTGAGTGGCAATACGATTTTATGCTAGTCAGTAAATCGCTTGTTCTTATTTCGTAAGACAGCTTGGAGCAACTATTTCGGGGTATCGACTCATATCTGTAGCTATAAAAATGTTTTATGTTAGTGGCTAATAAATGACATCAGCAAATTCAGTAAGACAATATGAGAGGCGCTCTATGCATCCGTTTCCTTCTTTTATTTCCTCCCCTCACAATCATTGTTTCGCTTGAAATCGAGGGCGCCAAGTCGTCGCGATCGCATTGGCAGACGCTTTCTATAACATTCCCTTGTTTTTGTTAAGATTTGCCTCTGTTTATACCGAAAATGTATTCTTAATTCAATTGGGCCACCTAAACAACTATAGAACGTTTAAAACTGTTACTATTATTCGGTACAACGCAATCAGTGTCGTGCAAACTTTTCATCCATCTCCGTGACTGTGCTCGATTGTTTCTCGGCGATGTTTCAAATCTCCCCATTGTTTGAATTTTCCTTTGTGAGCTCACGCGAGATTGGTTTTACTCTTTTACGCCACCTAAAGTTATTGTTCTAAGGCCACATACCATTACTCAAAGTTATATATCACACTAATGCAAGCACTTACTACGATGGGGTGGACCTAAGTGTTTTCCGTCAAATCGATTCTCGTGCTGACTGTCATAATGTTGTGTGAAGTTTTCATTAAAGTATAATAGATTTTTCGATTCTTATATACTCGACACTCGTATCTTACATAGTAACTAAGTCTCGAGTTTGTACGATTAGATCTTTTGAACTACGTAACGGATTTTAATGCGGTTTTCATTATTATATTATATATATTATATATTTTTGATAGTGATTGAAGTAGAAAAAGTCTTATTAAATATTTCATTCCCGTGAAATCTATAGGTAATACTTTAAAACATGTTTATTAAATATATCTTTATTTGATATTATGCCAAAATCTAGCAGTAAGTGCTAAATGCTATTATAAGAAACGTTACATTATTAAAATAAAAAAAAATACTTTAGTGAAATTATATTTATTTCTACTCCTACAGTTTTTAATAGTTTTAAGTAACATTAAAATAAAATAATTATATATGTGATACATTATACCATTTCATGAATATAACTATTCATTTTATGTTTCCATATACTTTTTATACCTGAGTAATAAAAACTTTTTCTTCGTTTTCGTGCAAAAGCACGTATCAAATAATTTGAGTTTAATATTCCTTTTAGTCATAAAAATTCATCACATGGAATCTAAGAAAGAAAATATCTCTAATTTCTTCCCCGATGTTTGCTCACGGTGGTTAAGCTGCATCTAATGAAATCCCCTGTCAGTTTATCTTTGCACTATTATACTAAATCTAACTCATCTTGATATTTGCTAATAATACATTAAGAAATAAAATGGGAAATTGTGAATCAAAATTTCTACCAGCTTAAAACATCGAGGAGAGTTGCTTGAAAAGTAACTTAGAAAACCATTTTTACTTTTTTTACTCGAAGATGTTAATGAAGAAAAGCTTTTAAACTATCTAAGTAGTTTTAGTATTTTAACAGCTCTTAACTTTACAGAAGTTTTATACAATAATATTATAAACATTATAGTAAAAAAAGGCTCTAAATGAGTTGGTCTTAGTATATTTCATTGATAGGAACATGTAGATTTGAGTAGGTATTTGGTTCTATATTTGGTTTCAGTTCACTTGCAAAGTGTTATTCCGATCACGAACGTAAGAATCTCGTTTATTGAAAACAATATCGAATAATAATGCATATGTCAACTACGAGTACTTATTATTTAACTTTAATTATACAATCTATACAGATCATATTTATTGCGACTTGACATGACAAAATTACAGAATAGAAAATAAAGGCAAGTATTTTAATATCTTTTTCTAGTTTCAAACGACAAAGAAATAAATTACTCAAACATTTTGACATTACAATGATTCAAACGTTTCTAACAGACTCAAGTTATTTATTGTGAATGTAATGTAGAGTAATATGGAATCAGTCTTACAAAATTTGTTATAATATACTTATTCAAAAGAAAGTTATTTGAGTTTTTAATTATGAATGTTACTTGTAAAAGTCGTTTTATTTTATATTTTTATATAGAGTATAGGATAATGCCCTGACTTCACTTCTTTTGATTAAATTAAATTAATTTCATTTTTAAATCAGGATAAAATCTGTCTTATATAACTTTACTACCTATAGAATATATACTTCTAAGTACAATGTATCTTTTCCATCTAAGCATTCATCAATGCTCTTCGATTCGTATGAAATTATCGAACACTACTCACTATCCTCTACTATCTTTGTGGACCCCACCGAACAATGGGACGTTTCAACCTAGTGGACATCTAACGCTTGACCAATTTTCTTTTGTGAATGCCTACGATTGACGAATAGAGGTATTCAGAAGGTTTTGATTGAGCCACTTTTTGGGAAATGCATTGATTTCACACACTTCACTGAACATTAGGGGAAGTGTTGTAAGGTTTGTATATTGTATGATATATAGATGGGGTTCTTTTATACTAGTGGCTTGCAGACGCTTTTATGTCCATCTTAGAATATAAAATTTATTATAAGCTAAAATTTTCTTCAAGTTTTAATACGTTACGGGGCTACACAATATTTTTATCGATATAAATCACGAGTGTGTTTAGAAATACCGGAATACAACACAACATTTAGAATAATCTTGAATATAGTTCATCTTGACAAAGTTCTATACTAAAGGTAGATTTAATGACTAACTTCACACTGTAGCCTAGATCTGAAAAAAATATACTATATTTTCATTTTTCATAACGCTCCAAAAGAAACTTAACTTTAATAAATGATGTAATATTTGTTTTTGTTCTCACGTTTGCACAAATATTGAAATTGTGTTCTGAATCCAGAAATTGTAATAAGTTAAGGTCACATGTATGTTTTAGTGAAGGCCTACATTAAATCAAGATTTGTTAAATGATTTTTATAGAAACTGTTAAATTTTAATTACAAAATCTTTGGTATTATAATAAATATGGACTAAAAGGGTAAATGGATAAATATTAAACAAATTGAGTTAAATATGTAGTACAAGGAAGGAAGTCTAATTTTCCAGTAATGTAAGCTTGTATATTTACTTTCATGGCTTTGTTCTTCTACCCGCGAATTAAGCGCGATACACCAAATGATTTATACTACGCTCATCCTCGTTTATTTACGACCCGTTCCGTAGAATAATTACATGGCCGTATAAATGCTTGTAAATGTAAAAAGGGATTACCCTATACAATTGTGGTTGCTAATTGCAAGGAGAATGAAAGCGCCTCGCAAACTTAATTTAGGACTTGAGGAGAATAAAGATGTTTATTTAATTTAGCTTTTTATTATATCTTCATACTTGTACATAGTGAAAAGGACACATATTTTCTACAACTGTATTTACATTTGCTAGTTAAGAAATATGCGTGTTTGCAATTTGCTCTAAAACATGTATTATATACTTAACTAGCGACTCGCCCTCGCTTCGCTCGTGCTCTTCCCTAGCTTTAGCACAGGCAAAGCCGCGGGTTCCGCTAGTTATGCATATAAACCTTCCTCTTGAATCACTCTATCTATTAAAAAAAACCGCATCAAAATCCGTTGCGTAGTTTTAAAGATTTAAGCATACAATATAGGGATATAGGGACAGAGAAAGCTACTTTGTTTTATACTATGTAGTGACTAGCGCCTCACCCTAGATCTGCTCGGGTCCGGTCCTAAATACTTTTAAAGGTTAGAATAGATTTCTGATACATGTATATTTTTCTACAGTAAAAAGTATTCTATATGCTACCTCAATAACCAGCTATTATCATACTAAAATTCATCAAAATCTTTTACACACACATTTTTTGTTACAGGCACACAAACAGACACAAATTCTATAAACTATAGAATCGGCTTCCGCAAAGATAATAATGACTATTTCAATAATATATGCATAAATACAATATTATAATACTACCGTTACTCACGGCTCTGACTACTTCAATTTGTTACTTACAATAGCCTTAACACCCTTTAAGTCCTTTTGCAAAATCCGATTTACCAAATTCAATTTCTTAAGTCAGTCATTGAGTTTAATAAGTGAAATAAAATAACAGTGAATACTTCAGTTATTTATCTATGAATCCGTAGGTATATGTATTAACATGTAGAAGCGCCGTAATATTCTTTGTTATTAATAAATAACAAAAAATATTACGGCGCTTCGTATAACTCGTACGTTTTTTATAATAACAGCACACAGATTGGGGAGCGGGCTGCAGAAAGGAATATTTTGTTTACTTTACTGGTAAGAGATGTAATTTTAAAATAACTAGGTGTACAACCTAGCTCCGCTTGCTTGCTTGGGTTCGTCGTCCCTGGGTACGTTTTAACGGTTATTTTATATTTCTCTGAGATGTTTTCTCATAATAAAAATATCGTCGAAAATCGATTTTATAGATCAAATATGCGTAATTCAATTTTAGTCCGAATCCATATAAATAAATAAAATAAATTTCTTGGGACATTATTACAATAGCGCCATCTAGTTCCGTGGTAAGCTACGAGGCTTGTGTTATTTTACCAGTATTATTTACCAGTTATAAAATTATAAAGGTTATAAAATTATGTAAAGAGAAGAAATCTTTAATACAATAATTTAAAGCGGGGTTTATTAGACGGAATTTGTTTTGAAAATAATTTCATCCCGAAAGTAATATAGGTGCATAGTAATTCAAAATGAAAAATCACACTGTAATTGCATTCGGAATAACCTATCCGTTCACCTGAAAACTACTTACCATAATCTAATTTATTACTATCGTGATAATATGACTACTTATGGTTATAAAAGACTACCTAAAAACTCTTGTTCTGTCTAAATTTCCTTGCTTTGCACGTTTTCAATTTTCAGGATAAAACTCCAATTTTATGAAGTATGTAAAATAATTCTAAGGCGACCTCTGTTATAGCCTTCACAGTATTTTCTCGTTATATTCAATCACCGATTTCTAAACAAACCTGCGCAGACAGAAATAAACAAAAAATTTGAAGCAGGCATCAAATTTTATTTTTAACGCCTTAGTAACTCTTATTTAAGGACCTGTAAAATCAATATCAATATATATATTTTCGGGAGTATAACCTACCAGTTATAATACGAGTTTGTTAGAATAAACAAAAGTACAAAGAAGAATTCAGGTCAGATTTACAATTATTTTTTCGCCAAACAACGTTTCACCTGCGCGCATATAATATACGGAACGGTATCGTTAAACAAACAATTTCTTTTCCTACCAGCAAAAACAATAGAAAGGGAAACGCAAATATTTTGGCTTATGTTTTAAAAAAATCCTTTGGCCGTATTCAGCCGAGTGTTGTTGCCGATCAGAGCCTATTCACGACCCACTGAACAAACGGGCCTCGAAAAAATTGAAATTAGACCATTGTGAGTTTTTATTCACGAAGTTTTGATGATGCCACAAATATTATAATGGATGAAAACCAATTAGTTTCGAATATAACCTTACTAATATTAAAAAGAGATTGTTTGTTGAATTGTCTTTCTTTTAACCCAAGTACAATACAAGAATTTATATATATACATAATATGCACGTAAGTTATCTATAGACAAAATTAAAAAAGTACAAGATACCCATACATTGAGTTCATCATATCTTTAAAAGTTTTGTTGCTATACTTAAAAATTCTACTGAAATTTATATGAGACTGTAGTATTAATATTTATATAGTAATAGGTACATATTGTATACTTGCATTTATATTTCTTTATATTCTTATGAACAACACGTTTTATTTATCTATTGGGACAAATTCTTGCAGTTTGCAATTCATAGCGAGCGTAGAGTGCATTAGCTCTCACAACTCGAGGCGGGCTTGTAATCGTATTTGCATTATAAATTTGTTCCTACACCTAATGGGCTTCTGAAACCACGGGTAAATATGTAAAAACCTCGGCACGTAGAAGTGAGACTACGAATAAGTATTAACTATATATAGACTAGCGATACGTTTTTAAGCATTAGTATAAATTTCTCAGATATGAAACATTTTCTTGTTTTTTTCTACTATAAAATGCTTGAATTATGTTAAAAACCGTACTCTTGAATCTCTTTGTCTATTGATGAAAACCGCATTAAAATTCGTAGCGTAGTTTAAATATCTGAATAAAATATCTACAGCCACTTTGTTTTATACTGCAATGTATAGATTTTAAATAATATATAAGAAGGGATATACTTACTATTCGTAAGTCTATACAATATTCTACCATATTTGGTTTTGCTTTGCCTTGCGAGTTGTTTAAGTATACAAAATTCGTTTATTTACTTTTTATTAAAGTGTTTTAACTTGCGAAAGCTAGAAATCCTTAGGGCTTTTTAAAGTCTACTTATGTAGATATGAGGATATTAGTCAAAAAGTGCGACCGATAAATAAAGAAATTGATGTAGATATCTACTTTAATTTGAACAAAATAAATAGTAATTTGTTATTATCTATAGTTATTAGATCCCTTAAATGTTAAATAAAATATAATAATATTATTATAGATATAATCAATTATTTATTTTTTTAATTTTAATTGATTTAAATAAGTACCTATCATAATATATTTTTTTGTAATATAAATCAAATTTGGTTAAAAAATGTTTAAAAAATCATAAACGTATGTATATATGTATAAAGAAGCCAATTTATGATTATATCACTAACTTATGTTTACTTTAAAATTCACTTTAATACAAGGACGTTATAATATACACAGTGGTATATCATCTCCATGCCACTCGCATAGCTGAGATGTTGTCCTAAAGCAGACTGCGGTTTTAGTTAGACCAGCAGTAATTTTGCAGAGTATTGGAAATATAAATATAAAATACCAATTTATTATACATAGTTTTCTATATCCTTCTTTTTCTTCCTCTTTCTTCCTATGCTTTCAAATGGATTCGAACCAGTAACTTCTGGCAGCTTCTAAACAACCCTGAAGCTTTCGTAATATGTATCATAAATAGTTGAGATATTTGAAAGCAATTATAGTTCTATATGAAACTATCTCTGGATATCGTATCTAAAATGGTTCTTCAAGGACGTTATCATAAGGTTATCCTTAGAACGCAGGATTGAGCATCGCATAATTAATATTGTTACGCTTAAAGACGGCCTTTGTAATCCCTGGATATTACTAGGGTCAAAGAGGGATGGATTAATAAAGACAAGTTTTGTCCCGTTACGGTACAGCTATAATATGTAACTTAAGATTTTTTGTTCAACGTTTATTAATCAACATTTATTATCTTTTAAACATATATTATATGTAAAGAACATAAAATTATATACGTATCCTTCATTCCCCATCAATTTTACAATATAGTTCATTTTTATGCTGCGCTATACCTAACTTATTTCATGAAGTCGTCGTTAGGCGAGACACTTTTTTTGGTGAACCTAATAATAACGCTTATGTTCCAAAAATTCTGCAAAAATGGCCTACGCGAATTTCTATGCGAGTCATCGTTTTATTATAATAAACTAAATTTAAATAGGTTGGGACATTAACATTTAACACAGCACAATGGTAAGGTCCGAGCCTCGTGTTATGATACAGATTGTTTATAAACTACACAATACACATATATACAAATACGTACATAAATAATAAATAAATATGTTTAGACATAATTACAACAGCACCATCTAGTTCCGTGGTAAGCTTCGATGCTTGTATTACGGATACCAGATAGTTGATACACTACACATAATATAAATTTTAAATACATAGATACATACATATCATAAATATAAACAACCATGACTGGAGTACAAACATTCGCGAACCAGCGGGACTCGAACCCGCGACCGCTGGCGCAGAAAGAAGGTCACTACCAACTGAGCCAAATATGTCGTGAAATCAGTAAATACATATTATAAATTTAAAAAAAACCTTGACTGGAGTACCTACAAACATTAGTGCTTATCTCACAAATTAATACCTCCAGCGGGACTCGAACTTCCGACCTGACACAGCAACCTTCTAAACTAAGCCAAAGGTGTCGCCATGAACAATAATAAATAAAATATATGTTCTAAGTTATTCAGATGAAAAATCCTTTAAGTGTATACAAGTCTTTGTATGAAGCCAGAGGCGAAAGGTCATTAATGCACCCTCGCACGACCCCCTATTCAGATAAGTAAGTAAAACAACTTTATTTGATGTTGCGTCTATGGACGGAAACTGTCATGACACCACACAAGGGAGCCGCAAAGTAGAAAATATTATTTATTTTCTTGAATAAAATTTATTTGTTAGCTTATGATTTGGCTTTTTTATCTTATTGAAAGACGCTTGTTATAATATCATGTACCTACCTGCCTACATTTTTTTACTGTCGGCATCTACTTGTGATTATTATGAATGTTATACTATCATATAAAATTCACATAATATTTATGTAAATGATGTAAACTAATTATTAAAATGTCATCGATCAAAATGTCAATTAATACGCCGCGCCGGCTGAAATTTTATAGCAAATTAATAGTTTCAAAGTCTTTTCATTCCACAGTTAAGAGATTGAAAAAGGTCAAGTCTGGAGCAGGCAGCATTTTCATATAAATAAATTAGATGACATTTACTCTGTTGTGAACATGTTCTTATGATCATCGTCTGGAAGAACAAGGACAAAATAAGGAATTTCTTGTTTAATCAGAAAAGGGAAAAACGTTAGATCTAAAAATAATTATAAATATTATGAAGAAGCTATTATTCTATTTAAATTTTCCGACAGATTTTTTTTACTTCTATTTATGTTATCGAATAGGAACTAAATGGCTTATAAATTTTCGTTCTTATAAAAATAAAAAAAATAGAAGGTAATATTAAAATCTTTTGATTCTTTATTTTATGTTTTTCAAACTGATAAATACGTTACGATACGTAGATTAGTTTCAGTATAACAAAATTTTAGTTACGAATTTTCACTACTAACATGAACGTTATTTCATATGGAGCCCCGTCTCTTTTGCATATTCCATCAACAATTCGCAGTCTTTGACCGCGCGCTACGTGTAACTCTTTCCCTAATGGAACTCATTCATTCTGTTACTAATGTATAACTCTATAGCCTATTTTCATCTAAAACTATGAACGTTGCACATAGACAATTGTCCTTTACGTCAGTCGTTTAAAACGTTCCACTTTACACACAAAGAAAGTTTTATGAATGTACTTCATCAAGTAGCGGCTGCATCATTTATGGAGATAGCTGAATATGCAAGTTGCAAATGAATATGCGGTGCTGGTAGAAAAATATCTATTTAACATTATCTCTGGGCTTAGATATATGATAAAGTTATGCCCACTTCAAAGATATAAAAGAAATTATTACACTCTGAGTGGATGAAAATATTATTCCAAAATAAAATTCGTAAAATTAAATCACGAAAATTGATTCATAATATTGGAATCTTTCTTAAATAGAAAAAAAACTTGCACTCGAATTTATTATCTACATTTTTGGACCCTATTAAATATAGCACGGGTATAATCGTAATATATCAAACCCATGTTTCTTTTACTTTTCAATTAGCAACATCGTTGTAGATTGTATAAATTCTGACGGCGAGTATTGTAAGAGTTTTAATTATAAAACTGATTAGAAGCCTTGAAAAGCTCGGGGATTAAAGTAAACTTAACGGTTTTAAAGCTTGTACAGTCTTGCTTATTCATCACACAGTATCACTTTCCAATGAGACACCGACAGTACTTGCCAGATGGTGAATTAAGTCGTTTTGCAATTCCGAATAATTTCTGTTTTGAAATGTTGGCTGCACTACAATTTTGTTCTTAGTTTCAAACCTAGTACTAACTGAAAAGGAATAAAGGAAAACTAAAATAATAACATTTAAGATATATTTAAAAGTATCTGAATATATGTATAAGTATCTAAAAACATGTAACAAAATAAAATGAATGAAACTCGTTGCTCTATCTATCAAGTTTTGTTGTTGTCTTACACTTCCGTGCCATGGAGAGTATAGAAATATGATCTCTCACCGATCGTGTAAAATTTTTGTCTCATCGGACTTTGAAAGTAAAAGGAACAGATACAGTTCAAAGTCGATTTCTAACTTATCTCAGTAAAAGTGTTAGCAAACTGACTTAATAAAAATTGATTATTTATTTTACAAACAGTTCATAATAATACGGAAATATTCACAGATTTTGTATCGTACTAAACTAAACCTGTGACCCTTACTTTGCTGCAGATTATCCTAGTTTCTGAATAATATAGTACCTATATAACATTATCAAACCAAACAAGATACTGAATTGTATCAAAATTGAGGTCTAAGTAGAGAAAATTACTACCTTTATTAGTAAAATTCCAAAGATAAATAAATACTTTTCCCGTAAATATAACAGCAGGTAGAGTAAAGTCGTATTTTAATGAGGCGTATGGGTGTCACAGATGTGCGGCAAATCCTCGGTAAACCAGGACTTAGTACAGCACGCCCTGTAATCGCAACGATTTTCACTTTGAATTATGGTCCACTCTGACAATTGTTTCAATTTAATAGTATTATGTTGACGTGACCAACCTATGTTAAATTAGGTTATAGAACAATTCTATTTTTATAGTGTCGACAATTTGTATTATAAAATATATTTCTATTCAAATTGTTAGTAAAATGTTTTCTGTTTTGCATTTTAAAGTGTCATGCTTTACGCATTTTTTATTTACACATACACTAGTTGATATAGAGTCGTATATGTAGTACTTACAATAATACATAGCATACTAAATTAGTTATAAAGTAAAAACTAAAAACTATTTAATTTCGAACCTCAATCAAGTCATCTGAATTATCATTAACTGTCGTTTATTAACTATTAACTTATCACAAGTTAACTACCTTAAAATTTACTACGTATCAATTACCTCCTTATTTTATTTAATAAAATGCATTACTGACAATTTTGCAAAAAAAAACTGTTTTTGTTTTTTAATGCCATTTATTGTTAATTTTTGTATGTATTTACATAAATTTATGTAATTAGCTGGTGGAAGTAGTTAATAATTGTGACTTAAATGTTAATAAATATACAATAAGCTACAAATGCAAAATGACTTTATTTATCTGCATTCTTACCACTTTAATGCCAAACCTTATCGGTGTGGCAAGCAAGTGTGCGGTCTGACATCTTACAGACTTGTTAGATTGAAACTTTAAGTGGTTTCTAGAGATAACAAAATAGTCTACATAAGTTTTAGAAATAATTTCTCTCTAGAATAATTTCTCAATTAAAATAAATCAGGTATCTACAAGAGAATATATATTACTATTCGCTTTTGCTTTCATGTTACGATTAACCCACAACACTATTACTCCATACTAAAGCCACTTTGTAATATAGAATGTGACAAATTAAATTACATTTCAATATGTAGAACCATTGATGTTTGTTTATGTCGGTAGAAATATTGGATGCATTAGCTTTCGAATTCTACGATGTCCCTCATACGGAAAGAATCACCCTCTTTCATGAATATTTGAACAGCTCTTACGAAACTCAAAGCTGCTAGCTATACCATAAAACTAGATACGGTCTTATTTTTTGGACATTGGCTATTAATTTCAAAGGGTATCCGTCAATCTACATTTATTTTAAGTATATTCTGTATATTTAACATTTTTTATAAAAAGCTGCGTTATCGAATTTCGATCATAATAATTATGAATGAAATGAATTGACATATAGATAAACAATTTATCATATTTTTTTCATTGATAGAACAAAGCTTTTCAATAGGTTTTAAAAAAAGAAAATCAAAAGAAGGCGTTTGTCTTTGCCTATATAAATAGCTATATTATGTACCTATAATGTTATATTATTATACATATATAATTATAGTATCATTTATAGCAAATTGTTAACATAAAATTATTCATTATTATTAGATATTAGGTATACAACTTTTTTCAGAATTTGAAGGTACGCGATTTATAACAACCACAATTTTGGCAACTAAACACCGACTTTCTGGATACAAGGCCTATTGCACCTGAGTTTACGTAGTTCCAAGTTTATTATCTATCTACATACAATGTCTATTCGATATCGATCCTAGTTTCATATGTTTATACAAAATAATATAAGTATGTATTCATCTCAGTCAAATAAACCGAACAAAGAGAGCGAGCTTTTCCTCGAATTCTTATTCGCCACGTTATTCAATATACTGTACCTTGTTACTAAAATAAAATTATGGTTGTATCAGCTGTTATCACTATGTCAAGCAAATAAAAGATTAGTATTAGAAAGGTATTCTATTTTTGTTAAGAACATTTTATTTATTTCCAAGTAATTTGTTTGTAGAAAATATTAAACTACTTAAAACTTTTATAAATACTAGCAATTCCCGCGGCTCAGGCGGAGCATTTTAATCAGTATTGAAAATAGGGATTGGTGGTAGAAATCATAATAAATAAAGAAAAACTTTATCTAAAAATAAAAAAAAATAGAGACGGCCACTCTTATAACTTAGGGTAATAAAATATAGCCTACGAAATATTTCCAAAGCTACCAAATATACACAAAAAAATCATAAAAATCGGTCAATCCGTTTTGGGGGAGTTCGATATCAAACACTGTGATACTAGATTTTTATATATAAGATTATATACTAAAGATATGTTATAAAATATTATAATTAAAACGAATAAATAGAGGTAAAATATTTAGTAGAACAGTGGAAATGCTATATTAAGTTGCTAGCTTCTATAAGAGGAGAGTTTTTTTAACAATTAACACTATAAAAACATGCATGATTTTATAACTTTTACCTTGATCATAATCAAACCTTATTCTTATAAAGCATCAAAAACTAAACTTTACTTCCTTTTAATAACTTTATCTACTAAATTACTTTATTCACTGACTAATACAAATATCAATGTCTTATTACCCAACAATTAGTAGGACCATTGCATATAAATAGTGATCATTTTATCATATAAAAAGTTTATTTCTATAAGTGAAACTGAAGTAATACGAGCTGTATAGATAAAACTTTCCTTCATGCGAACAAATATGATGGTCGCGCTGACATTATTTATGCTATCCAATAAAATGTATTCGGCCATATTCTTATATACTTACAGTCATTAGTTTTATGTTAAATACAGGATTAATATATGTTGTTGCTTTATTCATTTAATTTTGTGAAATGCTACTTTATTGTTGCGAAGAGAAAACTGCAGACAACTGGAGCGAAATAAATCGGCTCTAGTATGAAAGCAGTCTAGATGTACGGTTGCAATAACACTGTGTTACGAGATATTTGAGAAATGAACTGGCAAAAGGAGATTTGGACTGCAAAAGTTGAATTAATTAAAGCTTAGTTCTCAGATTTTTTCATTTTTTTCATATCCGTAGAAAGAAATATGATGTTATAATTTTGATTATAATTATGACTTTTTTAGTTAATTATATTTAGGTTGTCTCATGATGTTCAGTAAAAAATTGTAGTAATTTAATGCTGAATAAAATATTTTGCACTTGAGTTTGTAATTTCATATATTGTCTTATAAACAAAATTGAGCTAAATCACGTACACACTACAAAATCTACGAGAGCAAAATGTTGCAAGTACGCCAGAACCAAAGTCATATGTCAAAAAATAGATAGCACAGTACAATACTGTAATTCTGTTGCCAGATAAGTGCGGATGCTAGCGGCAATGGTGACAAACGATATGCGGGCGAGACGTGTAATTCGAAATTTGGTATCCCTTATCTAGTAGCGAAGACGCAGATTTTACCCGTCGCTTAAGAACAAAAGAAAGCTCCAAACAAGGAGTTATATTGTAATAACCTACCTAATGACTCAGTACTACTGTTCTGACTACTGAGTCATTCAGTTGAATACCTGTCAAAATGTAAAAAAATGTTGTATTCACTCCTCATTATAATCTGTTCGTATAGAAAATTTCATCCAAATCTGTTCAGTCATTTTAGCATGAAAGGATAATAAACTACACATTTATTAAAGCTTTCCCATAAATAATATAAGTATGATAAATAAATACTTAAATGCAAAACTGGACTCTTTTATATATTTAATTACATAGAGAGGTGTTTTTTTTTTGCTTTTATACTTGCTCCGATACAGGTGAGCTTTTTTTAATGTAATTATTTTAAAACTTTAAGTAAATCTTGGTTACTTTAATATATAGAATGTATTTAAAAATACACAATTATAATATACATAATATCTATGTCGAAAAATATTATTATTTATTAAAATATAATAATGTTTATGATGGAAATTTATCTTAGACTCCATAGCTACAAAGCGGGGATTAGATATGGGCGTTATTTCACGTCACTATTTACAATAACTGGCTACGAGGCATATAGCCGAGTAGCTAGTTTCGAGTCAAACGTTAAACTAGTTATTTTTATATATGTAGCAATATACTCTATGACTAGTTACTAGTGATTTATATTTTATACATGTAGCAATATACTCTATGACTAGTGATATTCGTACACACGTTATTTTGTAAATTATTTATATAAAACCTGAAATGAAGAAAAACGTAATCTACAATTAATTTCTACAAAATAATAAAAAATAAAACAATATGAGTGCTTTTGAGCAGAAGCCGAATTTACAATAATTGATTGTTGAAAATTGTTAAGCGAGTTTTATGAATTTTCTAATGCTGCCGTAAATATATACGTTTGTATTGCAATATTTATTTTCGTTCTCTTTTTATATATTTTTTTAATATTTAACTATTATATCATTCATGAAAAGCAAAGCGAGCGAGCCGGGTGTTCCCGACTCACCTGAACGATTAAGCCCCAATGCGTATAATTTTCATACGTATTCCATTTGTTAATTAGAGATTAGTTTCGCTTGGTCACTATTTTTAAATAACTTTCTGTAGGACGGCTCGGGTGACAGGCGCGGGAAAGAACACATATTATTGAGACTGTAATATTGTTTTTGTTAACTCATTACTGTTTGGTTCGTTAATGAATACCTATTTCTTCCAGCGTTCTTTTAACATGACGCGAACTTTACGTGGGGCAAACAATTTCCCCTATATACAATCAAAATGAATTTCTAAATACAATCAACAATTACAGTCAACACAACTTCCTTTATAAAATTTTACTTCTAAAATTGACATGATAATTATTACAAAATAAAGAAAGTATTTCATATTGATTTCCTATTAATAAATTACTATAATTCAATACATATATACTACTTATTTTATCACCTGCATAACTTTCATTAATTAGTATAATAAATTATTGATACAGTCAGTCCTAACTCCTAACCAATGACGTTGGCCTTACTCTTAATCCTGAATAAAGTATGAAAGGAAGTTTATATTTGTTTTTAATGATGTAACTGCATAGTCATAAAAACTTAAAACTCGTGATGTGTAACATATTACGTAAGTAATCATTTAATATTTTCGTTTCGTAAATAACTGTAACTTCGATAAAATGACCATGTTGAATCACTTAACAAAATATGAAAAATAACTAGTTACTAAAATCACGTGTTTTCAAAACAGGTGACGCCTCCGAAGTCACTAGTTACGTTACGTTTCGTGAAAAACACGGAACGACCCACACCAAGCGGGGATCTCATTTTCTCACGTAGCGTAATACTTGTAGTAAGCAATATAGATAATGCTCTTTATTTAAACCAAAACTTCGTTTGGCTTTAAATAGAGACTATGCAATTCTAAGTCCTTATATTTTCGTGTCGGTTTTCACAAATTCAGCTATTACATAGGTATTAGGTACTACTATTTAGGTTTTCTATAGATATTCTTCAACAAAGTAAAGTGTTTAAAATCTCACGTCCACGGGTTGACTTAAAATGTATTTTATGGAGAAGTCTTCTATTAGTGATAAATAATAATTTTAATTTAAATTATTTTTGCCATGAAGTTCATTAAATAAATTTGTTTATATGACCATCTTATTCGTTTTTTTAATTTAAAATCCAAACAATCTATTTATATACTAAATCAATATATAACATTGAAATAGAATCTTTATCAATTTCACGAAATCTAGCTTCTTAGCTCAGTCCAGAGAAACGGTTAGCTACGCTGTTAATCTCCAGCTAGCATTTATTGCTTCAAGGGCTCTCAGCGCTGTCTCTAAGAATAATGTACTCAATTATAGCATAACTTAGATAGGAATCTTTAATTTTGAACTGATTAAGATAGCATAGATCTATTCAGTGAAATAAATTCCAATACAATTGTCGAAATGCTTATTTGGTTTCATTTTCATTTGTGCTTTTCTAGTGATTTTTCAGTATTAAGGCGAATCTGCACATTAAATAGTTTTGAAAAATCTTACTAAAAAATCATGACTATCGTATAGTAATGACTTTCTGATAGAGGCCAAATCTCTAGTGTTTAGAATTTATGTCTGTATGTCTGCCTGTCTGTGATACGTTATCATAAGAACAGATTTTGATACAAATTGTACCCACTCTGGCATATTCTGATCAAAATATAAAATATTTTTTACTGCGAGAAATGTAAGCAGGTAAGTCGTTACCCGTTACTAATATAACAAAAGCTTTAAAAATTTAAGGACAAAAAAGACTACGTCAAAGTTATTCAACCATAGAATGAAAAATTAAAACTGAAATATCAGCAATGTTTAAATTAGTACGAATTCATCAGAAGTCGTAAACTTCTAAATGATAACTACACAAAAGGGAACTTTTATGATCCACTAAGAATTTTTTAATTAAAATTTTACCTAAACTTACCTGACATTAAAATAATTATTTAAGAATAGTTATTCAAATAGTAATTAACAATTAAATGTAATAGGTATGTAAGATATGTAAAATGAAAGAGTGTTTACGTTTATATAATTAAACAGGTAGATTGTATTAACAAGTCTGTAGATCCAAGTTTTTAGGGCGTTTGGCTTTGATATTTTTTTATATATGAAAACTGACATTTAAATGTTAATATTATAATTGTTTCTCAATAAAATAAATACCTTATATGTTACTTTTTATTCTATATATGAAAGAAATTATAAACTTACTATGTATTATATAGTGTATGACATACAAGTATTCGATACATAATATGTATTCATTTGTCGTACAGATAGTCGCAATGGACAGACATTGCCTTAAATAGACATAGTTGTAACACCTAGAATAACACCTAGGGTATCTAAGCGACGCGAGAACAAAGCGCTAGTAGGAAGGAACAGGGTATTTCCACAAACTTTTAAACTACGCAACATTTACGATATTAACCTTTGACATTGAATTGTTGACCCAAAATCGAAATAAATAATCGTGACTCTTGGCCTCAATCTTAAGAAAGTCACTACAGCAACGTTTATAAGAAATTATTGATTAACTCTTAAACCTACTTGACTCCCAAATAATAAATTTCAAACTTTGGAAAGCTTCGAAAATTTTATATTACTAACTTTATGTAGGTTTTTGTTAGGCACTGCTTAGATTTTAAAACTTTAGTCATAAGTGGTATAAAAGCCTCTAAATTAATATACTTATGAATTTATTAGAAGAAATGTATTGCAGAAATGAGCTTTAGATTTGCTTGGTAAAGTTTTTGTTTATAAAACAATTTTTAAATTTTATTTGGATTTTAAAAGCCTTTTAAGCACAATTATCTTGCTAACATTAATAAAGCCTAGTATATAATAAATATTTTTACTAACGTTAGCTTATTCTGTTTATTCAAGAGAAGAATATATATTTTTTTAATTTATTTGCTGCTGAAAAAAAAACAATACATGTAAAAAAATTTATTTATGGAATAATACAAAATAACCAGATTTACATAATATAATAAATAATATACTTAGTTGTTTAATCTTTATTTTGTAAACCTCATTGTTATACACATAACATACAATATCATCTATAGGGAAGATCTGGCAAGGGGAGTGTAGATGAAAGTTATGAGCAACACAACACCATGATTACCATAGTATAAAATTATTTTCTGACAATCCTTTTTACTTTATTAAAGTTCGATTGGCGCTGTATTTTACAACATAAGTTAATTAAATAGCTTAATATCTATATTACTAATTTCGTGAAGGAAACCTTACCTGAATAATAAAACATACAAAAATAAAGATTTCGAGTCGACAACATTATATATATATCCGCAAAATTCGGATTGTCGAGTATTTGTCGATTTAGCGCGAGCGAAGCCGCGGGTTCCGTTGGTATATTAATAAAAGCGTATACCTTCGACATTTTTTCGTCATATATTTATTAATTTATTTCATCCAAAAAATACGAGAATCTTTAGAGGTGCAACCTAATGCGATTGAAGTAATACTTAACCATAACTAATAACGAATAATGCAAACTTTGCAAGTTCACTCAAAGGTGCGTTAAAAATGTCTATCTTACACGACATTGTTTATGAACCCTTTCTATTATAACGATTGTGTATACACTTGTGTATGCACTTTAAGCCCTCGTAATCTTAATTGTTAAGCAATTCTGCGTGAAAACGGAGGGAAGTCGATAGGTCTATAGATGATAAGCCAAACAAATACGGCGAAAGAACAACGACATGATAAATGACATTCAGGTGACACGGTCCCTATTAGCAGTACGTCGCAGGATCTTTAACTTTAGGGTTTGAAATATAAATTTATATAAGATTGGCGAAGATATAGTCCAACTGGCACGTTTAAAAACTATAAGTAGAAATTAAAGTTGAAATCTGATTATTCTTCCCCTTCATCAAATATAATGTCGAGCACATTGCATTTGTTAGTACTATGTATGTAGGTTATGTACTATTTTGGGACACACAACGCTATTTAGTTCCGTGTTTACGAGGCTTGTGTTACGAATACCATAATTGATATACTACATATAAATAAATAAATACATAATATAAATATAAACACCCTCATGCTGCTGCTATAGCCAATATCGAAGAACAGTATTACTACGTTCTAATGTTATGTATGAGACAGTGGTAGCCCAGCGGTAGCGCGTCGCTTGGATAACCGAGTAATGCGGGTTCAAATCCGGGTCTCGCACCTCCGATATTTTCATGTGCGAATCATTTATATCAGGATTACCACTTGTCTTACGGTGAAGGAAAACATCGTGAGGAAACCTACATGTCTGAGAAAACCTAACAAGTTTTCGAAAGGCATGTGAAGTCCGCCAACTCGCACTAGGCCAGCGCTGTGGACTATGGCCTGATCCCCCTCGGACTGAGGGAGGCCCGTGCCCAGCTGTGGGACCTTAAAAAGGGCTGATGAAGATGATGATGATGTATGTTATGTACATTGTTCCTACCCTCAATGGTGGAAATCAAATTCCCCACGAGTGCTCTATCTTTTCTTAATGATTCAAGCATTAAGAAACTGTTTAGAAAACATACATTGATGTAAACTAATTAATTATGCATCACATTATTTAAGTTTTCACGTTGCCTTTGTACGAGTAAATGTAAGAGGAGTGCACAGCCGATAGCCTAGTTTGCTACGAACTTCAGTGCTCGAGAACTTTTAGAGTATATGTCGTCCCAAGTTAATACTTCTCAATTGTTTGTCTTAGATAATGTTAGTTTAAATTGTTGAGGGCGTCGCGGTTGGGCATTGCGGTTATGGGAAAAAATTATTTGTATTTTATTTTATAAAAAAGTTTGTAGAGTAGTAATATTTTAAAGTACATTTCGATTGTGGTTCAATAATTTGTATACGCCTGTTAAGGTGCTCGGCGCATAAAAAGGTTATTTCTTTGAACATTTCTTTTTTAAAGTATTGAAGCTTATGCTTATCGGACTAGCGTGACGAGTTTTATATAAAACTAGTATTTACCGCGACTCCGCGTTCTAAAGACCGGATACAAAATAGATTTCACATACTCTGTGATATTGTATTGCCGGTTTGTAACGGTTGGTTGAGATTTCTCAGAAATTAGATATTTTACTCCAATAAAAAGTATTGTAATACGTATAAAATAAGTAAAGTAAAGTATGTATTGACCCGAGTAACCAGCTATCATCATAATAAATTTCATCCAAATCCGTTCAATGGTTTTCTTGTGATGCGGTCATATAGACAGACAGACAAACAAAAATTCTAAAAACAATCTCAAACAATCTCAAAACAAGATGGTTTCTATATCGATAATAATGTCTATTTCAATAAGATTTTCCAAAAAATATTTAATGTACAGATTTGACTCGGTTAGAATTTTATTAATAAATGTATAGTTCGAGTGGTTTTAGTTCACAGCTTTTTCATTTGAAACATAATATATAAATTTTAAAACATTTTTTATACGGCATAAATATTTTACAATCCATCTATCTACGTTTACCGGCCCATTTCGAGCAAGCCAACAATTTAAACCAATTATGCGTTACTATATACTATATAGTGTTTTATAGCGCTTTAATTTATTTATTTATTTATTTATTTATTTATTTACCACACAAAAGTACCACACAAAAAATACATAAATATAAAAAGGAAGCGGAATCTCTGATGATTGTAATTATTATATTGAATAAAAATAATAATAAATAGGTCTAATAAATGAAAGTGGAGCCATTAGCAACTTAGGGTAATGCACTCGTTAGGAAAACCGGCTGAAGCAGGTTCACGGATCTTGTGTCTGTTTCTCCACGATATTTTGATATCCCAATCATTTTCAACATTTTGAACAATTATGATACGGCGAAAAAAACATCGTGTTATAACCGGCAGTTCGAAAGTTTTCGAAAGATATGTGAAGTTCGTCAAACGTTACCTACTAGTCTAGCGTGATATACGAGGGCTTTCGAGTACGAGTAAAAACAGCCACTGCTACAGCTGCAGCCTACTGCATGGTAAATAATATTAATAAAAAACATATTTTCTATAAAACGCAAAAAAATATTAGTTGGCAAATGGAGGAATGGAGGGGGAATGAATAAAAAACTGCACAATTGTTTGGAATTCCGATTAAAAAAATTTATTCGCCATAATATTCGAGACAATATAATAACAATATGACAAGCAAAATTCTAGTTCTGTGTAGAAATACCCATTGTATGTTGGAACTTAAATTACTATAGCATTCTAACTCCCAATTATACGATAACCCTCGTAAACCTTTAATTGTATGTGAACGTTGTGAGAATAATAAAGGTTAAATGTTACATTTTCCTTTTAATTTTGCGTCATGTGCTGCTACAAATACTCGTAGTACCGAACCAATTATTAATTTTAAAACAATCTATTTTATTAAAATAATAAATAGTATGAGCCATTTTTGAGAAAACACTTTTGTGAGTTAAGCGAAAATGTTTTAATAAAATAAATTCAGTTCATTTTTTATTAATAACGCTTTAGCGTAGTGAAGTAGGTATATTGTATATTGAGGATAGTGCTTTCGATTCCCATGCAATACAAATCTAGTAATTCTATATCATTTCTGCTAATCTGTTTTAGATTGAATAGCTGTCACGAATGAGTTAAATAGGTATCACTTTACGTGTCGCCTCTGCGTAAATATATTTTAAGAATATTAGAAATCCACTTTAAAGAATATCGTTTATGTTTAATATTTTAGGAGTGTCTTTTCAGTTTTTGTCTGATATCAAAATCATAACCTATATAATACTGAAGATAATGTTGAACTTTTAACTAATTAGCTTATACTTGATACGACTATTTTATCAAAATATACCTTTTTAGTAAAATAATACCCAGAGCAAAGATGTCCATTGCATTAATTTGCTACATCTAACTTTAAAATCAAAGAAGAACTAAATTTGGGTGAATTTATACCGATATCTTTGCAAATCTTGATCCAATTAGCCTACATGTTTCTTTTTTAATGGTAAGATATATTAATCCTATAATTAATGGCTCCATATAGAATGTTCCAGAAAACATTGGACCTATAAGAATGAAAAAAAAATTGATTTTAATGCGTTTCTAGCAAATTGAATTATCAATATGACTTATCAATTAGACTTATCAATTACAACTACTACTACTACTATACATAGGGGGATATTCCTTATTTTCCAATTAAAACATAAACAATTATTGAACATGAAAACAAATACAGGAAGGTTACTTAATATAAACATCAATATTTAACGGCAAGTAAAAATAAAGAGAAAAAAATTATACTGAAATATTTTACATAGCAATTTTTGAATGCTTTATTCATTATTTAATACGCAAAAATGAGATGGTGGAAAATTTTAAAGCGATGACAAAGGCAATGTACTGAAAATGTCAGGCGACCGCAACGGCAAACCAATTAAGCGTATCTCGGGCTATAATTCTCTTCACTAGTGAACAATGGTGGAAAATATGGCAAAAATCGCGCCAGGAACCAGACGACAGTAATTCGATTGTCGCCGGTCAGAATTGATCAGTGTTAGGCAGATTAACGTGAAATTTGATATTTGGTGGGGACCGCCAATTTCCTTGCTTTCATAATGGAAAGAGAGGGTGACCAATGCTAATAGGATACCATTGTAATTAAGGAGACAAATGTGACTAGTAAGATGAAACTGATGTATAGACTGTATAAGATGATCTTGTATACGAGTATATATTTATTAATACAATCTATACTAATATTATAAAGCTGAAGAGTTTGTTTGTTTGTTTGGTTGAACGCGTTAATCTCAGGAGATACAGGTCCGAATTAAAAATTCTTTTTGCGTTAGATAGTCCATTTATCGAGGAAGGCTAGACTAATAGGAGCGGAGCGTCAATGAAAAATGTTGCAAAAACGGGAGGTATTTTGATTTCCAGCCTTTAGAATGTGCGTGAAGCCGCGGGAAAAGCTGGTTTATATTATAATCATGCAGCACCATCTAGTTCCATGGTAAGTTGCGAGGTTTATGTTATGGATACCAGATTGTTGATTTATTACACAAATTATATCCTTTTAATACAAACATGTTATAAATCATTAATAATATGAGTAATGTATGTTATGTGGCACACACCTCGCATACACCTCGCACAAATTCACAAGGTAGTCCAAATTAAAATAGAAAACTATTGTCAAATCTGAATTGTGATAGTAATTTTAATAAATCATGATTCTTCTTAAAATTAAATATTTTTCTGAATTTCAAACTTAATTTTTTTTGTGATTCTTTACTTCGTCACACTATATTATGGATCTATTAGTTTGATAAGTGGCCATAACAAGCCAACGTCATGTCACAGTCCTCTGATGCGTGCAAATTGAATTCTCAGTTCCAGCCACGCTGATTCCTATCGACAACTGGACAAGTAACATCATGTCGTTCAGATATGAGACAGTTTGTAGTACGAAATGCTATACATTTTGAGCTTTGTTATTACCAATGTCGTTTATAGATATTTTTTAGTAATAATAAAATATTACATAGTTTTTTTTGTTTTAAATCACTATCTTTGGAAATATCAGTGCGATTGGGAAAATTGTTTATCTCGTTTGTAATGTTTCTTTTATATCGCGAATAAAAGTTAGTAAGATATAGGTTGAACAAGAAAGCATATGTAAATAAACACGGTTCATATATTATAATATGGCTCTTTCTTGTAGTTTAAATTATTAATGGAACACTATATCCCTGTAATTAATTTGATTAATTTAAAACTTAATCAGGTACTAGGTTTATTCTTCGTAATAAAAATAAATAAATATATAGTAGAATTATTAAAAAAAGACAAAAGTAATTTAAAATCTCATTTTACTAGTACCTACTAATAGTACTTTCCATTTTTTTAATTTATTTTATGGTCTGTAGTAGTGTAAATTTAGATGCAAGAATAATTATAATAAACTTTTAATATGTACAAAATTTATCAAAACATACAAACCTAAATTTGGCCTAAATTAGTCGTTCAATCGAAAAGTTCAAAATTAAACCTAAAACGACATTCCTCTAACGGCTGTCTAGTACAAGTTAAAACGAATCTAACACGATCGGCAAGCGACATAAGTCAACAGTTTGGCTGAGATCGTAAGACGAACTTTGATGCTATTCCACTGATCAAATTAATACTTTGCCTGTGGAACTCTAAGTCAGCTCTCTATAAAGACATGTGTTCGTAATTTCATTTATTCTTGGTATCTACTACCAATTTCTGAGAAATTTCACCCAAAATATTTCTATCTTTAACAACAAAATAAAAATACATCATTACTAATATTATATATACAAAAGTAACTTTGTCTGTCTGTCTGTCTCGCTTTCACGTCAAAACTACTGAACCGATGTAAATGAAATTTGGTACACACTCTAGAGCCTGAGAAAGGACATAGGCTACTTTTCAACGCGAAAAAAGTCTGCAAAGGGTTGACATAGGGGATGATTTGTATGGACATTACATCATTTTAAAAACTATAAGCTTGAAACTTATTTTTTTGGCTTTTGATTAGATATCAATCAATAAGCCATTAAAAGTTTGTAAAAATTTCATCCAATAGAGGGTATATTTAGTACGTTTTTCCCTTACTCTTAAGAGTTCCCGATATTTCGGCACTGTTACGAGCGACAAGATCACGGGTACATATTTTTATGTTAAAGAAATATATTGCTAATATTGAATTGAAATAGTATTAGCTAAAGATACGTCCGCTCTGTCCAAAACAAAGTCTGAAGTTTTCTTTGCATTCTGGTATGCAAATTTGTATTTAATTATATTAAAAAGAGATCCTCTTGTCGCATTTTCACAGTGACAAAAGAACTTGAGTTTTACTTTAGGGGTTAGCTTTCGATCAGCATAATATGGTTAATAAATGTTGCAGCGGCCAACGTTACATTATTATGTTGGGACTAATGGCGAGACGTTTTTTTTGTTCGCTCAACTGCAAAAACTGCAAAATGGATAAACATAGAACTTATTTCAAAGTATGCAGCATTTTTGGTGAATGTAAAAAATATAACTTAGTTTCCGGTCTTTAGAACATGGGTGAAGCCACTATAGAATGCTAGTTGATATGTAATATAATATGTACAAAAACATAAAATGTACCTTTTACGCGCGATATAGTGGAACGTAGCTCTTGAAACTCGGAACTGTTAATAGTTTAAACAGGAGTTTCGAGAAATAATCTTGTTAGGTAACAACCTGCGGGAGAAGGGCTCTCGACTAAGTTAGGATACTTCCCTTTACTTGGAACTAGTTCGAGCCCAACACCTCACTACGTTGGAGCTATGATGGTATTATTATACACTACCGACAGCGACCAACTCTAGATTGTTTATGCAATATCGCTGAAGTTGCATACAGCAATGCTTATATGGATCATATTGAATACGACTAAATAGTTTCTAGTAACAATTGAGCTTGATACAATAGTATATATACAAGCAGCTCTCCCTGGATCCACTCGAGTTTTAACGGTTAATTATTTCTCAGAGATGAGATGGATGAAAAGTATGCGCCTAAAGCATTGTTTTAGTAATTTATAACCATCATCACATTCTTCTTGCCTTTCTAATGAAGTAGATTTAGGGCACAACGAAACCTTCAAACCAAAACTAAATAATAAACTCGACTAATATAAAACATCATAGACATTATTTTTTAAATTACTTCACCTTTATTATATATTTATGTATATCTATACATATAAATAAAATTGAAGTGTCTGTTTTTAAATTCAAATTATCAGATTTTCACTAAATGCATATGAAAGTATATACGGTACAGTCTGTCTGTCTGTTTGTTCCGGCTAATCTCTGAAACGGCTAAACCGATTTTGACAGGACTTTCACTCACAGATAGCTAATACTATAAGGAGTAACTTAGGTTACTTTTAGTTAAGAAGTTTTATCTATTTTAACTAGCGGGACCCGCGGCTTCGCTAAGCCTCGCTAGTTGTATATATAACGAGAATATCTTAAATTTATAACAAACTCGAAATAATACCGTAACCAAAAGGTATTTTCAATTAAAAACTGAACAGTACGTACGTCATTCAAACTAGTTGTTATAACATATTTTAGTGGAGGAAAACTTTTCAATTGGCATAAAGTTGCGCTTGCCGAGCGTCTGATCAAATTATTATCACGTTACGTTGAAACTGCTGTGTTCGTATTAGATATGAAGCGTTTTTAATAGTCCTGCATACATTTGTAGCTTTATATATTCTAAACATTAGCTAGTAAATTCACGCTTATCAAAAAATTGTGCTGTAAAACTTTGGTGTTTGAATTAGTTAATTAGTAGATATTTATATTCTTCAGGAACACGTTATTAATTTTAGTGATATGTTAATATGATAAAGTCAAATATTATATACTTTATGTATACTTTTGCAGCTTTATATATAAAATCGCTGCTTTCTTATGTAAGTATATTTCACTTATGAATGCTTTTCCACGTGCAAGTATTTACTACGAGTACCTTTCCCCCTTCCTCTTAAATTTGTAACTTCAAAACTGTTAACGAATTCCGTCGTTTTATATTATTTACTAAAGAACTAAAGAGTTTTTCTAGCAATCGAGAATCGTCAATGATAGTTAAAGTTTTAAGTGTGGAACATTAAAATTTCTGCTTAAAATAATGGGTGTTGGGTAGAGGACGCTTTTCTTTATAGAAAATTAATAACAGTCGTGATGCAGTGATTTTTGGTTCAAATGCTTGCAAAGACCATACAATTTTTACAATTTCAAATCAGTAATATACGTGAAAAAAATAACACATATTCTTTGATAAAAATACGTAAATATCGGTTAAATCAAACAACAATAACGTTCAAGTGTAAGAAATGAAAAAAAAAACAGTTTTCATTTTCCCGTGTGGAGTACAATCGCGGCATTTCCTCGGCTAGCAACGGGTCATCAGTCAAGCGGAGTGGATGCCACTCGACTGCGCAGACACAAGGGGATTGTGGCCCTCAATGCACTTTTACTTTATGAATTTATAGTTCGCCACGTTTCGTTTCTCATCCCCATTTGTCATACCACTGTCACAATGTTGAGAGATTTGAATTCGAATCGGCATCACATTATTCTTGAGAACTCATCTTTAGCTACACAAAGCAGATATGAAAAATATACTCTTAGGATTCTGATATCGGTTTAATCTTGGCAAACGTTCATAAGTAAAAATATCGCTCGATTTTCTTGAGTTATTTTGTATTATATTATTTTTGTTCATATTTAATCGGGCAAGGAACATTTTTGTATGTCTAACGTAATATGTACTTTGTACATACATATTTAATACTTTAAAATTATATACAAGTTGAAATTTTTAAAGTATTTTTTTAAATGTATGCTTTTTAATAATAAAATTCACTGTCTAAAGCCAAATGAAACTTTTTAACATAATAACTTTAATGAAATTCTCGACATTATTCTTATTTTTCATAAGTACGGTTTCACAAGACTGAAAGATAGCCACTATAGAAGACTTGAGTTGAAGGCGAAATTTTTCCCCGCGGCAGGTCATCAGTCAGGTGGAGTGCTGAGCTCTGATAAAGAGACAGTAGAATCCATTTCATAGCGGGTGTGTTGATAAGCTTAGTTCTTAGTGAAGCTATTTCATTTAAAAGGATGCCATTCTTTTTACGTCTAACTGCAATCAGTACGCTAGCGTTAACTAAAGCATGGTTCAATAATTACCTACAGATATTTTCTATTTCGAAGGATTTAATAATTGAGAGTTTAAAAAGTTTTTGCTTAATAATTATTATTAATATAGTGGAAGTGTCTGTTTGTAACATATATTTATAACATAATATCAACTTTTTACTAAATACATATTATGTAATTTTATACGGTAGTTACAAGAAAAAAATAACACCATGTTGTTTACATGCATACATCACATAACATTTGTGTGTTTGTGTGAACTCGAGCGAAGCGAGGATGAGTCGCAATATTTATTTATTTAAAAAACCTACATATAAAAATAAATTAAAATAATTTTTCCCATTTTTGCGTCTGACTCGTAGGTATTTATTTCTCTAAAATATAAATGTAAGTATTTAACTATTAACGCAATTATTCTATGTGGGAATCGAATTCCGGACCGTCTTTAGTAGTACACAAAGTATTGCATTAGACTAGTAAGTCTAAGACGTAAAACGATTTCAAGCTGACAGTAAAACTTGTACTTCCTCTTTCTTCATAATATAATCTTTTGTGCGACCATATTCATATGAGTAATAAATGGTTAATAACGTGACTAAAATGTTAAGGGCCGTACTTGCGCTTTTATTTCTCTTGTGAGATGTAAAATTGAGTTTACTTGTCTGAAAATAAAGATATCCTATTGCGATAAAATGTACGGCTACGGCGGATGGGAAAATACTGCGCTAGCTTCATTCGCAACGTCGGTGACAATAAAATTAGATAAGTGCTGGCTTGTCCTGTTCCGGTCTGTCGTCCGCTTTGCGGATGGAAATCAATCGCAGTAAAACATGGTACATTGTTACTGAAAAACAAGTTCTTAATATGCTGGTAGCAATTACATTAGTGAATTGTATTTATATGTATATCTTATATTTGGAAAAAGAGAGCAATGTCCCTTAATTTCTCCCAAATATTGGATTAAAAGATATTTATTAACTACTGAGAAATGAACCTACTTTGGGATATAAGATCTGTCTATAATGTATAATTAAAATGAGTTTCAATTTCTTCTAACCCAAAAATTTACTGTAGACACAGAATAGGTTAAGCAATTACTCAATATAAGAATCGAATTCCCTGCACGTATACAGAGTAGTAGGAAGTGGTGACAGCGCCACTGTTTTATTAATATCAAATATAATCTACTAAATATGTATATTCCTTTAATATGAAATAACTTAACACTATTTGAATCTTATAGAATAAAGCATAGCTGTTGTAAAAACTTAAATGCCCTTAAAAAGTATGTTGCAATATCGAAGAAAACCTTAAAGAAGAGATAAAAACGATAGAAAGCAAACTGCTATCTCGTTAGTTTTTATAACTATAAAATTATGTAAACTTATGAATCCAATTATAATTAGCCTTATTAAGATTATTAAACATATTTTCAAAATAATTTATTTAATACCCACCACTATGCACGTGTCAAAAATGAAATTGATTTCACCCTCGCATCCTGCGTGCCGTATCAGCCTGCTTCAAGAGGCGAGGGAGGCTGCGCTAATAACTAGGGAAGCCAGATGTTTATTTAATGGTACCCACAGACACTCTAATGGAGATTCGCACCATGCGTATCTATCGACAACATGAAAATTATTTCACTACGCCACCTAAAATTTTCATACAATTTATAGCAAACAGGTCGCATTCATTATCGGATTGTCGCGGGTAGTTCAAAATATGCTGGATAATTTTACTGCTTGCAAAAATATACGGTATATTTTCTTTGATCTCCCGCGATTTAATTAAAAATTTTTCGTGTTTCAAGTGAAATATACATTAAATTCAGAACGAAAACTTCAAAACTCTAGATTTTATGTCATCGGATTGGGACTTTTTTATAATTAAAAGTATTTTTTGTAGTACAAACGTGGTAATTTAATTATTTGATAAATAAACCATATACATAAATAAAGCCTAAGAACTTTGCACAAAGTATGTACATTACAAAGACAAAATGTAAAGTATGCCAAGAAAAATATTTTCTTTGAGTACGAATTGAGGCTGGAATTCAGATTTTAGTATGTATAGGTACATATGTACTTTATTACTTTGACCATTTCGGGCGTAACTAATTAGCAGCAAACATTCTTTTTTCCTTTGAGTTGCCAGTTTTTTTCATTTTGAAAGGTTAAAGGACGATTATATACCTAATATTATTTTGTATTAAATAATCTTTTGTTACCGAAAATGTAGAATCGAATTTTCAGCATTCATTCGGAATAATATGCTTATAAATTTCTAAATAACTTTATATGTAAGAACCTACTTACTGATAATACCATTGAAGATCTATTTTGAGTTCAGTAAATTTGCTTGATTTATTTGTTGGTATTTATTTTTTTAATGCTGGCAAGTTACTCCATATACATAAATAGCTTAAACTATTATTCTGGAATAAGTGATTTTTAATATATACTTCTTGGTTTTTTTTTAATATATTTTTTCTGCTTAAACTTTGCTGTAAATAAAGATACCTGAAATCATAATGGGTCATATCCTTTATCTCATTTATTCATAAAAGGATAAGTTAAATCAAGGCAAGTCTGCATACGGGGTTGTCAGGTAATTCCCCTAAATCAAGCTAATGTGACGTTTCAACGTCGGCTCGTTTATTACTACACGAATAATCGCAAAGCGTATGGCGGGATTATCTTTTGAATGTGCCCTTAGACGATTGTAGGACCCGTGACATTGGTACAATCGTATTCAGCCCGTAGAAAATTGCGGAAATTACCCATGTTTTGATTCTTAACGATATTTTTCAACAAATCTTTTTATATTTCATTTTTTTTTTGGTTTACGTGCCAATAATATGTATTTTATACAAATAGTCATTAATTTATTACATAAAATAAAGTATCTACAGTTATTATAATAAGGCCACCGGTTCTTCGAAAACTTGCTTCGCTCAGACATATCGGTTTCTTTGCGATGTTTTCCATCACCATACGATAAGTAATAATCAAGTTGAAATTGATACGCACATGGAAATATCAAAGGTGCGAGACACGGGATTCGAACCCGCTTCGTAGGGATTTGAGTGCATTACTATTGGGTTATAATACATATTTTCTATTTTTATAGACTGCAATATCACAACGAGTAAATATTTTCACAAGTCATCATCACGTAATTATTTGGAGGGGAAAGTATTCCCATGTTTTAATATCCATAAAACAAGTTGGTAAAAGATAAAGCACGAACTTTATTGTTAACGAAAAATATGAAAAGTTTTAATAGCTGGTGTAAAGTAATAGTAATATCAATTTAAAAATAATATGATAATTTATAACAAATTAATGTTTAAAATTTAAAAATATAATTCAAATTGTTATATTGTTTGTTCATTTATCTATGCTCTATCATATTTGAATCGGACTTTGATCATTATTTTAAGGGTTTTAATTTTGTTGCGCTTAACCCTTCTTCTTCTTTTAAGAAAAGAAATTAGCCTTAGTTACTCCTCATAACATCTGCTACGTAAAACATAAACAATAAAATGTTTTTTTTTCATATAAGTACCGTATAGAGTTTTTAGTAAACTGACACATCAATTTTGTTTATTTTTATAGATTCTGAAAATGAAAATTGAGTGAATAGTTACTATTTAAGCAGAGAATAAGTGAAAAATCGTATAAAACTACGCAAAATAATAAACAAAAGATAAACACTTTTATATTAAAAAAGACGGAGTAAATACATTAGCATGCAAATAGGATTTTTTCTAGTGTACAAGTCCTTGCAAGTCCCAATACGTCGTTTCAAAGTAAAGTAAATATCGTCCACTGTCTTGTGGCCCTTGAGGAAACTGAAGGAACTCAAAGCAAATGACCAAGTAATGAACTTCTGTGCTAGGATAAATTAAACAATGTACGTTTATTCTTGCTTTAATTACAAATCTTCTAAAGCAAATGTTGTGTTATGAAAACACGTGTGGCGCAGTGTGTAGTACCCTACTTTCTTGCGCCAGCGGTCGCGGGTTCGAGTCCCGCTAGGGGTATTCATTTGGTAAACTCGGATGTTTGTACTCCAGTCATAGGTGTTTATATTTATAATATGTATGTAATATATAATATGTAGTTTATCAAATATCTGGTATCCGTAACTCAAGCTTCCTTCGTAGCTTACCACGCAACTAAATAGCGCTGTGTGAAATAATGTCCCAACATATTTATTTAATATTTATTATTTATTTATGTTATAACTCTATACCTAATGTTAATTATGGAATAAGTTAAGAAGGAAAAGCTTTTCGTTACTGAAACTTTTTTGGGTAGAATTTGTTTCTTCATATTATGATATGATAACATAACTTGGTAAAATAAGATTATTTTACTATATAATCTAACCATTATTTAATACTAGCGATACACTCTCGCCTTACATTATTTTGAACGGAACCCAATTATTTTTTCTAAAATAAAGTTAGCCTAAGTTACATCTTTTAACATCAGCTACTTGCCAGTGAAAGACACGTTAGTGGGAAAATAAAGACAACCTGACAAACAGGCTAAAAGGTTAATAGTTGTGTTTTTCTTATTAGTACAATCTATATTTATAATAATTACATATACATCCAGCAAAAAGCGGTTATGTTCATGTTACAAGCAGACACTTCAGTTTTTTTATCTGAAAATAAAAAACTATTGCTAGGATTTATATATCTAATGAATGAATATAATATTAATTTATGTTATAACAAAATAAGCATAGTGCGAAAAATTATTTAGGAAAGGGCTAATGCTATTGTATGGCGCAAGGGGCCGTAGTTTCATAACAAACATAAATAAGCTGACATGATCCGCTTACTCGCAAAGATTAAATTTCTACAGTGAAGCTCGAATGATTTCTATAGAAATTGGAATTATTTTAATGACTTAATTTTCAAGGAAAATTTTCTTCAATACATTATCGGTGTCTGAAGAGTTTTCAACATTAACATTTTCCCTCGACTTTACACCAGTCTAAAAATGGCAGTGATAGTAATCGATATCGTCATATTTCTAATTAAAAATAGTTGGTTCCCTAATAAAAAGACTATCAAATACAAAAAAAATCCTCAGCGTGTTATTTAACCCCATCTATTCCCTTAAAATGTCATAGCCTAATGTTATATAACTTACTAGCTGTACCCGCGGCTTCGCCCGCGTTCAATTTTTTTAATTGCTAATCAACCTCATTGGGTTGATCTGTAGGAAAAAAAAATGTCTAAAAAATAAAATAAAAACATTAGGGGTGGACTACCCTTAACATTTAGGGGGTTGAAAAGTAGATGTAGGCCGATTCTCAGACCTACTCAATATGCTTCCCATTATATAATTAAATTAATATAGGTAACTTTTTAACATAATACTATCAGATTGGAAAGAAATCTCAGCAAATTGACTCCTGGGAAGAACGGGTGGAAGTGATTTAGTACTGGCATTTCTACCTCTAAACGTGGAAAAATTGACTTAAGTTAATAAACTTGCTCCCGTACTGTTTCCAAATTTTTTCATGATAACACTAAAAACCATTCGATCTCTAATACATATATAATGTACTCGTAAGCTATCAATTCCCGCGGTTTCGCCCGCCTTATATTTACTATTAAAAATAGGGAGTTGTGGTAGAAGGATTAAAATTTAGGGTTATAGAGAGGGCCACATCATCACCTAGCGGAATAAAAAATAGCCTTCGACCTCTTCTCAGACCTACTAAATATACACAAAAAAATAACGATGTTTTTCTTATAAAAAGTCACATGGTAACGGAAAATACTGTATTATTAGAACTCAAATCAAACAAATTTAATTCTGTACCCGCAGACTGTTGCGGTCACGTGATTGCTTTTTCATTGACTATTAATTAAAAAGTGATTGTTTTACTACAGAATATTGTGCTTTAATTTTCATGTAAATGCTCAGCTCAATAAATTAAATTTCAATTATGATTTTAGAAACAAAACTAAAGCAACTTTGATTAGAATCAATTAGTTTTTAAATGGAAAATTAACATGAAAAAGTAAGTTTTATTTTTCAATTATAATCTTAATATAAGGTTTAGAAACATCGAGAAGATATAGCCGTAAGACAAGGCTGCTAATCAATAGTAATACGTTCTTAGGTTTACGCGAGTATTTGACATTATAAATGAAACTATCTTTTCGGATTTTGACGCTGATTCATTTATACTGGTAATCAAGTTAGAATAGAATGTTCCTACTTTTTCACAAACTTATTAATACACAAGTCCCGTAGATGAACTATGGGTAATTGACAATAACTATATCAGCATTCGGTAATCAGAAAAAATCTCTTTGACCTTTGAGAAAGAAAAGAAACATAACGAATTAAATTCTAAATTCTTATCACAACGAGATAAGGTTCACTTTACAAATCAAAATCCTAATATTCTTGGGCAGTTACGTGTATTGTACCTGTGTAAATTGTAGACACGCAAGTAGTTCTAATCATGAAGTTTGTACGAATAAAGTTGTTAGACGGTAGACCTATATATACTGCATAATAATTTAAGTGTTGCCAGTAATTATTTTGACTTGACAGGTTAGGTTTTTTAAATACTTTATAATGTATTTTTTTATTACGTTTGTGGCATTTTCAGCGGACCGAAAGACTGTGAAACGAAAGTGACAAATCTAGATAGCTACTCCATGTTATAACCGATACTTTAATTCTTACGATTATGAGAATTGTTTTTTTTTTATATTCTTACAATATATTACCCTCATTAATCAGTATATTGCTTCATAGTTACTACTGTGTGTAGTATTATATGATCTTTGATACTGTCAAGCAGTATTATAACATTGTAGCTTTGCTTAAAAACATTGGGTTAAATCATCGTTAGCATGTGTTATTTGAGTAATAAGACTATAAGTACCTTTAACGCGATCGGAATTTGACTGCAACTGATAGTGTGAATGCACTAATAATTGTCTATTGTTTAAAAATAGTTTGTTATAGTATGTAATAGTTTAGTAGTGTGTATGTAAATGTAATAGTTTAGTAGAACTTTGTGTATTTACACTATAGTACCGATCGTAGCCCAGCGGTAACGCGCTCGCTTGGATAACCGAGTGATGCTGGTTCAAATCCGGGTCTCGCACCTCTGATATTTTCATGTACGAATCATTTCTATCATGATCACCACTAGTCTTATGGTGAAGGAAAACATCGTGAGGTTAAACCTGCTTGTCTGAGAAAACCTAGCAAGTTTTCGAAAGACATGTGAAGTCCGCCAACCGTCCGCACTGGGCCAGCGCGGTGGACTATGGCCTGATCCTCCTCGTACTGAGGGAGGCCCGTGCCCAGCAGTGGGACCTTAAAAAAGGGCTGATGATGATGACCGAACAGTAGGTCAGTTGAATTAACAATGTTTTATCCCATTACATTAACTTTTGTAATTTGTGCCTCTGTGAAGTGGAAGCGAGTAAAAGTTAGTTCGGCGTCTGGTATTTTAAATACATTTAACTAGCTAGAAATTTAATGCAGGTTTATATTTAAGAAATTAATGGTATCACAATTCATATAAACAAAAGGAACTGTTGCCAAATTGTACGTCAGTATAAATAGATAGCAAAATACAATACAGAAGCGTTATATGGAGATAAGTGTGAACGCTAGCGGGCACAGTGACAAACAACATGCGGGGCGAGACGCCTTTCGGAATGTCGAGTTCCTTATCTACTCCAAAGATGTAAATTACACCCGCGGTTATGAGCATGATTCATAACTGCTTTACATTGAAGATATAATCCATTCAGTTGATATTAAGAAGTCAGAGCGTCTAATCTTGTCACACATAAAATGGCAATGTAAACTGACATATTATTTTATGACAGTCGACTACAATACTAAGTGGCGATTATACCCATTTACCATTTAAATGCTTCAATTTGCTTAACGGTGTAAGTTAGATAGTAGTAGAAGTAGGAGAAGATTATAATATTTAAAAGCGTTATTTATATAGTTATAGCAAAATCTTACGCTGGAGTTAATAAATATTTTTAATTATTACTTACTATGTACGATTTCTATTCAAAATAAAACGTTTCGCTCGAACTAAACAAATGGTACCTATTTGGTATCACAAAAATATATTAATTTAGTACAATTATTGTACACACAAAATACAATTATTGAATGTAACGTTATGAGATAAATGATTAGTGATATCATTTCAATTTATTCACAATCTTTTTTCTTTGCAATTTATTATAATACAAATCATATGGGCTGTTAAAGCTCAGACGCGTATAACCTATCGAATGTCATGACCAGGGAAGAGATACTGACGAGGGGAATGTCAGCAGCAGTCAAATCCGTAAGCGACTTATGTAAGCAACAATGATTTTATACAATGTAGCGTATCAGAAAAATAATGTATTTAGTACGTATACGTTATATTATAATATGTGTGTTTAACAGTTAAAAGGCATTAGTTATTAGTCCAGTTTTTTACTGGCAAAAGTAAAAGTAAAAACAAAACTAGACTGTATCAAAAGCGAACTAAAAAGATAGGAACAACACGAAATAACAGTATTATGCAGTCCGATAGGTACTAACTCGCAATGAGGATAAGTATTTCACTAACAGAAAGCGCGATAAACAAGGTAGTTTAATGAATACAATTTGTAAATATTTCATCCAAAATGACTAACAAAACTATGACGGTGTTTGGGCAAAATAATACCTTCCTGCGCTCACATGGCTAATGCTAAAACATTAAGAGATACATCAAATAATGTATTTGAAAAAAAGGTTTAAGTACTTCTATCTATCTTTTAAGTTGTAATGTATTTTCACAATTATTGTTAGCGAGGCGAGGGTAAGTCGCTAGTATTGTAATAAAACGTTAAGTTTTTATCAAACACAGCTGTAACGCACAGATGCAGTAGAGAATCTTATTTGATCGTATAGAGACTTGAATGAAAATTTTCCACTCCATTCTCTTAACTGCAAGCCATCAATCTAAACGAATTGTGTGCCCGCATATTGAACACTTTAAACCCTAGCATTTGAATTTCTAACCAATTTGGCGTAAAAATGGAGGGAACGACAGATCTAAAGATACGAATGAAAACAACTTCGCCGAAAGAAAAACAGAGACCGTGACAAACGATGTGCAGGTGTCAGACGCTATCAGTCTGACACAGCTTGATCTTATTACGTAAGATTCAAAAAGCTTTAATGCATTTCTAAAAACATAAGGTTTAAAGTTAACTTGTATACATTTGTATAAATATTTTAAATTTGCCTGTTTGTTGCAGTTAACTCAGAGACATAATATGTTAATCTAGTGAACTTAATTTTAAAATTCTTTTACAAAAAATAAATTAAATTATCTCGAAGTAATAAAGACTATTTTAGTGATTGACCTCGCTTTGGACGAAAATAGAATATATCTAAAAATATTGCACTAAAGAGTTATTGTAGAAATAACTGATCAGTATAATAGTGGTATGGAATATTTCCTTACTGCAATGAAGCTGGAAACGGAAGAGTACTCGTCGAACATTAGAATATATTATATTATATTAAAAAAATCAAGTAGAACCAATAATTTTAGTATTTTTAAAGTGTACAAAATGTTAGTCTTAGGCTTTTAATAGATACGTCTTTCAAGTAGAGGAAAGGAAGCTACACGCAAACAAAGAAGACGCTATTTAAAATATTTGTATACCAGGATCTATAAAGCTGTCGAAGAATGTTTAATTTAATTTTATTGAATAAAATTTTATCTTAGAAATGCATTTTAAATATCTTTGATGCATACTCATATTTTATTCAGAACAAGTTACTAGTAGTAAGACTATAATTGTTCAATTAACTAAAGTATTATAATTAAATTAGATAGCTTATATATTTTGATAAGTAAATCTATAATATGAAACCGAAATGTACGTATTTAGCTTAGGTATTTTACTGATAAATCTATATTAATCACTATTCACAAATGATATATTAATACATACAACAATGTTTAATAACGATATTGTACTGCGTTAATTATTTAGTAATAAATTGATGTGATACGATACGAAATGATGGCAACTGTTTAATTATTCATCTCATTATTGAAGTTCTGAGACGTTCCTTTGTGACGGTGTCGTTGGGAGTGCACATCCGATAGCCTAGTTTCCAGTGTTCCGGAAGTTTTAGAGTATATGTCGCCTCGAGTAAATACCTTCCAATTGCTTGTAGATAATGTTAGTTTAAATTGTAGAAGCTTTTATGTTTTATAATATGAAACGAAAAACGTTATTATTGAAAGCTTTTAAGTTTGTAATGGAAATTTTACAGAGTTTTCATTTTTTATTTTCGCTGTGATATACTTGCGTAGTTAGTCTGTCACGTTGCGTAGTTACACTGCCTTAATAAATACGATTTAAACTAATAGTCCTGAATTATGTTTCATCAACATACTTATGATACAAACATATTTTGTAACTTAAAACACGTGGTTGTATTTTTATATTACTGTACAGATCGTACCACGAAAGATGAGACTTGAAATTAATTATATATAACTCTTACTGACACGACTTAAGTGCGAAAATCCCCCGCTACTGACGCTTGTCAAGTCTCATCTTTCGTGGCACGTATTACACATACAAAAGAAGACCATTTTGACAGCAAAAAATAGAAATAGAATTTCAATATATTTAACGATACAAAGAATAAAAATAAGCTTTTTTAAGCTTTAATTTTCAATGAATAAAGCCTTATATTTAAACGTCCATAGCTTTTCACTGTCAATGCATATGAAGGCGAATCTTATAAAATATGTAAGTAGGTGCATATAACGGCTACCGCAATTAAATTTATGAAAATGATTTCAGGCGTGAAGAATCATGTAGGTGCCGAGTTATTATTTCATGTGGCGACTGAAATAACAGTTAAGCTGATATCCGCCATCCACTCATATTCAGTGTCTGCGATAACATGCAGCTAGCGATTAATGACTACCTTGTTACGACTATAAGTATTTTGAGAATATTTTACATAGTAATAATATTTCAATACGTCCTAAATTAATTGGTCTTGTATCTTTTAATAAGGAGAATAATATTGACAGTAAATTTTAAAAAAACTATGCTTTCGGATTTTTTTTCTTAAATTATTTTGATTTTTGGTTCATATCGTTTCTAATGCTTTGAAGTCACTAGTCTAATTATCATAGCTAGGGCTCGTAACCTAGTTTTTGCGTTTTGCATTTTTACCTGAAACTTTTCCTTGCAAAAAGTATTTTATAAATTTACCTGAGTTACCTATCGTTATACCAAATATCATCAAAATCCGTCCAGTAGTTTTCTTGTGATGTGGTCACAAGCAGAAAAGCACAGCACTGTTAGAAAGACAGACAAAAATTCTAAAAATTATTCATTCGACCTCTGTATCGATTATAATTACTTTTCAAAAAATATTTAATGTGGACATTCGACTTAATTCAATTCAATTAAAAAGTATAGAGCAAAGCGCAAAGCTACGAAAATTTCTAACGTAAATTTTATAGTTCATATATTATAATTAGATTATGCACAGCAGTCTTGTCGCAGGCAATATCCAAGGCGTGCACATAAAATAATAAACAAGCCAAATATCTGTAGTGCGAACAAACCGGGAACTATTGTATAACGAAACACGAATTACCATATAAAGCACATTTGAACTCGCAATTAAGGGACGAAACTCATAAACATTTAATTGTATGTAAAACACTAAACACGACGCAGAATTGTTCTGTTAAAATTAAACAAGAAACTATAGGCATTCTCATTTGAAACGTTATTATAATTATTATTTTAATTACTGACCATATATTATATGTATTTCGTATGACCGTTTTCTTTATATCACATATTCTTTCCTAATGAAGAATAAAGTTAAGAATATTGTTTCCATAAGTGAATACGCTTCTGGATACAAATGATTCGAGTTTGAACTCTAAAATGAATTGGAATGCAGTAAGAACATTTATATAATATTATTACAACTAAATCTATGGTTTTACTTCATAAATATGTAACAAGTATTTTCGTAGTTTCAACAGTTGAGTTAAAAAATACCTTCAGAACACTTTTACAGGTCTCGAACCTCAGACATTTTCAAAAAGACAGGTGGTGGAAACCTGTAGACCGTATATCTGATAGAATCTATTTCTCTAATCTAGAGAGTAGCGTGCCAACCCACATTTGTCCAACTTGTGAACTATGACTTGATCCCATTTTACATTCTGTCAAATTTAAAAGTTGAATTATTACTTATTTATTATTACACTAGCGACTCACTCTCGTTTCGCTTGACAGACAAAAAATAAACAGTTCTGTACTTTTCGATTTTTCCGGGTTTTTTTTCGGGGTTAACTTTATATTTTTATACATAACACACCCTCAAAAACAAAATATAATTTTTAAAATTGATCTCCACTCATCTTGATGTTTTAGCGAGAAATAAGTATTTATTTCGTATACATTGTATAGTATTATGTGATCTATTGTACTTTTCTTGATTGAAATTAAAAAATAAATGCACTAAATTGGAATATACAATTTGTGTTTCTAAAGGTTTTACTTGCTTGGGAAGAAAAACAGAGAGTAAATAATAATTATCAAATTTAATGTTCTGATAAAGCTATGTCATACAAATGTTATTGAACGCCAATAATAATCAATAACATAATAACTACCATAAAATCGTAATGCACAAAATTTGCAGGGAAAGTCATTATTCTCCAATGAATATTAACACCCAAATAACGCATCGCAATAGTCGCGAAGATAAATTTATCTGCTTGTCGGGAAATGGTCCATTTTTCACGGCACCTAACGCTAGGTGTCACATGCGCGGAGCGAAGATGCCGTTACTTACGGTGTACGTGAGTGGAATATACGTGGAACACTGAATTAGCTTCATACTATACTTTCGGGGAATATTACTGTTTACTATTTCATTATGTTACACTACGTTCTGTATCTGTAGTTTCTTTCCAACTTTATTAATATGAATTTTATTTCTTGTTAGTTTATGTTATTGTCTGTACTGTTATTTCTAAAATTTTACAATATATTGAACTATACATTCGCGTTTGAGAATAGGTCGATGTGAGATATAACTTATTATATTATAGGTTATATTACAGATTATTTGCATAAGTTGCGTTTGATTGACATGTGAGTACATACATATTTGGTACAGGAAGCCAGCACCTATCACGTTTATATGCGAAAAATGTAGTATAAATCCTTTTTTTAACTTAGGGAAATGCATTTACGTATACCACCAGACCACAGGTTACTAAATAGTCCAGACTATGTGGAGCGCAATGACCTACAAGAATCTAGTAGTACTCTACTAAATCCCAAAAAAATTTTATAAACCAATTTAGATAACATAGTTTAAGTTTTAAGTTAAACTAAAAAAGATAATTTTAGAAATAAATTCATTTTAACATTTGATTTAAAACAAGAAATGTACAACCCTAAACCAATTTATCAATTGGCGTCGACTGTTCATTATTAGGGTCGAGAATAATCGAAATATTACAAAAATTTAACATATACCAGACTATGATAATTCGATTGTCGCGTGCCGAAATTGAGCAGTATAAGGTACATTAACTTGTTATGTGATAGTTGACGGGGAAGCTATTGCCTTATTTGGATAATGGATAGTGGCCATTACTAATAGAAGTTCATATTATACACTCTTTGTATAGCAATTAATATACTACAAATCGATAAGATTCTTACTATAATTTATCTTTAAAATAAAAAAAATGCAGAAATACCTACTGTACTATACATAATATACTGTATTCAACCCGTTTTTAACTTTCTACTGCGAGGCCTTCAACATGAGGGGGATCACGCCATAGTCTACCATGCTGGCCAAGCATGGGCTAGTGAACTACACATGTTTTTCGAAAACTTGCTAGGTTCTCTAAGAAATGTAAGTTTCCGCACGATATTTTCCTGCACTGTAAGTTAAGTGGTTATAAATTATAGGGTAATGTTAGAAATGATTCGTTTACGAAAATGCCAGAATCGGTATATTGCCGATAGAGATCGGGATTTGAACCCGCTTCATTCAGTTTCCCAAGCAAGAAGGTTACTACCTAACAATAATTATAATATAAAATAATATTTTTATAATATTTTATTCTTTGTTATTTTTCCAAATTGTACTAATGGATGCATTAGAAGTAATCATATTACTGTTGTAACTGAAACATGTTCCAGCTGACTTGTACTTTCTTATACCTGCTATATATATTTTACTTATGCAATAACTGCTAGCCTGGTAGTATCTGTTTTACCTTAGATATGTGAGTAAATCGCATTAAAATTATTAGAATACTTAGAATATTTACGTAAAACGATAAAAATTAGTGATACGTTAGTTTAAGTTCATAAAAAGTTTTATTTAGAGCATCATAATATCTAAAATGCCTTGGTAACTTATAAAGCCAACGGATTTCCTTATTCCTCACAGTGATGTCCAATGGTCGTTCCAACGGACTTCAAGGAAGAGACTAATAGAAAATGCACTTGCGTGTGCTTGCATCTTCGCACACACCTATACATTATTTATATATTCTTAATAATTGCATTTAAAGAGAAATATATATAGTACAGTAATGCAAGTACAATTTTAGTTAGTAAAGGTGGATTTGAATTTTATTGGTACGCAACCTTTTATTAACGTATGTTGATGACATGAAACTGATAAATAACCTCTTTAATTATGAAATTATGTAAAATTTTCATACTTGCCAATTCAATAATGTTTGCATTATTGTAGTTACTGACCGAAGCGTCATGTAAGTGGTCATGACAACCCAACATGATGTCGGGAAGTCCCCTGACGTGTGCAAATTGAGTTCTCGGCTTCTGCACCACACTGATTCCTATCAACTACCAGACTATTATGAAATTAATGTGTTTTAAATTAAAGGGAAAATTCGTACGTAATAATAGTAACCCGCTATAGGATTTTGCTTTTTGTTCATAAATGTATTTGTCTCGTGATAGCTTTATTCTTCAATATTTTAAGCCCTTTTTATTAAACTGTCTCCTTACATTCGCATTGACTTCTTAGTAAAATGGCAAATAATATAATTAGGAACAAATATTTTAAATCTTATGCAAACACACAAAAATATTTTTAAATGGCTTGTAAGATAAAAATGAGAGAACTGTCGATTAAAACTCAAACGGATTACTTCGTATTTTAAAAATATATCAATACAAGCATTTATTTCTTTATTGAAATTTCACGTTACCAAAAGCCATAGTTAGAAATCGTGCAAATAAAGTTAGCTTTCATGTTCAATGTGGCGATCTCAAACAAAAAGATAATCGAAAGAAAATATTCAAATCAAAGGTTCTAAAATAAAAATAGCACACATAATAATATATGATATCTTCCCATATATTATACATATTATACAGCTATAGTAGCAGACAGTGGTAGCGCGGTTCGCGCTCGCTTGGATAAATCAATCGATTCTAATCCGGGTCTCGCACCTCTGATATTTTCATGTCCGAATCATTTTCTAACATAATTACCACTTTTCTTACAGTGAAGGAAAACATCGCGAGGAAACCTGCATATCTGAGAAAAACCTAACAGTTTTCGAAAGACATGTGAAGTCCGCCAACACGCACTAGGCCAGCGCGGTGGACTATGGCCTGATCCCCTTCGTACTGGGACGTTGAAAAGGGCTGAAGATGAGATGACAGCTGACTTTCGTCAAAGAAAATTCATATTTTTTGAAATAAAAAAATATTTGATTGTAAAAATACTTATCTTAATTGATTTTTATTTAGTTTTGTTATTTATTTTAATAAGCTAATTAAACAGTTTTACTATGAAAGTCTCTACAACGAGACAATTTGCTGATTTTTACAGCGTTGTGCTCTTATACAAATGCTGCCTACGTAGGAATAAAGGATGATTGCGGTTCATAACAATTCAGCTCTTTTTCTTTGTTCCTTTGTAAAGGCTCAACGGCTGGACCGATTTTGACAAATGAGGTGTCAAGAATTTCTTATTCTGCCATACGCCTCTAGCGAAATAATCTACGCCATTTTCTGTTCATTATTTTGTAATAAAAATCAAGTAGAGAACACAGTATTCTATTCAGAATTAAACTATGTAAATAGAGCATTTTCAACACAATTATTTCTATTTTTAATGGGTCAGAAAGAAATGTGCGGAGATCTATTAAGCAAAGCTAATTAAAAATCGAGTGATTAATTTAATTTAACAGAGATATAGGTATTATGACAGCATTTAATTGATAGAAACGTAGCATGATTCATAATATTATTGTAATTAATATGTCGTAGAAGTTTATAATAATATATATTTTAATATCTAGTACACTTAATAGTAGAAGAAGTTCCTTCTGTAAATAGATTATTTATTATTAAATAGAATCGCCTTTTGTCTCATTCTATATCAGATATTTTAAAAGAGTTTTTGTTTAATCGGTAAACAAATATGTATTGTACTAATATACATATAAACCGTACTGTTATATTGTATAGCGTGCTAAACTAGTCAGATTGCGTAATAAAGCTTAAGGTAATAAAGGTAATAAGGCTTACGTCGGATATGTAATGTAAATTTGTAGGTACCTACTAACCACTCACAGCTCTCCACAGCTGTAATTTTTTTTATTTATGATGGTTAAAAGAAAGTAATTTAATAAAAAATCAGGATAGAAAAGATGTATTATATTTATGTAAAATAGCCTGATTATATGTTTTAAATTATATTTTGTTGATTTTTTTATGTTATTATTAGACTAGCTAAAAGTGATTCCAGTTTTTTTTTGTAGAAACCGCCTGTGCATTAAATGATCTCAGCGAATGCTCATGCAACTTAAAATCTATAAAATATTTTTGAACAACAATAACCTTTGAACTTTACATTTTAGAAATTGCCAATCATTTTAAGCAGTTAGAGATAAAATTTACTGTAACAGTAAATGTAACATATAAATGTGTTGTAACATGTTTCTCTTCTCATCCCTAAATACAGAAAATAAATACGTTCTCAAAATAACTGTAACAATATTTTGCTGTTTATTAACATATTTTAGTGCAGTACAACTTTTCAATTGGCATAAAGTTGCGCGTGCTGACGGTTTGATCAAGTTATTACCAGGTTGCGGCTTCAACTACTCCTTCAGAATTATAGACATAGTATGTTTCGAACTAAACGTAGTAATTCCAACCTTATGGTATGCCTGTACAAGATCTTAAAGCACCTAATATAAGTACTACACTCCTTTAGGCCTTTCAATTTTCCACGTGTTAAAGTTTGCGTGTCTTCACTGAGTTGACAAGAATTACGAACTGAGTATGTGTAGGAACTTCTTAACTAGTCTTCACAACATTTGCATAATCTTAGTAATATTAGTTATCCTGTCATGCAATATACCTACTTGTACTTAGTATTAGTGTAGTGAGATAAATGTAAATAGTTATATAATATTTTCATAGAACACACACTATTTAGTATCTAATGGTATTTATATAAGTTATATATTAATTTAATTTAATAAAATAATTGTACATATTTATTTGTATATTCATCATTGGTGTAATGTAATTTAAGTAATGAAAAGTTATAAAATTCACGTTTTAACAATTATTTTAATATTGACATTGATTTGATTTGATTTGATTTGATTTGACTTGCAATAAGGACGTCATGGTACGAAAAGTCAGAGTAAGATTAGTATAGTATTCATGCTATAAGAGTTCATAGTACGCCCCCTGAACTAAAAAACATCAAAAAATACAACCTCTTTCTTTTTCAAGTCGGTTGAAACTACACTTTTTCATTATAATAATAAAACCGTAAATAAAGTGAAAGTGAGAAAGTTATATGAACCTTCACAATATAAGTCATAATAAGAATTATATTTTTAAAGAAAATTAAAAGGCAAGGTTGTAATAAAAATATTTAGTTGAGCTTTGCTTTCATACTATTAAAACAAAACCATTCTCAAGAGTCTTGAAATTAACGTGAATTTTTCCGGTGTGGGGCCTCAAGTGAGTGAGGTGTGCTCTAACAAAAGAACTGTGGATTTCTTTTCGTATTTAATGTTCATTAATGATCTTAAGGGTTTTAAATAGTGCGATATATTTCATATGAATTTAAAAAGGTTTTGTCCATATTATTAAGTATATTTAACATTATTCTCAAGCTAGTAACTTACCATCGCTTCGTTCGTATATATAGCGTTGCTACAGTTTAATGGTTATATTTAAGAACGATAGTAAAATAGTATACGTACTTGACATTGTTTTTATATGAGTCTAGTCTATGAGCAGAGGATTAAATCGATAATAATTTAAAAATCATTCTAAAATACGTATAAAACTCGTTCAGAGTAGGTGGTTGGGGAGTAGGGCCCCAACACACAGTATACAAGAAGACAGTGGTAGCCCAATGGTAACGCGCTCGCTTTGATAACCGAGTGATGCGGGTTCAAATCCGGGTCTTGTACCTCTGATAATATTTTCATGTGCGAATAATTTATAACATGATTACTACTTGTCTTACGGTGAAGGATAACATCGTGAGGAAACCTGCACGTTTGAGAGAAAGTAGTATGTTTCCGAAAGACATGTGAAGTCCACCAACCCGTCTTGCCCAGCAGTGGGATGTTATTTAAATAGGACTGAATACATATATACATCTTTTGACTATAAAGTTCATAATAATAAATTCAATAAGCTGTACTTTTAAACAAATACTCTGTCGTTTAATTCAATTTAGTTCAACATTTCAAAACTAAAAGCTCTTAAGCATTTTCAATAGATTTACTTCATTTTGACGTCAGCAAATTTGTTAAAACAGATGAGCAAAGTTTTACAAGTGTTATTACACTAAATATCCCAGTGGCATTCTATCGGCAAACTAAATGTTCCAATTATCATAGTTAATGTTTGGAGTGAACGAAACCGCATACGTGTTCGCAAAACATTTTAGGAGTTTTTTTAATACAGTTATGTTTTCGACATTAAATAAAGTATTGAGTTCGTTATGAACTTTTTTACTATTATTGCTATTTTTAGTATCTATGTATTGTTATACCTTAAAAAACTTCTTCATCGATACAAACAAATGTTAATAATTATTTTTTAGCGATAACTTTTAATCCTTCTCTTCGCTTTCGCTTGCTTCGCTCAGATTCGTCCCTAGGTGACAGACCGATATAAAAAAACATGATTTTTTTAGGTTAGTATATAATACTTTTATAAACGCATTGAGTGAAAAACTGTTAATATGAAACTACGAACAGACACATTCATAATACACATATATTATAAAAATATAAAATTCATTCTATCCATAATTATTTTTGTTATTTTTTTGTTTTAATGTAAGCATTTTAGTAATATGTAAATAAATACAGCGTTCCCACAAAAAGTGAAAAGGTTATCAAATAAAGTTCTTTCATATATTTCCTTTGTTTTCAGGTAAATGGTAAGCTTCGGAAAATTTATAGCATTTTTCGCCACTAGGGGTAAAACGAAACCACTTAATTCAAAAGATAAAATCTAATCACCTAAAACATTTGAATGTTGAGAAAGAAAATGCCTCGCGTTTGAGACCACAATTGGTTTAACCGGATAGCGCCAATTATTCATAGATACAGATATCTATATACAGTATCTACTTCATTTAAAAACTAAGACTACTTCTTTGAAAAATAAAAATAATCTTTCCTATGTAAAACCTACCTTTTACCGCGATTTAAAGTAACTGAAGTGCTACCTATCTTTGTGCCAAGTTTCACCCAGATTCGTTCAGCCGTCTTAGATACTTAATAGAATAAAATTCTAACTGAGTACTACTCGTATCTGTACATTAAATATTCTTTGGAAAATCTTATTGGAATTTTCCTTCTTAGGATACAGAAGCGGGATCTATACTTTTTCGAATTTTTGTCTGTCTAATTTGCGATCAGCATAAAGATGATTTAAAAATATATTTTTTACAAAGACTAAGAAGTTCTATGTTGGTTTCTTTTGCATATAAATTGCATGCAAATCGTAAGAATACGTGGTACTTTTAACCAATAGCTATAATAATATAATACTTTAACACATTCACTGCGTTACCAGGTCTAAACACCTTGTATTACGTCTCGCGTACAGTGCGGCTTAGAAAAGTGTAGACTTCCCTGTCGTGCGGAAGGCATAACTTCAATTTGGTTCGGTATAGGAAAGAGATGAATATATATCTAAGATGTATTTGATAAATAGAATCCAATGGTGTACCTACCTTAATACCGGGCTTATAAACCTGGTACCGCACGGAAGAAATAAAATATCATCACAGTGCGAAACCAGGTCGAAGCACCTTGTACCTCGCGCACCTGGTACCGCACCACACGTTAGCTTCGCGCGGCTAGTGTTGGCTTGCATTTGCGAGAAACGCAGGCATCGACATAGGACTAACAAAAAGGTGCCGAAGAAAAATAATCCACGGCTTTTGTGAGGACAGTAAGGCGGTTAATATTAAATCTAATCATAGATTGATAGATCAAAGACAGGTGAGTCTTCATTACTATTTATTTTATTCTTTTACAAAAAAGGACTTTGACAATGATATGATAATTTCAACGCAGACGAAAACGTATGCACACACATACACATCCACATCCAATCCACGCACACATATACACCTATATATAAAAAATAAATTGATTAATTTATCTTTTCAGAACCCGCACGAAAAATTGAGAAACACAATTTAATAAAAGGTATTAAGAAGAGGAATTGGATGCTACGAAAAACTCGGAACCTTTTACCGAACAAGCTGCCAAGGTAACAAAAAGTTAAAAAAAATTACCGGAATGTGTTCAATCTAAAAGAAACTTTTGTTATCCATGCTTTATTGAAAAACATTAAATCATGCTTGTTTTTTTTCTTTTTGTCATTATATTAAAACTTAATTAAGACTCGATATTTTTATTTCACATCCCTAAAATACACACCAGACTTCCCATATTCAGTGCGGTACAGGGTGCATTTGGTCAAGAACATCAGTAAGAAAATGTTCCTTTTACCACTTATGGTGGAAAAAGGTCTAACTGAAATGACTAATCAAACCGCACCGAATCGGTTTACATATACGTTATACAAATCTAAAAGTTATAGGCCCTGCTCTATGTACAGTCTAGCTCTTCAAAGCAAACATTTATTTAGGACACATATATACTTTAAGCTAATAACCTGTTATACTAAAAATCCTGTAATAAAAACCTGTAAAATAGATCTGGACATAAAGTACCAGAATTGTGAATAACGAATTTTAACTTCTCATAATGTCGTTTCGTGGATCCCCATTAGTACGTTTGCGTACGATTAAAAATACTCTCCCTAGTTATTACTGCTGCCTTCCCAACCACTTCAGACAAAATCAAATTTCATTTTTCGACGTATGGGTCAACGTTTTAGTGATTGGAAGTGAAGTTTTTGTCCACATTTTTCCATACTAAGAAAAAATTAATTTAAAACCATACAGATCCGTTATAATTTTTTTTAGTTAGAATACATTTAGTTTCTTTTGTTTAAATTTAGAGAAAGATATTATCGAAAATTCCATTGATTGCACTAGACTATTCAATTAAAAAATAAATAAATGAAGCAAAAAAATACTTTTTTTCTCTGAACCACTTAGGGTACTACAAATCATCTAAATTATAGTACTTTAAATATAATTTTCTTATAAAAGTTAAGTACGCTTTCTTTAATATTCAAATAACAACTTTACTTCTAAAGAGCTTAGAGAAATATTGTGGTCGTACCAAGAAAGTTTTATATAAAAAATAGAAGAAGATTTATATTAGATTTTATATATTTTGTTGTAGAAATATTAGTTCACTTATTAACTTAACTTACTGAAGTAGATTTTGCCAATCGGATGGGAGCCAAGATCGAACAAGATGAGCTTGCACTTAACTAATACAATATATTGTTATCACATAATCACATTTCAGCTGTGTACCGTTGAGGTTATAAGGAAAATAAGAAAACATTTTTCCATTTGATATATAATTTTATTTTTCCTGTATGTATAAATATCAAAATAGGAGCTTGTTAACAATTTGTGGGCTCGCTATTAAATCTTGGATTCTTTAAGACAGACCTATTATTTTAATAATAATACAATAATGCTGAAGACTTCTTTATTTATTTACACTGGTCATAAATAAGATACATCTTCTATACATATAATAAAACTGTAGAAAAGTCGTTTTTGTACATCAAAAAAAATTACAAAAAAAATAGCCAGGGTGTTAAAGGATAACCAATAGAACCCATTTCCAGCATTTTTAGAATTTTTGTCTGTTTGTCTGTTTGTCGGTTTGTCTGTTTATTTATCCGGGCATCACGTAAAATGTACGAAAGCAATGTAGTTAACTTTTATACACAACGATTGAACGTAACTTGAAGTAACATTTAGTTTTTGTTTCATTGCAATCGGTTCAGTCTATCAAAAGATATTTGAGTTTAAAGTGAAGAAGTAGAGAAATTCCAGAAGTAAAATTAGGGTTATGTGCATTTGGTCTCACAACTTCACGTAACTTTTATACACAACAATATGTGCGTAAATTGAAGTAACATTAAGGTTTTTGTTTCATCGTAATCAGTTCACCACTTATAAAAAATGTAAATTAATAAAAAAAATAGTGTTTCCGAAGTAAAATATTAAAACAGTGCCATCTACGAGTATTCGAACTTAGACGGGACTATAACTAGAGATCAACTGCGTGCAGTATTGTTCGATAGATAAGAAGATAAGCGCTTCGCACTAAAAAATACTAATTAAGTTCCGACATCCACGTGAACGAAGTTGCGGGCACAGCTAGTTATATATAAAAATCTTTCAGTATTTTATGCTATACTAGAGATTCACTCTCACTCCGCTCGAAGTTATTTCTTAGGGATGAGACATTTTACCGCAACAAATAGTATATGTTGACCCGGATATACAGCTATCATTGCAAATGTTTTCATCAAACTTTGTGTAGTGGTTTTTGGTCATGTGGTCACAAATCAGACATACAGAAAAAAAACTAATTTCTAAGATCAGACTTTGGTAGTCCAGCGGTAACGCTTCGCTTGGATAACCGAGTGATGCGGGTTCAAATTCGGCTCTCGCACCTCTGATATTTTCATGTGCGAATCATTTATATCATGAGTACCACTTGTATTACGGTGAATGAAAACATCGTGAGGAAACCTGCATGAAAAATTAAAAGTCTTTTCAAATATTTATCTAGAGGCTATACCTACTGGTTTTCTTCTATTATTATGGCACATATTTTAATTTTCCTGCAAAAGATTGCGGTGGTGCTTATAAGGAGTAATTTTCATAAATTACTGTATAACGCTCAAACATTTTCATAAGTCACCGGCAAGTAATCATTTGAAAGCGAGGAAAAATTGAAGCACTTTGTTAATCTTCATAAAACAAGCTGAGAAATGATAAAGCATGAACATTGTACGTAATAGGAACAGAATCAATTTAAAATCTAATTTTACTTAATCGTTTTCACTTAAGTTAATTCATTTTTCAATAAACAGAATTAAATTATTATATTGTTATTACTATTTCGACTAATATCTTGGTTACCTTTTAATTATCAGTAGCAAATGATGATTACGAGTAATATCCTAAATCGTGCTTATAATCGTTATTGACTTAATAATTTTACATTCATAAGAAGTTTATTTTAATATATTTGACTCAGTCTGTAATGGTCCCACTTTCTGTGCCAGCGGTAGCGGGTTCGATTGCCACTGGGGGCATTTGTTTATGTAATACTGTAGGATACTCTAATTTGTTTTAATATATATTTAAAGTAATATATTATGTGTAGTGTAACTACCTGGTATCCATAACACAAGGAGGTGTAGGTTAAGTAACCATAAACGGACTAGACGGAGTTAATGTCGAACAATAAACCATATTAGAATAATTTACTTTATTTGTATTGAATTTTGAACGTTTTATGAAAAAAATTTAATCACTTACATATTACGTGTTATAATAATCTGCACCATAATAATATAACAGTTTTATTTTACTCTATAATGAAAGCTTCCATATTCTCCAAAGTACGTGTTGCAGATAAAATTCCATATACGAAGCAAAAGCTCAGTGAATTCTATCTTCCGGATTGGTAGAAAAAAAGGAAGTATCTTGAAAATGAGAATTGTACTGAAATTGATTTCGCCTATGGCCCAAGGCGACCAAGCATTACCTATACTATTTCTATTGATGTAACTTATCTACCAAACTGTCGAGACTAACTTATTTTATTGACTGGCTTCGAAATAGAAAAGTAATCTATGTGTGTATATTCTTTTGTTTTTTTTGATATCTAGAGGGTAGTATAAAGATTGAAAAAAGCTACAGTCCCATATACATTTCAAGAACTAATAGCAGCATTAGGACTGAGACCAATTAAACTTTTAAGTGATTTTTAATTCGGTCTATCTTTTTATTTGGAAAATAATAATATTGTTTTATAACTTTTAAATGCTGTCTTAACATGTAATTATCCTCGAAAGTACGTATTCGATTACTATGTAAAAATAATATTAGCTTTAGAAGAATAATATTTTTTATAATAAATATTTTTTTCTATTCAGTATAGCTATTTTTCTTATTTGGATATTATATTCACTTTCATTATTTCATTTACGAGTAAAAAACTAGATTCCATAATATTACTATTTATACGTCTCTATCAAAAAAAAGAAACATAAAAAGCAAAAATAATATGTTTCCGCCCGGGATCGAACCGGGGGCCTTCTGCGTGTTAGGCAGATGTGATAACCGCTACACCACGGAAACTGTACATAGAGTGTTAAAAATATGTTACTAAAGATTTTATATTATAATATTGTACAAAGTACATGATAACAGTCCAAAACTATAAATAACCATAATATAATACGTAGATTAACAATATACTTAACTAGATATAGTATTAGAAGTCGCCTGTTTAAAAATAAAAGCAAATAGATAAATAAGACTTGCTGCAGTACAAAATCACTATTTTTATTACTTTCTTCTATTGGGTCTCGAAGTAAAGTCTCAACACATCGATTTAGAGAAGTATTTTAAATGCTGGTCACTTCTTCGTATACTGAGTTCGAGCGCGGGGACTGCAGGCCGAGTTCAAAAGCGAACATTCAACTACGGGACTTCTGTAGAATAAATTCCACACCCCACGTGTGGCATATAGATAGTAAGTACGGTCTTTGTGTAGTTTTTGGCAAATTGATCAGTTTTGAAAAGTCGTACTGAGAATTCGAATTCAATTAAAAAATAAATAAATGAAAAAAAAAACTTTTTTTCTCTGAGCCACTTAGAAATCAACTAAATTATAGGACTTTAAATATAATCTTCTTATAAAATTTAAGTACGCTTTCTTTAATATTCAAATAACAGCTTTACTTCTAAAGAGCTTAGAGAGATAATAATAATGTGATCGTACCAAGAAAGTTTTATATAAAAAATAGAAGAAGATTTTGTATATTTTGTTGTAGAAATATTAGTTCGTACTGAATATGTGTCTCTGTGTATATATTGTGGAAACGACATAAATTAAATCAATGTATGATCTACTTAAAAATGAATATGTTAGTGCCATGCCTATACAAATTTGTAATGCTGATTCATTGTCCTGGATTAAGGAGTTGGGACACAGAATGCTTGATTTAATTTTGTCAAAACATTACCTTTGTCGTAGACGCACCTGTTCTTATTCTATTAGATAAGATGTATAAACATTAATGTAAATGAAATACCTACATGTTAAATAAATAAATATGGAAGCAACTGCTTTGCGAGTTTGTTGAGCTTAATTTTTTATACATACCTACATAATATTTTCTCAGCATTTTTCAATTGGTTAAGATGATAGGAGGCTTTGAGGTAAAAAAAATTGAAATATGCTGTGTTCGGCCTTTTTTAACGTCCCACTGCGGGGCACTGTTGATGAGATCATCGCCCACCCCACTGGCGAAGTGCGGGTTGGCGGACTCAAGTCTTTCGAAAACTTGCTAGCTTTTCTCAGAGATGACAGTTCCTCACGATGTTTTCCTTTACCAGAGGTGATTGAACCGGGACTTGAACTTCAAAGTTTCACTACCGGCGCATTACCTCTAACTATCACAGCTTTTTAAAATCTATCTATAGTCTAAATGTATATTTTGAAAGAAATGTAAGAAACTTATCTGATATAGCTGTTAGATATTACCACAGATATACACAAAAATAAAATGGGTCTTAGTAGGGTAATAATATACTTTACTTAATTTATGAATGTAATTTTATCAGAATGAACAATAGTTTCTAAGAAAACTTGACAGAGGTATGACTTTTGCGAGCTTGGATAAATTCAAACAGATCGATCAATTGATGAATGAAGAAGCATAGCTTGCTCGGAACGAAAGGCAACGTCATTTATCATAAAGATAAATCACGGATAAATACTAGAATTATAACATTGTTTTGGTATTATTTTGAATAAGATATTACTTGATTTACAGTTTCCTTAATTATAATATAATTTATTTTATTATAATGTAAATTAAGGAATTTGCGTACCTTTAAAGTTTTAGGCCAAGGAAAGCTAGAAAGATAAAAGAACTTATACGCTCATAAGGAGGAGCTTCAAGAGTACCTTAGTATCTGTAACTAACTGAAGGTTGTTCAGTGATCCTTTAGAAAAAGTTGTATAAGCCTGTTATTTTTAGATGTATTTAATTAGTACGGGCTTTAATTTATCCCGTCTTCGATAAACTAATATTTTTTAAAACTTGTTACTACAAATAATAGACAAAAAGAATTAGTAGAGAATGAGAAGTTTTATACGAAAAAGTATTATGTATGAAGTGAAATAGATGATATGAAAGAATGAAATTATAAAGTCTTTGAGCTATAATATTAATTTTGATTTATTGACACGTAATATACCTCCTATTAGTTGCATTATGACTGCTTTTACCTACTGCTTTATTTAGCAGTTATATCGATATTATGAATAAAAGACGTGAATATAATATGTAAATTATAAAATTTTGCAATTATTAAAATGTTCTGTAAAAAAAGATCATTATTCCATAGCAACAATCAGGGTTGCAACTTGCTAAGCAAGTATAGAGAAATAGTAATAATTTATTTATAATTCATATAATATGCTTGTTTCTGTATTACGAGGATTTTAATAAAAACATATTAAATTGTATAAAAATATAAGAAAAGAAATATTTTAAGAAAACAAAATAATATCATCCGCTACGATTTTCACTAGTATCTTCTAATTTTATAAAACTTGATATTGGGTTTTTGTAGTATATAATAGTACCTATATACCAAATGAATTACCAAACTTCTAGTCGGCTTAAGCAAAAACAATTACAATATAATTAAAACTTTTGTTTTTCTGATTTTTTTAATCATCCTATGCCACTGTCACTCATATATACACATTAAAACGAATGAACGATAGATAATATCAGTTTTGTCACGAATATAAAGTAAATTTTAATTAATTGGTGGTTGACAATCCTAGTTGGTAACGCGTAAACACAAGTCGCTAACGAACCGGAGCCGCCCCAGCACAAATTTGCAATTTCGATTGGCGCTGTTTGCGTGTACCTGCTGCATTGTACTCCCCTCATATGAGGGATTTAAAAATGCAAAATAGTAACATTTAACAAATTTATGGACTGATGGATGGAAATTTGAAGGGACCTAACAATTTACCTACAGTGACACTACTCATAGGCGAAAAAAGCAAAAGTTTGCATGCACAATTATGGTTTTTTTTTATTCTTACTGAATACATCCACAGGCGTTAAGCACCCGTGCCTTTTGAATTTATTTTTATAATTTTTTATTTTTTGGCGTTTTTAAAACCAGCGATATATGCTAACTAACTACACTTAAACTAAGTGGACCGTGGCCCGACACTGATTTTTTTTTCTTTTAATGCTATTTCTTATGCTACATTATATTTAATAACAATAAGTATTTACTTTACACTATGTTGTGGCTTTAGGACCCTGCCCCATCCCGCAGTTGGGAGAGCACAGCCTCCGCGATTTTTGTGTCGCGTTTTTGGATGGACATTTTGAGGCTGTGTTCCAGGATGGTCTTGCACACATATGGTACATATATCTGTACTTCTATGAGCATGTATATCTATACCAATATTATAAAGCTGAAGAGTTTGTTTGTTTGTTTGATTGATTGTTTGAACGCGCTAATCTCAGAAACTACTAGTCTGAATTGAAAAATTCTTTTTGTGTTGGATAGTCCGTTTATCGAAGAAGGCTATAAGCTAAATCACATCACGCTACGACCAACAGGAGCGGAGCATCAATGAAAAATGTTGCAAGAACAGGAGAAGAATATTTCTTTAGATTTTCAGCCTTTAGAACTCGAAGGGCTTGAAGAGCTAGTTCTATTTTAATATAATTATAAAAAGAATTTAGAAGGATTAATAAGATAGAAAGAAGACACGATATGAACGAGGGTCACAATAACGTAAACCTATAACGCTGCTCGTGTGAATCGCGATCGACTCCACTCCAAAATGTTCGAAGAAAACATAAATGTGTGTATCCAATACACGATGATTTTCTTGAGCAATAAATAGATTAGAGAAAACTTACGAAAGAAGTAAGTGAACCTAATTTATACCGTGTACGAACATAACCCTTAAAACCTTTTTTATAAACACAATTTACTTTAGTTTACCCAATTAGTCCCCAACGGGTTTTTGTAACAAGCTAACAACAAAATCCGTTGGGGGCCAAAAAAAATTGAATATATTATAGGTACCTATTTATAAAAAAACCTTTCAATATTATTCTAGTATTATATTCGAGGATTTTAGTTAAAATAAAAAACAAAGTTTTAATAAAAAACGCCATTAGTGCTCTTATATAACGAAATTAGAGCTATTTTAGGTAACCTTTTAAGGCTTATTTTATTTATTTAGTAATTACGCCCCAATTATTTGTGTAATTATAAATACTTTACTTTATTATAATTTAATAAATAATTATTCTAATGAATATATATAAAATCAAATAAAATGTTAATTTTTAAAGGATTTATATATTTTTCTCTCCTTCTTCCAATAATGACTTAACAAAAATAGAGAACAAAAAAATTGTAAGAAAATATTTGATATAATATATTTTTTTATTTGTATAGAAAATACCACATATTGTTATCCATAATGATTGTAATTCAGCCCTTTTTAACCTTTCACTGCTGGGAACGGGCCTCCCTTCAATACGAGGGTGATCAGGCCATAGTCCACCACGCTGGCCTAGTGCGGGTTGGTAGACTTCACATGTCTTTCGTAAACATGCTAGGTTCTCTCCGACATGCAGGTTTCTTTCCCTTCTTCCCTTCGAATTTGATTCGCAGAGGTGATTTGAACCCGCACCATTCAGTTATGCAAGCGAGCGTGTCACCGCTGAGCTACCACTGTCCTAATGTTTATGTCCATAATGATTACCAATAATAAAAATCTTTTAAATAAATAAACAGTAAAATAAAGCTCTGGACTTAAAATATATTTTTTATGCTCACTAAAATTGATATCTTTCATCGTGACCGTAGATACTATAAAAGCTGAGGTCTAACATATGCGGTGTACCTTTATAAAGCGCCATTTTATGTTAGTTTTGTTCAAAAATAACTGGTCCATTCAAGGTTCTTTATAAAATCGTAAAACTAACTTTATGCCTTTAACAAATGCAGCCACATACCGTCTTTGTCACAATATTTTTACGACGTAAATTTATTTTTAGTTGAAAATAAAGAATTTCTAGAATCAAGCTAAAAAAATTTAATGTAGTAAATAACAATGTAAAAGCTCAAAAAAGATTAGAGGATAAGGGAAATCATGCGTAATGCGTTCTTTTCACGTATTAAATATACTTTAAAAATAAATCTTAAAAGTATTGGCTTAGCGAATTCTTTATACTAAATATTTACAGAAACCAGCATCCATGGAATGTAATGAAAAATGAAAAACAAAAAATATCATCCCATAATAATTATATCAAATTTCGTATAACAATAATTATTGTTAGGTAAAAGACATGCTAAATCTGAAACTTTAACATTAAGCAACCCCTTTCCCCGTACAATATAAAGTCTATAGTTGACAGTTGTTTCCAAAACAAACAAGCTGGGTTGAAATTCATTGAAAGCCACCCTCGTTCGAATTTATATTATGATAAACAGCAGGTTATTTTTAGTATTAATTAAAAACCATTTTTGCAATCTGTCAGCAGATGGATTAGGTTGTTGTAAATATGGTAAAGCTGAGGGTAGAGTTAGAAATACTTTGTTTTAAATTAGTTAAGCGATAGAGTCTGAAACAAAATATTTAGTACCGATTCAACAAAGTTTCAAACTATTTACATTTTAGATTTGAATAATTGTGAAAATTCTTAGGTAGAGCTAAATAATAATATTAACAAAAATTTTGTTAAATCATTATATTTACTTTTCGACTGAGAATAATATTATATGCTCTATATTTTGATTTTACTATATAATAACTCTTGACTTGAACCTTTAGTATTTAAGACTATAGAATTCCTAAATCATTAAAGTCAAAAAATATTGTTCGAATGTAAGCAACAGAAAGTTCAAAATTTTAAAAAGAAAAGTTTTCAATAACCTCTGTAATCATAACATCATCAGTTTTTAAATGATATGGTTTTCATGAGAAGTTCTTAAAAAGCAATTGATTTTATAAAAGAAGTGGTGGAATAAAAGGCTTTCATAAAATTGGCGGGCTCGCTTCGCAAAATGTTAACCACTCAGACGTTTTGCAAGTTTAACAATATTTCAGTTTTGCCGTCATACGAACACATAGTTTCATTTTATTGCCGGTGCTCGATGGTCGATCGTTTTATTCCCATAACGCTTTTCGTATATTCGAGCAGTTTAAAATAAAGGATTTTTTGGGATATTCATAAAAAATACATATCGCTTCGATCGCAAATTCAAATAGATTAAAATGAATGGCTATGGCTATGTCAAAGGAATTAATAAAACATTCATCATGTTTCGTTTTGAGAATCGTTAAGTAAGGCAATTCACTGTACCTGCACTCATGTGCAGAATTTTTGTTCAAAATGAAAGTGTGAGAATATAATTTAAGTACATAATATATAATATGTAGCTATTTAGTTGTTTATTAATGATGAAGATTATTTCTTAGAAGAATACAAAATATTCTACGAACTGTGTAATATAGATTTGTTACAAAACATCGTTGTTAATTAAGGAATGATTTATGAAAATTAACCCCTAAAAGGTAAAATTGTAAATAATATTTTTGATCAAAAATAATGACGATCCTAATTGAAGGTTTCAGGCGTCCCATGGGAAGGAATAATAGAGAATGATCTAAAAGTTAAGAGCGGGGTAATCAGACCACTATTATATTATAAGAAAAAATATTGTGTGTGTTTATGTTTGTAACAAATTCATTTAAAATAACTAGATAGATTTAGATGAAATTAATAGATATTAATAAGACTATACACATAGGATACTAAAAATCGACAGGTTCGCGCCCAAGCGAAGTGAAGATTCTAGTCATCTATATAAATAAAAATGAATATTGGTAAGCGCATAACTTGACAATGGCTGGACCAATTCGGATATTTTTTTGTATATTCCTTAAGGCCCACGGAGTGTTTTTATAATAAAATATTTTTTTTTAAATGTATACTAACGGGGGTACCAAGAGACGAACCCGAGCGAAGCGAGGGTGAATAACTAGTACTTAAATAAAATAATCAATAAAGTATAAAAGGTGATAGAAGTTTTTAAATAAATTTCTAAGGTTTTTTTCACTTATAGCTCTTTATATCTGTTGTCGAATAATGCAATAAAATTGATTATACCAATGACCACAACCGACGACATCGATGCGCTGGCGGGTTAGCAGCGATACACTTAATTAAAATCCAATATTGTCTAACCAAAATTGATTAGGAGCAACCAAGCTCGCTGGAGTTTAATCTGCCTTCACAGGGAACAGGGAACAAAGCTTAGGGTACTTGTTAAACGAAGTGTTATTTGTAACAATATATAACGATGTCCCCGTAATGCGATAGCTGATTTATGTGTCGGGTGTTATTGAAAGGTTTACATTTTAGTTTCTAGGCATAGTGGTTAGAACACTTGGGCTACAATTATTGCTTAGGATTGGAATATATGTAATAATATTGATTAGTGATCAAAGATTTGTTAAGTTAAACGAAGGTTAAATAAATTTTAAGTTTTTCATCGTAGATTCTAGTTGCTATGGTCCTCTTGGTTTAGTTACCTTTTGAACATCTTGCCTCACGCTGGAATCAAATCTGAACTTCCGATTTGTAATATTATAATAAATCAAAAATTGTAGCATCAATAAATATAATTCCAAAAAGTATAAAAAATCTTTTTTATTAACTATATTATTTGCTATAAGTATATAGGGTGTTTCGCCCTTAAAATTTTTATAGAGACGATTATTGCGAATTGTAATATTTAATTTGTACCTACATTGTAACAGCAGTACTTAATTGTTTGAAGAAAAACTCTAATCCTTTGAGCCTGATTATTATATCATAGCGAATGATACTCTAAAGAAGTAACATAATAGTTAATTTAGTTACCTTTTTTAATTTATTTCTTAAATTAATATATAGTTACATACCTCATTATTTTAATAATATTGAATAATAACATTTTTAAACAAAGCATTAAACTTTCAACTCGAATATTAAGCTTTCTGTATTAATATATTACAATAAGGATAACAATTTAATCTTTGATTTACTAAAGTAGGACAAAATTACAATTGATATGGATTTACATTATCATTTGACAGCGGAGAGCAATATCTGAAAGTTAGTGTTATTTCAAGCAATATTTTATCATGACAGTGACTGTAATGCAATGGATGATTTGTAACAGCTGTTCATAGTATTATTTATGTCGTGTTTGGATATTAGAAACTATCGACGCCAATGCCAACAAAAACGGACCGTCAAATAAAATTATTTATGAAATCAATGCTTTAATTTATGTTTTACTATTGCTATCATATTGTTATTTCTGTACTATCATCGGATAGTTTGTTTTATTAAATTTTGTAGTGACTAAGTTAAATAGTTAAATAGTTATTCTTTAAATTAGCTAAAAAATATTCCTAAGCAATATAAGGTACTGTATTACTTATATTTTTAAGTAGTATTTTTGTTTTTTTCTAATTTTTAGGGTTCCGTACCTCAAAAGGTAAAAACGGAACCCTTATAGGATCACTTTGTTGTCCGTCTGTCTGTCTGTCTGTCTGTCTGTCTGTCTGTCTGTCTGTCAAGACCTTTTTTCTCAGGAACGCGTGGAGGTATCAAGCTGAAATTCATATCAAATACTCAAGTCTATGGTCTCTTGGAGCTGTGAAAAAATCAAACTTCTAAGTCAACGCGATCAAAAGATACTCCCGTTTATGCCGCAAATTTTCGACACTCGCAAGGGAATCAAAACCTACAGGGTACTTCCCGTGAACTCAGAATCTTGAAATTTGGTACGAAGCAACGTCTTATAACACAGATAAAGGAAAAATTGCGAAAAGCATAAATTTTTAGTTACATCATATAATAAAAATATTTTTAATAATTTTAAACTTATTACCCCTTTACTCATACACCGTTCCGTACAGGTTTGTACGGAACCCTCGGTGCGCGAGTCTGACTCGCACTTGTTAAGTTTTGATTAATATATAGTAATTTCGTAATATGAGATAAATAAATGTCCGTATATTATCAAAATGAGTTTAGTGGCTTAAGCTTCAAATATTTACAGAGAGTTACTTCTTAGAATACTAGTATAGAAGTATAGATTAATAAAATTGTTAATGTAAAACCTTTTTGTATTCAAGTAAAAATAGAATTGTTACATAATCCTATTAAGTCTAGCATAAAAGAGTTAATCAGAACTTTAAAATGGATGCGTGTAAAATTGTTTAAGCGCAAATACAATTCACAGTTCAAATCGGACAAAATGCCATTTCGGGCGTTATTTAAATATTCAAAAAGCGATTGACATTACAAAATCCTGTCGGAAATAATAACAAAATTCAATTTTCCATTCGTATTAATCTTTCGCTAACAGAAGGCTGGAAATTGGTTCTTTGATTCGTCTGCTATTGAAACCAGTTGCGTGTTGGACGCAAATTAATCCGCGAGACAATGCTGACCGTGACACGGCAATGTTTGTTGAGACAATAACAAATTATTCATACTTGCTGATGGAATGTAAACAGAATATGATTGGTTATTACCATGCAGGTTGGTAGCGGCACTCTAGGGATGAGGCACTCCCAAGCCCCGAGAGATCATCTCCCTACTATTAACAAGTCGCCACTAACCTCTAACTTTGTTCCTAACGTATTCCGAACTTAATTTAATTAATTACGGTCCCCTCTCTAGTCCATTTCGCTAAATATTATTTCAAGGAGGGACTGTGAGATCAAAAGACGTATGAGTATTACTTACGCTAAGAAATATTTATGAGCGATGTCGGAATTGATTTGTATATGCATCTCGGTTATTGAATGCGAAACTAGCTTCTCTTTGGTTTATATCGTACATTTTAGTTTGAATGACCATCAAACATGAGCCCTGTTTTATATTAAATTATAGGGAAAACTTTAGCTACATTATTTAGTAAAATAAACATTTTGTAAGCGACCTAACACGTTTTAAGCCAAAAAGACAGTTACTGATTAGACGTAATAAATTAAGCTGAAAATCAGAGAGAGACTCCCATGTTTTTGCAACTTTCAGCATTGCTCTTCAAAGAAGAAACTTAAAACTAATATGAACATATTCATGAAGCAAATTAAATAATTATTAAAAAGAAATATAGTTGTAAAATGAGAATACCGATACTAAATAATTGGCAAAAGATAATTTATATGGATAATTTAAATTCGGGTCTCAATTAATATTTAGTAATTGAGAGTCAAATTAGATTTGTCAAGTTAGAATTTACAATTATTCTAGATTATACTCGTAAATTATTGAAGGTTACATTTCGATTCTATGAATATTCATTACTCTTGCAAAATACGGTTGTCTACTTTCTAAGTATTAATGTTGTAATTAATAATATAGCAACAAAATTTTAATAAATAACTACGTTAGTGCTTTATAGAGCTAAAACATTTTTAAACATTGTAAGTGTTTTTTTAACATGTTTATTATATACACATAATACAATATGATTTTTAAACAAAAACGTCTTCCAAAACCCTTTACGTCTTAGAGAAACTAGCAAGTTTTCGGAATTATAATTACTACAGTCCGGTCCCTTGCATTGAAGGAAAGCTCAAGCCCAGCAGTGGGACGATAAAAAAGGATTGAGTAGTATAATACAACTACTTTACTTTGATAGTTTTAAAATATATCTCATCAAATAAGTTAATTTCTAAAAAATATAAAAACTTTACTGATACTTATTACTCCTTATTCCGCGTTGTATTCATTTTGTATCACTTTCTAACTAACAATGATATAATATTTTTATAAGTATTTATTCAATAGAAAGATAGTTGACAAGGTCGAAATTTATTAAGTCAATAAAGTGTGGTATTAATCTAGTTTTTACCTCTGTTATAATATTCAGTTATTACACATCTGGTAGTTAACGAAGCAATATTGCATACATTTGCAATTTTGATTGGCGCTGAAGCCGTTAACATCGGCTGCCACCATTAGGATGTGTTGAATTAACGTTTAATCAGATAATGCCTTTTGAGAGCACCTATATGGTTTATGAATTTATGTAGCTTTGACTTAGGCTATAATATATTATGTATACCTACCTACGCGTTATATATAATGTAAAATGTCTTATTTGGTATCAAACAACAATAATATACACATTTTTATATTTATTTTCTCAAAAACAGATTCACCTTTCATTTCTTTTATTATAAATCAAAAATTTAAAAGCTCTAATTTAACTTATTTTACTCGCATAATATTGTGTAAATTTTAAGTTTTCTTTTGTTTCTGACATATCTATATGAATAACGATTTAGATTATTATATTTCGAGTATAATAATATGTCCTTCATAATCCTTTCTCTTTTACATGTACACTGTATAAGTATATAGAAATGAATTTAAACGAATTTTCGCTAACGAATTATCTCTGACGCCGAAGCTTTAAGCTTTACGAATTCTATAATATTTATCATACTTAACTCATCTCCCACAGAGTGCGTCGATTACTGTATTACATCAAAATATTTTATTAATGTAACAAAATGATTCAATTTACTGCAATTATCTTTTTTTTTGTTAACTGTTAACTAACTTAAATCATTAATTTATTTTTAACTTTTCTTTTGTATTATTGTACACGCTGTGATTGTCTATAATTGGAAAAACATTTAATTATTGTTTTCGTAGAATTTGTATATTACATTGGCATGTAATAATGTATTTTCTGTTGACGATCCTAAATAAATAAATAAATAATACGTATATATGTTTTTGTGTAGATAAAATATGATTTTTAACATTTATTTCCTAACGAATACTCCAAAATAATAACGAGTACTCGATTGAAACAGCACTGATATATAATTGCATCGTTGGTATACTTTAGTACACTTGAAACCATTGCGGTCATTTTATTTAGATTATTCGATTTATTTTATAGGTCGTAAACAAAACCAACTTCTGTCACTCGTTCGACGGTTTATGGTTTATAAGAGTGTACGGTAACGGTTAGGTAACGTGGGCCTTCAATGGCAAAATACTCTTGTACAGTCACTTTAAATGCAAAGTGCATCTCTTATTTCATATTCTTTTATTGTAATATATTGGTTTTGTGTTATATGTTCTTTAAAAAGCAATGTAGAAGCTTAAAATGTCTTATTTATTGTAATGGTATCTTTAAGTGGCAATGTAAATCAAATTGAGTTATTTACATAATATATTTTTTATATTACATATGTGTATGTGTTATTATAAATTTGATTTAATCACACATAAACCATTTTATTTTATAATATGTATGTATGTAAAATAAATGATAAAGTATCTTAGAAACTGAAAATCAAATTGTGTCACGGAAAAAAAATTGATGGTCTGACAAATAACTATCTGTACTAATTTCAAATCTTTTATATATCTACTTTAAACTATCGTCGGTATCTTCAGTCCTTTTTAACGTCCGACTGCTGGGCACGGGTCTCCCTCAGTAGAGGAGGATCAGGAAGTTGTCCATTGCGCTGGCCTAGTGCGTGTTGGCGTACTTCACATGACTTTCAAAAACTTTCAAAGTTTTCTCAGACATGCAGGTTTCCTCACGATGTTTTATTTATTTTTTTTTATTTATAAATCCTTTATTACACCAAAAAATAATATAAAGATACAGTACATATACTTCTTATAAGGAGAGCAATAACTGGTATAAGGGCGGCCTTATCACTAAAAGTGATTTCTTCCAGGCAACCTAGTTTCACCGTAAGACAAGTGGTAATCATGATAGAAATGATTCGCACATGAAAATATCATAGGTGCAAGAGCTGGATTTGAACCCGCATCACTCGGTTATCCAAATGAGCGCATTACTGCTGGGCTGCCACTTTTTTAAAATATCGTCAAGCGCATACAAAAATTCTATAGAAAGCAGGACTTTCAGTTTTTTCTGGTACTTTTATTACTATTGCTAACATATTTCAATGTCTTGTCTCAGGCAATATGCTTATCATTTTTATTAAATTGGATAATTTGTTAATATACTATGTATATCTCTCTATAGAATTCGAAATATTTTATTAACCACGTCTCAGTAATTCAAATTCTAATCGAGTTTTAAATTGCAGCCATTCTTATCTGCTGCGCTCGCATCGTACTGGCACTGAACGCCTGAACTTTCATCTCTCATCTACGGTCCTTTTCCTCGTTAGCTTCTCCTTAAAACTTCGTCTACGACTTCGACAGCAAGTTTTTTAACTTGCCTCCAAGTCGATTCTCGTGATTAATTAATTTGATTGTATGTAAAGTTATTTGCGGCTGATGGTTCACAGTTCCCATTATTTTATGATTTAGGTCGAGGGTGACGAAGTGACTTCTTTGCTGGGTCATTCGCCACGGCTTAATTATTATTACAGATAGGTATACAAATTTTTAAAATTAAAATCTTTGGTAACAAGCAAAATATGACTGAGATAAGTCATCACAATGTTATTTATTCTATGTAATGTGTAATAAGAATGTATCTAATATTTTCTTAGGTTTACGCGAATATTTGACATTATAAATGAAACTTGGAATGGATTTATTTAGATTTTTGGTTCCCGAGACTGACCGACTGTCAGTCTCTACCGTGACAATTTGCTGTAAAGCATTCGAAACGTCGGGAACCAAAAATCAAAATAAATCCGCGACAAAATCCGAAAAAAGTCTATCTAATCAATATTATGGGAGTATATTATATAACATAAAATGAGAAGCACTATATATATTAGATACCTATTCATGTTTTTAGCTTATGTAATTATACCTACTATGTTTATTTGAACTTCACTTTAAGAAATTTACTAATATACTCTAAATAATTTAATTAAGACATATCATAAAATACCTTGGTTGTATGATCGCTCTTAGAACGACTTTAATTCACCGCTCTTGAAGAAATTCCCGCATGTGGGTCGCTAATGAGAGAATTATTCGCATTAGGGCCGTTATTATCGCGTCTGGAGATTTGAGGTTAATCTTATTAATTAAATCTATATTTAAACCATGTTTTGCTAACATTATATTTATTTACAGAAAATATTTCACAATTTGTTAATTTTTTAAAAGATATAATATAGAACAAATATTTAATTTACGAATTATCTATACTAATATTATAAAGCTGAAGAGTTTGTTTGTTTGTTTATTTGATTGTTTGAACGCGCTAATCTCAGGAACTACTGGTTCGATTTGAAAAATTCTTTTTGTGATGGAGAGTCCGTTTATTGAGGAAGGCTACATTATAGCACGCTAAGACTAATGATATCAATGAAACAGTTGCAAAAACGCGAAGGGCTGGCGTTAATTCTGCGAGGTATTATACCGCGCGACTCAGAAAGCACTTGGATTCCGGTCTTTAGAACGCGTGCGAAGCCGCGGGAAATGATAGTATTTATATAAATTTAAAAAACAGTTACTTTTAATTTATAGTTAAGTATAGAGCTAAAGAATAAAAAGGTCAAGTCAGTATACAAAAATACAAAATAGTCTTTTTAACAATACATAATCTTTTCAAATTCAATATCATACTATTTAAAGGAGAAAACCAATCCCCATACAAACTGTTTTCGGCGATACGAGATTGAAAATTAGCCATAAATTGATACATTTAGAAAGGTTTCATGGGAAGTGAAAATTGTTCACTGGCATCAGCCATGGCCAGAACCAAGTTAGGAAAATTGAGTTTTTAGATTACGTTTATTTGGAAAAATTATAATATGTCCATGACAAATAATAATTTAAGAATAATACTTTTAGTGACGTGATTTCATATAAATACCAAAAATATTACGATTTACACATGGGTCGTATCAGTTGTGATATCAACAAATAAATAAAAGATAAGCGCGAAATAAGTACTTTGTACTATCGAATTTGGGAAAACTTTTCATGAGAAAAGGCATTGATGCCTAAGGCGGGGATAGAGCGATTTCGTTTGATATTATGTTGTAAGCTTTCAAATTGGCGTTAAAATATAAAGAAACTACGCAAACTTACTCGTATATATATAAAAATATTTGTTTATTTATATTTTCATTAAAAACATGATAAGCAGTGTAAAGGATATAACTTTTTGTCATATCCTTCGAAGCCGTCTGCTGTACTTCCTTCACTTGTCAAACGGTAATAAGTTTGGCTATATACAAATCTCAATTTTATTTGTTTTAATCGGGTTTTAAACAAGTAATCATACGTCGTTAATAGATCGGAAGTCAACATATTTTGACCGACTTCAAAAACGAGGTAAATCGTTCTGAATTCGGCTGTTTTTTGTATGTGAATATAATGTTATATAACAAAGGCTACACGCATCAAAGTTCATATAAAGTTAATTACTTTTAAGTCATTTTATTGTCAGTCTACGATTTTTCTTTGATGTAATCATCTTTAAGCCCTCACTGAAATAAAAGCTTTCTTAAATTCGAGTTACATTTTGTGAAATATACACTTGCAAGTATAAATGAAGCATGAACAGAGGTCGTTTGGCCAACTGCCATATAACTGCCAAATAAAAGTATATTTTAATATCTTTTATTCAGTAAACTAAAACTTTTCTCAACATAAATCTACACTTACACAGAGCCCTCATGAAAATGTAATGCGCAAGAACTATTTATGGCTAATCCCTTCGAAATAAACTTCTGGACTGATATTTGCCAGAATCTCTTTGCGTGGTCGATGCAAGAAAGTGTCTGCAAAAGGCTTGGAGTGAATAGCAATCCTGAGTAAAGAGAATAGAAAGATATCAACTAGTGGTGAAAGAAAGAGATGGTTGGTTGATAGAATGAGGTACGATATAGTGGATTTTTGAATTGCAAATGGGGGAAATGAACCGGCCGCCGCCGGCTTGGTCGACTCCACCACCCTGAGTTCGGACTTCTTCCATTTATAATCATCTTTAATATCGCGAGAGTGGTTTAATGACAGTTCAAAGCATGACGCTAACTCTTAAGTTAATATAATAATCTCAGCTTAAGAGCGAAGTTTTCATTAAAGGTAAACATTATGTTTATTTTAACAGGAGTCACCCACAAACATAAGCTCAAATTAAATAACAATTATTTTTTTATAACAGTTTCAATATTAAATAACTACATTAATCTTATTAAACTGAACCAGATAAATCGACCTTAATATGGATTACTTTCATGATATTCTGCAATCTGCATCACTTAAAAGTAGTCATTCCATATTTATCATTTTTTTATAATTTAAATCATTGAATTTTTAATCATCTATATGGATATATATATATCAAGGTACATTAAAAAAATTAAAATCAATTCACTTTGGAAATATCGAGTTACATATCTTGCTTCCTATGGAACTTCAACTCCTTGTTGTTTAGCTTTAAAAAATGGATAAATGATTTTTTTTTTAATTTGAAAAAGTCTTTGCAAAAAACACAGATATAATAAATTTTATTGTGATTTTAGGAAAAATATCTCAGTAGCATCACCTGTTGGCGCAGATCTAGTCACGGCACAGTGCACACGAATGGTTAAAATTTAATTCCACTCGGAACATTCCACCACAGATTGCATTCCTTGCAGGGGACCGACGCTGATGAATACGAGTTACGGGTACGGAAATTTCTCAAATTCTGAACGCTATTAGTTTATTAACGTGATGTTGCTTTCATAGCTTTAAATTATATTATTGTAATTAGAAAAAATATTTGGTTGTCTATCCATCTTCATTGCTTTTATATATATTTAGTTTATTTTATTTACTTTAAATAAGTAATTAGTAAATTATAAATGTAGTATCAACAATCATAACTTTTCTTTTCAAAATAAAATATGTTTTTATATATTTTTTTAAATATTGTCGTTAATATTTTATACTCGTTATTATTATATCGTTACAATACGATGCACTTGGTTGGTAAAAATTTCATTTAACTAGAGGAATTTCCCTGTAGATTGCATTCTTTTCAGGGAAACCGACGTTGAGGGAAAGATTTATAGAATGGGTATTGTTTAGAAAGATTGCGGGCCATTAAGTTGTTGTAGCATGTTATATAAAAAGAACTATTGGCTGGAAAATGAGTGGTGATGATATTGTTATTTATAACAATATGTAAGAGGATATAAAAGAAATTAATAGCAATTTTAATTAGAAAAAACAAGTCACATTGTTTACGATTTACTAAGATATAAAAAAAATAAAAAAAATTGCAAATATGCTTGAGTCGCAACGACTTCTCGACGGCGAATTGTGGGTTTTCCTCCCATAAAATACAAAACAAAACAATACAAAAAAACAATGTAATCTACTAGATGGCTCAGTCGTAGAAATATTTGAAGGGGATCTGTATTATACTTGTTATTAACCGTCAAGCTAAATATTATTCTTACTAAGTTTTACGATAAGGTACATTCATTTGGCATAATAGTTACAATTTTTGTAAACATTTGAAAAAAATATATAAAAAATTGAGTTTATAAATTACTCAGAGTATGGTTAAAAATTAAAATAAAAGAAAGGAAGAAATTTAGTATATAAAATATCCGTACGGCTTAGATTTACACGCAATATATGAATTAAAAACTGTAATAACTATGAAAATATTTAAAATAAATTGTCACGTTATAAAAATGTAGGAATATTTCTCTGCAATAAGTCAAATGCATATGGTATTCCGCAGCACCGCATGTTTGGTCGCAATGTTCGGTTCGATTAATGCAATAGTAGGCTGAAGTGAATTTCTGAAATACTTTGCATATCAAATTAACTTTACTTCCATAATCTTCTACTATATGACATACTTGACGTTTGTAGTGACCCCACTTTCTGGGCCTAGCACCCCTAGGTCGCGAGTTCAACTCCCGTTGAGTACGATTGTTTGTACTCCACTCATGGTCTATTTATATTGATTATACAGTTATGTATGCCAATGTATCAAAATATTTATTTATTTCTACTTGATTTATTTATTTCTGCCTGCAGCAGCTCTAGTCGTGCATGCCTTAAACTTAGTCAAGGTAATACTTTCTTAGGTTTAGGTAACTTAAGTTAACGTCTACGCTAGCTTAGATATAAAAAAAATAATTTTACCATGTATTCACATTTTTCAAGAAAAATAATATCTACTTAAGCCAGCGAAACATTTTATAACATTATTACATATTTCATTATCATTGCAGAATCTAATATCGCCAACAAAGCTTAAAACACATTTTCGCGTAGCACTTCCATGTACGGCTATTAGGGTAATAAATAGGTACTCAAAAGTGAAGGTAAATTTTCCGAACTATCTTTAATATATGTAGGTACCTAGATATTGGATTAATTGGAAAGATGGAGTTTATATGATGTATTGATCCTTGTGTCAATTTCTATTTTTTTCTTTAGTTATATCAATAAAGTGAAGATAGATACTTACATATAAAAATAGAAAGATAATAAATCCGCGTTAAACGGATTTCACAATACAGGCTTAGATATAATAAATTGAAAAAATGATTAACTTCATTTTAATTTGGAAATTTACGCAGAAATATTATTAGAATCGTAATAATGTCGAGCCACAAATATCGCGCATTATTCGCGGCGCGTGTATTGTAGCGGTTCTCGCTTCAATTAATAATACATGCTTGGTACCAGTATGCGACATTCTTTCCAAATAACTTTCAACACCTCTAAAAGTTAATTTAATTGAACTTAATAGTTTAGTCATTGCTTATTCTAGGGACTAGTTACTAGTTAGTACTACACTACAGCTTGAGTCTAGGCTAGCTACTAGCTAGCTCAAGAACGCTTATTTTTCAAGTGAAAAACCTAGGTTATAAAATCTTGTAGAGTATCTAAAGCGAGTCCACATAACCTGTTTATCTTCATTCAGACTGCAGACGTGTCATTTCCTATCGTATAAAATCAATAGTGGCAGTGCACACGCACAGTATTTGGACTTAAACATCTGTAGGTTACTCATTATTATGCTTATTAAAATAATATCAACATCATTTGTATGTAAAAATTGTGTATGATGGATGTTTGAGGTATAATATTATGTAATCAAGAAAATGTTGCGGCGTGCTGTGGACTATTATACATATAGATAAATTTTAATTTTTTTTTGTGTTACTCGTACAAACTGAAAAATAATAGAAAAATATTTATAAATTCAAATAATATATTTTTATTTCTAGTTTATGTAATAGTAATAAATGTATGTATTATGCTATCCATAATAGCGATTAGTATTTTGGAACCTTATATAGAAATGAAAACGTTGTTATGGCCTTTGAAAAATGACTAAGACGGAGTTTACCAACTTGGCAATTAGGGTAAGATTTGTAAAATTCAAAAATTTACAAGTAAAATCGTATATTATATTAGATAAAACAACTAAATTAGAGGCAAAAGTGTGTTATAGAAATGTTTAAAAAAATCGATTTTTTATATAAAATCAGCTTAGAAATTTGTAGAAATGCATATTAAATAGAAATATGTTGAGACATTATCAGACACAGCGCCATCTATTTCCGTGGTAAGCTCAAGGCTTATACATACATATTATATAAAATATAAACACCCATGACTGGAGTACAAACATTCGTGCACATTGATATATATACACTAGATTAGCAATAACCGCGTTACGGCATTGACACTGGAATCTTGAAAATATTCAAGATCGTAGCTAATGTCAGTTCAGTCTTCTATGTGACGCCTACCGAAATGAACCGAGTGACACACAACAAAAAAATGGGTAAATGCGCAGTAAAAGAGTGCGGTTCTAAATCACAAACACATAATAAATTAAACGGAATTATTTTCCACACTTTAGTTATTGTTTCTGTTTTTATATTGACGTAAAAACGCAATTTAATAAATAAAATGTTAAATTTTATAAAGTAGGTTCAGTGTTACCAATAAAAACTTAGTTTTAGTTTCCACATTTGTGGGAGTTTTTAATTTACGGAATAAGTGGTTTGAAATATAATTTTTTTATATTAAGAACTAACTTTAGAAAAATACAAAGAAGATAAGATATTAAGATAATTTGCGATACCCCCGGGAGATCATTTATCATCGATACAAGTTGATCATTCCCTTTTATTAATAAATGCCATATTTATAAATACTTAAAAAATAAGATAGTAGGTATCCCGAAAGCGAATTATCCACTCAAATTCACAAAAAAAGAGTAAAAACACAATTGTATACAAAACTAATATTACATAGCGGAGTATGATTAATAATAAATAAAAAATATCCAAAAGAAAATTGTCTTAATAATTTATTAGTTATAAACGTCTATTAAAAAATACATATTTAAATATACTAAACTTAAATTATTTATATTAAGTGTTTTTAATGGCTTAAAAAGTAGGTTAATTTTCGTATGGGTAGGCAACCCCCATTCCTCATTGCAAGTTTATACTTTGGTCTCTCTCTAATCAAAGCGACGGTATTGTTCTTGTGACTTGTGTAAGTGAGACAGATATATGTTTACATTACATATTGAGTGGTTTCAAAGCTGCGTCGCAGCGTGTAAAAAGTGGTTACACATTTTTGACAGATTTTATTGAGGTTTACTCCTCTATATATTATTATAACTCAATCTTTGATTATATACATGTCTAGATACCACATTGAACCGTCCCGAACGGCTCAAAAAAAGTCTACTAAAATTGGTAGACTCGCTTCTCACGTACGTCAGTGTCATTTGAGCCACTAGTGGATAACAAGCTCGCGAAAAAAAATTAATTATGCCGGTTTGTGCTATCAAATTGTGTCGAAATTATGTGGAATAACCGTATAATAACACCAAGATCACTTTTCATCGGTAAGTTATGTTATTTAACTACTATTTTTTAAGAAAACATGGATTTTTAATTCGTTACGATTTAGGTAAATTTGACAAGCCTGTGTTGCCAGCTTATTACTAGGGAGACTTAGCGAAATTATTGGAGACAAATTATAAATATTATTATTAAATTTATGTATTTATTTATTTATTTATATAGGATTATAGACAGTATATTATATAAGTAACATTTTAAAAAAATAATAAAATAATGACATTTATATAATTAATTTTTTTAATTACTTTTTAATGTTTTAATTTTGTATGACATTGAACGTACATAATTAGGAGTATGCAGTTTATTAATTATTTAATTAGAATAAGTTTTTACAAAATAAAAATTAGTTATTAATTTCTTTTGTTTTTTTTTATATTCAATATATATTTTTTTATTAATTCTTAACTATTATAATTACTTTATTTACCCCTTTGGGTAAAAACCTTCTCCAAAGCAAACCACTTATTTTTATCTTTGGCGGCGTTTAAATAAACATCATTACATCCTCGTAAATCATAAAATGATGGAATAGTATATATTGTGTTATGTTTTTTACAAAACCGACTTTAATAACAAACACTAGAAATAACCACATAACTGATAGGTGTAATTTGTAATATAGTCGATGGTACGAAAATATATGATTAAGCATCTATATTCAATGAAAACTACCAATAAAGTATTTTTTACGTTTTAGTGTTTTTTATCGAGACGTTTTATTAAGTTTTTATTTCACGTTTTAGTGTTCATTTGTGCACTATAGTAAATATCCTGCGTAGTTGACTAATCTTCGTAACAATATTTATTTGATCACCCTCACCAACACCTATATAAAATAAATGAAATCCATATGAATAAATGAAAACCGTAATATAGTATATGAAGCAGTACTAGTACTTTTTTATATTCTCAGGAGTAATTATCATATTTTAATTATTACATTTTAAATATTTAAATTTTTAAAAATAATTATTTTATTTAACCTTCATCATATTAAATAATGGAAGAAAGATTTGGAGCGGGTATCCCTAAACACGCACACCTTGACAGTTGGACTTCAATAAGTACACAAGCTATACTCACACATGTCTCGTAAAGTGAGGCCGTTTTCTGCGCATCGTTTGTTGGTATTGCTCAATCTAGACATGTATATAATCTAAGAACTCAATGTTCGTGCACAACAAATGAAAGCCCCAGCGGGACTCGACGCCACAACCGCTGGCACAGCAAGTAGGGTCACTAACCCAATGTGTCATCGTAAAATAAATGTTATTAATTAATGACCTAGAATTACTTACTACTCGAAACTTATCTATACTTATCGTTAACTTTAGTAACAATCAGGTATATATAAAATTAATTTTCAAAATTATATTGGAAAAGTCAGACCAAACCTAACAAAAGACTTTCGCGTCGGTTTATATTCATGATCCAGTATTACAACAAAATGAGGCAAGAGGCAAAAACGATGTAACAAAGGGACAAAACTCGAAAGGTACTCGAGATGAGTGCATGCAAATTGATATCACTCCAGGATTGCGACAAAGTCGAGAGTCGTGGAGTGGTGCGGGGCATGTTTTATTGGATTCGACTACGGTCAAACAATCGATGAATATATTGGAAGATAAAATCACAATGTCAAAAATATTTTATATAACTAATTTTTAGGGTTTATTTATGAATTACACAAATAGTTGCCGTTTTCCCTTTTATGTATAATTTTACAACCCTTTTTCATCCCTTTAGGGGTTGATCTTTATAAAGAAAGTGCAGATGGCGCTACTAAAAATATTATGTTTAATATTAATTCTACTAAACACGTTGCACATTTAATATATTTTTGCTAATATTTTAAAAAATTGCACATAACGTAAGTGTAGACATGAAGTATTCAAAATGTTGTATAAGTTCACCATATTTAATCACTTCAGCCATATTCCTCGTTGCGTTGAGTAAAACAGTGTAACGTAGAAGTTTATTCTACCAGCAATTCGCACTTAATGAAAAGCGGCTCGAGGCACCGCAAATTTTCGCGTTGACTTATTATAACATAATGCTGATGGAATTTCGTTGTCATGCGCCTGTTTCCGCTCTCAGCGCCAGCTAACGGCCAACACGTGTGAAGTTGGGAATTTCCACAACATTATTTTAATGAACATGCTTTATATTTTGAAATTACATAGTTAATTATGGTAACGATTCGTGGACATAGCTAATTTAATGTATTTCACTACTGACAGGTCATTTTATATCTTATTAAAATACTGCTTTTGTAATGCACTGTGATTATAAATAATAATTAATTAGCATATTATCAGCCTATAAAGGTTATTTGTCAAAATATCCCGTCAGGTACAAAATTTAATTTGACCAAAATTGAAACCATAAAAAAGTGAAACAACCAACTTTAAAATCAAAATAAAAAAAATAAATATATCACATGAAGTATATAGTTTAATAGTCCATATTGGATGTTAAAAAGAGCTTACTAATACTTAAACTAAGATATTCCTAAATGGGCTATATTATATATAAACATCCAAGTAACTACAATTTAAATGGTAGAGTTCATTTGAATTTCAGATGAAAATCAGGTAAATGTTTAATTTCGTTGGCATACTCCGCAAATGCCATCAAACGACTCCACGTAGGTGAGCCGAGCCTGTTACCAATTACGTGAGCCGGGAAAGTAAAATCAAGGTCGTTACTTGACAATTTAATCCTGCCTTTGTCGTAATCTTACAGGACGCGTATAAACGTAATGAACTTCCAAAATTACAGTTTATTGAGGCCTTAACAAAATTTACAAAAGAAAAACATTTGTCAAAGTTATAATGACGAGGAAAGAAATTGTTGTTATTTGGAGACATAAATGTAATACAAAATTCTTTGTTCTTGGATATTATTTACTGGACACTGAAAAATATATTATATTAATGTATAGGCTTGCAGGTATTATTACATACAATATTTTAAGAATAATTAATAAAAACAAAATAATTAATAACAAAAATAACAATATCTAAATAGAAAAACTAAAAATGGACAAAGTAAAACATAAACTTATTTATTTTTCTTAAAACTTAATATATAAGGTATATCTCCAAAAGTAAGTTCTCGCGGTAAGTCGGTTAACAAAACCCATTATTGAGTTATGGACATAAGGTTACCAATAAAAACTAGCGAAAAGCTGAGCTTTGTGCTCGCGTAGTTTATCTAACGGTTAATAATTTTTAAGACAGTTGTTAATGTTTTTAATGGTTTTTTTTTTGACAGATAACACATCTAGATATGAAGTTAAATTACTATGTTAAAGCACAAATCTATAGGCGTGACAGTTTTTCAGTAAAGTGTACAATATAATGCTCAAGTTGTGTCACAAACACTTCACTTTATATATTACAGGTAAACACTAGGAATGTACTACAGGACCGACACTTCAAGAGACAGACGATATTAGAATAAGAGTAACAATGCAACACACTTTTTATGACACTTATGCACTTAGTTATAACAACTAATTATTTAAGATTATTTTTGAATATTAAAATAAGTCTACGTACCCAAAAATCAATGCCGATGTAATGGATCAACTTAATTTAGCACATAAAAAATCGCTAAAACATTGAAACTACTATTTTCAGTTCACGTGCATACGAATGGCACTTGACATGAGAGCTTATCTTTGCTGTCATTTTTAAAAGCCACGTTTTTTATATTTTGAACATTGTAAAATAATATTTTTGATATTCACCAACGCTAACGCAATAATAGCAAGAGATTTGTATTAAAAGGTAATATTTTAGGTTAGGTAGGTATATAGATATTCATTCTCACATTTTACATGAGAATAACATATTTGTCGTTAACTACACGTATGTGTAGCACCCCTTTAACGTATCAGCTTATTTTTTAAAGTGAGTGTTTTATTATATATTCAGCATTTTTGCTTTATTGTTCAATATTTTTATGGCAAAAATTAAATCGTTTATTACATAATTATGGAACATTTCCCTATGGACCAAAAAAGGGTACGATGAAGTCAATTCAATTACATTTTTGTGATTTTTTCTCGGCTTAGATAAAATTAAAAGTCCTTACTTTATTTTCCATCGTAAAGCCTTCATGAATCTTTCAGTAGCTTTAAGGAAATTTGCAAAAAAATCACCAGTGAATCGATTTCCTCAAAACATTTTCCCTTCGAATAATATTATGATGCTGTTTTATGTGTCAGATATTTTATCTAACGGCGTTTTACTTCAAAAATTATAGCATAAAAATATATAAATGTAAAAATCGTATGCAATTTCACTTACCAATAAAGTTTACCAATTCAGTTGAATTTAATTTGTGTTTACAGCATTTAGTTCAACTGCCATGTAAAAACGCAGTAAATAAATATCAAGAGCTCTAGCTCCATTTACAAATTAAAAACATGAAATGCATGCTATCCGGGCAATAAAGTCATTAAGTTTAGGTACTGACTGAAAAAGTTTATAGAGCAGTGAAAAGTTGATAAAAGCTCGCCAAAAACTTTAGCGAAATAAATTGCTTGTTGTGTCTCTTGTAACTCTTCGTTTTATGAAACCCATATCATTGTGGAAAATTATTCTGTATATAGTAGATGGGTTGTGCTACTTCAATTTGTTTAAGAAAAATTTCTTTATTCTCTTAACTCTTTAAACTTTCTTTAGTTCTTGGGTTCGAGTCTTGGGCTGGATCAAGTATAGTCATTAGGTTTTTTGTCTACAATTGACTGCCAGGAGTTGAGAAGCTTGACATGTTAAGCCCTCGTGCATTGAAAAGCACGTAAAGGTTGTGCCTGACAGGACGTCTCACTAAAGTTCTAGAGTAAGGAATAGAGTGCACATGCATTTCCTCGCTTACTAGTGTATTAAAATCTCCAATGCACATAGTTAGTTTCAATGAGATCGGAATTGATCGATTTTTAGTCTAATTATTTAGGTATATATTAAATGTTTTAAAATATATAATATAAAGTATTTTTTTTTTAAATAAATTCACATTGATAAATTAATTTTGTCATTATCCATTATAAAGATTGAAAAATTACAATATCAACAAGATTACAAGTTAGTTTTCACAAAAATAATAAATACACTTAAGAAAAGTAAACTCTCACAACAAAGAAACCAACAATTTGTGACCGTCAAAATATTCATTAAAATCTGGTAATACGTTTCGCAAAATTGAACTCTGTTGAATATTCCGGTATAATGAAAAACTTAATAAGAAATCGTAATTTATTTCTTATTGAAATGAGAATAATAGACATTCAGCCCTACGAAGTACCAAAATTGTTCCCCGCAGAGCCACCATTCCGCGAATCATAATATTAACATTATAATCCAATTTGTGGCTTCAACCGAGGTGAAACTCATTAGAAACTTTCTGCATTATTGCATTTGACATTAGATCTTCTGACGTATTTTAGACTGTGTGCCGGAGTATACTTCCCTCACACGCAATTTCTATGTTATATAACAACTGTATGTACCAACTGTATGTATTAAGCCATTTCTAATGTACACTTACTACACTAAGGCACAGACCTACCTTCGATACGAGGGGGATCAGGCAATGTCCACCACGTTGACCAAGTACGGGTTGCCGAACTGCACATATATTTCGAAAATTTGAGGATATCTCAAACTTATAAGGTTTCCTCACGATGTTTACTTTCATCGTAAGATAAGTGGTAATAATACTAATGTGATTACAATGATTTATATATCTTAAGTCATAATTGGAAAAAGACAGTGGTAGCTCAGCAAGTTTTCGAAAGACATGTGAAGTCTGCCAACACGCACTAGGCCGGCGCGGTGGACTGTGGCCTGATCCCTCTCATACTGAGGGAAGCCCGTGCCCAGCAGTGGGACTTTGAAAAGGGCTGATGATAATGATGATGATGAAGTCATAATTAATAGCATTTTTTTTAAATAATGTTCTTTAAAATGAACGTTTGTTGTTTTATCCTTTTTAAACGTAACGTCGAATCGTCAGGGTTTTTATAGTCTTTAAGAGGGTGCCATATTTTTATCCCTATACTGTTCACAAAAAGTATTATTATTGACAGCGTACCACCCATAACCTCGTTACGAGAAACATATCGTATCAAGTACGCGAGATAAACATATTTTAAATTTATAATATTATTTCTATTTTTATAAAAATATTTATGTGTTCAAAATTGAAAAATTTGATAGATGGGTGGAATGTTATAGACATAAATAAAATTGAAGTGTCCGTTTGGAATTTTAAATTAACAGCTTTTCACTACATTTGTATATACGATACTTGCAATAAACTTAAACTGATATAAACGAGGCAGAAAAAAATCGTTATAAGACCGCAATCCGTAGCAAAATATTTTACTTGCTTAAAAAAACGAAACGATATCGATTTACAATTGACGAATTTGGGTCAATAAAATTTTAATATTAATAGAATTGCTATTAAAATATTGCTATGCGGGAAAATTAGTTCATTATCCATTGTACCTACTTTTAAGCATTGTTAAATAATTCAGCACATTTGGAAATGTCCGACAGATTGCAATCGTCCCCTCTAATTAAAACCTTATGCATAATTAATACAGACGAATGCCGGAACAATAGAGACGGTTGGTGTCTGTTTTGAATTTCATAATAATAAGCTCGGCTCTAACGTCCGATTGATATCCCACTGCTGGGCAAAGACCATTTTGTATGAAGGTCAGGCAGAAATCCACCACTTTAGTCACAGCTTTGTGAATTTTAAATGTTTTCCCAAACAATGACAGTTTTATACATCATTGTTCCCAAAAGTAAATTTAAACACTTTATTAAATGTATGCACGCAAATTACGTTATTATTATTATGACAGTTTATACCTTAATAGTACTGGTTATAGGAATGATAAAATTTGTCAAATATAATATAATTATATACGTAGTTTAAAATACGAGTAATACTTATAGGTACTTAGATGAATCTATATTTTTTGTCTTTCAAACATAAATGTACACTTTAAAATTTTGCACTGATTTTAAAAACACCAAAAGTGAAAACACTTTTAACTTGTGATTTTTAGTAACTTAAAGTGGATTACAATGTTAATTTTATTGACGCCGAGCCCGCTTGGGAGGATAGAGGGCTGCTACCATTAGTATGCTGATGGTAAAAAAAGATAAATTCGTTTTTAGAACCCTTAATTTATACGATTCTTTACATGTCAAATTTTGCTGGTAAGGTAGTTACCTCAGTTTATTATATTAAATTTTTACGTTTAATCAAGAAATATATCGCAATTGACTATAAAAACATTGCCTATAGAAATAGTTTATAAATTGTTAGTTTGAGAGCTCATATCGTTTCAGAATCAATCACATAAATACATTACTACATAGTATAAAACAAAGTCGCTTCCTGCTGTCTGTCTGTCCCTATGTATGCTTAGATTTTTAAAACTACGCAACGCATTTTGATGTGGTTCTTATAATAGATAGAGTGATTCAAGAGGAAGGTTTATATGTATATGCAGAACCCGCGGCTTCGCTTGCAGTAAATATAATAAAAATGAATGTTGCTTAGCGCAAAACTCGAGAATGTTTTTTTTAGTGTGTGCCTTTAAGGAACACGTAAGGTTTTAATAATAACCAAACCAAAGGGGGTACCAAGGGACGAACCCGAGCGAAGCGAGGCTAAGGCGCTAGTAATATAATAATATTATTATGTCAGTATAGATTTAACCTTAGCGAAAATAATAAATATTTAGGGACATTATTGCATACACGCAACACAATCTAGTTCCGTGGCAAGCTACGAGGCTTGTGTTAGATAGTAGATTGTTGATATACTACATATATTTATCTTTAAATATATTCATATTATAGATATAAACACCCATGACTGAAGTATAAATATTCATGCTTTACAAATGAATGCCCCCAGCGGGACTCGAACCCATGACCGACACGACGTAGGGTCACTTAAAAACTGAGCTAGACGTATCGTCGGATTTTTTAAAATGTAGAATTAAGTGACGAATTTTTCCCCTAGAAAGTACATTTTTTTACCGCAATCACAAACAGAAAAGATTTAATACGAATTCTATTTTTTAATTCAGTTTACTATTTCTCACTATTCTATTAATAAAACGCTGTAAATGGCTTTCAATTTTATATAAAACCAGTATTCAACAAATGCACAACATACATTAAGTAAATGAGGTTCTTTTCAAATTAATAACATAATGCTTATGCATACAACTTATCGAGAAGTACGAGTACTTTATATGTGATACATAATATAATGTGAACTGTATTATACATAGAAAAGTGTTAAGAAACAAAGTTGTTAGCATTTTTTAGAAAATTCTAGTAATATTTTAAATTCGAAAATAACTCTATGTGTCGGTTCACGCAGAATCCGCTGAACCGATTTAGATAAAATTTAGCATGAAGATAAGTTGATATTCTGAAAAAGACAAAGGATAGTTTGCATCCCGAAAATCAATTCTTAAGGAGATCAATGAAAGTTTGTATTGGGAACCATAATTTTTCAACGAAAGAAATAAGTATACCATTTTTATTTATTTCAAGTAGGTACCTATGTTCTTATCTATTTCATGTATCTTTGTATTCTGGTACAAGAAAAAATAAGTATAGGGAAGAATTCGATTCGAGTGTGAGATGCAAGTGAATTTATATATTTAAAAGTATAATTTATACCCAATTCAGAACACTCTATTTCACTATTGATTTCTCCGCCGCACCAGTATTGAAATTGTTTTCGAGCGCTATCCTTTTATTGCGCACATATATTTTAAAAAGCATCGAATTCACCAAGAGTGTACAGTGAATCCTTTTAAAAAACACTGAAATCCGGGCTTCTCGTAACATTACCATCGAGAGCCAACTTTCTGTCTGAAACCTTTGCTGATCCAACGCTGAAAGCTTAAAACACGCGCGCATTTTCCTTACGTATTCTTAATATAATTGAATTTTCAACACATTTCAACTAATATTATAAATGCGAAAGTAACTCCATCTGTCTGTCTGTTGCCTTTCCAAACCGAAACTGCTGAATCGATTTAAATTTAATTTGATACACAGATAGTCTAAAGCCTGAGAAAGGACATAGGCTACTTTTCAAGGCGAAAAAAGGGCTGTAAAGGGTTTGAATAGAGGATGAAAATTTGTATGGAAATTACGTCATTGTTAAAGCTGGAAAATGATTTTTTTGGTTTTCGATTTATATCTAAATAAATAAGACATTCAAAGTTTATAAAAATATTATCCTAAAGGTACCAAGGCACCAAGTGACGAACCCGAGCGAAGCGAGGGTGATTCGTTAGTATTCTTAATAATATAATTGAATTTTCAAAACATAATGTTATTCTCCACAACGTAACAACAAACATTCACATCTACCTTTAGACGCTTAATATGCTAATAGAAAACGCTGAGTAATTAAATGCAAACTTGGTTTTATTTTTATTAACATGATTTCCATAAAAAGTTATATGGATATTATGAGGGTAAAGTGTGAAGTTGGTAAATTGTTTTAAGAAAATAAACTAAGAAAAACATTCTTACTATGAATAGATGTTAAAAGCATTCTACTTTATAATTTTTAAAATTATATTCGTGCAAAAAGCGGTTATATATTTTAAAGCATTTTTAAAATTGGCTTAAATGGGTAAAACAGTTCAAAATTAACGAGTTAAATTGCTATCAATAAAAAATCAATCCAGTTAGTTTTTATACATATTACATATCATCATAAGTTACTCTTATGAGATAAGAAAAGTGTTTTTGTATCTGTTTTATAAAAAATTAACTTGAAAACAAATGCACCGATTTAGATAAAACTTGGTATGTAGAGATAAAATAGTTTTTATTTCGGAAATCATACCTAACGGGGGCTGAAAAGGAGTATAAAAGTTTATATGGGGATTCAACCCTTTTCCACGTAATAAATACATAGTTCTATAGTCTATTTATTCCACACTAACGGTTAAAACGTAGTGTTGCTAGTGACATAATACATAATAATAATGATTGTGGCTGAATTTCTACCACTGGGTGAATATTACTATATATACTTTATAGTTATAAATACATTTAATCACGTTCATTTCTGCTTAACACATAGCATTGGTGTAAATTCGCCTACTGCTCTAAAACATTTATTATTAAAATTGTGCATTTGACTTATAGTAAATGTGAATTTAATTATTTAATCTGTGTTCCTTGTTGACACTATAATATTGGTATATCAGCGACTACCAGATCTAGGGTGTGATTGCTAAAGAGGTTGCGTGAGAACGACTATTATGTTTCATGAAGAAATGTCTATTTGTTAACATAAATACGAATGTACCCGGTGATATAACCAGTCTCCCCTGCATAGCACTCGCATCATTAGGGGAGTGCCTCTCGTAAACCACGCTTAATGGGTTTTATCTTGGACTATAAAATTTATTTACACTTCTACTACTACATTATCGGAACCTCATTTCGTTCGTGCATTGCAAATACAATCACCTAAAAACGATCACTAAAACATTCAAGAAATCCCAAGTTTCTTGCTTATTTCCTTACTGTGTCGTATATTTGGATACTTGCTAACATAACCTAACCCTTTAGCGCCTCTATCGATGCATAAAACTAAGGCTTTATAAGTTTTAAATAACGTATGACATACCACACGTGAAGGCACAAGAGTGTAACATGGGTAACATTTTCTACAGGTTCGAAGGTAGATTTAACACTGGACTTATTATATACTCAAAGATATGGAATATTTATACCCTACTTATAGTACCAGCGGTCGCGGGTTCAGATTCCACTAGAAACATTAATTTTGTGTGATAAGCATGTTTGTATGGTCAATGGTGTTTGTACTCCAGTTTTTGTTTATATATTGTTTACATTTATAATATGTATGTATTTAAGTTTATACTCGAATAGGTGTTGTGTATTTTGTATGCGTAACGCAACTCTCGTAACTTATGGACCATGGAATTAGATACTGCTGTGTTTTAATGACCCAGCATACATATTTATTTAGCTCAAAAAAAAGTAAAGTACACAAAAGTAAAAACACAATAATCCTCTAAAAATATTAACTCTATGCAATTAAAATTAATACGAAACAGTCTTTTATTTGCACCGTTATTTTTCTAAACTATGTCGCGATTAGCTCGGCTTACATATGACGCTTGTTTATTAGACAGGGCAACCAAATTAATCCCAATTCCCACAAACAATCCCGCAAAATATCAAGCGGGATCTACTGATCTGTGGATATAATGGGGAATGATCCCTTGCAGGCTGCATTCTCGGGGCTGTCCCTTTGGTGCCATAACGAGTAGTGTCGTGAAATAAATCTTGCCACCCCAGCTGAAAGGACGCTACAACCTCTCACGGTCGGATAAAAGGTCTTTATTTTATCCCGTTAAAGCCTTTTTATGTGATGTAGTTTGATTGGTCAGACTTTATAGCCAGTTGATTGTTGTTTTTACTTTGATGCCCGTAGACCGTGCGTTGATGCGAAAATGATGACCTGCCAAATAACTACTTACTTAACGAGTGTAGACAAGGAAAATTTATTAAATTAAGTTTAAGCATAATTGAATGTACACGTTTATATTTTTATAAAAGATTTTTCAATACGAATCAAAGTACAACATGAACGTATAAATTATTAACGAACATCGTTGTGTAAAATTGAAATAAACTGAATTAAAGCTGAGCGTGAAACGAAATTTTAATGGACACTGCACGAATTACAAACAAACCGAAACGCTATACGACTGATGTAAATAAATAAAAAACCAATAGGCATCAACCGGAAGGGGAAATAAATTTTGGATTTGGGAAGTGTTGCAAAAATTGCAAAATATTATCTTCTTTACGGAACCAATTAACTAGATGTCTATGTGACGTCATTTGCTTTCAAACCAAAAAGGCCGACCGTCACGAATCTAAAATCATTTATCATTCTCCATTTACACCCACAGGCAGGGGGAAGGAGATCTATCGATATTTTATGTCTAATCAGATCGAATAGCTTTAATTTATGGTGATAATATAAAAGAAATAAATAATTTACGATGGTTACTCTATTTTTTATATGAACTTTAGTAAAGTTAAGATAATTCAGTGAAAATCTCTACTTGCATTATTTCATAATAAACCTTAAACCTTGTAACTAGATTTTAGTATCTCAAATTCAAAATTTTTAGTAACTAATTTACTTCAAAATTTTAGTTTTGCACGAGCGAATAAGGAATTATACTAAATAAATAAAATAAAATAAAAATAGCCTTTATTTACTCTGACCTTTGCACAATTATAATATAATAAAATAAAGCAAAACTATACTAACTATTCTTAACTAACAACTATACTATACTATCTTATTTATGTTTTTTTTCTTTTTGTATATAACTTAATTATATAACTTAATAACATTAACATCTAAATATCAGTTACCAGGTCAGGCTGTCTCGCGACATAGGCCTCCTCAAGTTCCCTCCACTTTTGCCTGTCCATTGCTGTCCTTCTCCAACCTTTGGGCAGATCGTCATCCCATCTTTTTTTCTGCCTTCCTCTACGTCTTTTTCCGTCCCGCGGGTACCATTCTGTAACTTTTTTGGTCCACTTTTCTGTTGTTGACCTCATCATGTGACCAGTCCATTTCCATTTTAACGTTCGTGTTTTTACTTTAACGTCTGCTACTTTGGTGATGCTCCTAATTGTTGTAGCTTTCCATTTGTCTTTCAATCTTAGTCCCAACATACTTCGTTCCATTCCTCTTTGGCATACACCCAGTTTGTGCTCAATTTTCTGTGTTAGTGGCCAGGTCTGGCAGCCGTAGGTGAGACATGGAAGTATACAAGTGTTGTAGACGGTTTTCTTTTCTGAGATGGGTATAGATTTATTTTTCATAATTTCCCTAAGGGACCAGTATCTATGCCAGGTATTATTTACTCGTCTTTCTACTTCTTTAATTGATAAGTCTTCCACAGATATGACTTGACCCAGGTAAATATACTCTTTTACGTATTCGATCTCTTCTTCGTCTACCTCAATTTTGACTTCGGTCTTGTTTGTCATCAACTTTGTTTTGCTGATATTAATCGTTAAACCTGCCTTTTTACTTTCAGCTGTTAGTTGTTGTAACATTGTTCTTAGTGTGATCGGATCTTCTGCAAACAAAATGACATCATCTGCGAATCTCAGGTGATGCAGTTTTTCCCCGTTTATTTGAATACCGAAACTTTCCCAATTAAGTTGCCTAAATATATTTTCTAAAACTGCGTTGAATATTTTTGGAGACAGCGGGTCGCCTTGCCTTACAACCCTTCTGTATTTTAAATTGATCTCCAACGCTTTCAAGTCGCACTTTTGCTGTGCTGTTGACGTATATGTTCTTGATGATCCTAATAAATTTACTTTCAACTCCTTGGTTTTTTAAAGAATCCCATATGTAATTATGCTTCAAAGAGTCAAATGCCTTATTATAGTCTACGAAGGATAGGTAGTACGGACGGTTGTATTCGTTGGATTTTTCAATAATTTGCTTGACAGTATGTATGTGATCAATTGTTGAAAAATCTGAGCGGAAGCCGGCTTGTTCCCGGGGTTGATTACTGTCTAGGTTTTTAGCCAAGCGGTGCAATAAAATTTTGCTGAACACTTTGTATAAGTTCGGCATCAAGCTGATGGGTCTATAATTGTTAATTTCACTTTTATCCCCTTTTTTATATAGAAGAATTATTGTTGACGATGTCCATTGTGTAGGAATTTGTTCAGTTTCCAAAATTTCATTGCATATATCTGTAAGAGGTGGTGTTATCTCTTTCATGGTAAGTTTTAGTAATTCGTTAGTTATCATATCATCTCCAGGTGATTTACCAGATTTCTGTGTTTGGATAGCTCTTCTTATTTCGCTTTGCATAATGTATGGAATTGGTTCTGGGTTTACGTCTTCTTCTAAAGTTGTTTTGCATAAGTCTTCGTTCATATTATCCATATACAATTCTTGGTAAAAATGTGTTGCTGTTTGTAAGATTTGTCGTCGCTTAGTTGAAGTTTGTATTTTGTTATCTTTTCCTTTTTGCGTTGTTTTTGGTATCCATTTTGAATATTCTTTTAGTTGTTTTAAAGCTCTTTTGGTTCCTCCGGTTTTGTTTATTTGTTCTCTAATGATACTAAGTCGATTGGCTTTTCTATGGTTTCTAATGGCTTTTGAAATTTCTTTACTAATCTCTGCTATTTTTGTACGATTTTCTTTTCTGTTTATTATCATTTCTTTTCTTTGGTTTATTTTTAGTCTGGCTTCGTCACCAAGTTTGTCTCTTTTATCTTTTGTTATATATTTATTTATTTTTAATAAGGCTTCTTCTAAGATATTATATTTTTCTTGTACATTATTTTGTTTCTCAACCAAGTTTAATGATATTTTTAGTTCGTTAAGATTTTGTTCTGATATATGTGTTATGGGCCGGCAATTCGTTTTATGAAAATTTCTTCTTTGTAATTTAAATTCTTTGCACGCTATTACTCCTCTTAACATTCTATGGTCTGAATTAAAATTCAGGCTTGAGACCACGCTCACGTCGTTGAAAATCTTGGGCTTGTTGGTAATTATGAAATCTATCTCATTTCTGTCTTTGCCATTTGGAGACATCCACGTCCATTTCCTGTCTTGTTTCTTGAGAAAAAAGGTGTTCATTACTCTTAAGTTATGTTCGAAACAAAAATTTATCATACGTTGCCCATTGTCGGTTCTCTTTCCCTGGCCATATTTACCTATGATAAACTCTCCTTTATCTGATTTGTCTCCTACTTGGCCATTAAAATCCCCCATTATTATGATGTTCCCATTTAGTTTCTGCATTGTCTTAGTGAGATTATTATAAAATATATCCTTTTCATTTTTTGTTGCTTGATCTGTTGGGGCATATATTTGCAATACTGAGAACGGGTTTCTAAAGCCAGGTAATTTAATATTTAAGATTCCTATTCTATCCGATATACCATCAAATTCTTCTATATATTGTTTAAAGTCTTTTTTAACTAAAAATCCTATTCCATATTTTCCTTGAGTATCACCTTTGTAGTAGAATATAAAATCTTTGAATTCTTTTATTTCTTCTCCAGATCTTCTAACTTCGCAGAGTCCAAGTATGTCCCATCTAATATCTTTCAATGCTACTTCGAGTTCGATAAGACTTTCCTCAGTTCTTAATGTTCTTACGTTTAAAGTTGCTATTTGTATTTTCTTTATATTGTCTTTATTATTTTTAGTAGGTTTAGGGGTGTTTGAGGGTATTGGTCTGTCAACCCCACGGAGACCAGCCGGGTTGGGGTTGTTCCGCTTCCGGTAACTGATATTTAATTGCTAGTTAGTTTTGTTTATTGATGGTAAGGAAGAATTTGAATTTGATCTAGCGCGCATCAAGTCATAAGCATTTGTACGATGTGTCTTGCTGCTTGTAGCCATATTAATTTGTTTTTTTGGGTTAGATTTTATCCCAGGAGATGTAGATTCTTCTCTTTTTCTTTTTTCTATGTTGTTTGCGTTACCTTCCTTCACTATCAACCTATCATATTTTATGTATGCAAATTTTCCTTTTGCTCTTTCTGCCTTTAGTTGTTCCTGTAGTAATTTGCGTTTTTCTAATACCGCTTTTGGATAATCTTCTACTATGTAAACTTCTTTTAGTCTCTTTTTGTTTTTTAAAATTTCTAGTTTTTTCCAAAAGTTTGTAAACGAGATCAATAGAGGTCTAGATTTTTCTTTATTTTTATTTCCAATTCTGTAAATGTTCTGGATATCGCTATCTTTCACTAAAATGTCAAGATCATTTTTTATAAGTTCTTTCACTATTTTAAATAGGTCTAATGAGCTTTTCTCAGTCTCTTCTAGTCTAAAGAGTAGTAGATTATTTTTCTTCTTTTCATTTTCCAGCTTGTTTACTTTATTTTCTAACACTTCAATTTTTTCTTTCAAATTTTTATTCTCTTCAATTATTGGGTGTAATTTTTCTTCCATCTTTTGTAGTAAACTATTTGTAATTGTTGTAGTTTGCATATCCATTTCTTTTTTAATTTTGTCAAAAAATATTTGAAATTGTTGTTGAATTATACTACGTTGTTATAATGTTTAATTTCGTCGCAAATGTTGTACATGTTTACTCCATTATATGCTACTACGAGGCATATTTTCGAAATTAAATGTACTTTCAACCCACCGTAAACAATTTGACGTTCATTTATCTCCATAGAAGATACGCTCTACTGTTTAGAGCCCCCTTTCTATCTAATATCCACCCTTTATGATATTAAATATCTACACTAATATTATAACGTTGAAGAGTTTGTTTGTTTGCTTGAACGAGCTAATCTCAAGTACTGGTTCGAATTGAAAAATTCTTTTACTATTGGACCCATATGTCGAGGATAATAAATATAATAATATGTAAAATCTAAGAAATAACTTTCCGGTCTTTAGAACGCGGATGAAGCCGCGGGTAATACGTAATGCGTATTTAAGTAAAAAATGCGTTTAAATGACTAAATATGTCAAATGTAATTGCAATATAAAATATCGTTAAGCGAAATGAAGTATATTAAAATAAGAGAGTCAAAGAATATTATTTATTTAGCTTGAGAGTTAAACTGCACGTAGGTATGTATATCGTACTAGTGATTGATGTATCACTCTGTTATCGGCTGTCTGTATAATATATTAAGACGCCCAATGCTCCAATCCCTTTAACTAGATTGAAATAATCACTTGATACCTGCGAGAATTGATCGCGGAAGCCGAAGCTTGTTGTAATATATTTTTAAAATTATTTCGTCCACAACACTAGCGTCTAAACGTAGCGTTTTTTATTTTCTTATTTATTATTATAGTAGGGGTAGATCAGTGGTAGAGATATAAGTTGGTTTAACATGAAACACAGTAGAGGAAAACATCGTGAGGAAACCTGTACGTATTATGCACTATGCAGTCTGCTAACCTGAAGTTGACCAGTTAGGTAGACTATGGCCTCACCCCACTTATATTGAAAGGAGGCCTGTATTCAGGAGTGAGACTTTTAAAAGAGCTTAATAATATTATGGTATGAATATAAAATGATTTATTTGATAAAGATTAATATTTTGTATTTAAAACTTATTTAAAATGTAAACTTATTCAAAATATATCATGTAGTAACGAGTAACCTACAAAAATATTGGCTATCGTCGATACTAGTACTGGAGATTAGCGCGGCATACAAAACAAAAAGACGCAAATGACAATTCCCTACCATATTTAGAAGAAAGGTAAGTTTTAGTTAAACATAAATTTTATAATTTTAGATATTTAAAATGCCCTTATCAATTAACTTGATTAAAACGATTTTATTTACCTTTTATAGTTAAAAATACTAGTTGAACTCAGTCTATCTTCTTCATTAAAATTAAAAAATAGGTAAATTAAAAGTTTTCAATTCATATATAAAATTGTTACTAATAGGCACTTATCGATGTCGATTGACGTCGCGAAACAAATGACTTTATCATAATCAACTTGTTGCCGAAACCGAAACTCATTACCGAAACGCATTTACCTCCTGCCTACCGTTAAACGAGAATAACGAATAATTGTGGCGGAATAATTGAATTTTTATCTCTTTAATTATAAATTAATACTGTATTTAAAATATAATTAATACTTCTGTTAATAATAACGAAAAAACAAAAACTCACCTTTTTGTCAATATCTTGTTCTTTATGTGTGCTTGTTTTGTCTAAGCTTTTGCTGAAAATATATAAGTAGTTTGAATTAGAGAGTAAAAAAGGTACTTAATAAAACTTGAACTGTGAATTTGGTTGGTGAGAACGAATTATTATATCATAGAAACTAAAAAACAAATTCTCGTATCAAATATTCACTAAATATTTCAACTTATTTCGCTATTTTTTCATCATACTGTATCTTATGGTTTTAAGACAGCTTAGAATCGAAAAAGCACCTATTCTGGATTAGCTAATAAACCTAATCTTTTATTCTAAAAAATATTCCATTTCATATATATTTGATCTAAAATATTATCATAAAATTGATAGGACAAAAATTATAAAAAAATATCTTCAGCTTTATGCTATACTTACTTATAATGTAGCAACGATTGATTTCCCATTTAAATGTCTATCTCTCTTTTATGAGAAATACTCTGTAGAACAAGTTATTTGTGTTTTCCTGTGAGATTTTTTACTGTTTCGTTAAATTCAAAATTGTGTCATAATTCTGCTAATACATTACATATAACATGTAAGTATGCCACATTTTATTAATATATTTTTTAAAATTGTATTCCTTTTCTGTATGAAAGGTAATATGCAAGCTTAATGTCTATTTACAACTGCAAACTAATATAATCTAATTAGTACATTACAAAATATTTCTACAAAAACTAAGGATTCACAGCAAAATATACAATTTTAATTCAAAATATGAATAAATGGTGTTTGTACAGTTACTCGTTATTATTATGTCGTTTATTAACTTGCATCAAATAGCTACAATGAGATAATTAATAAACAACAAAGTAGGTATAGTAACTAAAATATATAACTTTATTACTATTGTTTGAAGTAATATGGTAAATACTTCAATTTTATTTCCAGGTCTTTTTATATTACAGTTTTATAAGCGATAATTTGCATAAAATATTATTTAGAAAAGGAAAGCCGATTGGTAACGTACTCGCTTGATGATCTAAGTATATATTCTAAGTATATATAACAGGTTCAATTTTCGCTTCATTAAAATTATTATGAGGAAACCAAACAAACAGATTTATTATTTGTTATAATTATGCAAATTTCACCTTATTTAAAATCAAACTCTCTCGTAAAATTAACATGAGGGATATTTTTGCCTCGGAAAAGCGTGAAGGATTCCGTGCAATGTGTAATATAAATTAAGCTGTTTAATACTTCTACATTAACTTATTTTGATATCACGTTTGAAAGCTTAACGTTGACATCTTTATACATTCATGAAAGCCCGAAATCCTCACCTTAGAAAATGTTTTGAATATAATATATTCCCATCAAACATAAGATTTGCTTTCGTCTGGATAGCATAAATTACTTTATAGGACGATCAAATAATCCAAAAATATAGAGATAAGCTAGTTAATAATCAAAAAAATTGAATTGAGATTTTTCTGCTATTCTACCTAATGTGTTGAAAGTCTCATGGAATAATCTCGTGTCACTTAAATTGTTTTTAATGCCAAAGTTAGTACTACGAAATTAAATTAGAGCTTTTTCTTTAGCGATATCGTGCAGGTATATGGCTCTCCGCACTTAATGTTATTACGATCGTAAGAAAACGTTTTGAACGAGTTCAGAATTTTTCACTTTAATTTTTTATTAATACTATTAAGTACTATTAAACACATAAGAAACGAAATGCTTATGAAAAACAAAACTTATTTCGTGACCTTTGATTTATGGTCTTATGACGTGAACTGAAGAAGTCCTTTAAGACATCATGTGAAGTAATAGAAATAGTAGAGGAGACCGTGGAAGATCGACCTTCACCGATCTGATAACCATATGAGACATATTTTTTATCGTATATAATTTATAAACTAATATGCCTATAATTACTTGCCTATCTGAAAGTGCTCATGGCTATTTTTAGCTGGGCAACAGTGCTTTAAGTATGATTTTTTTGCAGGCAAGTCTATATGACTGATTTTGTAATAAAATAATCTAAAATTTGATATAACTTTCGATAAGTTAGCAGAACGATGGAGTCACCTATATTGACTTACCTGTTCACATCGGCTTGCCAGGTAGCATACACAAAAATGAGTAGATTACCTACTGAGGCATATTCTGTGTGTTAAAAACTAACAGTGAAATAAAATTCATTTGGTTATCAAAAGAATGAAAGTGATGAAAAAAAAATCGATTAAAGTTAATTTAATTAAAAATAGCCATGAGCACTTTCAGATAGGCAAGTAATTATAGGCATATTTGTTTATAAATTATATTTAATAAAAAATATGTCTCATCTGGTTATCAGGTCGGTGAAGGTCGATCCTCCACCGGCTCTTAGACCAAAATAAAAATATATTGGTATAAATATTATCCAAATTTTCCAAATATTCCCTCTCATTCCAAGCTGAAACTCTAATATGATCTAACTCTAATATATTCTGATATAACACTAACTATCTATACAAGTATGTAAGACAGTGGTAGCCCAGTGGTAATGATCGCTTTGATAACCGAGTGATGCGGGTTCGAATCCGAGTCTCGCACCTATGATAAGCGATATAATATTTGTAGGTCCATGGTCAGAGGGTACGTGTTTGATTCCTGTTTCATTCATTTGGTGAAAATCAGAAGTCATCAATAAAAGTCAGATTAATATTTTAATTGTTTATTTGTCGTTTGTTTCAATGCATTATATATTTAAATAAGTTTCATAACAAAAGTTTAAAAGTAGTAAGTATGTATAAATAGTCTTAAGCTATCACTATGACTGTACTATCGACTGAATAGGTATAATTGTTTGGTTATGAAGTAGGCATAGTTGTATGAAACGTATATGAGATAAATAGAATTATTAAAAAGTATATCGCAAGGTTAATTTCAGCTATAATTTTATTTTACATGGTTCAGAAGTTACCAGCTCGCTTAACGGTTAGGCAATTACATTATTATTGCTTTTTACTTTTTATTTCAGGCCAATTTCTTAATATTATTTACATATAATTATATACGTATTTTATTTTCTTATATACTTTATTATAATAAATAAATAACAAGGTCTTTTTATTTCACTTAATAGACCTATTTTATTCTTAAACGACTTTAATCATGGGACAGGATTTTTTAACTTGTATTGGATGTCTAATTTAACTAAACTTTGTTTGTCATAAAGGCATCTTGAGAATATGAAGAAAATATTATCAGGCTGCGTATAGAATAATGAACGTTGTTTCTTTCATAATACGTCCCACAACTATAATCGTAAATAAGTAAATGTACTTAATTGAGCAATCTTAATAATAACACAAATCAAATAAAACAGCTAGTAACTTCGAACCACAAGTACATACAATTAATACCTCCTAAGTATAAAAATATTAATTTAATATCTTTTAAACGAAATGTTTCAAATAATTATCATGAAATGAATCTACAAAAATAGCCAATAAATAATGTACTTATTTCATTTGTACCCCTCACCATCAGAGCAGCTGGTTTATATAAGATCTATATTATGTTATATACACACTGGGATATTTTTAATAGTTCATAGATTACAATGTCTTAAATACGCAATACAGAGTCAACACTAAACACAACATTTTTTATTTTGAAAACCATTCATAATTTTTCCATTATTCAGGGGAATGCGGCCTAGCATTCTTAATGTCACTATTTCATGCGGACATGACTTGTACAGTAATAATTCAGTTTACATTTGTTTCTTACATATTGTAGATAAAATCAAAGTCAAATATTTTTATTATATTTTAAATTAATCAAAATCAGTCTAAATAACTAGAATATTATGTTAACCGCACAAGTACTAAAGAAAATATCCCACTGCTTCTTTAGATAAGCTATGTATGATCATCCTAAGCAGTACATAAACATGTTATTCTGTTTTCTTCTAAATACAATTATACACTATAACAATGATCCAATAAAAATTAACGTATTATAGTATTTCAAATTATTAATCTATATTGCTTATATTTGTACAAAGTTTTCATGTTTGGTGTTCTAATATTGAAAATATATGTATAGTTTCTATGCAGTTACATGAATATTATTATAATAATATTACATGATATAATAATGTACTTTACAAAGCGTTTAAAATGAGGAACTAGAAAATGAAAACAATAAAAGGCTCTAATGAATGTATCATACACCTTTACATTTTGTGTGTACATTTAAACTTCTAATTGTATAAACTAAAATACGCAAACATAAACCTAATAGCTGTCAACTATAACTCCACTGCATTCAAAGAGGAATAATAATAAAAGTCCAATTAAAACGACATTATCACTAGACAATTTAAGTACAAAATCGAAAACATTATATATGTAGATTATATTTACATGTCTATATACAAAGCTATCACATATTACAGTTTTAATCAGTAATCACTATTTACATTATTGCAAAATTCAGAATCTCCGTCGTTCACTATGAATATAAATGTTCTCCATTTTACGGCGGAGATATGAAATTACGTTTATATTGTCCATAGTAGTAAGCTTGTGTTAAACGTACACTATATGTGGTTTCTCTGGGGTTCTGTGATGAGGAATGGTCTCATACGCAAACTGTTGGTAAATATGCTCTTCACTGTCTTCTTGATAATATGAATTTTTGTCCATACTATGCCAAGGAGGGTTTAAGGAATGAAAGTTATTAGTTACTGTTGATCCTATCATAAGATACCGATCCACATCCCTTTTGGTATCTTGTTCTTTACTACGTGTTGAATACCCTAATCCATTCCCTAATTTGGACACATCACCATTTAACATAACACTGTTCATCACCTGCTTTGATTTATCACCTTTGCACCGCTTCAAGGGTCCCATGAAATATAGAATCCCACCGACAACACTTATTATTACACTCACAGTTAGCACCACAACCGCAACTATCACCCACCCACTTGAGCACCCAAATTCTGATTCCGGAATTTGTATAAATAAAACACCTTTCAAGTGTTCTGGTCCAGAACATTTTACATTTTCGTAGTCAATTTTAAGCACAGAACTTGAATTTTCTGATTTTTTATTGCGTAATTCACTATCTCTCCCTAATTTCCACAGCCACAAAAGGGAACAGTTACACACAAATGGATTACCAGATATTTCAAGCTCTTGCAGTGTATCAATTGGGAAATGGGAAGCTTCAAGTGTCTCTAATGCATTATTTCTCATAAATATATGCGTCAATTTTGGATTTCCATGGAACAGTCTGGGTGGTACTTCTCGTACTTTTATATTTTCATTCATCCAAATCTTTTGCAAGTTGATATTATCTACAAAAGCTCTTGAATCAATTTTTTCTAAATCGAATAGACCGCTCAAATGCAAATGTTTTAAATGGAAAAGGCTTTGAAAGGACAAAGATGTAATATTCTGGAAAAAGTTACCACTTAAGTATAAATGTGATAAGTTAGTGAGTTTTGAAAGCGCTGAAGTAGGCACCGATGTCAAGTTGTTATCACTTAGGTCCAAATGGCGTAATGAAGGTAAATTGTGTAAGCCCAATTGGTCCATCCTTTCAATCACGTTATTCTTGAAATCCAAATGTTTAAGTTCCTTTAAATATGGTATGCCATGCTTTTCTACTTGTTCGATTAAATTCTCAGAAAGATCCAAAAACTCTAATCGAATTGTAAACATTAAATTTGTTGATGGAATTTCTAATATTGAATTATTTTTCAGTGAAAGAACTTTTAGCGATGTTAAGGGCTCGAATGTGTCAGCCTCAAAATTCACTAACATATTACTAGATAGATCGAGCCTTTCAAGCATTGTGAGATCCTTAAATGTCTGTACATGTATATTGGATATCTCATTATTCGATAAATCTAAATCAATTAATCTCTTCAAGCCAATGAATGTATCTTTATCTAATCGTTTGAGCGCATTATGACTAACATTAAGATGTGTCATCTCCAAATTGTTATCAAAATTTTTACTACCTAAGTCTTGTACTCTGTTGTAAGAAATATCGAGGATGGTAAGTTGCGTGTAAAAGGCGAAGGTGTACAGCAAATTGTCGATTGAGTTGTGGGTCAGATTGATGTGAGTAGCTTCGGGATTTAGTTGAATTGGGACGATTTCTAAGCCAGCATTCGCACAGGATGCGGCTCGTAACGCGTCGTCGCACGCACATCGCGGCGGGCATAATGTTCTTGCTGCAGCACCACATGCCCATATTACTACTACCACCAACCAACGGCACTTTTCTACGCCGCGTGAGCCCATAACATCTCATGTATACGTCACCGAGGACCTGTAATAAAAGAAGAGAATTGTTATAAAAAAAATCATAATAATATAATGTAACTTACAATATAGACAATAAAATAAAAATATCATAATTTTTAAAGTAAATCAAGATAAAACAGTTATAAATTGGTGGTGGCACTTTTTGTCCTATAAAATATCATAACCATCTATCTGTCAAAATGAAGCCTTTCCAAACAAGTAACATATTCCACAATGTGATAAAACGTTCAGTGCAATGTGCAAAAATAACTTAAAATAGTAATATATCTTTACAAGGCACCGTCCGTTTATTGTTTCCATTTCTATATTTCTTTAGGTAATCATATTTAAACCAATGACACAATTATTTCTACAACTCAATTATTTCTAAATAAAAACATAAAAGAACAATACAAAATGTATCGCAAATAATCATTACCACTCTTTATCGTTTGACCAATTTTATCACTACATCGTAAATTTTCATATTACTATAAAGGTAAATTGCTGTCCTTTACTGCAGGGACTACGAAACAGGCGCACGTGACGTGAGGCTTAATGTTTCGGCTAGTCTCGTATTCGCCATTCGGAGGAAATATTGCGTACGTTTATTTATTGTTCCGCGGCTTCGCCAGACGAATGTCCTGCGCAAACGGGTGTTCGCTTAAACTCTGTGCTAATCTGCCGCCCAAGTGATTCCTTTACAATACCTTCCGAATGCTCTAATATTCAACAAAGGAGCGTTTGGTACTTTAAATTAAATGTTCGGCTTTACAATTCGACGGAATGTATAATGAATAGCACCGTAACATCTGTTAACGAAGGCGAACGATCTCGAAAGTTTTCACGCGCGGGAATAACTAATTGCGAAGGTTGGAATTCAATTTATAGCTTCTAGTAAGCCTCTCGGGAGATCACGCCATGCCAAAGTATTAATAATGCAAAACAGTGTCACGGAAAGTTTTTGATTCCGAATGCAAATTGAATTAGGAAACAAAGTCAGGAATATGGCGTTCGTTCCAACGCTTTGTCAGTTATCCTATTCGGACTCAAACGTGCAATAACTCGTTTATCTAAACCAACGAATACAATTTGCGATATGAAACGTCGGATATTAAAACAAATAAAGGAGTTCGTATCGTAGCTTCCAGCTGTACAATACTCGGTCGTATTGAGTCGAATGAGAATACTAACGACGGCTATTAACATACGGAATACGGATATTGGTCCAGGTGTACTTAAGACGAGAGAACACCGTTGATTAATAGAAATCATAATACTTTATCATTCTACAATACACAGTAAGTAGAAAATGGAGAATTACATTACAATTTTAGTAACAACCTTGAAAGGCAAAAAGCGTGTAGATTTTAATATCATAAATTGACTTAAAATTTGTTCTACTAAGCCCATGAAAGATCCGAGTATTGGGTCTTCTCTTGCAATACGATATCACCCCATACGAATGGATTACTTAGCTCGCCTGAATTACAGAAACCATATATACTCGATACGCCTAAGATTTCCGTATAAAAGCGGATTAATTATATTTGAATCGTAATTACCTTTCAGTGGAGTCAAAAAATTTTGAGCGCTGAATGGATGAATTGACTTTATAAATATATCTCACTATTACACCATATAATTTGCGTAAAATTTTCTATTGATTTAAATATTTTAATATTTAACTGTAGTAAAATTTGTTTTACTAGTTAAGTGAATGACTCAAAATTATACACTACAGATGTTTGTCTAATCAATTACATTTCAATGTAATGCGACGACACGTTTGGCTGAGTTGGTAGTGACCTCACTTTCTGCGCCAGCTGTCGCGGGTTCGAGACCCGCTGGGGACATTCATTTGTTGAAAACGAATTTGTACTCCAGTCATGGTCTCCAGTCATCAATTTGTATATGTGTAGTAATATCAACTATCTGGTATCCGTAACACAAGCCTCGTAGATTACCACTGAACTAGATGGTGCTGTTGTAATAATGTCCCAACATATTTATATTTATTTATTAATGATAATTTAGCATCAGAACCAAGGTGGTAGTGGTTAAGCGGCCCCGATAAAGAAGCGAAAGGCACGGCACGCCCTCCATTTCCGAACCTATATTGTTCGAGCGGCACTCTTTTGTCTTTTAATTTCCTGTCCGCCAGAGCGAGCTCCCGTCATGAAATTCGCCTTCGTGAGCATCGTTAACTTGTATCGGCCTTTGTTGTTGCCTATTGAACTTTCCTATTACAAACGTCATCAATCGAAACCGCTAAATTTGTTAGAAAATTTTTGCATTCAAATAGCTTTATGAAGCCCGGTTTTTTTGTTTTAATTTGCCTTTCATTATATCGGATGTGAGGAAAACTTTGTTTTGATTTTGCTTCTTAAACGCACTCGTAATGGAATTTAAATGTTTTCTTATTGAAAAGTTCGGAAACGCGTTTGACATTTAGATGAGGGATTTTGATAAGTCTAATGGACTTTGAATTCTTTTGCAACATTTTTTAAATACGATTCGAAACTTTCTAATTTAAAAATCTGTAGAAATAAGTATAATTAGAACATGTATTTAAAACTTTTTGAATAGCATATTTTTTGTGTCTCCAATGTATTTATGATGTAATATTACAGATGAAAATAATATATCTAGATATCGCTAAATTTCGTACATAATATGAAAGGTCCCTTAATAACAATTAACCATTTACGAAACACCGTGTCCCATTACAAATTCAATATGAGCTATAATACTGACCTATTAATAACTGTCAACATGATCAGCCCGTTTAAATTATCAAAACTATCCACTTACACCGTACTAATTGTGGACGAAGTAATCAACAGTGAACGTACCCACTAAAGTTATCACGGTGTTAATACAACTTGAGACATTACTAACACAATGGAGGGTTTACGAGGGGTGCGAGACAATAAAGGCAGTGTAAAAGTCGGCTAACCGCTCGTCTCACCGAGAAATATCCGAGCCCTCTCCTTCATGGCTTGCTTAAGTCGTATTCTATCATTTTAAGCAGCCGATTTCAAGTTAAACTATTTGCCACGAGCATTGAATTACTTAGTTTACTTTATTCTTTAATGAATTGAAATAGCTGTTTACTTTTTATTTGGAATCGCATAAAATATTTTTTACGTGAATCCTAAGAATTCTTTGACATAATGAAATTAGTAAGACACTGCAAACACGTATAAACTGACTTTGTATTAGGTACATTGTATTTAGCTATTTTTCCAACGTCCTACTGCTGGGCATGTGCCTCCCTTCAATACGTCCTCGATTGTCGAAACAGTCAAAAGTCCAAGCCAAGTGTGGGTTGGCGAACTTCACATTATATCACTAGCTTTAATATTTGAGACATGAACCATATTGAAACCACAAATATCTCCATAAAATTGAATAATTGTTGGTCTATGATTTTTCATCATAAAGCTACAAAAATGGGTTGTCGTGATTATTTGGACACAGAAGAAGTAGTAAGGTAGTGGTAGAATATTATTTTCACAGTCTTTAAAGAAGAAAGTCTTAAATTGTCTGGCTGTTCGTCAAGAAACATTATCAATAACAAAGGTACTATGATCATATTATTTCTATTAAGTATTACATAATCCATAGATTTTGATAATTACGTATACCTTCATCATTTTAGTGGCACGATCGGTCTTTGGGGTCATTTTAATTAAGGCTATATGAAAGTTAATCTAAATAAACGATGATAAAGTATCCACACCCTATTTTGCGGTGGCTAACAAATTAATGTTGCAAGGGAGAACACCTGACAATAGTTACGCTTCCTAGATATTGATTTTGTAATCAATGCCAGATTAGAGAGCTTCGAAAGCTTTCTCGCAATTAAAGAGTTTTATTCATAACGATTACAAAATTCATTGCTTAATTAACAATACGTTGGTAAGAAAAGCTAAAAAGTTATAATTTATTAAGAAACTTCTAGGCAAATTTAAAAATTAATCAAAAACTTGTAGACATTCACAGTATATTTTACATCTTAGGACAACTAAAATAAATTACATCGCCATGTAAACAAAATAGTGCATTGACACGAAATATCTCTTTAGTATCTGCATCCTAAGCTTACTGCAAAAAGTATAAAAAGAGAACTTAGCTGAACAAACCATCTACACAATCTCATTTTCTCTTTCATCGCAACAGAGCGGGTCTTAGTGAATCAGGCTTCTCTATAGCGCCTTTATAAACGCAATAATGAGGAGTGCTAAGACGGCATTCAGCCGTGAGCCCTAACGAGGCGCGATGAATCGTACATGAGGCGAGCACAAAACTTAACCACTTGGCTCTGTAATGGTATGCTAGTACTGGGGCACGCGCTACCAACTTGCCAGCTACACTCGCCAAAGGGCTTCTAGCGCACACCGACTTGCTTTCACTTTGACTTTTATCGCTAGGATTACCCTCAATTCGCCTCGATTGGATGCTACCCACGGATGAATAGTCAATGAACGAATTTGAGCAGGATGCAGATTAAAAAGATGTATGTTTTCTACTAACACGATTGAAAGAAAATCCATTTTGTAGTAAATTTTTCAAGATACTTACAATTTAGTTTGATGAACACAAATGACAGACATTACTTATAGAAAAAAAAATCTTTTTTTTATTACGTAACAACTCAATAGATTTGGATCCAGGATATCATTGCAATAAATAAAGTATTATGTTTCAGCTTTTTGATTAGGTGGTCCAAAATTAAAAACATAAAAATTTCATTTTACTGTCACATTATCATAACTTATTATATCTTAGAGGAATGGAATGAAGAAGTGAGCGATATTTTAATGGAGGTGACTGGGAGAATTGCAAATGACGTGCTTGCGTCGGTGATATCTCCCGAATCGGCCACTAAGCCTGCCAAATGACGCCAACCTAATGAAGATTCGCGAAACTACGGAGGAAATACTGAGAAAATTAGTCAATCTTATCTGCACCGCATCTTTAGCAAGTTAGTAAGACTAAGTAATGAAATAGCTCACGAGATTACGGATGTATGTTATCACTAGGAAGCCATTACATACGAGCCGCTTGCCTACAGTACCCTAGCAAAAATCCCTGGGATTCGGTAAAAGATAAAGCGGCTCTTTTAGGGTTATTAAATTGAGTGGGTTTTAAGAAAATGAGTCGCGGATATATTCTTTCCTTACATCGTGAGAAATCGGTGCGTCCAATAAATTAAACCCCTATAAAGAAATCCGAACACTTTGATTCTGTTCAATATTCATGTAGCCTTTGAGATAAAATTTGCAACCTCTTATGGCGAATCGCCAATTGGATGTAATGAAAATGGTTCTTTAATAAGACAAATGTGAGACCTCATTATCCTAATGCAAAATAATGTGAATCAAATATTTTTAGCTAAACTATTTTTAAAATTTTGTAATTTTCAATAAAATTACGCTTACCAATAATTTACAGGGACTTTAACTATAACCTGCAAGAGATTAATGATTTTTGTCATTCATATATCTAATCTATATTAAATTGAGATTGAAAAAGCACATTGTGTACCCATAAGCTTCGCAGAGCCTTCACCCCATAAGCTCAAATCTCCGAAAGCGTAACTTTCAACAAAATCCTACGTTTCAATACCTTGTTGCAACATTGAGGGATCCGTCGTATCCCACACTGCAGCCGAGATGGGGTTAGGGCACTCAGCGACGGTAATGCGTTTTACGAATGAATGAGCGTATGAATGGCAGGATTTCATTTCCAACTAACTATTCAGTCGCAGAAAATGCAGCCCTTGCATTGAAGGCGAGTTTTTGCCACGCGAGCGACGAGATTATCCGGCACCTCACGTTTGCTCTCGGCGATAAATTCACAATACGTTTTACTATTCTCGAGATTTGATAAACAATACGCTCCCAGTGTAATAAAGATCTATAATAATACTTCTATTCCGTATAGCTGGAAGCTAGAAAGGCTGCGTTGCAATTTTACGATACATAAAGTAAAGAGCTGAGTAGAATACATTTAAGATTTACGAACGTAACAGTACTTCATGATACAAAATTTATTTTACTACCTGAAATGCTATATCCAATGAATATTTTAATTCAATAACAAAGCAAAATATTTTAAACTATATATATATTTTTTTGTTTAGGATATTTGTTTACATTATAAAGTAAAAGCGGTTTTCATTTTATAGCTTTCGACTCGAATATTCAAACGACGTTTATATATCACCTTGCAAATCTATTCGGAAATGGTTTATGATGCTCAAAGGCAATAGTTGATTTATTCGATTTGCTCTTTGGACACTGATTGCAGCTACGATTTCCAAAATAGATTTTCACCGAATTGTACATATCGAAAAAAGCCTGATAGCTCGTGTATACGGGTATTAGAAGAAAATTGTAATGCATGTTTGAAATTGTATAGCGGGCGCACATCCTGCACTAGCGAAGTAAAAACATGAATGAAGTTACCGTAAGATGGATCGCTCTGAACCTGCCTTATCGCTGTCAGATGCTTCCGGAGGTCATTGTACTGGCCGATAGCTGTCTTATCTAGTTATTGATGTTTCCGCCACGGTAACATATTATGTTCCGCATATAGTATTCAAACTAATCCTTTGCCTAAGGTGAATAATATCATAAATGTGCCAATTTTGTTTGTTAGTTTTTTTGTTAACCATTTTTTTTGTCATTAGCAAGTCAGACGTGGGAAGGAGGTTAAGAAGCTTAGATTATTTTTTAATCCCCAAAAAAATGAATAACTTAATTAAATAAACATAAGTATAGTTCGCGTCATGTAAAAAGAACGCTGGCTGTCATGTTGCGCAGAGGCGATTTATCGGCCAATTTGGTGGTAAGACGCGGGGCGCGGGACGGCGAGGCACGCGCCGTATGCTTTCGGGCTCGCTATTGGTTTGTCAATTCAAAATACTATCGCGCACACAAAAGTTATTAATTACGTAATGGTTTTATATTAAAAATAGAGAAAAAATATTTTTTACGTATATTATTTTATAAAGAGAGAGTTTTTTAATAATGCAGTTAATAATTTTAAAAAATATGTTAAATTAATGAATTACATTTTTTGTAAGTAAATTAAACATTCTACACTGAATCAAACATATTTTTTTGAATTAAGTTAATTCTATTTATTGATATTCTATAAAATATACTTTTCAATGTACCTGCCAATAACCAATAAACGTCGAGAGCGAAAGGTTAGTTCAAAAATAAAACAATAGGCTTAGTAATTTCGTATGCGAATGTACCCATGAGCAAACACACCCCCCACCACTTTCTTCCAGCGTTCTTTTTACGTGACGCGAACTGTACATTGACACTATACAAAATTAATACATTTCCTTCAGATTAATTTATTAAAAGTTAAAGAAACTCGTAGCATAGTTTTTATCTCGTTGCAAATTGCTAGCAGAGAAACAAGCTATTTTGTCCTTTATAAGTCAGTGGAAACATTTCTACAAAGTAACAGGATTCATTAAAATAGTTAAGTGAAGTAGATTAATTTTGTTATCATAATCACCTATATATCTATATAATGAATAGTTTTCAAATACCAGTAAGTAGTTATTATTAGGTATTTAAATTATAAGCAACTACCTGACCCGGCGAACTCTCTTCCGCCAGAATACAAATGACTGATTATTACTGATTATTGATTTCTGACAAAATTTATAATTATCAAATTTTCAATTATACTTAACTATAGACAAAATTACGTTTGGCTGTCATTTGCGTTTTGTTATTCCATTTTAGATGATTTTTTGTTACACCACGTTTTATAGGAACTTGTATTCTTTTTGACGTTTTATGTCACGTCGCTCGGGAACGCGGTCGAATAGGAGAAAAAGTATCCTATGTCCGTCTCCTGGTACTAAGCTATCTCCCACCAATTTTCAGCCAAAACGGTTCAGACATTCTTGAGTTTCTTTTATATATACATATAAGATTAGAGTAAGTCAACTAACTTTATTTATACTAAAGAGTAATCAAACATCTGACTTAAACAATATAATATTAATATCACTAAACGACAACACCATACCACACTGCCGGTAAAATAACATTCTAGTAACAGTGCGCTCTTTATTCAAAATCATTTTTCATAACAGTACTCATATAAGCTTTCACATAAATTAAATATGCCAGTATGAATTTAAAAATAACCGAGTAATAAAGCGGAGGTATAACATAATTTCCCGGTAGGTTGTAATTTAATTTTAAATCTAGGTTAAATATTTATTAACAAAACGATACGTATACGGTTTCCAGGCCCCATGATATATTATTTATGACCCATCAACAGATATAAACATCTAAAAGCAATTATAGTTAGTAACAGAGCTTCGTAAATCGCACCATTTGATATGATAGAATCGGAAATACGTTCCCATGAAAGTATAAACTCCTATAAACTCCCACGAGGCTCTCAAAGTCTACCACAGTGGCCGTACTCAGTTACACCATGATCTATGTACTGTAGATACTATTGGATCGATTACAATAAAGTAAAAATAAGATCATGCCAATATGACATTTATTACAAAGTGCTACAACATAATTTAGTTTATAGAATATAAATGTGTGAAGCAGCGGTGAGATATACAAGCAATACGTAAACCATCGGGAGGCTATCGTATATCGGAGCCGGTATATTAAAAATTTTCAAGTCAAATGGGACATGGACCATGAAACCGCATATTATTTATAAATAAAAATATACTCTTATCGATGCATCTCTCTAAATACTTTTTAATAGTCACTAAGCGACAACGAATTGTAAGCGGCTCATGTTACATTTTAGACTTTTAAAAAGGGTTAATTTTTAAAAAGAATTAAAGATATCGACGTTAGCTTGTGAGGGTTATGTAGGTATACATACATTCTTCAACTCTATTTCTATAAATAAGATGAAGTTTAATAACTTATAAATTTCCTCAACAATTAGATTTATTCATCTCCATATATTAGTATAGATATTACTTCAAATTCAAAGAACGTGAAGCGTGAAATGATATATTGGCTAGTCACGTCTGTAAACAAAATGAAATAACATTCACGTTGTGGTCTAAAAAACCACTAAGAGTTCCGTTCGGATCAAATGTAGATTAAGCCAAATTTAAAACGTTCCCACCGTTTCGCTTGACTGCTCGTGAATATACCATTTAAACTCTCATAATTATTTTTCTCGTGAACCAATACAACAATTATAACATTCGTTACGATCTACACTGATTTAGGTCCATATAAAACGTGGTATAAAAACTCGAAATTGATCAGACTGGGATTAAATTCACACCTAACTAACCCAAATAAACTGTTACTCCCAGTTTCGATTATAATTGAGTATGTCTTAACTGTTTCACGTAAAAGTTATTTATTATTATGCCTAAAACGAAGAGTTTTTCCAATTTATTTCTATGAATATTTTATATATGTCCGCGCATCTGTTCGAGCGAAGTTAAGATGAATACATTTTTATTGTAAGATACTCTCGCTGTTGCTTCGTATTTTAGCATGAACAGACATTTTTATTATATTCACCAAATTTTATATAATAAGAAAATATACTGAACGAAGGAAAATGAAAAAATATTGCTACAACGTGACCAATTTTTTAATATTATGAACCATGTACAACTTTCTTATGTACACAATATTATTAAGCCTTAAGATAATCTTATATTATAGGATATCTAATCGTAATTTTTAGTGACGACTATTAAATTTCCAGTAAAAATAAACATTTTCTTGAACCTCCCAAAAAACTTTTACACACAGTTAAGCGCTATCAAACGTTCACTCAGCTTACTGTACCTGTACTAAGACATAAAACTATAACGAAGAAACTATATCCCGTGCGAGACCGAGGTACAAATAGTCCAACTCATTCGAATTCACGTCAAGTTTGCGTATTTGTAATTCAACACGGAGTCCCCGCGCGGCGTACATATTGTTTCACCTAGAACCGCTAAAGAGGAAGCTCTTTGTTCATAAAACATTTATTGGACGCGAATCGTTAATGAGAAGCTCGCGGCGGCTTTCAAATTAGGCAAGTAGGGCGAAAGACATGTCCTTGACAAACAATGCCTCGACATTTGCAAATTGTCTCACAGTACTGCCGATATTTGAACTAAGCTAAATGACTTATTGCTTAATAAGTTTTTGTTAAAATCAAACTTGAACTTAAAATGTTCATTTAAATTTTAAAAGAATAATTTAAGACTACTATTGACGAATTACACACATTTTTTTTTTCATCATTTATTATGAAAGTTTTTATTTATGTAAGCTCAGTTATTATAGCAAAATAAAAGGTTTAAAAAACAATCTTTCTATAAAAATAAGAAGTCCTTATATTTAGAAAATCTTTTGCTGGAATTGAATCTGTGAACTCATTATTTTTCATACAATAACCGTAGTAAAGTAAAATAAAATACGCATTATTATGTACCTTTATAATATAACTGTACCGAAATCATTTTAAGCATTTTCAAGGAACTCTTTTTAACGTTATTTGTTATAGAACTACTGCTTAAATTTTATGAAACTTATTGTAAATAGAGCACATCATAAAAGTAGAATAACACATAGAGCCTATATCAACTGTAATAACCAATTTATACGATACGTATGAGGCATTACGTTAATTTATAGCACAATACAGGAATAGTTTGATTAATGATTATGATTATTATTAAAGTGGAATGCTAACTGTTTAATTAAAAAGTGGTATTTTAAAAGCAATTATACTAAGCTTAGACTGATTTTTTTCTTGAAGTTTATATGAGACCTATTTTAAGTACAATCAATACATCTCCACATATTATAAATTAAAGTCCTCCGCCGCGTCTGTCTGTCTGTTCGCGATAAATTCAATAACTACTGCACCGATTTTTATTCACCAATGGATAGAGTGGTTCTCGAGGAAGTTTTTTTATATTTACGTTTCTTTATAAAAATTTGCCGAGTTTTTTTATATTTACTAGCGGAAGCCGTGGCTCGCGTTTAATCTAGGGACGAACCCAAGGAAAGACAGGGTGAGTCGCTAGTCTATTATACATTAAAATAAATAGCTATTTGCTAAGAATTCGCGACATGGTGCCTTACACAAAATGACATGACATGACATGAGACATGATGACATGATTAGTCACCCTTCATAGATCAATGAACTATTATATTAAATAACCTCATAACTACAAGAGCCATATTCATACCACTATTGGTAACGCTCGTTAACCTGTTCTGCTATTACAAACTTTGATTACATATGAACAAATCTAGAACTTCGATACATGGTTAGTAATTTTGAATCAACTCCAATTTCGTATATAGTTGAGATGACGAGCGGCTTCTCAGTCCGAGAATGTTCAAGGCTCTTCATTAAAGGGGAATTGAGGGTTTAAGGGGAGAAAGTGTGGGGGGAGATGGCGTTATGGGACAATTTGCATTTACACGAGCCCAAGCACAGATTACGCAAGCACTTATCCGCCTGCCAAAATGAGGCTCACCTCCCGCTTCAACCAAACAGGCCTTTGTTTATATTTAGCTGAATTTTTCATCCACTATTCATTTTGACAGCCTGTTTGTAAAACGTTGTACCGACGATGTTTATAGTTTCTTTTCTTTGTCGCGATCTCATTTTCTGATGTAAAGCCTTTTAAAGGCAAGCTGTTTGCACTTGTGAACTTTTTAAAATTAACGGTTACTTTATACAACTTTGATATAACGCTTTTACTTATTTTTGATAAACTACTTAAATGTTATAACAAAATCATACGAAATAGAGCTTAGAATTAATTTAAACATAAGCTTATAATGCAAGTTCAACAAAATGTGCATATATCCGTATTGACCCATTTTCAGAGACCTTTGAGTGGCCCTGATAAAAGCATGTCCATGCAGGGTCTAAATGTCTGACCGACCGGAGCTCCAATTTAGTGCCCGCATTGCTTATCAATGTCAGCCCCGGACAACGAAGCAAGTGCCAGTATTGTCTTAAGAATATACTGCCCAATCTACATAGAATGTAAGGTAAACAACAATTTCGTAATAGAATTCACAAAATTTTATCATCTACTATTAAGCTTTATTCAAACTCTCGATGCTGTGTTTAATAGTGAATCGTATAACAAAATTATATTGGAATTGACAGTATTTTGCATATTAAAAGAGAGATTTAATTTTGTGGCGCAATCATATATTGGGAACGGCGATAAAATATTGAAGTCGTAATTGATACGCGAACAAGTGAATGATTGTTTTCAAAAGGATTAATTGAAATTATTTTAATTAGTACATTTCGTTAAGTGTGTAAAAATACATGTACTGACAGTGAGAGATAATGTATTTCATTAATTAAATTCCTGATACCATTTGCCAATTACTATGGTACAATTCGTTATATAAATGATATTGATCTAGTTTTGTTATAACGAACGGTTACGTAATACATCCTGTTTTATGAAAAGTTTTAGGATTACAGAATACCCTATCCAAATATTAAGTTAGCTTAGCACATTAATATTCATCGACCCGATCGACCTATTTGCCGCGCTGTCGCCGTTACACAGGTACCGATGCCCTTAATCAGGGAAATTGCTATAAATGGACTAAAATTTATAAAATTAGTTAGTTTAAACCTAAATAATAATAAATGCTCCGATTAAGCCATTACTATCGACGTAACTACTTTGTCGTCTTTTTTTGGGCAAATTCTTAGCATGAAAGTCTAGTTTTGAAGTGTGTCGTTATATTATGTGTCTACTAATAATAAACAAACAAAATCAAGCAATTTCATAAGAAAAATTTTTTGATATCTAGTCAGCCATTTTTAAACTATTTGGGTTGTAAATTTTACAAAATCTTTTCTTGGAAGTATAACGGGTTGGTCTTCATGAGTCAGATTAATTATAATACATTAGTCATTCGTTAATAAAAAGTACATAAAAACCGTTTGAAACAATATTACTATACAACATTGAAATTATAGTATTAAACGATCACGTATACAATAAATATCAGGGGGTTCGACGTAAGCTACAGAATTGGACAATAAAAGTTGGATTTATGGCAAACCTGCCCCATACAAGCATGTCCCGTCACTCACTCCGCGCGGTCATTTGAACGCATTCGCTCATAATAATAATTGACATATTGGAAAATACCTAAGGTTATAATAAAGTGTGATAGATAGGCTATGCTGTGGAAACATTAAAACTAAGCAAAAATTAACTATCGTAAGAAAAACCCCAATTTCCTCGTTACTATAATATTGTGTAACTTGTATTTACTCGTGAGGCATTAATATATTTGGGAATATATTCATATAATATTGTTTATCATTATTTATATAAATATAATAATATATAATTTATTTATTTTAAAATTATACATAAGAGGTTTCAAATACGTCTTGTACCTAAAATCGTTTTGCCTGTTACCACTTCTACTACTCGCTATACTAAGGCTTCGACATATTTGAAAATACGCATCAGTCAAACACACTGCCATGTACGTTCAAAGGGAGTGTCATTGAAAAATGATTGGTCATATTTTGTTTGTGGACATGTTTGACAGCACATCGTGGACGCAGAAGTGCGTAAAACCGAATAAATGTTAACCCTAAAGGGTAATTTGTTATAACTAGTTGAATGATTTAATGGGTACAGTTTATTTTTTAAATATTTTGACTAGAATGGTACGATCTTTCAAAGTACCTATTATGAAATTAATAAGATATAATTAATGTTAAGTTTTTCTTTAAGATAGTTCAATTTGTTTTGCTCCGATTAAAGCTTTCAGATTTTTGAAAGCTATTAATTGAAAGTTCTCGGGCGAACTTATATATATACATTTAATACTCGGATGGTGCAATTTAATAAATTAGTGTGCTCAGTATAGTTAGTAAAAAGGTTTTTACAATAAGTTTTTCAATTCACTGTAAATCGAAACGAAACAAAAATACTCCGACATGTTTTTAGTGACAATTTTGCAACATCGTATAGCTTTCAACGGTCTTTTAGAAAGAACTAGTAAAACTGGATTTAAATTTGAGCTGCGGAACCAAACTATTGCAGTTGTATAGAATAGTTTTTCAATTTATCAACAAATAGTTTAACATTTGCAAAGCTCGGCTTAGAGAAAACAAAGCACAAACGACTCTCAGGTGTCCCTATTGAAAAAATCGGCAACCTCGTTGAAATGTTGATATTTGCGTAATACTACAATAAAGTAACCTAAATCTATCTATCAAAGGAAGGAGGAACGGCAATGAACTTGTTTTTAATAAAGCTATCTAGTAAAATAAAACATCTAATATTAAAGCTAGAGTTAAAATTAAATTGGATTATTTTACTTTGGAAATATACATTGGGACTTGTGCAAAGCTTGTATAGGTCAATACAAATATTTGTTATACATACATGTAAAAAGTTAGATTGGGGATTCCATACATAAAATGGACTCCATGGAATATTAGCATGTGCACTGAAGGAGTGGTTAAAAGCCTCGTCAAAACGAGAACAATTGTTTCCTTATATAAATAAACTCACCTGACTAAAGGCAGTGGGTTGGTGTTATAAACTTTTATTGTGCGGAATCATGAGCCTTTGTAATCAGAACATTAACGTCTGTGCGTCTGAAACAATAAAACAAATATTATACTAACAAAATTCATGACGGCTAACATGAAACATGTTTCTAAATATTACATTTACATTAATAAAAGCTAATATAAAAGTTTAAGTAAATTTAGACGTTTATTTTCCTTTGGGATATGCATCGTTTGACTTAGAAGCATTCTTAGCTACAGTACTAAGTTTTATTCTTGCACTTTATTTTATTTAAAAAATAACACGGTGATGAAATATATTATTATTATTTGTAAGTACCTCTTTTAAGTATACAATATTTGCACTTAAATTACGAGCCAGCTATGAAACAATCATTTTTCATATTATGATAATATTTGGTAGGTAGGTTATGTTTGACCTGTGTACAATGTACATATTATGTATGTACATGTACACATATTTCGTTCACGATTTCTCACATTTAGACTTGCTGTATAATTAAATATAAATAAAAAGATATAAACCACGTGTTCATAAAAAAGGCCTTAAGATTAACACCACGTAGGTAATTTTTTATAAAAGCACACAAATTTGTTACATACTGAAATGTCAATATTCAATTTTGATTAATTTAATATTACCGCCTAAATTAAAAAATAACACGTAATATTATCTTAAGAGACTCTAATGGATGTAACACATCAAATTTATTATCTATTTGGCCGACCTTAACAACCATTATGTAATGAATCGATAAAGGATTCTCCCGTTTAAGGTTCATAAAATAGACCTTCATAAACAAGCAGTAATACTTTATGGATCCCTGTAATTCATATACCCTTTTATTTTTTCTTAGTTACATCAAAATTTTATGATACTATATTTTCTATCGTTAAAAAATAATATAAAATGTTTTCTAGTTACAAAGTTGTATTTAATTTGTAGGAATTTCGAATGGTACCCGCATCGAAACTGAACAATAAAACTTCTAGTTTCTAAACAAAACGCGTAGAAAAGTCGCCTCTGAAACGTAGTCCCAGGCAACTGTCGTCTTTCAATCAAGCGGAAATGTTTGCTTGGACGCTCGGTCGAATCCAAATATAACAAACTACCCCAGACAACCCTTCTTTTCTTCACTTAAGCGCTCACCCTATGAAATTTGAATCTTTTTCACAACTGACCAGTCATAAGTAAAAAGCCTATTTTTCTGTTTACTCTATACATCTACCCAAAACATTAATAAATGCCAGGATATTTCCGATGATAAATACTTCTTGCTACCTAATATAACTCGGATAAAAAAGAAGTTAACAAAGGCTGATTAAATACATTTACATCCAATGTAACAACCGACGGGGTTAAAATGAATGCCAGTCTTATTCCCGCCTAATTTAAGAGAAAGTTGATGTTCGCACACTACAAGCGGTAAATGAAAATTCTTTTGTTTTCATTAAGTATAGCTTCTAACCAGTAAGATAAGAGCAAACCTTTTGACATTTCGCTAAAGGGTTCATTTTATATGACTAATGTTGTAATTCTAGCGGTTGTGCTTCCAAAAAGATAGTAGATACGATTACTGTGACGGCTCGTGAGCGAGAGAAAAATGAAACATATTTATCTCAGCCGTGTATCGGTGGAAGCGGCCGTCGAATATCTATTTTAATACGACTGTTTTTGTGCTTTGAGTACAAAATAAATGCGTACATAATAAAATCTGACACTGAACATTTAATACTTCTAATTAGGTCAATAGTTTCGATGTATATTTTGTGTATGTGAAACAGATTTGTTTTTTAAATGCCTGAATATAATTTTAAATTTCTTTTCGAAAAACAAGTAAGCAAGTTTTAGAGACGGAAATATACTTTTTCAACTAATAAAGTAAGCATAATGCAAACAATGCTTAAAACTAACGTAGTTCACACCTGTTACAAGCGAACACCAGGCACAAACTAAGTTTAGCTCATTAGCCAGAAATCCTTTACTTGGTAGAAAAATCATCACAGATTAATTTGAATTTCCTTCTTTTTTCAACGCCTTAACGAGATAACTCGCTGTACGTAACAAAGTTGCGAGATGCAAAGACTTTGGTAGCGCTTTCAGTCTGCACCATTCCCCTTAATTTTCTTTTCAAACTCTTAAAATTTTCCATCGCTTTAAGACGCGCGACTGAAAACGTTTTGAAATGAGAAACGTCGTAGCTATTGCAGAAAAAGCTACTATTGCATTTCAGTTGTGCGTAAGTTTATTATTTTATTATTTACTTATTTTGCTTGAATATATTTGAATTTTATTACTTTTTATCACTGAGTAAGTTTTAATATCCCTTATTTTATTACTTTCTTAGTAGTAAAAAGAAATATTCATTAATTATAAGAAGTACCTCTACACCATTTTTTTATAATTATTAACCAGTAAGTCGTAATGCACTTTGACTCCATAAACTAAGGGTTTTTATAGCAAATGTTTTAAAACTTTAACGATACGTATTTACTATTAACGTAACTTAAGTAGTTTAGCAATCGCGGCTGCCACTTTTGTCGCCGTCATAGATTACAGTATTACGACTCGCTCGATTCGCTCGGGCTTGTCCCTAGATTTAGCGCGAGCAAAGCCGTGAGTTCCGCTATTATATTATGTATACATAAACTTGACAAATCATATACTTAAATCTTCCTCTTGAATCACTCTATCTATTTAAAAAAATCGCATCAAAATCCGTAGCGCAGTTTTATAGATAAGCATACATATGGACAGACAGACAGCGGGTCGACTTTATTTTGTACTAAATATATAGTAATAGAATGCGATGATTGTTCATATTATCCATTCCAATGACTATTTAAAAAAACTACCAAGTATATGTCAACTCTACATACTACATCAGCTGGAAACAAATAGCCGAAGGAAACAACTATTTTCTCTCCATTTATAGAGTAACATTTCTAAGAATATTCTAAGCTCGTAACCACTTATTTCTAAAAACTGGTTTGTATTCCTTCACTTAATTCTTCACTCGATTTAATCTTAGAATAGTATTCACACAGATTAGTCTGGACAGGGCGTCATATGTTCAGTAAAACGTAAGGAGCTAAGAAGACGCGTGTAGGTTGTTTATTTATGAACATTTCAAATGTATATTTATATCGCGCATACGCCTATATTTTTAAATAATTTATTTAGCATCAACATTTTTCGACTTTTATTATCTTTACTAGTATAAATGAAAGTTTGTATGTATGTATATTTGTTACTTGTTCACGCTTAAACATCTAGAGATAGATGAAACTTAGGAGACGCACAGACTATGACCAATGTCAGTCTGTCTGTCAATGAAAATCACAAAATGGACTAACTGTAAATAGTATGATAAATATTTGTATTTAATTATTTAGAAAGGATCGCTATCGAGCAAAACGAAGATGGTAAAGCTAATCAAGAATATGTTAAAATGTATGAATTACAAATTTCGCTAGGTATAATATTTCAAAATTGATTGTATTAATAAATAAATTGGATGCTGATTACTAAAGACAATTCGGTGTACTAATTTATATTCCGAGTTTGCGACCTAACAACCGCCGCTCACGCCACAATATTGGAAAAATGGTAATGAAAATGAATTTTCGGAAATATCTACTTAAACGATAACTAGGTCTAAAAATATTTGTTATATAAAGTATAAAACCGTCCTTGACTATCGTAAAAAAAAATTAAAAAAAAGAGTAGAATTTTAAGTAGTAAATAATATTTCCTTCTCAGTATTTTTTTAATATGGTGGTGTAAAAGGCCGGCTGCTAACGGTCGGAAAATATTAATGAAGACCAAACTGGACAAAAAGTACAAATTAGATTTCTACTTGACCTTTTGTATCTCAGGACCCTTATTATAGTATGTCTTCATTGAGTGTATCATATATTAATACTAATATTTTTTACGAAGAAGAAGAATTTGAAGCGAACCTGTGCTAAAGTAAGTAACTACAAAATTATTTTTTTTAAAGTTACACAAATTTAAAACATATTTTCCAAATTCGACTGTTTTTTTTATCTGAAGAATTAGAATATATAATATTCATTGGAATTTGATGTTTGAATATTTTTTCTATGATTTTTAATATGCGAAAATAAATTATATTAAAGTACGTAGTATACATAATTAAGCTCCGAGTATTTACGTACCATAAACCAAGCCCGGTCTTAAAGTGCATATTAAATGTGTAGGTTCAAAACTGCCTTTTAAGTGTGCTATTAATATCATAAACTTTATGAAAATATAGCTTAATATATAAAATATAATGAGTAAATAGTTTTTAATTCTCTATGCATTTTGATATTTACAACTACATCATAATATATTCTCTATACTACAGTTTAATTTTAATATTTCTTTCTTTTCTTGGTAATTAAATCTATAAATACAAATAAAGTTAAATTATCATAAAAACCACTAAAACTAGTTAGATATACCTATATTATATTGGACGTACTCGTTTTTGGATACTTTGAAGTTACTAAATTAATTTGTGTTGTAGATTATATTTAGTTATAATAATAATCTAAATATTATAATAATTTAAAGAACATATATTTAAAATATTCCTTAAAACATTTTTTAAATATAGTATTTTTAAATTCATCATGTTTGTCATCCACGTAATTAAGTTCTTAGATAAAATTGACTTTTCCTTACTTTGGTTGTAACGTTAAAACGTGATGTATACAAGTGATAATATAACCGACCAACCCCAACTTACACAGCTCACGCGATAGCGGTCACGTACTATCGAATACACAACTATTACATAATATATATAATATATAATTTGAATTTACTAAAATTTATTAATCTATGCATAATTATTATAATAAAATTCTGAGTACCTAAATGCTATTGATTAAATATCTTTTAGAAAATTTATTCAAATATTATGTAGCCTGTACTATCAATATAGACACCGAATATATAGTTTTTAGGATATTTGTCTGTCTGTCACGAGAATACTACTGGATAGATTTTCAATAACGCTAAGGTATGCCGATAGATTATCCTGTTCAAGTTTCAATACCTATTACGAAAATATCTCTTACAAATCTACGCTATAAGTTTAAACATAATATATGCGAACCCAAGCGGAGCAAGGGTGAGTCACTAGATTTTTAAAAAAAGCACAAGAAGAATACTTATAATGTGATATTAAAATGAAAATAATAGCAATGAATAAATAAGATAAATGTCTTTATAATAACTATAAAAGCATCTAATACTTTTATAGGATTTTTATTCAGTACAATTCAGAAATGTACGGTTTTCCTTAAAGTAACTCCATTTGATCCCCCATACTCGTAACACAGAAATAAACGGCAGCTGTTAAAAAATAAGTTTTATTGTTCAAGAAGCGTAACAGTAATGAGGTTAGGAATTTATATACGCTGAAAACACTGAACGAGAGGATGGCAAATAAACGAGCTGCGTTTATATTTTTCTGTATCAACTCGGCTAAGTAAAATAGCGGAATAAGGTCGATTGGATAAATAATAACAAACTGGGTTTATAAAAATATTTCATCGCAGTTTTACTGACACAGTTTCAGTAGTATCTTTATATATTATATAATTTTTCTGCGCGTGTGTATATAAAGAAGCATATAAAGCAACATAATATGGGTTGTATGTGACTGAAACTCCTCCTAAACGGCTGGACCGATTTTGATGGTATTTTTGTATGTATTAAAGTGAATTCGAGAATGGTTTAGATTCACAGCTCAGTTCACTACAAAATATTTTAAGATTGAATTTTTTGAATTGGAGACGTGTGTAGAAGACAACGCCTGGGTCCGCTAGCTTTAATAATATTAAGCTATATAAAAATAATTAAATAAAGATATTAAACAATTTTTCAATTGACAGTCCTTATTAAAATCATTATAAAAACTCAGGTATTAAAACGCCATGTGCTATAACGGCATTTGCGTTAGGTACCTATAAAAATGCAAAATACGTTGGTAATTTCAAGCCCCATAAAGGGTTTACCCCCTTATAAATTAGAAACCCACCTACAAGGGTTAGCCGTAACTTTTATTATAGTAAAAAATGTGACAGGCAGTCATTAATTTAATTTTAATTTTATAAAATATTCTAATGTAAACCGTTCATCATTTTGTGTGATATACGGTATTAAATTACTAGAGCTTTCTTTACGTTGCGATTTTCCATTTTTTTCATATTTCAACTAATCTATTAAGAGATTCTTCGATCATACAAGACACTTTTAAATACATACTCAAGAGAGTTAGGAAAGGCAACACAAGCACATTTACAAACACGCAAGTATTAAAAAAATTGAAATGTATTTGAACAGTAATAATAACATATCTTTTCACCTGGTAAATTACACAAGCTGACTTTAAAATAAAGCCTGTATTTCCCTAAACGATGCTAAAGTTTGTCACGACACTTTATTTTATTCTATAAGCATTTTCTCCGAAAAAAATGCTCACATTTTTGTTATTGATGTGATATTTACAGTATTCATGGCGGCACCTGGTGAAGTAATGATGTGTAACGACGCTGTGTTACTTTACATATTATTATTTTGGGTAGCGGAAACGTGTTTGGCGATATCTTGTACGTCGATTATAAGAAAAACAATTTATATCTAAACAAAATGCTACTAGTATAATCAAAAAAAGAAAAGAAATGAATAAATTGTAAGAATACACTTTTGTTCTACAATGAAAGCGTTAAGTAATAGAATTATCAGCTGAAAACATAAAACCTTCAGCTAAAAATATACGACATTAAATGTAATTTCGGTAAAATAACTAAAGTAAAAATATAAAAGTCACATGAAATTTTAATTCTTTAAAGTGTGTAGACTGGATCTGTGAGTCTTTAGATCAAAAGGCGACGGTAAAGCCTGTGAGAGGCATTTGTCAATACGCGCAGGTGGGCGACCATACAGCTATTACGTAATATTTTCATCTATATCAAAAGCGAATGCTATTCAGTAACACAATAACTCGTTTTAAAATAAGACATCTTATCGTGCCCACAAACATCTTTTCATTCTGTTTAAAGATAAGCAAGTTACGATTCTAATATAATAAAATTCATAATTTATATACAATGTACAATCTAATTTTCTTTTATTATCAAAATCATTTGTTATGTACAACAAACTTTATGGCTCTACTTTCTAAACACAAATATGTATTATTTGTGTTTAGAAAGTAACCATTGTTTAAGTCAAACGGACTGTTTTTATTCAATTCTATTTATTATATATATCAATACATATTATTAATACAAATTATTGAATAATTTTGCTACAAACATAAATCATAATAAAATGTCAGTTATAATTTGAATATTCATCCGCTTACTGGTAGTGAAGAGATAATTTACTAAGAGTGGGATAAATGAGCAATAATACCATCCAGTCATTGGCCGGATCACAACCAAATCTTCAATAAGAGTCGGTGCGCGGGTGAAAAATGACGTCCATTAAGGAAGTGAATACATTTAAAATAATCGGCTTAGTTGTCCGACGTTGACGTATATTCGTACTTATCTTACGAAGATACCGTAACAGATATCCTCAGACTAATCCCTTACACAAATATCTGGAAAAGACTCGGCACTCCTTGAGCCGGGTAATTGAATGGGTCGCGGCCAGCCTTTCGATTTGAACAAAAGTACCTAATAATTTATACGTATAATCTGACACGCGCTCGTTCACTGTACTTTTATTCGTTTTTGGAATCAAGAGTGCTGGTCATTGTTAGGTTCTGATATTAACCTCACAATGGCGGCGACAGTCAAAATATTGCCACATGTTCTTTATCACAATCTATATCCGCTGTCAAGTCGCAATATTTATACGGTGTTGGATTAACTCCGTAGATTGTAATAATTCAGAGAAAATACAATCGGCACTCGTAAAGTACAGTTGAATCTCTTTGTACGACGAACAAAGATAGACTTCTCTATAGAAGCAAACATCACTTCCTAAGCTTTGTATTTTGTCTTAGTTGAGTCAGAAAGCAACTACATAGTACATATACTACAAGAAATTTTGTTTAGTACAGATTTATTATTCTCATCTGGTAAGTAAAAGTTTCTTGTAAATAACTTAATCGAATTTATACGAAAATAGTTCAAAAGCTTAAAGTCCACTAAAATTAATCATATTATGTGAACTACGAACATTTAAACCTTTGACAAATTTAGGCACTCATAAATGTTTAATTACTTCCTTAACATACAACCGCTGTTTACTTTAACATGGCGATCCTAAATGACAAATTTCATTGACCCTTTGAAATTTAGTCAACGTTAGAAAATAGGAATTCATTTGTAACTGATTTATTTATATACACATATATACATAGAGATGTGTTAGGATTTTTACTTCATTTATTTACACATTATATTTGTTTGGGGAATATTATGTTGAAAGTCGGAGAAAACTTAGCAAGTTTTTTAAATACCGTAATCCACCAAAATGCACACGGCCAGCATAGAAGACTATGACCTCTTCTTATTGAAAGGAGACTCACACTCAGCAGTGCGACATTGAAAAGCTGAATACACTTAAACCACTTTAACGTTAGTACGAGTATTAACCCTTCAAATTAAATCTTAGGGGTGAAATATTTTCTTTTAGTTTGATTACGAAAACCGGTTTGCAGCTTAATTCAGTAGGTACTTCATACCTTATAGATATAGATAAAGAGCCTTTACTATTATAGATATATTTATATAAAAGCTCATAAAAGCTAAAAAATATAAAAATATATAAAAATATGCATGTTTATTTGTTCGTACACACCAATCTTCTGAATGAAGGTATCTCATAAGTATAATATATATCAAGAATCAAGCAAATATTATAATAAACTAATATGATAAGGGTTATTAAACCATTTTCTTGAATTTAGTTGTAAATGAGTATATTTTACCAAAACGTTGACCAAATCTAATAAGACTATACTCCATACATTGATTCAATAAATGCAAGACGGTATAAAACAGAACTGATTTCATTAATCCGAAATCTATATTGCCTCCGGTTTCATATAACTCCAAAAAGACAGCCGGAGGGCAAGTAGTAATCAGGAAACACAACTGCAAGGAAAAGCTGTTATAATAATGATATTTGTTTGTGGGAACGTTATGTTATAAAATGAAGTTAATAATATTATATTAATTATTATATAATCTTATTAGAACATAAACGGCAATTAAAAATTATAACGACGAGAAAATATATGAATAAAAATCTATGCCGGTACATAAATTTCGCCTAAACTATACATTTAGGAGTATTTGAGTCTAACACTAATAATATAAATAATTTGTTTATTTTATGTTATGACTAAGCTTTTATTTTTGAGCATTGAGCATATTATGTATAATATTAAACATTGATACCTAACGATTCCAGTTAAAAAATGTTTGCGAAAATACTAAATACATCTCATTAACGTTTTCACTATAATGTTTCAAAATTATTACAGCAAAATTAAGTTTAAATAAGATCATAATTATAAAAACTATCACTACATAGTATAAAAGAAAGTCGCTTTCCACTGTTTGTCTGTCCCTATACATGCTTAGAGCTTTAATAGATAGAGTGATTCAAGAGAAAGGTTTATATGCATAATACACTTGCAGAACCCGCGGCTTCGCTCGCTCTAGATATAGGGACGAACCCGAGCGAAGCGAGGGTGAGTGAGTTCAATAATAAAATTAAGTTCTACACGAAAAAAGCTATTTAGATTAGAAAAGCTTAGTTTGTTGAAAACTCTTACGCGTGTTTGTTACGTAACTTAAGTACTGGACAGATTTGGATGTAATCATACAAAAATAGTAATAGGACTTATACAAAAGCTTCTTTTGCTCTTAACAAAATAAGGTAGAGTTTTTGAGTAGATGTGCGACAGTTTAAGGTGTATTAGTGTTTTCTCACGTAAAGGAAGCCAATCATAGTGTGCCAATTCCGTTAATTAAGAGATGGGTGGCCTATTGAAATACAGGGAAACGGTTGCTCGTTGAGTATTCCCGTAGCGTTTAATCAAACAAGAGCTGTCGATTCCTGAGCTAAAACTGTAGTTACGTGTCTCCAATTAGTGTTTACCGCTGTACAATATATACGTATGAATGCTTCAGACTGTCTCGACATGCTTTTTGTTTACTTTCTTCTTGAACAGCGATTTAAGTTGAAAATTTTTATAATTGTCACATTATTTGTAAAACAATACATACAAAACTGAAGATTACTTATGAAATAGAATTCATTTTATTATTAATAATAAATGCTGAGTAATGTATGATGCTCACAATAATCAACTTATGAACACATCTACAATTATTTGGAGCTTAAACGTCAAGAGTGCTTAAACTTTTAAAGTAGTCTTGCCTTATAAAAATAATGTTAAGATGACCAGTACTTGACAAGTTATAAAGTGGCTTCTATCCAAACGTCAGAGAGATTTGTAAGAGAATCTAAACTTGAAGTTGTGTGAACAAGACTTCAGTAACACTTATTAGAATTAAATCTTAAAACTGGTGAACTTGGAATTATATTTCAATTCTCGAAGGACTTTCTTATTTAAATGTAGAAATAAAAACGAATATGATGACAGTTCTTTAAAAAAAACTTTAAAATTGTACGTACAGTAGTTTAAAAGTGTTTTAATGTAGGGAAAAATATTGTTTTTTCATTATCTTAAAATTCAAGTGTTCATCAAAATGCGTCCGTTTCTACAGTTTATCACACACATACAAGCTTTCGCGATTATAACAATTCGATTTACTATACTATAATAATTTAAGAATGATGAGTGGATGTAATAAAATATTGCTAACAAAACCCACAAATATACTATAAAAAAGCACTAAAATTTAATAAAAGTTCTTTAATATTGTGATGCAATAAAAGTTAAAGTAAAAGCAATAACTTGAAAAGTTAAAACATCTTCCTTTAAAATTATGTGTTACACCCATGCTGATTGATATAACAATTTTAGCTCGACGAGGGTGTTACGATTATCCTTTTAAGCTGCCACCGAAATAACTAATGTTTCAATACTCAATAACTAAGCCCCTAAAGAAGCATTGATAAACACAAATGGTTCTGTGGAAACTAAAACTTCATTTATTTAAGAACTACAGTGTGACACTCGTACATGTTAGTGTAAAAACAAACTAAGAATAGAATAGGATTTAAGAGCACACGTTTAAGTAAGCTTAGCTTTTGTATAATTAATGACTTTATTTAATATAGTTAAGTATAAATAAACTTTTTTATATTTTAAGATATCTATAAGAAGTTGAAAACTATTCTATTTTCTATTTTCTTAGTTAAAAAACACATTTTTCTTACAGATTCTAAACAAAATTATTTATTTAAAAATTCATTATAATATTAAATTTTAATATTATTATGTATCTACATTAACTTAACGTCATCTTTCATTTCCTGGCGCCTATACATGCAGTATAGCGACGTTTAGAAATCCTCTTCCGCACCGTCGACTCTGACGAATTAAGTTATTAACGCTTTAAAACAGCTGCACCACACAAATAAAAGTCCCGATCACTCTGAAAGCTCGCTTAAAGCTCACCACTCTTTATGGCTCTTTTATGGGCTCTTTCATATTCAACTATCAACTACCAAGCTTTTAGTGAACACGATTGTTTCCAGGACGAAATAAATTAATACACGTTTGTATTTAACTGCCTGCTTTACATGTCCTGCTCTATCTACGAAGCGAGCTTTGAAGACGAAACAGTTATTACCACTCACCACCTTTGATCCTCATAAAGCTTGTAAGCGAACTTTCATTACGTATTTGTCATCCAACTGATGCTATATTAGTTTCGAATGCTCTCAGAATATCATTAACGTAAGGACCTTTGAAGTGCTTGCTTACTAAGCCTCAATGAGAAAATGTAACTACTTGCGCACACTACTATGCAATAATTATATACCATGTAGAGCCCGTTTGAGAGATAGGATTCAATTTCAACAGTAACTTTGTAATTAAGTGTGATATACTATGGTTTGTTTTGAAGTAACAACCAATGAATATAAAAAAAAATGTAGGTGAAAATTTTTTACTCAGTTCCTTTGCCCCAGCTCTTGTTATCGCGTCGAGATAAGGCTGTCGCGGTATAAAACAAGCGGTTATAAATTATTTACAGTTTCCACGCGAATGCCCTATATTTGTCACTCCGGGGCAAGGTGAGTATTAAGATATTGCTTCGTATCCCCAAGGGTCTCATTACAGGTCGGTTACGTCGGGGGGCACGTGATGCCTCTAATATTTTATCCTTAAAATAAGCACCAATGAAATATGGTGTTACAAAAATGACTTCTTAGATGATACATGAGAACTAATAAACTTATTCACAGAACATTACTTGCCTTTCAACGTGTAATGTACATTCTTAATTTCATTAAGAGAAAACATTTTGTAGGAGTCAATAGCGAATCGTTAAAAGGTTTTTTTTATAGCAGCTACATTAAGGTGATTGGGACGCTTTTCAAACGTTTTCAAGCTCATCTTAGTCATTATTGATGGGTGTATATTTATAGATCCAAGTATATACCAACATGAAATACAATTATGATACATAATTTGTTATTTTAATACATTATACATTCATCTGTCGGGATTCATGAAACCGCAATCCCACGAACTTATATAAAATTTAAAGGCTGCTGTTTATGATGCTTTGACATGAACATCTGTTTTAAAAATGAAACATTAAACATATTATTTGTACACGAATTATTTTAAAATATTGCATCTAAAACAATTTATACCATCCAATATAAATTATAAGAAGTCATAATAAAATTATAGATGAAAATTATCATCGTATTTACATAGGCAATTGCCTCGGCCCGCAGCATCACCATACTTCAATTTACGTATACAATGAAGTTAATATAATAAAGTCATCGCAGCTCAGTGAATGAAGTAATCATTTTCAAAAGTACATATTAAAGAAATGCTATTCGATGTTATCTAGAGTGAGTCGCGTGTGCGAGAGGAAGCGAAGACGAGATGTTATTAAAAACGCACATGTGGCCCGAGATGCGTATCGCAGAGTTCGTTAATTACTTTTGACACGCAGCATATGATTCAATTATCATATGATTTATACGGAACGATGGGTCGGCGGGGGTAAACGCGCCAGTTTATTTAAGCGTTAAGTAGCACATTAATTTAGTAGTATCGTATTCCCGGCAGATGGCAGGCAAATTCTCACAGCAACAGTAGCCATCTTTGAACAACAAGTCAACTTGTTAACATGCTATCGATTTGTGTGGGCTCGATGTGCATCTACGCATGATTATTTAGTCTGAGAATATAAGGACTTCAAGAATTCATATATAATATAGGCCTAATACAAACCTTCATATACATTCTGCCGTTATCGTGCGCCACATCTTGGACGGCATTCTCATTCAAGAACCGCTTTAATTGCTCAACTCATCCGTCCCTTGACCACATTACTCACTTCGAAACCGCTTTCAAACTCAAGATCATCTCGTCGCTTTAACCGAAGCCGCTTTACTTGTAATAAATACTAATTACAAGTAAAATAGTTATGAACCCGGTGCAGTCAAATTCTTAGCATTATAAGGTCGGCAATATCAAAATACACATGGAAAAAATGTGGGTACTGGCTACAATAAATCTTCCAAGACGTCTAATGGCCTTACAGGCTCATTTATAGATGTCATTCGTTTCTAGTGAACCATTTAATAAATATTATCACGGTTTAAGTCGTCAACAAACGTGAGAAGATAGTCGTTGACCCGATTCGTGATATTTGTCTCGATTTCGGGATTAAAATTGATCACACCCGAAGTACAGTCTTCGCTTTGTTCGATATGTACATATGTATGTATGTACATATATCTGTAGTATAAACTGCAGATGTTGTATAAGTCTTTCCCTTTATATGAACTTATAATTATTCTCGTTCAGAATAGCTTTTAAGTGTTCTTAAATACAAAAAGGGGCTTAAAACGAATTGTGCATAGTACGCTTCTTTTCTTAATTCAAAAGACTCAATGACATCTCATCCCGTAGATTTGTGGAAGCAATTTTTTAGCGTTTCCGGTTAATCTAAAAGTACTTGTCGAGTGAGTGGGGTGAAGAGCTTACACCTGGTCTTAACAGGTTTTTTGTGAATCATAAAACTTTAATCTATTTATCATTACTTCAATATTATATAATAAAAATAATATGTAAAGTACTTTACAATATATAATAGTATATTAAAAGCTATATTTTGTGTGTTCTTAGTTTTTAAGAATACTAAAAAATATTTAAATAAGAATGCTTAATATTTTAAATATTTAAAGAGTAGTGTACCATTGAATTTAAACGATCGTTGTAACAACATAACAATGGAGTAACAAAATCATTTAGTGGGGCAATGTCTTGGCGGGGTTCCCACATTTGCCACCACATGGCTCGCATTAAAACCTATCTTCAATGCAGTATATTCTATAAATCCAGATTACTGCTTTCAGATATATGAATACCAGTAAAAATAAAATCCCTCAATAGTTTTTTTCTAATAGAAACAAGGACATAAGTGCCACTATATATTAAAATGTGAATATTGTTCTTTCCAGGCCTGAAGGAAGTGCGTGTTATTGCAGCTTACATTTCGAAGCTACCCGCTGAGACATTCGAAGCACCCGTCCGTTTTTTGTGACAGACCAACCGAGTGCCATAAATAATAGGTAGGGGTCGCACCATGCGCACTTTGTAATAAATTCGATGCTCTTTTTGGTAGCTAAGCTGGCTATACGATTGAAATATGGTGATGCGTTAAGCCAGCTAACGCTGTAACAATCCCGGTTTTTATTTTCTTTTCATTTCGCTAAGCTACTTCTCTTTACATGTGTCATTGATTATTTCTGGAAGTCACGTTCCGTTACTATTTAGATTCACTACAATGGCATTTGTTCATTTTATCCCGGTTCATCCTGTTCCGAGAGGCATATTAGGTTACGTTCCCGGCCATTTGAAAAAGACAACATGCAGATGGTACATCCGTATTGGTTTTCTCTTCAAAAAAGACTTTTAACTCACAAGGGACCGTCAATATTTTCTTCTGGTAAACAAAAGAGAGACTACTTTGCTGCTAACTAAGATAGATTACCCACGGCTAAGGAGTACAACATAAACCGGCCATTGTAACAATTTTAACCTGTACATTAAATACGCGTCTCATGTATTTAAAAAAATCATTATTATTTTTAAGTAAATAATGGTATTATAGTTTAATAAAAATAATAAAAATAAAGTACGGAAGCATTATATCTATATATGTATCTACTTACAATTAATAGAAACAATTACGTACTTATAATATAATTAATAAAAACAGTATAAAGGCTTGAAATAAAATATTGTACCTAGTATATTTTCGGCACTTTTATTTAGGGATCTATCTATAATATATGCATCGGTTACATTAAAGGAGCTCTATTTTAATACCTGTCACCGCTGATGCTTGGCGTTTGAGAGATATTAGGTTACCTTCTGGAGGTAGTTGCGGGACTTTTCGTTCTTCGGACGACCGCTCACGTCGCGAGTGCCTCTCAAATTACCCCCGGATAAGTCAATCATAGGCAACGTCCACGTTTGACCAAAATAAAACACTGTTCGAATACTGCGTGTGGCGCTCTCGGCATAATGCGTTGCGACAGCCGACATGTTTTGTGCGAGAAAATAAAATTAATGGCACGGGGACCGCTTCAGACTTAAATAGCTCACTATTTGTGTTGAAGCTAAACGCTTTTGTCTATTTTATAAGCGGCGTCATGTCGCTTCGCTTCTGTTTTTTGTTTTCATTTTCATGTAACATATTAGTTTTTGCTACAGTATTCGTGTCACACGGAAATTGCTTCGTCACAAAAGGTCGAGTCTGACGCTTGCCGTCCTTTATTAAAACGATTGCCGCTTTAACTTGTTTAACAGTTAAACTGCTGAAAGGAAGTAATTGAACAAGTGTTGGCGTAGTCGAAACCGTCGGTAAGGCACAATTTCCTGTCCTGACCGTAGTCTTCGAGCAAATAGCTCTTTGTAAATCAAACAAGGGACCGTCTGGCGAGTCCACATATCAACTTCGTATTGTTTCTCTCTCATCATCGGGGGCTAACCAGAGGCGTTTTCGATTATCTGGCCCCTGGCGAACAAAGCCTGCGACCACAGATCCGAGTCAATTACATAGTTCAACAACTCAGCCCTTATAACTTTCATGGGCTACCACCGGAATACAGAAAAGGGTATCTGTTTTCAATACTCCGGACGCAATGCGATTGACCCTTTCGAGTGTCCGCATTGACTTTTAAATTACTAATCCCGCGGGAGCAAACAGAAAGAGGGCCTCGGGCCGCGCTTGTTTACACGGTCGAGTGCGCTCGCATATCTTCATTAGCCGCCGAGTTCAGACTTGGCTTGCTTACTCTACACTCGTGTGGCTGCTGCGAACAACGAAAACTCAAGCAACGTGGAACTCTTGACACAGATCCTTCATTTCCAACAATATTTTACTATAAAAATATATTCTTCTTTTTACTACTATACTATCTACATGAAATACAAGTGTTAGTTACTTTTGATTAATTATGTTAAATGCAAACCCAAAACGGGGCACGTCGCGTTGATAATATCTAACGCAGTGCATTAATTAAGGAACGAGTTTTAATAACGTACGTTGGAACAATACATATAAATCGTTGTCCGGAAATAATTGAAATAAGGGAACTTTTAGATAAAACCGAATAGGGACCTATTAATGTTTATCTAAACATCGGAATAAGAATGCGTCGAATCGAACGGTTGAACGAGGCAGCCGCCCGTTGGGACCCAGCCATGCGCATCTATTTCGAATGATGGCTTCATACCCCACTTTTTTACGTCAAATACAGTCTACCCTTTCGTGCTGAATGAATTACTTAATTTTTCTCCGCTAAACGTCTGCGGTAGTGCGGATGTCGAAATAAATTAGCAGTATAGAATTATGGATGCAGAAAAATTGAAAGATTGAATATTTCTAGTTTTAATAAAAGTTTTGTATAGACTCATCGAAGTGTGAATAAGCTTAGTTTCGAAGCTTTTACAACTAATGTAAGTATTAGTCGATGGATGGATTATTTTATGATTTATAGATTAAGTTAAGAGTTTATTTCATTTACCTGCATAAAAATAGCTATATTTTACTAAAAATTGTAGGTAGGGGGATTAAAATTAATTACTCACGACAAATGACAGGGAACCCGTTTTTATGTCACGTAACATTATTCGACCGTAATAAAAACATTAAATGATATTAATGTGTATGTAACAAATGAAAAATACGAGTATGAACCTTTTAAGGGCGTAAAAGCTTCCTCCCTTGGTCCACTGATTTTATTAATGAGATGAAATTGTTATTAACGGCTATTGATACTGAATACAAAAAGATCGATTAAGAATGTTAAACAGCCGTGACCGATTCGAATTCGCTTCGTCAGTTTGGGATACTATTGTTAACCGAATAATAGACGTGTTTATGTTTGGGCGAAGGTTTTTCTATTAAGTATGAAAAAATCTATTTAACTCCCCGGTACCTGCCAAATCATCCATCACGCTTTATAACTAGATAACATTATGATCGTTTTTATTGCAATTTTAGGAAAAATATTCATTCAACGTAATAACGTAGAGGCTTACTGACATCTTTATTTGATAATGTTGTTAGACTGAATTTGTGTTATAAAAGCAGCTGTAAAATTCAAACATGATATTATATCATTTGAACAATAAAGTCGACTGCTAAAAAATAATGGCTCTGTTAATGAAATTCTGTAGGGACTTTATTTATGTATGCGTGCTTAGTTTGAGACCGGAAAATTAAAAGTTATTATTTTGTTTTCTGTTACTGTTTAAGCTTAATTAGGGCGTAGATACGTTTATTTAGGGCATAGAATTGCTTGTCAAAGTACTAGATAAGATGTGTTAGTCGGGTTTGTCCATATGCAGATTAGAACAACACCACCACATATAGGAAGAGTATTTACACACAGGGAAATAATAGACTTGCTATTTTAAGGCCAACGACATAGAGTATACTATCGCGTGATAATTGAGAATGTTTTATTCTATAATGCCAGTGAGGGTCCGCAGAAATTATCATTGTTTAACATGCACTGAGCCCTAGGCGGTGCATTTAAATGCATACTTAGTAACAAGTCTAATAACATAACAAAACTAAAAGTCTTAACAATGAAAATTCTCGTGACCAACTCACAGGATATGCTAACGACTTGTTTAAATATTTATATATTAAAAGAATACGCGACATTTATATAAATTCATGTAAAAACTAAGTGTAATCCTTGATCTTGTTATTATTAACACATGAGAGCAAGGAAATCGAACCTATATCATACCTAAGCTAATATAAAAAAAAACTTTATACATGTATGCTAAAAATAAATAAGAATAAAGGCTGTATTCTACGTACATTTTGCTAGCATTAAATATAATAAAAGGTTGGTAAGCAGGCGTCGTGCCAGTTTACACAATAATTTGGCCTGTATTCAAAGAAAGGGGTAGATTTCCTCGAAACTATTTGCTTACTTTGCATGTAAATGAGATAATCAAATGTATTAAAATTTGTTCAGCCTTCTTAATGGAAAGTCGTATAGATAACATTAATGTAATGAAAAGGTGAACAAATTCTTTATTTGACTATGGAAATGATGAAACAAACATCGAAATGATCCAACACACCTCTATTTATGTACCGGTATAAACCTTCGAGGTTGAAATAAATGTGCATATCATTAGACTAACAAGAGATGTGCGCAGGCGAGCGGGTGTGTGGTCCCATTTCGATATTCAACGTGGATTTCTTTTTTGTTTCCGTTCACTAGGAGGTTGTTAGAAGTCCTTTACATGCAACGAAACGGCAAAGCATTTTCATTTTAATGTTTTCAAATTTTCTATTCATACATTCAATACATGTAAAGCACCTATAAATGGAGATGTGGTAAACTTTTTTATTTAGTATATTTCAATTAGTAAAAATCTCGTTCGTATGCTTACTATTGGGAATAGCCACCCATCACGAATCTCTTAGTGGTAATCATGGGAAGAAAAAGATGAATAAAGTTATAAAGATAATCTAAGTTCTCGAAAATCTTTAAATAGCTTGAACGGGAAATTGTAAAATGTAAAGAATTATAAGCAAAGAATATTTAAAAAAATAATTGCACTCTAATTTTCAAGCCAATAGAGTAATTAATCATCAAAGTCAAAAGTTAACGTTAAACGTACGGAACCAGTAATAAATTAGCCCGAAAATATTGAAGCGTTCCATTATTAAACGATTTTTTATTATACAGCTTCAAAATTGTTGTAGCCATTTAAGTCATTACGATCATTAGTGAAGGCTCGAATTTCGGGTCGGATACTCAATTAATTCAGGGCAAACTAAAATATAACATTCTTATTCGAACACATTTTATACGTGTTTTTTCAATATTCAATAGAATTATGAATTATAAATTCAATCTTGGGGCTTTGAAATTAATTTTGTAGAGTGAAATGTATTTTATCAAAGTTGATTTTTGAGATTTTTCAACACACAACGCACTACGGTTATAAGAGAGTTTGTTACTACAACAATAAATATATTTTATTTATAAACAGTACATTAGAAAAAGCTTACGAGTATAATAGCTTTCAATGCATAATTTAATATTTTAATTTCATTGAACTTATTTATAAAAAACGAATACAAAATTCGTGCTTGAAATACTAGTATCATTCATATTTGTATGGAAATTTTTGTTCAAACAATTTATTATATAAATAAAACATGCTATAAACAATAGCTATTCTAATCACGCGAGAGATTTTGTTTGTGCTCCGTCACTGTATAATAATAAGCTTCATACCATTGACAAGAAATGTTAACCGGTCAAGAGTAACTTCATCGTAGATATGTTAAGTAAGAAGCCTCTTAAGATGCATAAATGTGAAAATCAATTATTGTAATGTGAATATTTATTGAAATTCCATGGTAATTACAAACTAAAAAACTACAAACTGCATAAAACACGCTTAGATATATGTATGAACCATCTACATGAATGAACTAAATGAGTCAAAATTTGAAATTTTCTAGTATTTATATTTGTATTTTGTCCAGCATTCACATACATTCTTGTTAATAATAATTAAAAAATCCATTTATTCAAAGAACTCGAAGCTTACATAAGCTAAAAAGTACGATGATAAAAAACAACTTTGAATGCTACACCAACAATTTTCAAATCTCATAAGTCGCTTAAGAAGCACTCAAATCGTACTTACGCAAGAAAATTAATAGAATCACTTACAATAGCAGCCCGGGTATGCTAATACGATGATAATTGAACAAGAAAACAATACGGCAGTGGTAATAGAATTACTAAGTAATTTCGAACGGGACCCATCAATCACTCGTGATGTAGGATATGATCTGATCTGAAATGAAACTCATCATTTATAGATAGTCGGTACTATTCGAATATTATTAATAGATACATATCTAGTCATCCGAATCTGGCGAGTGTAATCTTTGTTTGTCGGTACTATCGATATCTAACAAATTATAGGGTCAATGTTCTATATATGGACAGAGTAATAAGCCAAATCAGACATTTCATTATTTGAATAATATAGTGCTACTTATTGCTACCTAGTAATTTGGGCAGATTTATGCTTTTACGATACGGTACTTTTTATTATTTTAGATTACCGTAGGTACTCGATAACTAACTTTCGAGTACACGATGATCTTCAAGATATACGCGGAGAGATGCAACTATTACCTAATCTCTACTGACTTTATCAATTTTCCGCCAAGTAACCTTAAGCTTACAGAATGACAAAGCAAAAACTTTTCTTAACCCGCATAGTGATTTTACATATTATACGGTATACAGATGTTAACCCCATCTGTATAATGGATGCAAAAAGTACCATATGTGAAAATCGAACCTGCAAATTCCCATACTATAGTGAAAGCCAAAATACGCTTACTGATACAAAGGATTAAAAATAATTTACTTATTTTACTATAATTAATCTTTTAAAATACTCACTATTAATACGGAACAAGTGTCTAAAAGTTCTAGCTCTTTGTCAAGTCAAACACAACCAGAACACATTAATTACACGAATCGTTCGCTACGCTAAGATAGCCTCTGTCAGTTCATAACTATCGTAGCGACTGTTTTTGAATCATTTATCATTAACATAATTTCATCGATCTATTATTTTTGCCTCAATTAGAATATGAAATATTTTATAGTTATAAGCATAATAATATTATATAAATAGTGGTTTTTTATACTGTGAAACGTTTCGACACTGCATTAACGGGTAATAATGCGTCCAGTGACGATTACGAAACATCACTCCGGACATTCCATGAGATGCAAGATTAGTATTACTGACAGAAGTGATAACTTAAAGCTTTTTTCTTGTATTAAGATAATCGAGGCGAATGGAAACTTTGATATGGTCGTAGATAGTGTATGATAAAAAAAACATCAATATTATAATATTTAACAGTACTTTTTGAGGTGAACATTAAATGAGATTGTAACAAGATATGAATGAATTTAATTATAATATGTATTACATGATTTTTTCTGGTATAACTTAATTGAAACTTATATATTTTTTTTGGCTTGGGATAAGTAAATTTAAATACGTTTTAATTAGTAGTAGTAATTAGTTTAATATTTTTTCCTTGTCTGATGTTCTTTATAATTTGCATTTGGAATTAGATTCAAGTCAATATAAACGTCTGTATTTTACATTTTGTTCGTCGAAATCGAACTATTCACACTCTACTTAACTGGTGGTTTATGCGGTTGTCAATAAAGGCATCTAATAAATGGATACAATAGCATATTTTGAATTACATCTAAGATATAAGTAAATACTTCAAACATATTTAAATGGATGTAATCCGATAATCGTTTGCTTGTCATACTCGCACATTCATCTATTAATTTACATAACACCTCATCGCAGCGTTTGGTTTATATTAATAAGTTTACATACTCAAGTGCACTCGGCTCTACTCAAACAGCATGTTACAGCGCCTGTAAATTCTATATACACAATTCTTATGATCTTGTTTTAAAGTTGAAAATCCGTTGTATATCTCACAAAAGACCAGTCAAATATATTCGGCAGGTGTCCACGAATTAACATAAAATTTTCAAAGATAAATACAATAAGGCCCGAACCTCACTATAATGTCATTCACGATTTGTTCTAGGTCCTATATCAGTTTGGTAAATTATTATGTATAAAGTAAAAATATAAGTTTCGCTTCCTTTCTAGTCACGATCAATCTCGAACAAATTTTATAATAATGTATTCGACAGTACTTAAGAAGTTTTTTTCGTAATTAATAAATCGTTAACTAAGTGACATTGTATAGTAAAAACATGATATGAATTTACCAGATCAGACCGGAAAGAACTGTGAACGACACCATAGTATCCTCAATATAGTAAAGATCGGCCCTAACTCCCTCTTTAGCAGTGACCAGCTTATCCGGCGTGATTAGTTTCATAAACGTGAAGTCCATAGCAACGTTATGAATGAGATTATTTAAATAAACATGGAATTTCAAATCAGCATTTAATTCTTAGAACATTCACAGGTAAATCAAATACAAATTACAATTTATATAACAAATACATATTTATAGTTTAAGTAAAATATAGTTTTCATAAATTACAAATGGAGATGTGTAACATTAATGGTTCCGTTTTGAATAGAGAAAATTAGCCTTAATATCGCTGTATATAATCGGGCGAAAGGCGTTAAATGTTCTACCGAGTAGATATGACAGTTGGACAAGGCTCAGTAATGTCTAATTACACAATAAAAGGAATGCAAGTGGGTTGCTTTGACGTTTGTTATTATTAAACCTTTCGATGTGGGTCGCGGTATAGAAACGTTGGGCAAACAAAGCGTATTAGTGAATTGTAGGACACCCTCGGCTCGGGGCTGCAACGCCCACTCTGCTCGGATCGTGACGTGCACTGCCTACTGTACTACTAAGCATTCCTTAATGCGGAAGCAAACTATTTTATGTTCTCTTCGTTCGTAGCAACATTTTAATCTAGAATCTACAATATAATTTGTTGTGTAATTTAATTTATTGTGTGCTTTTTATGTAATGTTATGTTATTTATTGTTAATATTTTTATATTTTATATATTTATTACATATTATGTATATTTTTCACATTTCACAGGTATCTGAAAATAAAAAGTTTTTTTAAAAGTTTGAAAACTATATAAATATTTGAACATTATGTATAAATCGTATTTATTTATGAACTTCTCAGTCATTAAATCGAATTCTAGAGACTCAAACAAATTGAGTTCTATTAAACCCTTTAAATTACAATCCTGTAGTCTACCGTTTGTACTCAAACATTGACACCTAAACCAACATATTATAATAAATAGACATCATATATAAAGTTCCACTCTTACCCTGATAAAAAATAGGTATTCGAAAAAAATTTAAATTTTAGAACGTATTAGAAATCTAACGATGGGACAAAAGCCCGAGCATATCTCGCTATCGCACTTGCGCCCCAAACTTTCATTATCCGGTTATGAGGTTTATTATTTGGGGACGACTTTTATTGTGCTGTAAATATTTTATTCGGTGATAAGAAGTGCCCAGAGATAAAACAAATTGATCGAGCTATACAAAGATCGAAGGTTTATGTGATACGTGGGTAGATTAATTGAAACGATGAGATTGTGCGAACGACACTACACATATTTTAATATTTAATTTAATATCCTATTAGGAATACTAACGCATAATTATTGAAGATAAACTATCATTGCGTTGAAATGTATCCGTTTTGTGATTAAATCTAAATGCTAGAACGTAACTTAGAAGTGATGTTTACTTTTAATATGAAAACAACTAAACTAACTTGGAATCTCATCAGCTTATTTATTTGTCGAAGTAAATTATATATGTATTCTGAATATATTAGTGAGATATCTTACTATGCTCAGATTTCATGTTTTCTGTTATTGCGAGGCAATTTCTAAAATGATTAATGACTAAAAAAATATTTAAAAATATTAAGTGAAATTATTAAGTGAAATTCAATTATTGCAGCTGTTCAAATAACAAAAACAATCATTAAAAAGTAAACAATGTATTAATTAAAATGCAATATTTTGCTTTTCTAGATAGATTGTTAAACTAAGTTTGAATAAAAGTTCTAGACTTGAATTGATTAATTTACGAAAATATGCAAATCAAAACTAACAAAGCTCTGAATCATATTTTACTTTAGTTGAAAAATAATATGAAGTTATATTTAATGTATATAGGCAGGTAGGTTCGATTACATCAATTATAAATGATAATCGAACCCATATCTTCCACTGCATTAGACAGTGCTTAATTAACTATACATATACATACATAATTAAGTATTACTCAAAAATATCTTTTAATTAAGACTATCTTACTAAGATCCCCATACCGAAAGTATTAAAATTTTATCTCAGCAGTACGAGATGTAAAGTAGAAGATATGGAGTTTTAATTATTAACATAACATTAGGAATTCCCCTTTTCAAAGTCTTTTTATTAGGATTTAATTAAGCGTTCTCCAAAAGCTTCTAACATTAAGCGCGCGTGCGTAGAGATTATGTCGAAGCGCCCCATATTGTTAATAGTAAGCTGTATTAAATATGCCTTAACCCTAATAGAATGTTATCGAGCATCTTATGTTTTATTCAAAGGAGATTAACGGTGGGCGATGCGAGCCGCACGCCTCTTAGACATTTTCTTCATATTGATATTAAAACAATTTTAATATGAAAATAATAAACATTATTACTACTAGTGACTTGCTGCGACTCCACTTAAATATATAACCCCATACAAAAATATAGTACGTATTATAAATTTACTGTCACGCCTATCATCTCCGAACTAATAAATCACAAGCTATCTAGTTAAACGTACGTTGATATTTGATATTACAATTCCTTATGTCTGAACAACAAACATAAAAATAAACATTTATTATATATTTTGACGACACGTTTTGCGCAGTTCGTAGTGACCCATACATGCGCCAGCGGTCACGGGTTCGAGTCCCGCTGGGGGCATTCATTTGTTAAACTCGGATGTTTGTACTCCAGTCATGGGTGATTATATTTATAATACGTATGTATTTAAAACTTATATATGTAGTATATCAACTATCTGGTATCCGTAACACAAGCCTCATAGCTTACCACGGAACTAGATGGGGCTCTGTGTAATAACGTCCCAACATATTTATATATAAGGTAAGTCAATATAATCGTAATTATTGAAGCATCTTGTTTGTGATTAAATATTCTATATATTAATAATGTAAAGCTGTAAGCCTAGCGAATGAACGAGCATATTATTATTAAAAGAAGATCAGTATAAGATACATTTTCGGTTGGACGAATTTGATTCGTTTATAATAATAGAAAATATTTAATTAAATATCTAAATGTAACAAAATTGAAATACCATTTCCAGTACGACCTATAAATATCTATTAATAATTACATATTCAATAACAAATTGTATATACTACTGTAATAAAAACATAAATTCGAAACTGGCGTTTAAAGCCTCGGGCTACATTTAATTTAAATCTCTTGTTAATGTTCATATTCGAGACTATCATGCAATCATAACAGACGCAAGTCGGCTAATTCGGCGTAACGTCAGAAAATACCATCTAATTACAACTCACGCCGAGCGTAACCGAATACAAATTAAAAATAATGACTGTCGGTTGTAATTTTTCTGGAATTCATTATTACAAAAGGAAGAAGAAATGCGAGTTCGAACCGACCGTCGTTTGACGGGCAGCTGCAGAATTAAATTATGACCATTTTTATCCCTCGGCGAGCTGGACGGTTCACCTGCCGGCCCGCACCGATTGACACCTACCCCATTATATCAGGCCACGATAAGCTGAAAAAAAACCTAACAATGGTCCTTTTACAGCCGCATGAGAACTTATTATTGGCCCTTTACAAACTGAGCCATTCATTTTTACATCTTTATACAATCCTAGCCATTAGCAGAGGCGTGTGGGCAGCGTAGGCTCGCAGCCAAATAAAATAATGTATTGTTAAACCTAACAAAGCATCCAAGTGAACATCTTCATACAGAGACGTCTCTATCATTGCCTATTGTTAACGCACATTCCCAACACCGGAACATTATTTTTAATCGGAATTTATTGCTAACGCGCCAACTCATGTTACAACTGCCCTAAACTCTTAACTATAACTAAAACTAAATATAACTATTACGTCTTCACTTATTTAAAAATGCCTGAGTAATATTAAAAGCTATCAAACAATGAAATTTTGATATATTTTTCTTGATAATTGAAAATAGCTGACGGAATTATAGGGGAATCACTTATTGTAATTAAATAAAAGATGCCAGACTGAAAGCGTCCGATGAAAGGCGACGGAGTCGTAAGGAGGACTGTTTGATGGTAATGATTTATGGCGACAGAAGAACGGCGCGATTTCGCGTGTTTATGTTGAGAAAGATAAATGTGCTGTGATTTTTGTAGGGCTAACAAAAGTGCAGCATTTACGAAAATTAATGATATTTCGCTGCTAGACATATGAAATAACATACTTTATTTGTGTTGTAAAAGAAACCCTTTTAAAAACTATACAGTACGGAATAGATTCCACTAGAATACAATATAGATGTAGCTAAGTGTATATAAGAGCAAAAAACGTTAACCGCAGAAGGAGCAAGCAGACCGCAAAACTCGTTCGACTGCAATCATCTCGTGATACAGTTCTATATTTAGATGAACATTCCAGACTGGATTAGCTGAGATGCAAGGTGCAAACTGTCAGTAACAAAGACACGCGCTAGCGACACAAAGTATACCGCTTAATGGAATCATAAACTGCGCTTTACACTGTACTTACTCGCCCAATGGCTTCTAAGAAATATCAATGAACATGGAAAATACAATTTTATGACTAGGTTAAACCATGTTACACATTCGTTACTAACGTTGATTCGTTTACGTTATTCTGAAAGTAATTAATGTAGCTACCAAATCATCGTCTGCTAACGACAGCTCTGCGTTAATGATTACGGCCGTAAAGCCTCATTCGCAAGATGAAACTGAACCTCCCTATTATGGATCCGAAGGCTATCTACATCGTTAACTAACGTTCCCATAATGAGTTTCCAATTTGAGAAAATTACAACAAACGAAAACACGACAGATACGACGATATTTATTGGCAAGTCGACAATGTAAATAAAAGACGATGTAATATAACGAATGCGTTCAGTAATATTCGTGTGATCTGTAGTTCAAACTCAAAAGTGACAAGAAATTTATCTTTGAATAGAACGCAATAAATCACATCCATTGTACTCGTACGTATATTAAAAATGCTAACTAACTTAGACAAATCTGTAAATTTAATTTGTTTGGGAAATCTTACTGAAATAGTTATTTATATCGATACGGAGTCCAAATATAGTTTTTAGATTTTTCGTCTGTCTGTCAAGCTAAAACAGTTAAATTAAGGACATATAGAATACTTTTAAGGCGAGAAATGTCACATTTCTGAGAAATCTACACTAACCGTACCGCTTACAGTTTACAGTTTACACAGTAAATTCTTGGTTAAATAGATACTTTATTCAACTTTAAATGCGTGCCTTAATTTGTATTCATCAGCATACAGATCCTTCCTATCACGACGACATGTATCCGCCCATATTAAAAAAATATTGTTCTATAAAATTATGTGAATCATTCATCCTGTTCGAAATCTCACTTTTTAATCGAACGTGAGTCAAAAATTAATATTCGCAACTCATATTACATAGAATTTACATAACCTTTTCAATATTCTCCGAGGAATAAAACTACATAGGTATAATTACATTGTACTTGATATCTGCTGAAGATTTTATTGTATTGAGTGTCTCAGAGAATGTGTCAGAAAGATCTACGAGTAGATAATTAAAATTAAATACACCTACCGCGTATGGTTACTTCGTGAATACTAAAAAGCGCCGTTGCACTCCTTCCCTGGAATTCAAAATGAGCACGCCTCATGTTTTGTTTTAATAAACCAACATATTTACCTTCAAAGTAAAAGCTTTTTATTTGATTTGTTCACTGAGTTCCAGCAACAGTACAGTAGAAAATATGAAAGAGCATTCTTTTTTATTATAAGAAACGCTATTATAGATTGGTTTAAATAATATAAATAATAATAAAAAAAATACTTTTAGGAACAGATATTCCTTACGTATTAGATTTATAATTTTTCTTACTTATAATTAATTGCGTTACTAGAATTTACTGAAGCTATTTACGTATAATTACATTCGATTAAGTACATGGGAATTTCAACTTCACATGTCTTTAGCTGTTATTGCTTAGGAAATATTACGTCTAGACCAGCAAGAACGTGGTGAGAGCAAAACAAAATCCACCGCCAGATCAGCACATTGCATTACAGCAACGAGCCTATTGTTAGCGTGACGCGCCTCAGTAAATCTTGCAAACGAACATCGATAACATTTATCCTATATAAAATTAGCTCGAATAATTATAGGTACCATTAATTCGTTTGAATAATACAAGGGAGCATTGACTCATGTTAATTTTAGGCAAGATTTTTGCTTACTAAGAATTGCTATTGTGACAGAAGGAGTTTAGGCAAAATGTCACTCAATAATCGCTGAAGCATTGAAATCTTAAAAGTATGAAAACCTAGCTCTAATGTAATAGAATTAACTAATATATTAGAATACCTGCAGTAACTATACTTATTATATATAAGTACAACAGACAAACATTTTTTTATTACTATTACTTTACCCGATTGCTGCCCTTAATTGTCTGCATTAAAATAAGTTTATCTAAATATCTTTGAACCAATTATAATTAAATAATTATGTAGTATGTTTTCCGGCATACATCACGGACTCACGGTGAAGGTTTTAATTAAAGAGTATTGTTCAACGAATCGCAGCGTAACTTTAAAAAGTTTCGTCTCGTCGTTTCATATCCTATACTACCGAAATATTTTTTTTAATTTCTATATTACATTTACTTAGGTTAATATATATTGATATATTATTATGTACTGAATATCTGAAAACGTCTGTAACGATTTTGATGAAATTTTTATGCTTAAACACTGAGAGTTAGTTTGATAGCGACAACTTAACCAGGAATTACAGTCGTATTCAAGATTTTTCATTAATGCCAAGTATTCGAAAAATAGCTTCCGCCGGGTCCGGTTGTATTACAAATTAATTAACTTAATATTTGATACCAAGTAAATTTACTTTAACTATCAATAAGATTTTATATTTTATTTTAAACTACCGTTACTTATATATCGAATTCGTAAATAGAGCAATGTTAAAAGTAACTAAAGAGCATTGAAGTAAAAAACTTTTAAACACAACGGCCCGTTATTCTATGAATGAAGATTCGGACACGCTTCTATTTTGATTTGATGTTTTGATATCGCAATCCATTTAACTGCCTCTTGTAATTTCTTACAACAATAGCTTCGTTGTCCTTATATAGGTACAATGTTGCTATTAATTGCTTTTCTTAGTCACTATTTCTTGCAAGAATTTTTATGTATGCATTGAATAGCACATCTGTACGTATAATAAAATTTTAACTTAGTTGGCTATGTACATTAAATATTTTTGGAAATTTGATAAAAAAAAATATGGAGGCAAAGACCAAAAATATACTTTTTATAATACTTGTCAAAGTGAAACTAGTTGAGAATAAAATATAAAGTAAATAGTCAATAAAATAATATTCGAATCTAATCAATAAACTTAAAACAAGACGAATGCCAGACAAAAGTAAAACAAAACTGCGAGAAAGCGAACGCTCACGGCAATGCAGGAGGGTTAAAAATCAAAACTTCGTTGGAACAATCCGGGTGTATTTACACCTGCCTGATGAAATATAAAGAGACTAGCATTTTCCGCAGCTTCGCACGCGTTTTAAAAACCGGAAACCAAATACTTTCTGAGTCGCGCGGTATGGTACCTCGCAAAACTAACACCCGCCCTTCCCGTTTTTGCTACATTTTTAATTATGTTCCGCTCTTATTGGTCGTAGCGTGATGTAATATAGCCTATGGCCTTCATTGATAAACGGACTATCCAACACAAAAATAATTTTTCAATTCGGACCAGTAGTTCCTGAGATTAGCGCGTTCAACCACACAAATAAACAAACAAACAAACTCTTTATCTCTAAGCTTTATAATATTAGTATAGATATTGTTTTAAGAGTAAGTACCGGGAAGATGATTACAGCATCCAGACATGAAATTTCGATGGTTTTTGCGCCGGTAAAAACTGATATTCTATCGGCCGTTCCGTATATTGAGTTAATGTCGGTCGTGATTGTAGTGCTTTCTCTATCGCACTTACGGCGAAACGTCGTATTGTTTCAGTCGGGGTAGGTTGAAATCGCATTTTATGGTAAGTTGGCGGGTCGGCAGGTGTACGCGATGCACCTGCCACGCGGTCGGATGGACCGTGAGATGCGAGGGACAACGAACTCGCAGTAGTTAACCGAGATCATATCAGAATATTTTAAAAGTTAGATTTTTTAAAGATTTTATCTGCTTTACTATGTCAGATATTCTAAAGTTATTAATATTGATGTCTTGTTTAAATAACCTGATTTATTTTACACTTGCTTTTATTTGTAAGAGCTAATAAGATAAGGATAAATTTAAATTGTAATTAGTAAAATAAATTAAAAAATCGCGTAATCAAATAAAAGTTAGTGCAAAATCGCAGTTACAAAGCAAACATTATCTTAACCTCAGACTTAACAAAACGCTGAACGTAAATTAAATGTAATTGCATACGAATCGAATATCTATCGAGTTACTGGTAGAATTTCTCAACTAACAACTTAACCAAGTAGCGAGGCGTCTTAACGAGTATCTGTGTGGATAAGATTCGACATGCAAGCAATTCTAGCGAATTCAACATAAATTAGCTAATGATATGTAAGGAAATGCATATAACCGTCTGAACTAGAAGCTACTAGATTAAACAGCTTATAAGCTTTGGCTACACAACTGTAGATACAAATTGCCGAGATTTATGAAAGATGTGGGAACTAAATTGGATGCTTTAAAGGGCTCTCTACACATATTAAGAAATAATATTGATTTTTAAATTTAAGCCATAACATTAAACAGCGTTATAATATTTGATTTATACGTATATTTGGAATAAAAATTATATTATACTTACCTGGGAATAATTAGGGTGCCTACAATAAAAAAAATACGCGTAATATTAATTCTTAAGTTACGACACAGTTTGTAAGAAGCTTTAACTTTTAATTTTGTTTATTAGACTACGAGGGAAAATTTTAATAATAGTGTTTGTAAACTTTCCTCGCGTGTGTACCTATTTAATGCCGACCCGCCAAGTTATACACTTTGCGACAGAAAATTTGAAAGCACCCAGTTTTCTTATTAAATCTTTCAAACATACTATGCACTTTAAAGTGTACCCAGTTGCAGGTTTTAATTTTTATATTAAATAACTTTTGTCAGTGGTTCTGTTGCATAGTTTAATTATATATAGTAATATTAATAATTTACATGTACTTCTATATATCTTAATATATAAAAACGAAAGTCACTCACTCATTAGGAAATATCGAAAGATGAAATTTGGCACGGAGGTAGTTAGTTTATAGTTAGTTAGTGCCGGATTAAGGAAGTCTAAGGGCTCTCGCAAGTTTGTATGAAAAACCTTCATCTTTTGTCCTACAAACTTATAATTGTCGCGGATTTATTTTGATTTCCTGACGTTTTGAAAGCTTTACAGCAATCAAGGGCACGGGAGAGACGGGAGAGAATTTTAAAATTAGGCAGATAGTTCTAGAGATTCAAATCTATCGGAGTCAAAAATACTATTCTACGAGTATCTGTATACAAAATTTCATCCAATTCCGTCTAGTCGTTTCAGCGGAAAAGATTATCACATACTCCTATAAAAGCTTTTGAATTTATAATAGAACTTTAAAGTATCAAGTCTATTTGTAGGGAGATGAATCACGTTACAGTTTGGTTTGTATATCCGCAAACGGAAGAAGCGAATTCTGTCCGGATATTGAATATTGATCGCACACCCTTAACCCTGATGTATCGGTCGCTAACGATTCAGTAAGACTCTATTGTAAAACAGTAGTCTGGTTTTAAATTACGTATAATTGAGTGGACTTCGATGAAAATTTGATTTAACATATTAGTATATTAACAAAATTACTACCAACTTAATATTATTTATTTTTTATCTTTAAAGATAAAGTCCTGATAATATATAAAATATAATTCATTTTACTGGACTGACATTTTTGAACGTGAAATTACAAACAAATATTAACAAAACAAAATTGCCTCAAGGGAAAATCGAACCCAAAACACTGAGATGGTAAGTAATACTAGTTAAGGTTGTTAATATTTCCGTACATTCGTATAAACGTGTATTTATCTAATTATGTTACTAATTAAAACATAATTTTGTCCTTATTTTGATATGTTTTTGAATCGTAATAATAACATTTGTACTTATTCACCCCAAAATTCCGGGGTTAATTATAATTAAGCTCGGAAAGGGTGCTTTTAACGATTGTTAAATGTGAAGTCTTATTGAAAATTGCAACCCTAATATTTTTATATTATGTCGGTCATAATATTAGAAAAATAGATCCTTATATTTTATTATATTATTTCTTTTGTTTAATCTATCTTTTTACTATATGTATCTTATTAAAATTATAGAAATAGTAATAAATAATATCAATTAAAGTATTAAAAATAATCACATTTTGAATTATAAATTAAAATTAACACATATAAAGTAAATATAACAAACACAAGTCAAGTACTGTCTATATATTTTTGCCTTACTATTAAACGCTACTGTACACTTAAGTATTTGGACTCTATATAATTATCATTTAACTTAACAGCGAGGTATTTTTTCCATCGATTTTCAATTTAAAATGAGTGCTCTACATTTATTTCCTAATTGAGGCTAAAGTTATGTTTAATTTTTGTATTTGTTTATATTTTTGAAATCATTTTCATTATTTAATGATATGAGTTATGACATAGCCATCGTATTACACAAGGGTTATGCCAAAATAGAATTGTGCTACTATCCGTAAGTACCCAAGAGGTGAAGGTTTTCTAAAGATTGTATATTAAAAGTGGCGTTCACTGTTTAAGATTTATTACTTTGAATAAAAATTTTTTAGATCACTCGATATAGTAACAAAATAGGCTCTACATTTGAAATTTTCAATCACAGTACAAAACACATAAATTTTGTGTATAGTAATTTGGGCGTTTATTATTTATGAAGATGAATCGCCGCCTAAAAATTTCTGAAGTTGTTATAAATTTTATAACCACTTAAGACGCCTATTAAGTTGCCTTCAACTTCTATAAGTGGTAGTAAAATTAGCCAATAAAGGATGTTATTTCACTGATAACTGACAGTTTATTTGAATAAAAACCGATACGGGTCGTCATAACATAGATTTTATGTACCAAAAAGCCAATATCTCTAAATTTTATATATTTTACTTCTACCTACTAATTACGAATACTTTTAATATTTACCATAAAAATAATTATGAAATATGTTGTTTAAACTTTATGTTTCTCTTTTATAGTATAGGTAATTTAATAGCTACACAAATTATTATATCATAATGGCATACTTTGTTATTTAGTTAAACTACATATTTATTACTATATTAATAAGACAGTTTTACTATGTATTTAAAGTTGAAAACGTGTTGCTTTAGAACAAATCTATTAAAAAAAATATAAATTTATTGGTGAAGATATCACGTAAGTATCATTCACATATATAGACATCCGAATTGAGCAACTTCTCTTTTTTGAAATCGGGTAAAATATTTATATTAAATTCTTAACTTTATAGCGGTCACTTATATAAAATATTCTAAGAAAGCATTTTCAGTGTTTCCAGTTCAAAATATTAAGTGTGGGGGATTCGAAGTTAGCGAAGTAAAATGTTTATGAATGTAAAAAGAAAGTTTGAGTTGAAAACTTTCAACGCCTTTTCGTGAAATGTGGATTACATGGAAACTGCGTTAGGTCAAACGGTTGCCTCGATTATAATATCTTAATTTTAAATTAATTAAAATGTTTTGTGGGTTTTAACTCGTATCGAAAGTATTTTTAGGGTTTCTTTTTTATAACTTATTTTGACTTTTAATTGTTCGTCCTTGGCCTTTCATTGATTAATGTACGTTTATGGTATATATAATAGATATGTCTACAACCATTAATTGTAATTTAGAGTTAAATACTTTAAGTATTGTAGTGTATGAATTGATCCCTTTTTAACGACCCACTGCTGGGCACACGCTTGTCTAGTTGGCGGACTTCATATATCTTTCGAAAAGTTTATAACTTGTTTTCGCGATGTTTTCCTTCAGCGTAAGACAAATATAAATGGTTATCATGTTAGAAATGATTCGCGCATGAAAATATCAGAGGTGAGCCAGTGCGATACCATTGCTTTTAATTTATTACCTTAAGTATTCCTATAATACTATTTCTATTATTTACAAAATTTTAGCTTACAAACATTGTAGAGCAAACAAAAAAAACTAACATGTTTCAGTTTTGCAAAAAATAACTAGAAACGAGTAGTCTAAAATTATGAACTTAAACTTTTAACAAAAGTAAACAAGGTACCTGAAAATTTAATTCATATGGAAACTTTCAGGCAAGGTAACTACTCGGTTATACAATACTACTGTTGCACAATTTTCGAAAGTTTTACAGAATATTTTTATGTACAAATATTAAAAATGTATATTTCCTTGCTTATTAGTCTTGTTTTATAGAAGAACCTACTATAATAAATTTAGTTTATTAAGTTTATTCGTAAGTCTAGGTATACATAATGTGTTTGTCCATCCTTCACGCTGAAATAAAGCTTATGTTAATCACTTAGAGACGAACACGAGCGAAGCAAAGAATACTTAGCTAGTTTAAGAATCATAAAATATATTGGGGCATTAATACACACAGCGCCATCTACTTCCGTGGTAACCTACGAGCGTTGTGTTACGGATACCTGATAGTTGATACACTACATATGTTCGTAACTTTAAATACAGACATAACATTATAAATATAAACACCCATGACTGGAGTACAAACATTTTTGCTCAATAAATAAAAAATCTCGATGGGACTCGATCCTGCGACCGCTAGCACAGCAAGTCTACTCTAAAAACTGAGCCAAACGTGTCGTCGTGGTAGTTACACCATTCATAACTCAAGGACGGCTGGACCAATTTTTATGAAACTTGATTTTTTGGATTTCTCTTAGTCCAGAATAGAATAAAAAATATAAATTAAAATAATAATCTATCTTACGTAATGGTTAGATAAACTCAAAATGTCAATTTGACAACAAAATATTAACTTAAAATGTTTGCTTCCATAACAACCTAATAAGTAATTATAAAGAACTAGCGACTCGCCCTCGCTTCGCTCGGCTTGATTAAGCGCGAGCGAAGTCGCGGGAAGGGCTAGTAATATATAAAAGGAAAACTTTTGCTTCATTATTGCTTATGTTATCAAGGCTTACATAAATGATGCAATAGGCTCCATCACCATTTCCTACAAGAAGCTATCTAATTGGTTCGTTTATTATTAAGATTCTATCGATTTAATTACACGAAAGCTAATTAGTGATTTCAAGTGCATTGTCGATGGAGATTGTCGATATCGATATTAAACTAGATGTGTTCAATGAGTTGGTCTCTAGGGCGGTCTTGACTGTAGTTCTATCAATTTAATGTTTACAATCGTCTTAGTAATATCAAAGAAAACCGCCCCGTCCTGACTAATTGGTGGTAATAGAATACAAACCGTCTCGAGCGTCTATTAAATTTTGAGGCAAAATCATTTTATATCATCTTAAAATGTACAATAAACTTTCTTCTGATGTATTGGATAATTAATGTGGAGGTACCAATATTTCTTTTTATGAACATAATTTATTTAGTTCCTGTGTTACTTTGAGCAACATTTTATCTTAAATTTTTGGAAGGTTATTTTAGCAATATGATTATAATAATCATGATCTATATATACAGATAAATTGAAGTGTCTGTTTGTAACATTGACGTAACAGTTATTTACTTTATGTATATCTATTTATATAACATTTTTATTCGACTATTTGTTTAAGCTTATCTCTGAAACAGCTGGACAGATTTCGACCTGAATCTTAATGGCAGATAGATGTATTTATAAGAAAGGCTTATAAATAATATTATGTTTCAGACTATGGTAAAAATAATATATTCGATCTAAGCTGCTTAATATTTTTTATTAGATATTAACATAACAAAAGCGAACTAAATTAAATATCTTCTTGTGAATAAATTAAGAATACCTACATATGTACTTATGAAGGGAATTATATTCTCACACAAAGCTTCTTAAAATGTTTTTATCATTCTCTCTTGGTACAGTAATAACATGGAGTACTTCTAAGGATTTTTTTGCTCAAAAAAATCTTTAAAGAGACCCGACAGTAAAATATAAGACATTGCCTAAAGTTTTTATCAAAGATTGTAGGGCTTGGAATTTTTCATGTTATTTATCTTGTTTACTTTTTTTATAATATTCTATTTCAGCAGGTGTATTCACTCATAAAGTTATAATTTTTTGTTACCTATTTAATATTCTGTCGCTACGTTAAATACTGTTTGAGGAAAAAATATAGACATTAAGAATATTTCTCATCTAATTTTTAAGTGAAAACCTTTCTATAGAAGGAAATCAAAAATATTCAGGTTCGTCTACGTACAAATTTGTGTAACAATATTGAATTGGTAACTAAAGCTAAATACCTCCACAGTTAGACGTTAAATAATAACAAATATACCTTAGAAAATTGACAAAGCGATATTATTATAACATAATTCTTTTTATTAACTAAATAAAAATCATTTAGTATAATGTAAAACACGGTTTTACGTTGTTTACTGTTAGGGTACAGAAATGTATAATGTATATGTATAGTACCCACTGATAGGTATCTAAGGGCAAAATTTCATGTCGGCCATGTCCGTTAAGTGGAAATTCTTCGCATGCCTCACTTCACCGGACGCTCACTGACCGGAAATCAAATATTTAAACATGAAAAAGATACGCCAATAAAATGTATCATACCTATGTCACATTTGCGATATACGCGACGCAACGTCATATAAATCATAACGCTTTGTTGCACGAGGCTATGAATATTTTCTATTTGAACAACCTTTTTCCGTGTATCAAGTGTCGCTTGTCACATCTTCTCAAATTTATGAATTTTATTCATTCGAACGTTTTACTTAGAACTTGTACTATTCAGATAAATATTTCTGAGTCTACGAAGCGCTTTCTTTACTCAAACAGTAAAGTTTAAGTGGTTTTACCGCAAGTCAACATCAACAACATTAAAAATGTATGCGACTACTGAGCTTTTTGTATTCATAGGAACTAAGCGTAAATATTGTCATATAAACCATAATATGTGGCCGTTGTCTTCAAAGTTTTGATAAAGCTAACTGTTTGACTCCAATAAATTATACTGCCCTATGATAATGAGATACTAAAAATTCAGATGTGAACAACATTAAAATTAAAATGGAACTTGATATCAAATTAGTAACAATATTAACGATAAGCACGTACCTTCAACGCATATGATACTTCAATTTTCAATTACAATAGACCATTCACTAACAAATGTACAGTTACAAATAATGTTACAGTCACTGAAATTGTGAGTCACAGGCACTTTCAAATCCAGTACAGGGCACAAAACACAGAATAAGTACTGTTTTAATTATTTTTTTAGTTATGTTAATTACGTTCGGGCGTGCTTCGATCGTCGGAATGAGAGAAAGGGCGACGTGCTCTCCCCATGCGAGTTGAACGTAGACTGACGATCTACGGCTTGAAACATTCTAAATATACACCCCCCGATGGTTTCCCGCGCACCCTACGAGCGCAACGCGTGTTCATGCAATTTTCTATAAATTTTCGCATAAGCTCCAAAGCCGAGCTGTCAAAAGCTGTTTTTGCAGAAGCTCAGTGGAGGCCGCTTTGGCTGCATTCGCCGTAATTGAATTACCTTTACCTAATTCAGAATTTCCCAAAATTGCTTTTAAATTTTTACTTTTAAGAATTTTTAATTTTTTCCACATAGGCTCTATTTCTGTGGATATAATTAGAACAGATGATTTATTATAATTGTTTTTTCTTATATTACATTTTTACAATAACAACAGACTTTTCAATTATTAAATTATAAACTTAATCAAATTTGCTTTTATCAATTTAGTCTTAATAGAACTAGAATATAAAAAATACTAAAATATTGTCATATGTAATACCTAGGTGCGTTTAATCACACTGATTTTATAAACATAAGTTTGAAAGGTGCGTTTATGTGCGTCCCTTACAGTTAAAAGAATTAACTTATATATTGACTAATTTTTAAGGAATCTCCCATCCTAACAGCGGAGTTGTCAGCAAATTCTAGTGTTTGTAAGTAAATATAACAATATGTAAATACGTATAAGTTTTTATAAATATACCAGCAAATGTTTTTATTAATTTAAGATACGAAAGTTCTAATCACTATTAAAAATAGGTATTGGCGTTTGAAGGATTCCAAATCATAAAAAAATTGGTCTAAAAATAAAAAAATTGGAGAGGACCACCCTTACCATCTTGGGGACTAAAAATAGTCTATAAAAATACAAAAAAAATCATAACAATCAGTTGAGCCGTTTCGGAGGAGTTCGATAACAAACACTGTGGTCTGTGACACGAGATTTTTATATATTAGATGTACATTCAAAACAAATACAATATTATGTGTTACAAATATATAAACGAATATACGTACTTCAAACAACCCTTATAATTGTTATAGCCATTAGGAACGAACGGTTCAATATACGCAAGTGAAATTAACGGATTACAATAAGTCATATAACAATATTTATGCAATAAATTGAATTTGCGTATAAATCAAAGCGGAATAATCGTATAAATACGCAGTGGTTTACTCTCTTTTCTATTATCCTGTCATTTGGAACAAGGCCAGGTCCATGGTAGCGCCAAGTCCACCTGTTTTTTTAATGCACATTAATTTAAAGTTTTTATTGCCAAATACTACAGGTGGTAATAGACTTGAGTTTGATCACATTTCATAACATAATATTTCACTTGGTTTTACCAAATTGTATCACTAACCTTTGCTTTAAGAAACCTTTGCTTTACGAATTTTTGCTTTAAGAATCTGAACCTGTTAGGAATTATTAGGATATTAGAAAGGATTAGGAGAGAAGGAAGAGAAGTACTTTAAATTAAAATTGTTTAATACATTTAACTTAAAAAAATAACCTTTTTTTTTTGGTAATTCTAAATATAACTAAATTATTAGGTTGTAAACAAACTTTGAATTAAAATTTTGAATTGAAAGGTGGAATTATCTAAGATTCTTTGAAGTATCGTAAAATTATATATAAGTATACTAAACTTTTTAACTAGAGCCTTTTTCAGTACTCCACACTCTACTATTGTTACTGGATAGTTATACATACGTGATATTAAATCGTAGTGTAGTGGTTAATGATTATAATCGTTGTTTATGTCCCATGTCACGTTATATAAATATTTATATTCTACTTATATAAGAATATGATTACGAGTCCTGTCATCAACTTAAGTGTAATAATTATTTATGTGAAGAACGAAATTGTTTCTATTACATCACCTTCATACAGCAACGGAGTACTTGTAAACCAGAGTTTTTATTTATATTTTATCCCAGTATCGAAATATCGCTGAAAGTTCATGGAATATTAGCGATACACTATATTGAAGTTATAACATGCAAGAGTGCTGGTAAAGTTAAAAAAACATATATTCAATTTCATATTTTAAAAAATAATCCTACAAACACAATGCTTTGTAACAAAGGAACAGATTTTATTTAGAACTGTTAACAATACGGACTTTCGTATATCTATCTTTTTCTTTTATTATCTTATTATGGCATCTTGCCAATATCATGGTGGAGTCAGTTCATCTGACTGATGTTACTGGGCGATGCTGCGTTTGTCACCGCCCACTGAACGTCAGGAAGCCGTAGAGATTGCGATCTGTGACTCAGAGTAACAATGACAAATTCAATTAAAATAAGTGACCGAGCTAAGTTATAGCTGAGCTTTTAGCCATGAGACTTATCAAAAAAATAGTATCAACTATTTAAATAACTATACTTGTATATAAAAAGAGTATTTGGACATAGTTTTGATATTATTTTCAAGAACAATTATTAGACATCCAGTTAAAGAATTGACTATTAACCAAAAACCATAACAAACTTTTATATAATAGAACTAAATACATTATACACTGTACCTGTATTTTATTATTATAACAAATTAAAATATATTTATATATGTATCATATTTAATCGCAATAACGATATGTAGAAGAAAATTAGGTCACGTACAGCTAATTAAGCCGTACGTGCCCTAATTTTATAAAATAATCGGATAAAAAGCTTAATGATAGTCAAAATAGAGCTTTTTGGGCAACAACTTCTCGTAATAAAAACAGTTAGGTATTTAGAGGCTAATTCATCTCAGAAACAAGGGTAGAAAATCAAACTCTAAGTAGAGAAGTAAAACTAAAAGGCATACGCAATACAAGATACAATATCAGTTCCGACTTACACAACACAGATAATCTATTTGATGGACTAACGAGCTTCTAATCTGAAGCCGAGGGTTTGTTTACAAAGGGCTATCCGTTTATGTGACGACGATGGCTACACGTTGTTTACACATAGGCTTGATTATAAACATAGTTTGTGTTTACAATCTTAAAAATTGATTAGGATTATTAATTATGTTTGCTAATTTTATATAAATTAATTGTTCTTGGCAGTAGCTAATTGTGGTGGGAAAATTAATTAGATTAACTAAAAATAGCTTCGTTGAATCGAAAAAAAGCCATTTTTTTTTTTTCATTTTCTCTTATAAACCGTTTGTTCTTACTAGACCTGATTATTAGGATTAAAATTCTAGTTATTCTATCAACTAGTTATCTTTCATGATCAAGCTGTAAAACTAGAATCGTAGAAGGACTTATAATAGAAAGAAATTATAGAGAAAAGAGAGTGTTTTACTGCGTGTGTTGAAACGATAAATTATTTTTTTTAAATATGTACCTAATATATTAAATACTAATTACCTAAGTGAACTTCGGAAATTCAAGAACATTTATTTGAATTTACATGATTGCTAATAAATTTCAATTAAGTGAATAAACTCGTCCGTAACGTATTTAATTAAATTATTACCTATAAATTACGTTATGATTTAAAAAAATATTATACTGGAAAAAAATTATCAATCTACTAGAATAATTATATTAAAAATTAAAATCAACAGATTTATTTCACTGTGTACTCGTATTTGAACTTATATCTAACTAAGGACTAAATAAGCCTTATACCCTCAATATATACTTTTAACAATTCATATTTGTACAGTTACAATCTGGCTCAGTGGATAAGTTCTATATAAAGAGGCAGTCATATTTGCCCGGCGGTCTCAATATAAATAAAATAAAAATTCACGCTAAGCCCGCAGGCTAAAGCTGGCCTATATATTATAAACCATAATTGAAGCTTGCCTAAAAGTTAAAGCTTAACAGAAGATTCCTGTTAGTGCAGCTGTATAGGTAACAATACAAAAATTTCAGATAATAACAGGGTTGAATATTTTTTCCATACATGCCAAATAATAATAAAAAATAACTGAAATTGGCATTTATGTCTAAATATATTAAAATATGGTTCAGATAGCTTCTATTGTTGAGTTTTGTTTACTTGGGGATCTGTTTATATTACAATAAAGCCACGAAACATATTTACTCACAGGTAACTGATTATGTGGAGTTACCGTTGTGTGAGAAAAGTATAATTAGCTTGTAAATTATGTTGTAGGTCTATTGTTATTTGTTATACACCACACTGATTGATTAATTAACTATGTAAAAACGAAAAATTATTGTACTTTTTTTAATTTGTTAAGTATATATTGAGGGTATAAGGCTTATTTAGTCCTTAGTTAGATATAAGTTCAAATACGAGTACACAGTGAAATAAATCTGTTGATTTTAATTTTTAATATAATTATTCTAGTAGATTGATAATTTTTTTCCAGTATAATATTTTTTTAAATCATAACGTAATTTATAGGTAATAATTTAATTAAATACGTTACGGACGAGTTTATTCACTTAATTGAAATTTATTAGCAATCATGTAAATTCAAATAAATGTTCTTGAATTTCCGAAGTTCACTTAGGTAATTAGTATTTAATATATTAGGTACATATTTAAAAAAAATAATTTATCGTTTCAACACACGCAGTAAAACACTCTCTTTTCTCTATAATTTCTTTCTATTATAAGTCCTTCTACGATTCTAGTTTTACAGCTTGATCATGAAAGATAACTAGTTGATAGAATAACTAGAATTTTAATCCTAATAATCAGGTCTAGTAAGAACAAACGGTTTATAAGAGAAAATGAAAAAAAAAAAATGGCTTTTTTTCGATTCAACGAAGCTATTTTTAGTTAATCTAATTAATTTTCCCACCACAATTAGCTACTGCCAAGAACAATTAATTTATATAAAATTAGCAAACATAATTAATAATCCTAATCAATTTTTAAGATTGTAAACACAAACTATGTTTATAATCAAGCCTATGTGTAAACAACATGTCGCCATCGTCGTCACATAAACGGATAGCCCTTTGTAAACAAACCCTCGGCTTCAGATTAGAAGCTCGTTAGTCCATCAAATAGATTATCTGTGTTGTGTAAGTCGGAACTGATATTGTATCTTGTATTGCGTATGCCTTTTAGTTTTACTTCTCTACTTAGAGTTTGATTTTCTACCCTTGTTTCTGAGATGAATTAGCCTCTAAATACCTAACTGTTTTTATTACGAGAAGTTGTTGCCCAAAAAGCTCTATTTTGACTATCATTAAGCTTTTTATCCGCTTATTTTATAAAATTAGGGCACGTACGGCTTAATTAGCTGTACGTGACCTAATTTTCTTCTACATATCGTTATTGCGATTAAATATAATACTTATATAAATATATTTTTATTTGTTATAATAATAAAATACAGGTAGAAAGTATAATGTATTTAGTTTATTTATATAAAAAGTTTGTTTTGGTTTTTTGTTAATTAAATTAAGTCTTTGGTTAAGTAAATTTTTTAACTGGATGTCTAATAATTGTTCTTGAAAATAATATCAAAACTATGTCCAAATACTTTTTTATATACAAGTATAGTTATTTAAATAGTTGATACTATTTTTTTGATAAGTCTCATGGCTAAAAGCTCAGCTATAACTTAGCTCGGTCACTTATTTTAATTGAATTTGTCATTGTTACTCTGAGTCACAGATCGCAATCTCTACAGCTTCCTGACGTTCAGTGGGCGGTGACAAACGCAGCATCGCCCAGTAACATCAGTCAGATGAACTGACTCCACCATGATATTGGCAAGATGCCATAATAAGATAACAAAAGAAAAAGATAGATATACGAAAGTCCGTATTGTTAACAGTTCTAAATAAAATCTGTTCCTTTGTTACAAAGCATTGTGTTTGTAGGATTATTTTTTAAAATATGAAATTGAATATATGTTTTTTTAACTTTACCAGCACTCTAGCATGTTATAACTTCAATATAGTGTATCGCTAATATTCCATGAACTTTCAGCGATATTTCGATACTGGGATAAAATATAAATAAAAACTCTGGTTTACAAGTACTCCGTTGCTGTATGAAGGTGATGTAATAGAAACAATTTCGTTCTTCACATATATAATTATTATACTTAAGTTGATGACAGGACTCGTAATCATATTCTTATATAAGTAAAATATATATATTTATATAACGTGACATGGGACATAAACAACGATTATAACCACTACACTACGATTTAATATCACGTATGTATAACTATCCAGTAACAATAGTAGAGTGTGGAGTACTGAAAAAGGCTCTAGTTAAAAAGTTTAGTATACTTATTTATAATTTTACGATACTTCAAAGAATCTTAGATAATTCCACCTTTCAATTCAAAATTTTAATTCAAAGTTTGTTTACAACCTAATAATTTAGTTATATTTAGAATTACCAAAAAAAAAGGTTATTTTTTTAAGTTAAATGTATTAAACAATTTTAATTTAAAGTACTTCTCTTCCTTCTCTCCTAATCCTTTCTAATATCCTAATAATTCCTAACAGGTTCAGATTCTTAAAGCAAAAATTCGTAAAGCAAAGGTTTCTTAAAGCAAAGGTTAGTGATACAATTTGGTAAAACCAAGTGAAATATTATGTTATGAAATGTGATCAAACTCAAGTCTATTACCACCTGTAGTATTTGGCAATAAAAACTTTAAATTAATGTGCAGTAAAAAAACAGGTGGACTTGGCGCTACCATGGACCTGGCTTTATTCCAAAATGACAGGATAATAGAAAAGAGAGTAAACCACTGCGTATTTATACGATTATTCCGCTTTGATTTATACGCAAATTCAATTTATTGCGTAAATATTGTTATATGACTTATTGTAATCCGTTAATTTCACTTGCGTATATTGAACCGTTCATTCCTAATGGCTATAACAATTATAAGGGTTGTTTGAAGTACGCTTATACATTTGTAATACATAATATTGTATTTGTTTTGAATGTACCTACATCTAATATATAAAAATCTCGTATCACAGTGTTTGTTATCGAACTCCTCCGAAACGGCTCAACTGATTGTTATGATTTTTTTTTGTATTTTTATAGACTATTTTTAGTCCCCAAGATGGTAAGGGTGGTCCTCTCCAATATTTTTTATTTTTAGACCAATTTTTTTATGATTTGGAATCCTTCAAACGCCAATACCTATTATTAATAGTGATTAGAACTTTCGTATCTCAAATTAATAAAAACATTTGCTGGTTTATTTATAAAAACTTTTACGTATTTACATATTGTTATATTTACTTACAAACACTAGAATTTGCTGACAACTCCGCTGTTAGGATGCGAGATTCCTTAAAAATTAGTCAATATGTAAGTTAATTCTTTTAACTGTAAGGGACGCACATAAACGCACCTTTCAAACTTATGTTTATAAAATCAGTGTGATTAAACGCACCTAGGTATTACATATGACAATATTTTAGTATTTTTTATATTCTAGTTCTATTAAGACTAAATTGATAAAAGCAAATTTGATTAAGTTTATAATTTAATAATTGAAAAGTCTGTTGTTATTGTAAAAATGTAATATAAGGAAAAACAAAAATTTCAGATAATAACAGGTAAAGGGGTTGAATATTTTTTCCATACATGCCAAATAATAATAAAAAATAACTGAAATTGGCATTTATGTCTAAATATATTAAAATATGGTTCAGATAGCTTCTATTGTTGAGTTTTGTTTACTTGGGGATCTGTTTATATTACAATAAAGCCACGAAACATATTTACTCACAGGTAACTGATTATGTGGAGTTACCGTTGTGTGAGAAAAGTATAATTAGCTTGTAAATTATGTTGTAGGTCTATTGTTATTTGTTATACACCACACTGATTGATTAATTAACTATGTAAAAACGAAAAATTATTGTACTTTTTTTAATTTTTTATATTTGAAATATTATAAATAAATAAGATAATTAAAGGATTTTAACATCCTGGACATGCTATTATTGACTAAAAATATAATGGTGCTTCTTTTATTTATTTTTAACTGAACAAAATTGCATTACATATTACTTTTTATTTACTTAAAATTATGAGGCATATCTCATCATTTAGCTTCCTAAGTTTTGTAATTTTATTGATCGTCTATCGAAGTAATTAACATATTGAATATGCATTTCCGCTTAAAACTAACATTGATAACCAATTACTTATATAAAGTAAAACAATTTCTAAATAAAGAAGTTTAATTTTGTTCGTTGTATTTCATTTCAAAGCTTTCAAATATTCTATACACCTACATATTATAATATAAGCCCGTTTTTTGTTTAGAAATTAAAATATCCTTATATTCAGTTCAACAAACAGACAGGCTTACTTGCGCATTTATAATAATAAATACGTATTTCATATCATTCGTTTCTAAAAACATAAAATAACATAATAACATAATTTATGAATACAATTTCTTAGTATCAAATGTAACGACTGTTCTCATTTTATACCGATAAAGATTTCGAAGAAACATATCAATCCGCACGACCTCGAATGAAATATTACTAAGTAGAGCTTTAAGCCCTCACGACGGGGCGTGCGAATTTTTTGTTCCTCTAACAAAGGACATGTCCGACGATATACCTCCTACTAACTAGTAGATATTTTACACCCGTTCTTATTTCATCTGTCAACACTGTTGAAGGCATCCGCCCACTTTTTTATTCTATAGCTTTAGTTCAGCTGTTAGATCCATCCCTCTTCATTAAGCTTTGTAAATATTTATATTTCACGAAATGGAATTGAGCGGTTGTTATTGTAATAATTTATAAAGTTTGATAGCGTGTATTATTTAGTTGCAGTTTTGAAAGTGATAATGTATTCTTATTAGGATGATGTATTTTTATATTCGTCTTACCGGATGTCTTTTATGTATTTGGGAACGGAAAAGTTGATATTTTAATTAATTTTATAGTAGATACTGTTTATTTTTGAAATGAATATGAATTATGGGATGGGAAGTTCAATATTTTTGACTACTGTTAATGTGTTAAAAAATGAGCATATAACTGCTGTTTCGATGGTAGAATTTAGCGCACTCTTTTTTATTGCTGCTTCATGTTATGAATAGTTTCTATTTTGAGTTAATAATTTGTAATTATTGGAGACAACCTGAATATTTTGCAAATGATTTTACTGGTTATTTTGATATAAGTATGTTACTTAATTAAAAGTTGATGATAGTAGTAAAATATAGCTTTTTTCATAATATTATAATAATTTTCTATACATATAATAAAATCTACGAATCCAATCGAATCTGGACATCATCATATCTTATTAAACAGTCATCTATCGATATATAGGCAGAATATAAGATTTTTTTAAGTTATGCTTGTCGAACCCATCGTTAGAAAATCACTGGACAGATTTAAAATTTTATATCCTGGTAGGATACTACTTAGTTATTACGGGGAAATGTCCGATAAATCTATACAAACTAATCAAACATTCCTATGAACGAACCTGACCAAAGGGACGAATCGTCAGTATATAAAATGATATTATAATTATAAGTTATAACACAAGAAACAAAATATTACCTTAAATATCTTTAAAGCGCCCTCTTGTAGCGGCTTGCTATGCTTATAATTTATATACGCGGTTCTCATATTATACGTTAGAGGGCGCTCTACATATTTATTGTAACATCAACTCTTCATTATCCAATGTTTTTATAATTTAGGGTATTATTATTTCATTTTTTTATACATATTTATTATACGACTGAACAAATGATTGTTTAAAACATAAGTAATATTAATTTTCTCTGGCTAAATCGTGCACAGTAAAATAATTAAATTATTGTGTTTTTTCATTCAATTTGACGATGAACACGTTTGGCTCAGTTGGTAGCGACCCTGCTTTCTGCGTCAGAGGTCGCGGGTTCGAGTCCCGCTGGGGGCATTCATTTGTTCATCATGAATGTTTATACTCTTGTCATGGGTGTTTATATTTATAATATGTATATTTTTAAGATTTGTATATGTGTAGTAAGTATATCAACTATCTGGTATCTGTAACACAAGCCTCGTAGCTTACCATGGAGCTAGATGGCGCTGTTATAATAATGTCCCACCATATTTATTTAGAAAGTCAAAGTATACAATAGAAATGTTCAACTTCTACGCTCTGCTGTAGAGTGGGTGTCCTCTAAATGGCTGCTAATGAATTTGAGAGCCAATTAGTACGAGCAGTATAATTTGTAAGTTACAAGTTCACACGAACTTTACTGATTTGCTAAGAAAATTGTCTGTGTTTCCTATACATAGCAAGCGTATATTAATTATATATACATATATTATATAAACCTCAAATTGCCTCAATAGATTTATTTTAGCATTGATAATCTTTTTTAACCTAGTTTTGGAATAAAATGCCTCTTGTATTTAAATTCTTTAGAAAACAACTTTTTCACATACTTCAACAAATGGTTTTTATGAATCGTTATAAAACCTATTATTTGAACCCAAACGAAGAACAACAGAAAGCATCTTCACAAAGAGGTAGAATTACCAAACTCTACGATCAAAGCAAGATCATAATTTACCTTACTTTAGTAAAACATAAAAAATGTATTATTTTATTTCATAATTCATATAAATATAATGAAAAGCTACTACCATATTCTACGTTATAGTGAAATAAGCACGAGTATAACATAAATTAGGCCAACGAAAGATTTTTTTTTCTTTTTTTATTACTGACCATACTTTCATAGCGAAATCAGCATTAATCTCTGGCATATATTATACAATTATACATACATACGTATGTATATGTACGAGTAAATAAACTAAGACAACGTCTTCTTTGTGTAAATAGATTTTCTTTTATTATTTTTTCTCTACATATTGACATTGTATGGGCTTAGTGTTATCAATAAAATATTTTCATTATATGGCAGAATTAACTGAGTGTAAAATTGCCTTTAAAAACTAGAACAAAGAATCAGTCATCAGTTTCTATTACAAAGTGTTAAACATTTTAAGTGAAGGCACCATTTGTTTTTTGTCTTCTAACAAAGTTAGTAATGTGTGAATATATTTAAATTTATAGGCAAATAATATCTCAGAAATTTTTATAATTGTTATCATCGTGATAGTTGTTAGAATGTGGAAATCATTTAGAAATATATAAGAATTTATGTGTAATTCATCACAAAGATCGAAACTTATTTGATAAAGTTTATCGTAATCTGTTAATTCCTACGTCCGACAAGTGGCGCTTATCTATTAATTATCAATTTGACTACACTAACTTCTCACTCAGTCGATACTTTGAGTGAATTCCTTGTGTACTTTTGTGTGGTTTTGTTTTGGTATTGAAACATGTTCCTAAGTTACTGACAATTAATATGGTAAGTGTTTATATATTTTAATTAATTTTATCAGATTAATTTTGATATATTCATAACGTGGAATTAGCAATTTTTTATGTAAATTCATAACAAATTTTATTATAACATATTTATTTTAATTAAATTAAATATATTGAAGAACATGGTAGCCCAGCGGTAACGCGTTCGCTTGAATAACCGAGTGATGCGGGTTCAAATGCGGGTCTCGCACCTCTGATATTTTCATATGCGAATCATTTATATCATGATTACCACTTGTCTTACGGTGAAGGAAAAACATCGTAAGGAAACCTGCATGTCTGAGAAAACCTAGCAAGTTTTCGAAAGATATGTGAAGTTCCCCGTCACGCACTAGGCCAGCGCAGAGGCCATTGCCCAGCAGTGGGACGATGAAAGGTTGATGACGATGATGATGATATTTATTATAACTATAATTTTAATTCAATATACTAAACATTTGTATATTCTAAAATAAGGAGGAATATGTGTTTAGTAGTTTAAAAATAAATGCAAAGTTAAATATGAAATACGTAAAACATTAACGCCTTGACAATCAAATAGTAATCAAAATTAAATACCTAGTATTAAGTTTTTATCAATAACAGATACATCACGATACTTTGTAAGTAAATAGATTATATTCATTTACCTGTGAGATAACTAGACTACAATGATTCATGAAAATGCCATTGTTAACTTATTTTACTTATGTCATAAGGTGCCACATTATAATCATTCATCATTATAAAAATTTGTACTCTTCTTATTTTTCCTTATAATAGCTTTAACTTAATAAATAAAATCCAATTATAAGAGCTTTTTCGTCAATATAACATTTAACTGAAAAGTTAAAGTAAAAAACTTTTTGTTCACTGTAATAGTTACCTACTATTCTCGTAGGTACTAAAAGTCATAAAGCTCGAGTCTTCAAAGGACAAACTGTTGCTAAGACTGGGACAGTAATAGATCTTTTAAACTTTATGCAAAACTAGCATTTGCTCACGGCTTTATTTTATGTTTATGAAAAAAATTATTAATATTCATACCCTGTTTTCTTTAACTAATATAAAAGGCTTTACGGTTCAAAAATATCTGTTGTTTTTAATACTACGAGTTCCACAAACTAACAATTTCTTAGAAATAAAATTCAACGTTAAAGTTAACGAAAAATAAAATATTTTGTTTGACATAGACAATAGAAATAAGAGATAATCCATTTAAAGCTTTATTTCTAGATTATCCAATATACGTTACATACCTACACTATACAACTACGTGACTTTTGCCAGAGAAGTAACTGTAAGTGATTATTATTCATAGAATCTCCAAAATCCAAGCAGTTGTGCCTTAACTTAAGCTGAACTATACTTTGAAGTAGCCAGATTTTCGGAGTAGCGTTTGATTAATACCCACGGTTTAAGAGACGTTCTTACTGCACCGCTCTTAAGCTGGCAGCTAGTAACCTAATCCGCTTTAAAAGCGGTAAAATTTACATTCTATACAAGGGTTAAATTTGTTGCTTAAGTAGTTTAAGCTTATCAAATTTTCAATCAATATACGTACATATAATCAAATTAATTTTTCTTAGAAAAAAATTATTGAAGTAGTTATTATTATCGATACAAAGGCCGACTATATAGTTTTTATCACTGAACAGATTTCATGAAATGATGGTATTATGATAACTGGTTATCCGGACAACACATACACGATTGATGATTGATTGATACTTTTTACTGCAAGAAAATATCTAATTTCTGGGAAATTTGTTCTAATTTTTAAATATTTAATATAAATATAAATATATTTTACCTGATATATTTGCATATCTGTTCTAAAAATATCCTTTCTTATGTATGTATTTAAACTTATATATGTAGTATATCAACTATCTGGTATCAGTAACACAAGCTTTCGTCGTAGCTTACCACTAGATGGCACTGTGTGTAATAATGTCCCAACATACTTTTTTTTATTTCTTTAAATCTTTTTAAGTTACTGAGAAAAAATCTTAACATTTTAATCGACAGTATATGAGAGAGCATTTTTACTCTGATTAAAGAACCCATTATAGGTTTTAATTTGGTTTCAGCAAACATTTTGACAACATTAGTATAATATTGTAATAGACAGAGCAACCTCAATTATTTTTCCCTAAACGTTTCTGAAGAATTTAAATCCATTAGTCCACCAGATTACTTACATAAGGCACAAAGAAAAAAAAACATTTTGTTTTTGCAATTATAATACTCGTTAATATCATTGAAGCATAAAAGATGTTTATATATTATCGTACCTACTTAGGTAATAAATTAACTTTTTGTTCACCATTTTAGCCATATTTTAGTAATTTGGAGGTGGATATTTAGGATCTGTGATTTCTGAAGAAAACCAGTTGTATTAAAACAAAGATTTCATACAGTCATAGTTGTATTAAAAAAGCTTGTTTTATTATTATACTCGTAGTACTAGTTAAGTTTTTTTACTTCAATCGCATTAGGAACAACTCCTGTAAAGATTCCTGTAATTTTTGGAAATAAATAAATAAATCAATAAATAAATAATTTTTAATTACTTGTTCATCACATACACAAAATCTTAGTGTCAGTTGGACTCTCCTTTCATAAATCAATGAATACGTAGTCTACTGTATATATATATATATATATATATTCTTTATTGCACTTAAAAAAATGTTATAAAAAATTAAATATTAGAAGGTAAAGGCAAAGGTGGACTTATCCCTACTAGAGATTTCTTCCAGTCAACCCATGGATGTGAAAGATATCATTTAGTAGCGGGTTCATAAGTGCAGCTACATATATATTATAAATAAATAAATACATAAATACATACATACCTACATGCATTCATACATACATACATACATACATACATGCATACACACATACATACATACATACATACATACATACATACATACATACATACATACATACATACATACAAGTGTATATGTTCCAAATAAATATACTTACAAATAAAATACAAAAGTACAGTTAATGGATAAACAAAGCTGATATATGAGAAATTATATTAATGTGTTCAGATAGTGTTGCTTTAATCTTTTCTTAAAGGCGTCTTTGGAAGGACTCATTTGGATTTCCTTTGGAAGATTATTCCAAAGGGATGGTGCACGTACAGAGAACGAATTCTGCATAAATCTAGTGTGTCTTCTGGGAATATCCAGCATCCTTGTCATGCATGGCCGCCTGGAACGTTCTGGAAGAGGGAGCATTTTAAACCGGGAGCTGAGGTATGGAGGGGAATTAGGGTTATTAAGGATGTTGAAAAGAAAAGAAAGGATGTGCATATCACGGCGAAGTCGGACTGGGAGCCATTTCAATTGAGCACGAAAACTGGAAATGTGGTCATATTTACGCAAGCCGAAGATGAACCGGATAGCAAGATTTTGTAAACGCTCAAGTTTATGTAATTGCTCCTCTGTCACATCCAGATAGCAGACGTCGGCGTAGTCGAGAATGGGTAATAAAAGAGATTGCGCAAGCATAATTTTGGTTTTGAAAGGAAGGTAGTATTGGAGACGCTTAAGAGAATGAAAGGAGAAGTGCATACGCTTACTAACCTCGTTGACTTGAGGTGCCCAAGACATGTTGCCGTCCATTAGAAGACCCAAGTTTCTGACCTTATCATAATAAGGGATAAGAACCCCAGAGTACGAAATCCTAGGCATTAAATCCCAGTTTATCTTACTCCTAAGGCGACTACTGCCAATTATAATAGCTTGAGATTTTTTTGGGTTAACTGCGAGGCCGAAAGATTCAGCCCAAGTCTTAATAGCAGCGAGGTCACTATTTAAGGCATTCACAGCCTCAGGCAACTCAGTCAACTCGAAATGACGGTATAGCTGCAAGTCATCCGCATACAGATGGAAGGGAGAAGATATGACACGTGAGATGTTATTAATAAAAATAGAAAAGAGTAATGGTGAAAGTACGCCGCCTTGAGGAACACCAGCAGTGAGTTCCAACCAAGTCGAGGAAGTATCATTGGCCCTCACACACTGCCGTCGTCCGAAGAGGTATGAGCGGAACCAGTCTAAGGCCATAGGAGAAATGTTAACAGCGCGAAGAGTGCCAAGAAGAATGTCACAATCAACAGAATTGAAAGCGTTACTAAAATCTAACAATATCAATGCGGTGAGTTTGGTATTATCCATCGCAAACCGAATATCCTCCGTTATATTCAGCAACGCGCCCACACTGCTGTGGAAGGGACGAAAACCGGACTGAAATGTACAGAGAAGATTATTAGTATTGAGGTAGGAGTAAAGTTGATCATGGACAAAGGATTCAAGGATTTTTGATAAGATGGGTAAGATGGATATTGGACGAAATTCTGTTAAACATGAAGGGTTGGGAGATTTTGGTAGCGGGATGACAAAAGCACTCTTCCACAGAGAAGGAAAGACACTACTGGTCAGTGAGGTGTTGATAATGTGAGTGAGTACTGGTGCAATGTCCTCCAACACGGGAAGAATCATATCCAAGCTGAGTTTGTCGCTACCAATGGCTTTAGTGGAGATGGATCGGACACACTTCTTGACGGCATCTTCGGAGACTGATTTAAAATAAAAAGCGGAAGAGTCTGGTGGGACAATTTGCGATAAATACATAAGAGTACTAGACTTGATACAAGGGCTTAATGTAAGGGGAGGTGTTGTAAAATGTTTATTAAGGAAATTAAGATCCACGGAGATTTGGCGAGTGTCCGTGGTTTTGCCCACACCCAGTGACTCTAAGAACTTCCAAACTTGCGTTTGAGAAAGATCTTGAATTGTTGAGTGGACTGTACTGAATTAAAATACCCCCATAAATAATGTAGCGCTAAATATTCCTAAAATAAGTCAATAGTATATAAAAAAACCTACTAATATAAAGAATATTACCAATTCAGGAAACAAAATACAATCATTTTTAGAGGTCTCTTAAACGCAAGAAACTTAAACATTTTTTTAAATCCCTCAGCAGGACGACGATACGTTGTCACGGACCACAGGTTCTGTGGTTCTCCAGGTGGGAGCATTAGAACTGTTGGCTCGGTACTCTATGAACTCTGGTAGAGCTACCAGCGTTCTATCATCATTGTACGAGTTCAGGTCCCAGGAGTTAGAACAGACCGGTGGAAACCAGTGGAATTGGAAGTACTTAAGGGTATTTAAAATAATACTATATACTTTTAAAATAATACATTATAATATACAGTTTTATTAATAGACTAGCGGCCCGCTCCGGATTCGCACCAGTATACAATATATAGCCTATGCCATTCACTGAAAAAATGATTAAAATCGACCCAGTAGTTTTGATTTATTTATTAGTACTGCCCGTGGCCCGCACGCGGTAAATTTTCAAAAATAACAGTATTTCTCCACTATTTAATGGATGTTATTATACATATAAACCTTCCTCTTGAATCACTCTATCTATTAAAAAAAACCGCATTAAAATCCGTCGCGTAGTTTTAAGGATTTAAACGTACATAGGGATATAGGGACAGAGAAAGCGACTTTGTTTTATACTATGTAGTGATATAATGATAAGTAATATACATACACAAAATTAATGTTTGATTTCTTGTGAACAAACATATACAGTAGATCTTCAATATGATTTTAGATAACTTGAGTAGCTAAATTATATGGCATATTATTTATCTTAGTTGGGTTGGAAAATATTTTGGTCATAAATTACTATAAAAATATATAAAAAATATATTTAATCATAATGTCATAGATTCAAATTGTTGTCCGAAATAAATATCTGTTTGAATCATAACTGAATACTTGCATTCGTTCGGACTTTTGTAAACAAATTCTATGTAATAGTCCAGAGTCGAGAAAAAAGTGGTTCATAATCTCTCCTCCGTACATGACTTAGTCTCAATGAGATAAACCACCATACCCGAAATCATTTACGACGACATTACTAATATCTCCCACGTAGATAGTTATTTTTAGAAAAACAACTAAAACTCGGTCCGGATGATATTAATTCTTAGTTTTATGATATTAATTAAAAAGTAATTCTTTCTGAGTGATCATCATATTTTTTAAATTATATCATTAAATTAACAAAAGAACTAAATTAACGATTGTTTAAAATTAAACTTATTTCACGAGAATGTTATCACTAGTATAAAATAAACATTAGTTCCTTACTCTCGCTTCGCTTGGGTTCGCTTGTTGTTAGGTACGATTTAGTAGTCAGTATATTATATTATAGTCGGTAAACATTATAATATAGAACATATTATAATAGTTACATATTCTATATAATATTTATGATAGCCTTCCTCAAAAAACGGGCAGCTAATGCAGAAAGAATTTTTCAAATTAGATCTATGAGTTTCAGAGATAAGCGTATTATAAACTAATTAATAACCCTGGTACATAACTAACCCTTGTATATAACTAATTAATAAGTCAATATCCCTGGAATTGAGCTTTTAAAATACTAGCAAAAGTAAATTTGTAGATCTAAATAATATATAAACATGTGATTCAAATATAGAAATAGGTTAGATTCGTTATTTTACTCGAAGTTAGTAGTATTTATATTGAAAATATTCCGCATAATACAAAATATGAACATCTAAGAGACCTAACTCCACTAAGCATTTCAAACATCCACATTATCAATAGCAATGGTAGCTGCTTTTTATTATAACTATTTTACTTTAATGTGTAATTGCCTTCAAATTAAGTAGTTTGAATTTTATTTGATTTCAGGATCAGTTCTCTCAAAAGGACCTAGAAGGATTATATCGAAAATACGATGACAAATTAAGGGAAACATTTATTTACATATATGTATCACTGCTAGTATTTTTTTCAACCCTCCACATAGTTTTAGTAATTACAAGTACATATAATGAGGTAAGTGCATATTTTGAAATATTTTCGAGTTTATTTATTATATTTAAGCCATAATCTTGAACAAATGACTGTATTTCTGAATAAAAGATTAATAAATATATGTAAACTAAACAATACTTTTAATCCTGATAAGATACTGTGATTAAAGATATCCTAACAAAACTTCCTCTAAGGGGAATCACTTTAAAAATAAAGTGCGGTATAATCAAAATATTATCTATAATAATTCAGCTCTATATTATTTCTTCTTTACATAAGATTAAGATGATTTGACATATTTGAAATATTACAGCAAATTCAATGGAAATCAACATATTTATCAATGGGTATGTACGTACTGAGGATAGCAGTTCCGTCTGTCTCTTTCTGGAAGTGTCTGTACTCTCCACTTAAGAAGAGATTTTTTTTGATACCCATTATTCTTACATTCGTACTTACGGCTGATCTTGTAATCTCAGGTAAATATTTCTATTTGTTTTCTATACAAATAATAAATTATAGCTACGTTGAATCTGTTACATTAAATATTTTTTGGAAAATGATATCAATAGTCATTATTATCGACTGAGAGGCCGAATCTATAATTTTAAGGATTTTTGTCAGTCCATCTGTCTGTCTACGCATCACGAGAAAACCATAGAACCATTTTGATGAAGTTTGGTATAATAATAGCTAGTAATCCGGGTTCACGGGGATAGTTAGAGGGGATGCGAGAATATATTATACAATCTTTGAGAAATCTATATACCTACTTCCCAAAAAATGTTTTCGTTATTTCGTAATAAAAATAATGATATCTAAATATACCTATTTTCATTCAACTCTAAAAATCTTTACTACATAATACTTTCTTAGGTTTACGCGAATGTTTGACATTATAAATGAAACTATCTTTTCTTGTCTGTAACAAGTATATAACCCCCTGAGACGTCTAATACCTTAGTCTCTCCCGTGACCATGATTGCTGTAAAGCATTCGAAACGTCGGGAACCAAAAATCATAATAAATCCGCGACAAAATCCGAAAAGATAGTTTCATTTATAATCTTTACTACATATTAACGTAAGTATCTATAATTATTTGCTACTTTATTAATTTGATTTTAATATAGAAAGAGAGTATTTTATTTCGGATTTGATTCTGAGTTTGAATATACGTTTTTATTGAACATCATATATTATTTTTATTATATTTAAGTTTTTTACAAGGAAAGGCAGAGTTATTTTTTTTACAAATTAGCATTAATTTACACTATATTCTAATATCGTTTCCATAGAAATAGTTATTGCAAGAAAAATTACACAATACGATCTTATCAATGATTCCTTATCTATTTACATTGAATGAGTAATTTTAAAAGGTCGTTCAAACTTATAATAAACGGGGATTAACTGCTATAAAATAAAAATGCCTATCATCGTGCTATCGAACATTGCGAAATTATTTTTCCACAATGCTGATTTGTTTTTGTTTTTAACATCTGTATTATTATTAATATTATCATTGTAGGAATATGTTTTTGATATCGATTTTTATCATATCTTTAATTCAATAGTCGCTTATAAATTTTGCTTGTGTAATTTTATGTCGTTCGTGAACAGTCACTAAACTTCTACCTTATAAAGAACTTTAATTCAAATTGCAATTTTTGCATGATGTTGTGAATCACTGGTACAAATAGAGAACTGTTTGGCATTTGTGAAATGCAATAATATTTTACCTCAAACATTTTAGAAAATGGTCGCAATAAAAATAAAACAATAAGTAGGCAGTAGTTGTAACAATTATTTTAATAGTAATTTCTTACATAAATCTTACATTACTTGCGGGAAATTTACAAAATAAACGTATATTTAGATAGAGTCTTACTCCTTGTAATAAAGACAAAATATACTTTCATATATTCTTAGTAGCTTTCGTCTACGGCACTACTCTGAATTTATCTATAAAGGCTCTGCCCCTAAGCATCTTATCCAATGAATAAAATAGCTTGTAAAATGAAATACTGAAATCTGATTAGAAGCTCCAGAAAACAAAAACAAACTAACAAGAAAGCATAATTTGAAGAAATTATTATTTATCATCACTTACATTTCTTTGCAGATATAGCGGTTATTATTTACCATCACATAAAATTCTTTACAGATATAACAGTTCCTATATACTCGGCGTACGAGGGCATGTCCTTAAGACCAGCTTATTCAACGATGGCATTACTATCTGTATACATATTCTTACCGATGAGGAATAATTACCTCGCAATAATCTTGGGAGTTTTAGTCAGCGTTGTATATATCTTCGTGTTTGCTTTTTCTACCTATTTTGAGGACCCCAAGGTGGAGGTGGTGGTAAGGGTCAGATATCTTTCCGTTTTTTTTTCATATTTTATCTTTTAACATATTATGTGTTTGTAGCCTTTGTTTTGTGGAATTTAGTTACTTTATCAAAAAATAGTTTAATGGGATTTGGGAAGAAGTAACTTATAAATAAATTATATGTTGGGACTTTATTCAACACAGCACCATCTAGTACCGTGAGCTACAAGGCTTGTGTTACGGATACCAGATAGTTGATATTATCAGGAGGACTAAAACCTCAGGACAGGACAGGACAGGACAGAAGTACTAATATTTGTGCTTCACAAATTAATACCCTAAGTGGGACTCGAACTCACGACCGGTGACGCAACAAGTAGAAGTTACGGTTACTCCGACATTACTTAATCAGAAACAACCATACAGATTGGATGTTTCTAAAAAACTTTTTAAATTCAATGTGAAAGTGTAAGAGCCAATTCGTTTAACACGAAGGGTACTTAATATTGGTAGTTAAATTTCTGTTAGAAAATTGAAACTAGCTTTGACAATCCTTACTTCAGTGAGGCTATTGAAAATAGTTGTTTTAATTAGCTTTATGTTTGGCGTGATTTTGTTTAAATCAGTAGGTACATATAAATTAAATTGAAGTGTCTGTTTTAAATTTTAAATTAACAGCTTTTCACTACATGCATGTGCAAGTATATATAGTGTACTAACATCAAAAAACCATTTTTTTTAATTTTTGTCTGTCTATCTGTTTGTTTCGGCTAATTTCTCTGAAACGGCTGAACCGATTTTGACGTTACGCCTACGCCTACCATTTGCAGATAGCTAATGTTACTTAGGATACTTTAATTTTATTAGAAAATTTAAAAATCATTTATTTTTTTTTACCTCACGCCAAGCGAAGCGGGGATCCTTGTTTTGGATTATATCACAAAGGATCGACAGCAAAATGTTTATATCATAACGCGTGTCCTGTTTGATGCATGTAATTACATTAAAGGAGCTTAAGATTATGATTCAAAATATGTAAGCATCCATCAATCATCAACTAAACGCCTTTTTAAAGATAAATAACCAGTAATAACCACTAATATTTTCATACACAAAGTAAAATATTGAAGGAATACAGACTAGCTCTTTAAATAGTAAACATTATAATAACATTACAATACAGTCATGTGTTTCATGTAAATATATACTAATGTACATAAAATTTATGTAAGCAGAAAACTTAATATGAAAGACAAACTATTGGATTTTCAATATTGTGAAATAATATATCTTCATGATTAATTTTACTTTTAACTTCGCTACCTTACTTTATCGGTAAAGGCGTTTATTATCATCAAGAAATCTAAGAGTTATTTATTTAGCGAGGATTTCAATAATTTAATGTCTGATTCTTCTTATTGCAGGTTGCATGCGAGGTTATCTTCTTAATTGGTGTCAACCTTATGGGCATTTATTTTAGACTGATGAACGAGATAGTCACGCGACGCTCGTTTTTAGACAGACGGGCGTGCGTTGAAAGTACTTTGCGTCTGAAATTTGTTAAGGACCAAGAGGTGAATAAAGAAATTGTATTATAATTTTACTCAAAATATGTTTAATAACGCTGTAAGATGATGTATATTAAGCTGAAGCTGAACGATGATTTTACATACATTTTCTTACATTATGCAGAATGATTCTCTGTGCGAATAAAATCTGTTTTTACGCGACTGGCCAAAAAAGGAGTGTTATGTTATGTTTTCACGGTTCATGTATGTATGTATGTTTGTGAATTTCATTATTCCACCATAACATCTAAACGCCTAAATCCATTTCGAGTTATGTATCGTTAGAATCCTCATGTTACTCCGGGTAACATAGGCTAGTAAAAAATAAAAATCGGATAGCCATGGCTCATGACTTGCCATGACACATGAAGAAACACCAACATTTTTTTTCTAAAAGACTATTTTAATTATATATATTATAATGTAAGTATTACATAAAATGGATATTTGAATAAACATATATCTATAATTAATTAAAACGAAACCTAATCCTTGAAACCGAATATGTATATAATAACGAGTAAAATATTTTTCAGGAACGTCTCATGTTAAGTATTTTGCCTGAACATATCGTATCAAGAGTGCGCCATGATATCCGAAATATGTTCTTGGATATTCGGTCACAAAGCCACAGCCATAATATGAAATCTTTTAGGTAATCTCAGTTCACATTCTATAATATGGTTAGCGATACATTACACCATTCTTCCAGACGGTTGTTTGGAATCTATATATGTATGTATATATAAAAAATTGTAATAGTGTGAATCTGTACATTATATGCTTATTTTTGAAAAATATATTTGTAGTAGTCATTATTAATGATATAGAGGCCAAATCTTTAGTTTTTAGAATATAAGTATGTCTTTCTGTCTGTCTCTCAGTCTGTGACCGTGTCACGAGATAACCTGACAGATTAAAACACAGGAACCCGAGCGGAGTGGGGGAGAGTCACTAGTCACTACATAGTATAAAACAAAGTCGCCTTTTCTGTCCCTATATCCCTATATCCCTATGTGCGCTTAAATCTTTAAAACTACGCAACGGATTTTGATGCGGTTTTTTCCAATAGATAGAATGATTCAAGAGGAAGGTTTATATGCATAGCTAGCGGATCCCGCGGCTTTGCCTGTGCTAAATCTAGGGAAGAGCCCGAGCGAAGCGAGGGCGAGTCGCTAGTTAGTAATAAATGTTAAGAATAACTCTATCCTTAAAAGAGGATCAATTACTTTTAAAGTAAAATGAAGTATTATTATAAAATTTTTATTATACTTTTTAGTTAAAATGTAATTCTCTAATCTTAAAGGTCTGATTAGATGCTATCTTAATTAATACACTAACTAACTAACTATAAATTATTATTAACTAACTGGATTAAAAATTGTTTCAGTCAATTATATGTTGAAGAGCATGACAATGTTAGCATTTTATACGCAGATGTAGTTAATTATACAAAAATATCTACAACTCTGTCTCCGATGCGAATGGTTGAGCTACTAAATGAACTATTTGGAAGATTTGACGAGGCTTCTGAAGTAAGTATATAAGTACATATATGATAAAAATTTACTGCTATTTATACATAATATGTAAAACTAGGCTTACATTATATTATTATTATATACTATAACATTTTTAATACATATATTTGGTTGAAAATTTTGTTAATATGTAATGACAAAATTTCTTATAATATTCATTCGACGACTCGTTTGGCTCAGTTGGTAGTGACCCTACTTACTGCGTAAGCGGTCGCGGGTTCGAGTCCCGCTGGGAGCATTCATTTGTTAAACTCGGATGTTTGTACTCCAGTCATGGTTGTTTATATTTATAATATGTATGTATTTAAAATTTATATATGTAGTATATCAACTATCTGGTATCCGTAACACAAGCTTCGTAGCTTAGCACGGTACTAGGTGGTGCTGTTGTAATATTGTCCCAACATATATTTATTTATTTATTTAATTAAGAAAGATGTTTCTAGGAACATGACGTTTTACGCATAAAATTTTTGGGCGATTGCTATTACTGTGTGAGTGGGGTTCCGAAGCCGACAGAACAGCACGCGAAGAATTGCGTCGACCTTGGTCTTGAAATGATCCACATCATTAAAGATGTTAGGTAACACAGTAAAATTTTAATATTTTATATTGTTTTAACTACCTTGGCTAACATGAATGTTTGATATTTTTAATAATGCTAAAGAGAATATATCTAATATCCTAAATTAATATAAGCATTCCAATCGTTGGAATCCAAAAATCGAAACCCAAACCATAAAAGATCAGGAAAGATAGTTTTATTTACTATACCACTGTGTCATAGCACTAATTAATGACACAATGACGTCATTCACTGAAACAGTCTGAAATAAGGCATTACAATGTAGTATTTAATTTATAGCTTTTTTACATTACAATATGAAAATAAATTATGTTTATTGTGGCTTAAGCGTAATCAATTTTTTTAATAGAAAAAAATAGTTTTATTATATGGTTAATATATTACTGCTTTATGTTTTTTTTAATAGTAACTGAAAATCACAAGTACGTTATTTTTTTTCTAAATAACATACACACAAACACAACATATTCATGAGTTTTATCTTAAAATTTTAGTTACTAAAATGTTTAATACAAAGTTTACGTACATTTTCATATTAAAATGTAAAAGACGTGTAATATGCATGTTACACGAATATTACACTTTACGTGGTACACAATAATCTGTTTGGAGACCAGCCAAGTCAGCTACTCAAACTAAGTCTAGGACTTAGCGAATATCTTCTTTAGACCTAAATATGTAATATATTAAACTTATGCATTACTCCTTCATTATCTATAACATGTTAGTTATGCGGCAATAAATTAATGTACTAATGAAGCACATTATCAATCCAAATGATTATTCCAACTTATAATGTACAAATTTTCGAGCACGCCATTAATTTATCGAATTTGAGTATGATTTATTCTCATATTTCTTCGTATTATTATCATTTCTGAAAAAAATCAAACTCTCTACATCCTACTTTAGCAAATAGTTTTCTATATTTTGTAAAAAAGACCACAAAACAAATAAAAGCTTCCTTAAAATAGTATGTAGAATAACAGCTCTCTGCAACTTGAAGGAAGAATTAAAAAAAAAGAATTATTAAAAAAAAGAGTCCAAGACAACGTTTATCATAAGCGCAAACACTAACAATATGATTATTTATATATAAAATATACTATACTGTGTGAATATATGGTAAAATCCCTAAATTTTTTACAAAGCTCACATTCGAGTATCTACTCGTATTTCGTACTTAGTTTAACAAAAGTTGAACGCGAATTATGCAGAAATATACTAGGAGTAAAATTATTCTAATATGATTTCAGAGAAAAGCGTTCGTTGAATATTGATATGAGAATTGGTGTGCACTCAGGGAAAATTCTAAGCGGTTTGATCGGCATTCGAAAATGGCAATTCGATATCTGGTCGAAGGACGTAACAATTGCAAATAAAATGGAATCTACCGGTCAAGCAGGGTAAGATTTAAGTATTACGTGATCTAAAAAAAAATATGTACATAGATATCGCTACCAAAATTATGTTGCCATAGTAATTTTGTTTCTGTTCAGCACTTAGTCTAACGACTTCTGAATGAGTAAGTAAGACCATAAGTAGTATTTTTATACAGTATAACATATAGTAGAATTCCGATACAGTTTTTACCAATTGACGATTATGATACTAATAATGAGGATTGTCTAAGTAGGCTCTAGAATAGAAAATAAATGTAATTTTAAAAATCAGGTGCCAGTATATTTTTGAATCAAAAGGGAAAAAGACGCCACACTTTAACTACAAAAAAAATATACTTGTCCATACAACGTTTACATTCTAGTTGTTCAAACTACAATAGTAACTGTAAGCAGGGAATACTACATCAACTGTGTACCACATACGATCTCATAATTGTTTTGGCCCACAATATATCCTGGCGCACATGCACAAAGACTGAATTGCTTGTCATTAAAACAATAGTTCTGCAGTTTCATGCAGACAGACCGACGTGGGACAGAGAGATTGATTATCTGCACGCAACAAAACGTTGAACGTTGGAACTTGATTTGTTGGAAGGCTGCAGTGTAATTGAATAAATGAATCTGATGCAATTTAGAATATACATGTATTGCGGCTCTCTGTTATTTTATTGCATTTGGCAAAAAATCACGGATTCGTAACTGGGCAAGTGAATTTGAAATCGAATACACTTTACACTACACTCAATAGATTCTCTATTGGGTGTAGCTTTTATAGGTGTAGCGTAAAACGAAACAAAATCTAAAGAATATATTTTGTTTATTTTGTTAATACTATTTAATAAATAAGAAAATAGCAACATATTATATAAATAAAAAGTTTGTTTCAGAAAAGTGCACGTAACAAAGCAAACGCTAGAACTGCTTTTGAATTATGCACGAGAATATATTATTGAGCCGAACTTTGCGTCTCAAAGCGACCCGTTTATAATGAAGAATAAGCTCGAAACATTCCTACTCTCGAGACCACCGAAGGTAAATTCGAAATATCCACTATTATTTTAATAGCATCTACCAAATTTAACGTGGGTTCTAACTATCGTTAAAAGTGATGGCCAACGATATTTAAATTTTCAATTTGTTTTGTAGCCTCCAGCGGATTACAAACCATTTCGAAGAGCTTCTGTTGGCTTCAACAAAATAATCACCTCTCGCTCCCGTGCTAGAGTAAGTAACTATTGTGTTGAAACGTTATTACTTAAAATAATATACTATTAATTACATGACTGTCCAAAAAAGGAGTATTACGTTTTAAGGGTTAATGTATGTATGTTTGTAAGTTTCTTTATTCCACCTTAACGTCTAAACGCCTAAACCGATTTCGATGTACGTGGTATCGTTAGAAGCCTTGTTTACATATTTTTGACTTTTAGTATTTTACACTGCATATTACATTAAAATCTATTTGATGAATTCTGTAGAGCTCATAAAATAAAACACGCAAAAGAAAATCAGTTATAGTATTAAAGGTTTTTACAACTGCTCAATGCAATTTATTATATGATATGTATTTTTAGTAGCGATCGGAAAATAGAAGATCATCTACTTTCCGCGGAACGACTGCCTTTATGGATGAAAATTTAGTTGAATACCAACAAATGCTTAAAGCAGCAGATGCTCAAATGGCTAAGGAAATTGAGGACATGACTAATGGAAAGTACGCATTTAAAATATATATAACGTAAAGAACTAGTTTATCGTTGTACAAGCTGTTAGGGCTAGATTTTATGAGAAGAGATTTAGGAAAGACTATCTTTTCTAGCTTACATTCATTCGAATATTCTTACAATATTTTTTAAACAAAGATTTTATTAATATAAAATTTATAAAATTAATTACAGCCTAAAAGAAAAATATAATAATAATGTATATTCAAAACAACAAACAAAAATCTTAAAATAGTTTTATATTCTGAAAATTATACATAATAATCAAAAAATTGTGTTTTAAACAATTTATTTTATTTTCTAGGGAGCACTTGAAACATGAGTCTAGACTAAATAAGTTTTCACTGATGTATAAAAACCTAAAATTAGAAAAATCATTTCTTCAGCAACCGGATCCTTTATTCAAATACTACATAACTTGCTGCTTGATTATACTGATATTGATAATGATAATAAACGGATTGACTACTAGCTGGTAAGTTACTATATTTAAGCATTACATATTTTAAGTACATTTAAATTATTTAATAATTTTTTTAATAATTTCTATCGCTATGAGACGTCATCGGACTACCCACTATTATAAATATGCGAGTATGTAAGTGCATATTCGCTTGAAAGCTTGAACAGCTGAATGAATTTGAATAACACTTAGTCAATCTATTTTGCCACTTTGCCTTCAATTAGAAATCTAGGATTTGTAATATTAAGAGTTTTTACCTAATTACCCATATTCCACACAAAAAATATAATTCGATTATATTCTTTTAAAATTGATACACAAGTAGATTATTATGACATTTTTCAGGCACAATAACTTTAAATGGTACTCCCGTGTTTTACTAAGCTTACTGGTAATATTATTAGTAATATTACAACCTTTAACTTGGTTTCAATTTGCATGGACGAAATACAAAGGTATTGATGAGCCAAGAGACAAATTTCTGCGATGCATCTACGATTTGTCTCTAACGATTATAAAATCGGCGAAGATTAGAACAGCTGTGTATTTGCTCATTAGTTTGGCGCTTGCCGCAACTTCTATGGTGAATGTTATAGCATGTGTTGAAGTCGAAGTGGATCCGTCCGTGAAATTTGTTCTGTCAAACTGCATGTCTTCATGGGTAACTATTTTGACTTATTACATAGAATTAAAATAACAGATTTTTAAATAAAATTAAAATATCTTTATTAAGATCTTTTATATTATAAGACTGTGTATAACATGTAGACTACATGCATTGTAATGAATTTAATATTTATATTATTATTACTCGTACGAGTATAATGTACAGAAGAATATTTATCAAATTAATTAACACAGGACTTTAGACAGAGTTCGATTTTTCGCCACTCTTGAGTGGTACTTGTATTGTCAGTAAACATGAAAATTTAAAATTTTAATATATCGTACATTCTCATTATACATATATTTTTTCCATTTCAGCACGTGACACAATGTTGGAGCTTGGCCCTGCTACTAAACTTTTTATTCAGCAGGGTTTTCTTTATTTTCAAATGGATAGTTGCTGGTGGTATGACTCTCTTTTATTTGTGGGTAGTTTGGGAAATTAAAACATCTTTCTTTTCCACTGACCTTACATGGAATGTAGGGTTAGATCCTAGAGTCTCTCATACGCTTTCAGTAATTTTTATTACTGTTACACTTTATTGGATTGATCGAACCACTGAATATAGAAATCGTTTAGATTATTTATGGCAAATACAGTTAAGTGAAGAACAACAAGAAGCAGAAACTATGTTAAAAGTTAACAGCATGTTATTGGAAAATATTTTACCTGCACACGTTGGTAAGTGGAAATGTCTTCTACACTTACATTTCACTTTATATGAAACTAGCGACTCGAAGCGAAGCCACTAACTTGACAAGTTATATACTAAGACTTTCCTCTTGAATCACTCTATCTATTATAAAAAACCGCATCAAAATCCGTGGCGTAGTTTTCAAGATCTAAGCATACATAAGGACAGAAAGCGGGAAGCGACTTTGTTTTATACTATGTAGTAATTATTCAAGAGCTTCGCGTTCAGACTTAATTCTTAAGACTACTTTTTTAAATAAACAGGAATAGTGGTAATCTTAGTATTTTTCTTCTTCTTCTTTTGTGTCCCAGAAATAACCAAAATTTGTGAGTTCTTATTTTATATCACGCTCTGAAACTTAAAACTTTTTATATTTTTGTTAATTTTCCTTAATAATAATTTTAAGTCAAATGTATGTATAAATATATTTATTTGCAGTGCAAGTATACTTGGATCTGAATAGGTCTCTAGATGAATTATATTATGAGAAGTACGACAACGTAGCAGTTATGTTTGCGTCTTTAACAGATTATAAATTGGGCCTAGAGAGTGATGAAGATTTAAGTGATAAATTTGTTTTAAGCATTTTAGATGAAGTGATATCTGATTTTGATAGGGTGAGTTTTTCATTTTTACATTAAATAATATGAATATGTTGGGGCATTATTTAACAGCGCCATCTAGTTCCGTGGTAAGCTATGAGGCTTGTGTTTTGGATACCAGATAGTTTACATACCACACATATACAAATTTATAATACATACATATTATAAATATAAACACCAATGACTGAAGTAGGTACAAACATTCGAGCTCAATAAGTCCCAGTTAATATAATCCCAGCGGGACTCGAACTCGCTTAAAGTAGGGTCGCTACCAACTGAGCCAAACGTGTCGTCAATATTATAAATGAGCATCATATTTTGTATATACTGTAACCATTTGGATCGAATACTGTATTATATAAGGTTTTGTTGTTTAGGTAGGTAGGAACAATCTTTATTTAAAAAAATATCTAATTTTTTTATATCTTTTTCATATAAAGGAAACACGAATTGTAAAAAAAAACTCTTCAAACGCCCAGGTTATTGTGATGTTCAACTGTAAAGTTACATTTCTTAAATGCATTAAGCATTATGTCAGGAAACCAAGCACTGTTATATACGAATACGATATACAAAGTAACAATAAACAATATTAACAATCTCCTTGCGGCATTTTCCTTACCTAAAAAAATTTCTACGCCAGAGGTCATGTGTTTATATCACGTTCGAGACTTATATTTACATTTCTGAGTTCTATGAATGTTTCATGGACCGAGACCCAATCCACCCAGATAAAACAAATTAGAAGAGACGGTGAAAGCAATCACGTCATTTATATTTATTGTGTAATAAAAAACCAGTGTATACTTTATTTGTATAATAATTAGTATAACAATTACACCACAATATGACTACTTAACTAAAATCACAACTCACAGTAACTCTGGAAACAGCAATGATTCCAGTTTTACAAAGCACGCCTTTAAATATATTAATTGTAAATACAATCTACACTAACCTTTTTATTAATTTTATGCAACTACTTCCGTCAGAAATCTAATAGTCAATTTATTTTATTTAAATGTCCGGTTTAATATAATATAATAATAATAATGTAATTTTGGACATTATTACACACAGCGCCATCTAGTTCCGTGGCAAGCTACGAAGGAAGCTTGTGGATACCAGATAGTTGATATACTACATTATATATGATATACTACATTATATAAGTTTAAGTACATACATATTATAAATATAAACACCCATGACTGGAGTACAAACATCCGAGTTTACCAAATGAATGTCCCCAGCAGGACTCGAACCTGCGACCGCTGGCGCAAGATAGATGGGTCTATACAAACTGCGCCATACTTGTCGCGTGTGTAAATTTTGTTTTCTTAAATAATAGCATTTGCATATTGTTTCATTGAAGCTTAAAAATTAATATTAATAAATATATATTACTTTAAATATACTTACTTTAAATATACTTGTATGTTTCAGCTTTTACTGACAGGGAGTTCAGTTCACAAAGTTGAGAAAATCAAAATGGCAGGCTGGACATATATGGCGGCCTGTGGATTGGATCCCAATAGGCGTGATTCCTTTGACTCTTCTTCTTTTACTTCAATAGTAGACAAAAACAAAAATACACCATACAATCGAGCCATCGTACTTACAATGGTTGAATTTGCCGCAGCGATGATGATGCAATTACAAAATTTCAACCGCGGCTCATTTCAAAGTTTTGAAGGATTGAGCCTGCGGATTGGTACGTTTATTCATAAAATACTCATTATAAATTTTCTTAATATAGTATTCATTTCTTGAAGAGTTTTATTTATCAATTTTGTAGAATATATAATAAAAGAAGATAATGGTAGCCAAGTGGCGTTACTACTTAGTAAACCGAATGAAACGAGTTCAAATCATGGTTTTCGCGCCTCTGATGTTTTTATATCGCATAATTTCTATCTAATCATGTGATTACCACTTATCTTACGGTGAAAGAAAACATCGTGAGGAAACCCACATGTCTGAGAGAACATTACAAGATTACTAAAAATATTGACATTCGTCAACCTGCACATAGGCAGCGTGATGGACTATGGCCTGATCACTCTCATATAGAAGGAGGCCCGCGCTCACAAGTAGGACATAACAAAAGTGTGAATTCAGAGTAAATAACGCGAAAAAGAGGAAAAAATATAATATTATGTGAAAAGTAGCATTATAAATGATTGTAACGTTATTTAGTTATGTATTTATTTATTCAGGTATATCTAACGGTGAAGTTGCTGCAGGTGTAGTGGGTTCGCTTAAACCTCTCTACGATATATGGGGTAACGCCGTTAACATGGCGTCACGTATGGATTCTACGGGAGAAACAGGCCGGATACAAGTAAGTTTGTTTCTTAGCATAAAACTGTGACTTTTAATAACTTAGCAAATACTCAGTTAGCTTCTTTTCCAATGGCATATTAAGTATTATATGAATTGTAATACGTATTATAGGTTCTTCTTAGGAAATTTAATTGCAAGAAATGTCAACAGATGGCGATTCTTTTATTCGTGTCCGTCCGCAGCATCGCCATCTAGCACTAGCTGTAGTTAAACAAGTAGTCCTGTAATGTTGCCAGAATTAGGCTGGCTTCCTTGGTAGCAAATGAAGTGTTTTATTGTATTATATAAAATAATCTTATTAATCTTTATAAAAAAAGAAATTAAAATACCTTTTATTTTTAACTACTTTAATTTTAGATTACTGGGTGAAAACGTATTTTCTTGTTTGTAAGAGCTAATTTTCTTGAGATAGGTACGGTCTATTATATGTTATTTTTATGTTACAATTATATTATATATATATCAATAAAAAGCTCTTAGTTCATTTTGTTAGGCACGTTCAAGTTCATATAAATGTATTTGTATAAATATTAATTAGCAGATTTTTTTCATTTTGATATTGTATAGGTATATTGTTAAGAAGTTTGTTTTACTTGTTTTTTAATTAACATGCAACGTTATAGTTTTCGACTACCTCTCTTCTTTTTATTTATCAATAACTACTAATGTATAAAGTAATTTTAAATTATGACTGCGTTTTGCCTGGATAGTTTAGTAGTACTTTGAAATATTTTTGTTCTATTACATTATCATTAATAATGCGAAAGTGTCGAATTTAACTTACCGTATTTTTGTGTTATTCATATCCGTGCATTTGCATTGAATAGCATTTGAAAAAGTAACAGTGATATTCAATTTTACGATGAATGTAGTAATATAAATTTAAAGAGACTAGTTTTTAGCACTAATAAATAATATGAATTTCGCATCTGCCCAATAACTAACTAGACTTAAACTTTCTAGGCTACGTGTTAACCTTTAAGTATTAAATGCAACTAATATTGTTTATACACTTTTAAAAAGTTAAGTAAGGTAATATACCTATAACCTAATATTCAAGTCATTCAAAACCTTATTCGCTCCCTTGACCATGATCGCTGTAAAGCATTCGAAACACCGGACACCAAAAATTTACATAAATCATAATCAAAACCCCAAAAGAGTTTCATTTATAATTTTGTCTTTGTTTCAGATAACAGAAAACACAGCACTAATTTTAGATGAATGTGGAATTCTTACAACGTATCGAGGCGAAACATTCGTGAAAGGCAGAGGGTATATAAAAACGTATTTTGTACCACTAGATGAACATTTTAATTTAGTTAAAAAACAGAATTCATTTGCATATTATAATTCTGATACAATAGGACGCCATTTCCGGCCTTCTAAAGTTACTTTGTCTTCTGACGAATCGGAAACCATCGATACAGTATCACAAGAATCAACTTATGGTGGAAGAAATTGTTTGGCTGATGAAGATGACATTAAGGCTCGGATAGACCTTAACAGCTTAAATTTTAGCTGGTTTAGCTCGGATTTAAGTCATGCAAGAGATTCTATGCCAACTAGAGACGATACAAGTTATTCTTCCACAGAACCTGATATTATAGAAACTCGCTGTTAATAACGTTAATGATGTTTGATGAAATTGTGATTGTCTTATTCGAATGTTTAATTTTAAGTATTTATAGATAAAATTTGAAGAAAGATAATGTTTTAACTAGATAAAATATTATGTTAGGATTTTGTGTAAAATGTTTATGAGTATTTTTTTTCTGAATAACTAATTGGAAATTACTTTTGTTATTATGTATGAAATGTATTATAGTTTTGTCTCTCATAAGGTTAAATAAGTTTAAGTCTTATAGACATTTTGTATGTCCATCTGACATAATCCAGTCTGCCTGTCCTGTCTGCGTTCATGCTGAAAGAATATTAATGTATGGTAATGCACAGAATATATCGATAAGTATTTATAATAATCAATTAGTGAAATCTGATATTATAGGCAAATTTTGGAGATCAATAAAGAATTAAAAAGGTTCATCAAGTATATCTTGTAATGTATGAAATATGTAAAAAATGAAACAATATGTCTAGGTATATTGAAAAAAACATATCAAAAGCCAAATTTTAACTATTGTACAACACCTACACCTACTTTACGTTGGTTCTGGTATAAAAAAGTACTAAAATTATTATGTACGTAATACCCATATTATTAGATTGAAGCATAAAATAATTATTTTTATTATAATTTATTTATTTTATAATAATACTCTTTAAAAAGTTTGGCTTTGTGTTTATATTTTTTGTTACTGATTTTGGTGTATAAATAAATAAATAATTATATACATACTTTATTATAATTATAATAATAAAATATTTTAATGAATATAAAAACTACATATTTAACGGTATTTTAATTTCGTAGTAAATTATAAAGTTATTTTCATAAAAAAAATTGTTCAAAATGATGAAATGAAGTAAAAAATATTCCAGAAATTTCAATTTACTTATCACTATATACTTACTTAGTATAAAACAATGTCGCTTCCCGTTGCCTGTCTGTCCCTACATGTGTGCTTAGATCTTCAAAACTACGGAACGGATTTTGATGTGTTTTTTTAATAGATAGAGTGATTAAAGAGGAAGGCTTATATTATGTATAATACCCTAGCGGAACCCGTGGCTTCGCTCGCGCTAAAGTAAATAAGTACCTATAAGTAGTAATAAGTATATTTAAAAGAAAAGTTTAATAAAATTCTGAGTTGATTAAATAATTTTTGGAGAATTTTATTGAAATTATTATAATGTTGTGAAACTAGAGTTTTTAGAATTTTTACCTGTCTGGAAACGCTTCACTAAAAAACTATTGGACGCAGGAGATTTTAATGCGAGAAAATAACAAGAAATATGTACAGTTCTCGAGGCGTAAGCTCAGCTTTGCATTTGTGTGAGAGATAGCTAAAAGCCAATAGCCGCGCATCAAAAACCAGTTAAAACCAGTTTAAACCACTCGTAACGCGCTACGCCTTCGGTCGTGCCTATCCGTACACTGCATTCACACAAATGCAAAGCTGAGGTTATGCCTCGAGAACTGTACCAACGTTAAATATGTTGGAAAATAAATATGTAATATATTTAAAACATTTTAAATTTACAAATTAACAGATTATAATGCGACTGGTGACCCGTAGCTTCTTCGCAATGACCTTTTTTTTAAAGTAAATAGAATTTTGCAATTCAAAGTTAATGCATACATTTGGTATTTATTCTTACCAAAAACTACATTACAAAATTATTTACATTTCAACTTGTGTCCTACAAATTAAAAATTATTTAATTCTTTAACATTGTATGTTCTTTCCAAACCACTGCATTTGCTTATAATCTATCTATACCTACATATAATAAAATTATATCTAAGTCGAACATTATTTTTTAAGAAAAACCTGACTGTAATGGTTATTATTATTATTATATACTAGCGACTCGCACTCCCTTCGCTCGAGCTCTTCCCTAGATTTGGCGCGAGCGTAGCCGCGGATTGCGCTAGTGTATTATACATATAAACCATCCTCTTGTATCACAAAACCGTTGAGTAGATTTAAAGATCTACGCATAGATAAGGTCAGACATACAGCAGGAAGGGACTTTGTTTTATACTATGTAGTACTATCGAAGGCGAATCTAAAGTCTCTAGAATTTTTCCGTGACTATTAGACGTCGTGTCATTACAAGAATACCACTAAACAGATTTTGATATAGCTTGGATAATGATAACTGTCAACGTATATGATACTTTTCGCGAAGGTAAATATCAAACATCTCAGAGAAATCAATTCCTACACAACAAGACACTCTAGGCAAAGGGATTTAAATACAATGCGTGTACATCGGTGGCAGAGTGCACCAATTACTAGACTGATAGCTTCTCTTGATGTTGACAAAATATATGGGTTGCTTCTCAACTTAGCGAACTGATAAAAAATACCGTCCTTAACTTTACGGAAATTATCACAATAGTTTATCAGTACAATATTAAACACACTACGACTACTACTGCTTTTCGTTAAAACGTTGAAATAATTCAAAATTCTTTCACCATTTGAATGCTACATTATCACTGATTAATATAGGCTATTTTAATTGCAAGAAAAAAATAAGGATCCCTACTAAAATTACAATAACAGGACAGGAGGAGTACACGGCGCACATAATATATGAAATAGGTAGCCACGCGGCTCAGTAGTATATTGAAGATAGAGTAATTTTGGAGAATTTTCAACCCGGCGAGTGATTGAATGAAGTTTAGTAGCGATTAAAAAAATGAACGCAGGCGAAGCCGCGCGAATTGCTAGTTTCTTATATAATCATAGATTCTCAAGATTTTGTGCCCGCAATTTTAAAAGCATCATCGGACTGCGTTGAAAAATATAGTATGCCAGCAGATACCTTGCAAAAGGAGTTCGATGAGATACTCGATTTGCACTGTCTGGGAAATTATTTTGGATATCTTGATAACTATGGAAATATCATAAAAGATAAGGTACTTCAAATTATTGTTGGTCCATAACAAAAAAAGTTGATGCTGTTGTGGATGTAATAAAATTAAATAGTGACGAGTTTGAAACAGCGTACCAACGTATTGTATTGTATGTTTTTATCTTCAATCAGAAGTGCGCTTTAAAGCTTCATAACTTATTGGACTTTATTTATTTAAATAAACAGTATACTGTTACTTCGTTTATTTTTATTTCTCTATAGATATTTTCTGAATTTATTTTGCACATATATAAATTTTACGAAAATAAATTATAAAAATATTAAATCAATAAGCAAATAAAAATATTACAGTTTCAAAACCTGGATTTGAGCTTCACTTGGTATTTCATGCTTTGCCACTTACTTATAATTTAGTCACATTTTTAACTTAGTATTCTTAAATATTTAATGTTATTCTATTTTTATTTCAAACTAGCGTATAGCACGAGCGAAGATGCGAAGAGTTCCACTCGTTAAAATAAATAAAATTTCTGAAATAAAAAAAACCTAAGTTAGTCATTATAACATTAGCTATCTGCGAGTGAAATTCCCATCAAAATCGGTCCAGCTTTTTCAGAGATTAGACGGAACAAACAGACATAATAAAAATTGATTTTTTGATGGCAATTTTTGAAGCACCGTATGTGATTTCATATGCATATTAAAAGCTGTTAATTTGAAATTAAAAAAAGACACTTCATTTTTGTTTATATGCATATACCTACTTAGATAATAAAATAAGAAATATATTAGTTCATTTTGAGCTGTTTTTAATTTAAAAGTCATTGCATGAACATTTCGATCAGTAAATAATTTATTAAGGTCAAGTTCATAGACAAAGAATTCTTCTTTTACATTCGAAATATATAAACATAAAAGTAATAAATATTTCATTTACACGTTTCAAATTTCATGTCTAGAATTCGATAAATAATTATTTGTATAATTTGGTTAATTATCATCGTCTAATCGGTCATTATTAACTTTCGAGATTAAATATTATATAGTTTGACGATATTTTTTTAAAACGTTAGCGACTTTAACTCGCTTCACTCGTCCCTATAAGAAACATTATAACAGTTATCGATATATACAAAATAAATAAAATTAAAGTATTCCGGCAGTATTCTTTATTTTCCCTTTTTTTATATCCATACATTTACTGAAATTGTACTGAAAAAATCAGCTAAATAAATTATGGTGATTCAAAGCACTAGACCAAATCTACTTACATTGAGAAAGAAACAATAAATGAACATAATTTAAAAAAAAATGTAATTATATTAACCATGTCATAAATTTTAAAAACAATTACAAATACTCCCATTTTAACAGTACCTATTCCATTTCAAGTACAGGAAATGAAGTCATTGCAAATGAACTAACTAATAAATAACCAATATTGAAAATTCTCAAATGCAAATATTACTCAATTAGGTTAACATATTATTTTAAATAGGTATGGACATCGTTCGTATATAAAAGCATGTCTGGTACAAGTACCTATGCACTAGCTAAGTTTAAACTACATAAGCAACTACTTGCTACAAGAAGTCAAAATGAGAGCTGCGTGGTGTTTAGTTTTTATATTAATCGGACTTGTTTGTGGGAAAAATATTTATACCGTAAGTAAATTGCCAATTTAATTAAGTCATTAGAGTCTTTCACCGAGCTAAGCTTATGTTTGTTTGAGCTATTCCCAAAAACTACAAAATCCTGTGCAGATTTTCTATCGACTTCAAGGAAAAGTTTCTCAATTCGCTATTTTTTATGTTTGTCTCCTCAGAACGCCATCATTTATGATCCGATATCGATGATTAATTGTTTATTTGATAGAGCTCACAGCTGTTGGTCTAATTTAAATTTACTTTCTTCTTACTCTGTGAAAACTATGTCTATACTAAAAATATAAGTAAAATAACTTAAAAAAAATCGAATTGAAAATATAATTTAATTTAATAGTTAATAAATAGTTGGTAAGTTTTCTTAAATTAATGTTAGTAAGTTTTGTCTTCTTGAATTGAAATATGGACCTTTTTTGGGTAGAGGCCTCTTCCAGGCCTTATATATACATCCGTAAATAGATTGGAACTCATTACCATACTTACCTTACCTTAACACGAGGCCACATATTATAATATCTACCATTTCGTTAATTTTAGGTAGTCTTCATCCCTAAAGCAGCGGGAGAAGAAATTACCAAAGCATCATTGGATTGTGTTAAAAGTATGAACTTGGACGAAGACATCATGAAGAGATATTTCGCCTGGCAATTAGAAGACTCTGAAACTGTAAGAAGGTATATATTCTGCTTTGGAAATAAATCAGGATATATTGATGACAATGGACACATAGCTAAGGACAAGCTACTTCAAGTTGTAGGGCCACATACAGCAATAGTAGACGCCGTTGTTGAAGAATGTAATAAAGCTAACAACTATAGTGACAAATATGAAACGGTATTCCGTACTGTCATGTGTTTCAAAGAAAAATCTGGTTTGGAATTAAGAGTGGTTTAAATTTTTAATAATATGTTTTTATATATAAGCGACATCACTTAAAAGGTTTTTGAATTATTCATTATGTGGTTCTATTGTTTCGTGTGCTAATTAAACGAAATAAAAATTATGTTTTCTTTTATTTAAATATTAATATTCCAGGTTATTACTATACTGTGAACATCCGGATCAAATAGGCGCAGATGAGTATGTGTTAAATAGAATAAATATAAATAAATATGTTTGGATATTAGTACACACATCGCTATCTAGTTCCGTATGAAGCTACGAAGCTTGTGTTACGGATACCAGATAGTAGATACAACATATACTATACATATATACTACATAATATATAACTAAATAAATATATTATATTCGTGCTCAACAAATGTATGCCCCTTGGGACTCGAACCTGTGACCGCGGGCTCAGCAAATAGGGTCACTAAAAACTGTTCCACAAAAAAAAATATAGAAGACATTAGAATCTTTTCATTTTTATTCAGATCCATTCTGCCAAACTGGTAATCCATCCAACCAAACGTCCACATTTATTATAGTACATATATGTGTATACATCTAATGTATTAACTGCTGCTTTTCCAGACAATTTGTCTCATTTTGCAGAAACTAAAACAGTCATATTTTTTAATAGTTGTTTTCAAGCAGTTTTAATACCATTTAGTTAATGTAGGATTTAGAACTTTAGTTAATGTAGCAGTTCTATATAGTAGCTAAATTTAAATAATATATATTGTATCAGGCCTATTTTTACGCCCCACTATTGGGTGCGGGCCTTCCTTCAATACGACGGCCCAGTTTAGGTGAACTTCATACATTTCTTTTAAAAACTTGCAAGGTTCTCTCAGATATATACGATTCTTCACGAAGTTTTCCTTCATTATTAGACAAGTGGTGTACACGTTTGAAAAGATTCACACGTAAAAACAGCATAAAACAGGATTTGAACTAGCATTATTCAATTTCCGAAGAAAACGCGTTACCTCCAAACTGTCCCTGCCTAAACTTAAATATTATGGTTTATTTTAAAATATCAAGCGCCTTTTCTAAATTTATAAGCAAATACAAACTATCGTGTTGTATTATTATTCTTTTCTGCTGACAAATAATTATTGGATAATTACGTGTAATGCGATAAATATGTTTAAATATGTTATAATGTTCAAGTACACGCTCAGACATAAGTGTATTCACTGTTTCTGTCACTCTCATAGTCCGGTGGGACGGTGGGAGAGTTAGGGCACAGGACCGACGGCTTTACGTGCTCTCCGAGGTACGGAGGTGAATCACCGCCAACTTACTAACTCCGGGCTGTTACTGAGGCTTGCTAAACAGAAAGGCTCAATAAATAAACTTGGCCCGACCCGGGACTCGAAGCCGAGACCTCCTTTTTTATCTGATATTGAAATATCGAGTGCTGTATTTGTTTTTGTATTCAATGATTTATACCTAATATAAATAGTTTTAAAGATTATTAAAATGATTCTTAAAATAATCCTAAAAGGAAATCGTTATCGATACTGATCATAAATACGAGTATAAGCAAAATTCGAAGTTTTACTAAAATCAACGAGTAATTAAAATATTTATCATTGACGATACAGAGGCGAAACATATAGTTTTTAGAACTTTCTTCTGGAACCAGAAAACCACTGGAATAAGACGAAATAAAGTATGATGTTAAAGCGTCTCTGTTATATCTAAAATTCACGTAAATATGCATTCCTTATATATGCATTGGTGTCCCAGCGGTTATTGCTCGCTTGGAAAATCGAGTGATGCGGGTTCAATCCCGGGTCTCGTACCTCTGATATTTTCATATGGGAATCATTTTTCTATCATGATTACCACTTGTCTTACGGTGAAGGAAAACATCGTGAAGAAAACTGCAAGTCTTAGGAAAACTTAGCAAGTTTTTCAAAAGACATGTGAAGTGCGCCAATACGCACTGGGCCAGCGCAGTGAATTAAGGACTGATCCCCTCGTACTGAGGGAGGCCCGTGCCAATAGTGGGATTTTAAAAAACGGCCGCTGATGATGATGCATTCCTTATAATTTAAATAATATTGTACATTTCAGGCTTAGATAATTATAAAAACAAGAATAAACTTTGTATATATAAAGAAAAATAAGGTACTAAGTATTTTAAAATAAAAATAAATGTCAAACATCACTAATCTAATCATAATCTTTATATAATCTGTACAATCTTTCATTACCTACTTGGTTCGTGTTTTAATCGACCGTGGATTTAAAAAGTAAGTCGTACTAAACATATCTGGAAAAGTGCGTGTCGGACTCGCTCATCGAGGGTTCCATACAGTGTCTCCATATGTAAATTGAGAATTACCGTGTTGCAAGGGTTAAAAAACGGTGTTTCTAGATAAAATTACGGTAGATTAGCTAAAACAGTACGGTGTAAATTACCGTGTAATTTTTCAAAGAAAAAAAAACTCCATTAAAAACCCAATCAAGTCCAAACATATTTACTTTTAAATTTTATGAAAAATAATTATTATAAAAATAAAAAAATGCAAAATTAAACTTATTATTATTCTGAATCTGACTCTCCTAACATCACAATATCTTTTTCGTAAATAGATTTATTCAATTTAGTCAACATATCGTTGGTAGGCCTAAAATCAACACAGTTTTTGCTATTTCTTTTGATTGATTGCTGGGTGAAAATATTTCCTTTTATTGTTTTGGTTAAAAGTTTGTTTCTTTTTTTCGTTTTGATATCATTGACTTGACTGAAAATGCGCTCGCACTCTGCATTTGAATGCGGCAGCGAAAGCACCACAGATTAAGGAGACTCATTCAGCATGAATTTTGGAAGTCCTTTATATTTATTATTTGCCATTACGAAATATTAATGTTATGTAGACTGATATTTGTTTTACGCAGTGTGTGATGAAAATATAAGTATTTGTAACGTAATTTATAAATTATAATAGTCAGTGTAATATTACGGTGAAATATGACACGGTAATACCATATTACCTTGACGGTAGATTAAGTCTAAATTACGGTGCATCTACGGTAATTACCGTGTATATGGAGACACTGGTTCCATACAAGATTTGTTCACCCATTCAATCATAATGACTGCGCATGATAAAGATGCTGTTGTTCCTGATCAGCATTAATGATCCTATAAGGGTTCCATTTTTTAGCCTTGAGGTACATAACCCAATAAAGAGTGTAAAATCTTTGTTGAACTACCTTATTTGATAAAAATTTAACTTTCTTTCTATATAACATAACACGATTTATGTAACGCTTTTCTTATTCTAGCTGCGTTCTGTTGCGATAGATTTTTCTTGTATGATGTAAGCTTCTGAAACGCTGTGGCATAGGCCCTAGGATTCAATTAAGATAACAACTATGTAAAAGTTTAGTAGATACTGTTAGATGACAAAAATGCCGCCCATATTTGTGACGCTTATTACAGTTGTATCTTTGCATTATAATACGGCAAGGCACTGACTTACTCCATTGACCGATAACAATATGGAATTGTTGAATGAAGCAACAAAGAACAAGAAAAGGCTAAATTATCACCTAATTAATAAAAAGGTATTATCCAAAAAACTTTACATAGCTATTTTTAACTATTGCTTCTATTCTAGTGTAATACATACTATAATATGTGGAATTAAGTAAGCTTCAATACTTAAGTTTTATTTAGACTATTCGAATACCTACTTTTTAATGATTTCTCAGAAAATTAATGTCTAAATTTTCACAATCAGACTTTATCGGTTTTTTAAACAAAATGACAATTTCACAAAAGAACCAAATAAGTGAATATGCGATTATTCCATGAGGTATTGCGAGATAATTAGTAACAAAGCAATAATTTTGTAATAGTTATTTATGTAAAATAAATACATAACGCAACTCACTCAGTTGCTTCCATTGGGTTTTCTTATGTCAGTTAAATACAAAAATAGAAATATGGAAGAAAATTAATTATTATCACTGATTTTTTGATTTATGACCGCTATACGTAGGTATAGACAGACCAGCAATTGTAATTTTTTGTAAAATCTCTATAATCTATCTCTATCTTCTCTCGATTTAAACTTCGTCGAAAAGAGCACAATCCTGTATTTTTTTATATGAACTGTGTTAGAATCTATTGTCATAACGTGTAAGTAACCGAGTCAAATTGATACCTGTACATTTGCATATTCATATACCATAAATTCAAACTAAAAATCTTTACTAATGAAGATTTTAGCGCAAGTCACTACATAGTATAAAACAAAGTCGCTTTCTCTGTCCCTATATCCCTATGTACGCTTAAATCTTTAAAACTACGCAACGGATTTTGATGCGTTTTTTTTATAGATAAAGTGATTCAAGAGGAAGGTTTATATGCATAACTAGCAGATCCCACGGCTTTGCATGTGCTAAATCTAAATCTAGAGCCCGAGCGAAGCGAGGGCGAGTCGCTAGTTTAATATAAAGTAGATACCTAAGTAGGTACAATTAACCCTTATTTTGCTCAGCAATGATAAATATGCTGCTATGCTAGTAATAAAATACTATTTAGGACTTAGGTACTCTATTATTTTAATCTATTATTTTAATTTTAAAGAAAACATTTTTATAAATGTTTATTTTTTGAATTCTAAAATATTTACCCACAGAAAACAAAGATTGGTTGGTACTTTCATTATTAACTAAATTACAAATAATATGGAACCCTAAATCCAATAAAACTAACGATGATAAATGAATTTTCCTTTTAAAATTACTTCTAATTACAAACATGATTTTTTTCTCTATTTAATAATAATTGGTCAGAAATAATAACATGATAAAAATAAAACTTACATATTTATTCACTTGCTTTATACAAACCACACCGAAAACTACAATTCACATCACCACAAATAATAATGATATTAATAACTTTTTTATAACTAATTCATAACGAAAAATATAGGGGACGTATCACGGAAGCAAATTGCTGATTTGTACATAGTATCGTGCATGTCACTTCCTTTCAGTTTATTGCATTCTTTGAGGGCATCAACAAATTGAGATTTTTTCTTATGATTTTCTACTAATTTAGCCATGTTGTCTAAATTAAAGTTACCTTCTTTGTTACTATACCCTGAACGTGTAGCGAAGCAGTATAAGAATTTTTTAAACTTTTCTGAATTCTCAATTTGTCCAGTGATTATTTTTTGTATAGAATCAGGCTCCACATCAGTTTTAGCTATACAATCAGCAGACGCTTGTGCAAGGTTAGGTATGAATTCTGCAGGTAGAGTATATAAAACCTGCAAAGAAAATGAGATTAGAAGTTTTTTTTATAATTCATCTAAAATCAATTTAATTCATTATTAACTAAAATATTTCATTTAATTGTATTTTACAATTCAGTTAGTTGTATTTTATTTGTACTTACTCCTTTTCCATCAACAAGGGCAATGGACAGTAACAGGATACACCACAAGAACTTCATGGTACTATAGTATAATTAAACAGTAGTCACTTGAGTAGCAAAGTTACTAAGACACAAGATGACAAACACAGATCGAAGTTCTATTTATATAATACCGAAGGTTGTTAGGTTTTTATTATTAATTAAACAAAGAATACATAGGTTATAATTAATATTACTACCTATAATAATTTCTTAACAAAGTTGCTTTCATGGCATAAAAAAATATTTTTTTTTGTAAGCTAAAAATATTTTTTTATTTTATCATCTATATTATATAATTTATAGTCAAAAATGAAACATAATACCAAAAGAATGATTTTTCAATAATAATAAAAGTAAAATATTTTGCCAGATTAAATGTAAGTAAATGGCTACACCACGGACGAAAAAGTTCAGAAGACGGACAATATCGTCCAATCGCCCAGTTTTCAGTCCTTCAAGACTAAATTGTATAACCCTATATACTTTTCCATATACTCGTCTATGCGATAACCACTTTTTGGCAATTTCCTATAAGATCGTGAGTTTATTCATGATATAGAGAGATTAATATTATACGATGAATTACCTACATAAATTTAAAAAAATAATAAAGCCCCGACTCCCGGAATTCTACCTCCATTATTTATAATTTTTATTCAACACCGAAAATATTGGAAGGTACTTTGGCGCCATTTTTGTATGTTTTCAATTCATTTTGCAGAATTTGTGGATATACTGTCTCTAACAGCTGTATAATACTTTTGAGATCTCTAAAAACTTAGTCTCTTCTATGACCATGACTGTTCTAAGGCGTTCGAAGCGTTGAAAAATCAAAAATAAATATAAATCCGTGAAAAATCTTAAAAGATAGTTTTATTTAAAATGTCGAAAATCATGTTTTCTTTCGTGTCATGTAATGCTTCTTTATCACTAGTTGCTTTAGGACAGGCATGAGCTTTATCTTGTCAAATCTTGTCTGAATATATGAGTATCAGTGTATGCAATCCTTAGACGCTCTCGTAAATGACTTTCCCAAGATAAAATAAAAAAAAACCAGTAATTGTATAAAAAGAAAATGCCAGTCAGATAATATTATATAGATAGTATGCGACATGCGTGTTTTAAAAATGCTTTTAATTCTTTTTTTAAATATTTATTACTAGCTTTTCCCGCGGCTTTGCCTGCGTTCTAAGGACCAGAAACAGATCAGATTTTCGCTTCCGAGGCATTTTTAAAGAAGAACAGAGTAAGAATTAAAACCAAAGAGTAAGATCAAAACTAAAGAATAGCATCTAACCACAAAAATGACATCTAACCTCAAAAATTCAAATAGTTTTATACTGCTAGCTGGTAGCTTACTCACAGACTTACAGACTGACATTTAATTTTATTAATGTAAAAATGACGATTCAAAAGAGCTTGTAAAAGTCTATTTGAATAAAGAATATTTTGATTTGATTTGATTTGCATATATAACGACAAAAGAAAATGACAGAAGAAAATAACAATAAATATAGTAAGATTATTATAAGATTTTTTAACAAACAATTTTTTAATTTTTCGTAAAAATATTTTTTTTATTAGAAAGTATCCTATGTTACTTCTAAGTTCTAATACCTCCAAGAATATGTGTACAAAGTTTCATGATGATCGGTTAAGTAGTTTTCGCGTAAAAGCGTAACAAACAAACTTACATTCACATTTATAATGTTAGTAGGGATAGAGTGTCATTATTTATCTAATAGAGAAATCTTTATCATCGTAAATGGTGAAAAATTTAAATTTAAAAAAAAATAAGTTTAATAAAGATCGCGAGGCAAATGTACATTAGCAAAAAGTGTAAAATTAGAAACTTTCCTTTTATGGAAACGGATAAAAAATGCAATATGCTTATGCCTTTACATATAAAGAGAAGTTTGGTACGCTCATGTATCAATTTTGGATTACTCGTATAACAAAACACATTAAAAGGAATATATTACGAACATGAATTCAGTTTGGTGCTTTGTCTTTCTGTCCGTTGCTATTGTCGCTGGAAAACCAAATAGAAAAGTAAGTTTTTGACTATATAGCAACCGTCATATATTAATTTTTTGCACTTTGCAACACGATTGATTGTCTTACGACGAAGGAAGAAATATTATGAAGAAACGTGCATGTCTGAGTGAATCAAGCAAGCATAAGGATATGAAAAATCTACCGACCCTCATTTGATTAGCTTTATATTCCTACTCGTAGGGGCCACCGATTCGTGGACTGCACTGCAATGCTGGTGCCCTACTCAGCATCGGAATATTGAAAAGGGTTGAAGGATTAACTTGTGAAATAAAATAATCGTAAAGAATTAATAAAAATAATATATACGCAACTTATTAAAATAAATGAAAAAAAGATCCACAAAACTATATAAGACATTTAATGATTTCAATCGAAGAAGAAATATTAGTAGTAAATAATAGCATGTAATTAAGAGATTCTAGACAATAACAGTATTTTACCGACCGCCATCAAAAACATATTTTTTTGTCAAAATATTTTTCTGGCGAACTAGAAGACTCTGAATTTATCAGAAAGTATATGTATTGTGTTGGTACCAACTGAGATTACGTTGATGTCAATGGAAAACTAATAAAAAATAAATTAACTAAAGCCTTAGGCTAGCGCAACGAAAAAGTATTATCTGTTGTTAATGAATATAAAGCCAAATATGTAACCAGCTGACTGTCTTTCTCGTGCTGAGACCATCCATGCATGTGATGAGAGGATACTCGTTCACGCTGCACAGCTTCGCCTTGCAATGCGTCTGTGCTTCTTAGTTATGGGCTTGAAGCATAACTTCTTGGTCTTCACCAGTTACCACCGTTCTTCAAGCGTGAGACTTTTGTACTTGGAGCACTGCGGCAGTGTGTGATTATGCCCGCAGCTAGAACATTTGCAGACTTCTTCTTCAGCTTCTGTCACATTATACAGTGTGCACGGTGCCCAACGTCTCCCTCTGGATCCCGTTGTTAATTGAGGGTCTGGTCTCCCTCCGGACCACAGTAGGTGAGATCCTTGTAGGAATACTTCAATGCCCGGAAGCGAGACAGCATCACGATCTCTGGATCTGATGTACCTTTATGCTCCTCGGCGTAGTTGCACCAGCGGTACTTCAGGTGAGGAACTCCTTCCTGTTCCTTTATTCTTCTTACTTGTACCTCTTCGATGGCTGTCTGACGAATGACATGCCTCATACTAAAATGCCCTATTTTTATACAATGCAAAGAGGGCCTATCTCTAACCACACTTAATAGTATACATCGTTAACGAGCTAGTTAGCTAGTTAAAGGGTGCGTGGCTTAAAACTAATGCAGTGAGGTACGATTGTGCACCGTCGGCTGCTACCGCTCGCTGTTAGACGTCAGGTACCGCTGATGACTCACCGTCGGGTGTAGTCGTCTGAGTTCGGCCGCCTTCCACTTTTGTCCAAAACAACCAGGCAGATAATATTATGTAGATAGCCATACATGTGCGTGTTTATTAAAAGTTGTATTAGGTATCATTTACAAATATCTTTTACAGAGTTTCATATTATATCTGATAGTGAAATCTGCAGCATGTTTAATGGTAAAAAGTTTGAATTTTAAAAAAATTATATGTTCAATAAATATCGCGAGGCAAATATGAATTAGCAAAACGGGTTAAATTAAGAACTTTTCCTTTTTGGGAAACGCGTAAAAAAAGCAATATGTTTATGCATATACACGTTAAGAAAAGTTTGCTACGCTCATGTATCAATTTTGCATTAGCCGTATAACAGAACACATTAAAAGAAATATATTACAAACATGAATACAGTTTAGTGCTTTGTCTTTCTGTCCGTTGCTATTGTCGCTGGAAAACGAAATAGAAAAGTAAGTTTTTGATTATATAGTAACCGTCACATTCATTAAATATTTTGCACTTTGCAACATCATTGATTACCATTTATCTAGGGAAAAATATTGTGAAGAAACGTGCATGCCTGAGTGAACCTAGCAAGCAGGGACCTAGGGGCTATCTGTCCATACTGCAATGCTGGGCCCGTGGACTCAGCATCGGGAAAAGTTAAATATATAGATATTACTTTCGTATACCTATATAATAATAAATTCGTCTCGTACGTTTGATTTAAAATGTCAAATAAAATAATCGTACAGAATTCACACAGATAATATTTACTTTTTAAAATAAATAAGAAAGATCCACAAAACTATATAAAACCTAAGAACCTATTCTTATAATATTTTAGAAGAGATTTAATGATTTTAATCGAAGAAAAAACATTTGTAGTTAATAATAGTCTCTAATAAGAAGATTCCAGACAATCACAGTATTTTACACACCAACATCAAAAAATAATAGAGATAAAAGTTTGGCGTCTTGTTTTATAGAAGCTGCGCGTGAAGTTTTAGCTAACTAATATACAACATCACGATCATGTTCATGCTAAAACCTAAATAACTTCAAAACCATTGAGTTTTTTTTTTTGTTTACTCATAAAGGTTTATTAATTGTTGTTTTGTTTATTTCAGATATATACCATCCCTGAAGAATTTATCCCTAAGTTAGTAAAAGCGTCAGCTGATTGTACGGATGAATTAGGTTTGGAGACACTTGACATTTTGCCGAAATATTTTTCTGGTGATCTACAAGACTCTGAATTAATCAGAAAGTATATGTATTGTCTTGGAAACAACTCAGGTTTCGTTGATATCGATGGAAAAATAATGAAAGATAAAATAGTTCGAGTCTTTGGTGAGCACATAGAGAAAGTTCTATCTGTTATTGATGAATGTTATAAAGCCAAATATAATGACAAGTACGAGACTCTGTTCCGTGCTGTTCAGTGTTTCCATGAAAATTCTGGATTAAACATAAAATTATGAACCATTTTTATTGTTACTTGATATAAAATATAGTGGCTTGGTTTAAAACTTCGTTTAACTCTTTTTCATTATACTATATAATATTATGTAATGTTATAAAGAGTAAAGATTTATATTTTTTATATGTGGACCTATTTCAAAAATGCTTTTACCATTCGAATGCAACGAATTCGAACAATATCTCTATCATATGCTATATTTATTTCTATAAAAATTAAGAATCTTTCCTAAAACTTCAATAATGTAACCCAAGATGTATAAAATTTTGCCATAAAATGGCTTTCATCGCATGCGTTGCGGACTCTATTGATGATAGACCAAAAATTTTCTAGAATATTAAAGAATATTATCCATGTAAATAATTTCGTATTCAAGACTGTAAAACGTTTAAATTACTTTTGTTAATTATTCAAATTTTAGAGTAAATTTGATGAAATTTTCAGGCAATCAAAAATCAAATCTTTATTTGAACAGAGAGTGATGCTTAAGTTTAGTAGCGATTGAAAATATAGACGCAGGCGGCGGTCCGGCAAAACCGGCGGTGGTTCTTAGCTATAGACCGTGCCGAGCGCGGAATCCGAGATTCATATTGATTTTTATCATTGCACAAAACAATTGATAATTGAAATATTTTTATATTTTTTGGACTAATTATTTTTTAAAGCATGGTAAGATAGTACCCTTAGTAATTAAGTCAGTTTTGTTCGAATTTGGATTATACATTCATAGATAAAAATATAAATTCGGGAGAAAAATTATCAGTTTCTCTCTTGTTTTGCTGTATTTCTCTATAAAATATAATAAATTGCCTTGAGCATTCCAAAGTAAACAATTTATCGTTACTAAATTTTGCTCAAGTAAGACAAAATTTCTCAGGTCTTTCCGAACTGGTAGTAGACACATGACGTTCAGTAAAAAATTGAATTTGAATTTTGAAATTTTATCGTGTCTATTACGTAGGTACATACTAATTACTAACTATTACTCATAAAAAATTTTTACTCTTTACTTTATTTTAGACAAATCTCCAAAAATAAAAATAAAAATAAAATAAATACTGTTTTTTTTTAGTTTAATTTAACTTTGTTTTATATATTAGAAGACAACTTCTTAGTTGTACTAACTAGATATTGTATGAAAAATAAATTAATTAATATTTATTTAAAAAAATTTATAAAGGACCAAAGGTAAAAAAGGCATACATAAGTCAACAAACAACAAAATATAATGTTTATTGAAAAATCTATCTTAACTCTTAAGGTAGAATTTATTTTATTATTTTCCGCCTCGGGTTTTCTTAGATATTAAGAGATGTATGATCATCATACATAAATAGTATAGCTTAAAATAAATGAAATATAATATTATCCACTATTTAATACAACGTAGTAACCTTCAATATACTTCCGATAAGGATAATAATTTATTTATTTATTTATTATTCGGAAGACAATCAGTATTTAATTACATATAAAACGAGAAAAAAAAATAACATATACCAATTAAGTCTTCACAATTAATGAAAATGGCAAATGTACTATGTACGAGAATTGCCAGAATTAAAAAAAAAGTCTTTACAATTTACAATTTCTAAAGGTAGGTGTTAGCTTAATTAAAACATATAATAAGTACGTAATTAGCTATGTATCTATTTTTCAAATAAAATGTGTTGTTTTGTGTGTGTATAATAACATTTAAAAATTTCAAATGCTGTATCTTCGTGAGTGGCTCCTTTCTTGTTTTTGCAATCATTTAGTACTTTTGCTGCAGTAACCTTATCTATTCCTGAGGGTAGTTTTGACAAGGCAACATCTGCATTCAATTTAGCCTCATGACTTATTATTCCAGACTTTTGGAAAAAACAAAATATGAATTTCTTCAAACCCTCGTCGTCAGTTAAGTGGCCTTTTTTAGCATCAGCTAATACTTCAGGTTTAGCACCACTCTCCTTAATACATTCTGCTGTATACTCTTTTACCTTTTCCTTTTGTCCATGCGAAAGGTGCACATTCTATAATGACATATAAATTGTAAATAAACAAAAAATCTATTCATAAATATATAATACGTACTATAATAATATAATGAGGGACAAAAATGTTTCATGTATGTATGTTTGTAATGGATAAATTACTAAAAATGTTCTCAACCAATTTAGATGAAATTTGGTATACAGATAGTTTGAAACCCCAAAGGGGTCCCAAAAGGGGGCACTCCCTTGATATTAAAGGCAGTATCAATCAGTATCAATCATCATATTATAAATACTAATTTATGCATAGTCTATGCACTTAAATTATACAAATAAGGAAACAATATAAATTTTATCTATCAGGAAATTATTTTCATCACAAATCGATCTACTTTATCCTCTTCTTTATTGATAAACTAGCGACTCGCCCTCGCTTCGCTCGGGCTCTTCCCTAGTTTTAACACAGGCAAAGCCGCGGGATCCGCTAGTTATGCATATAAACTTTCCTCGTGAATCATTCTATCTATTAAAAAAACGCATCAAAATCCGTTGCGTAGTTTTAAAGATTTAAGCATACATAGGGATATAGGGAAAGAGAAAGCGACTTTGTTTTATACTATGTAGTGATGATAATTTCGTAACAGTGTTTCAGCTCTCGTTTCGTTCAAGTTTTGCTGGATATTGATATGCATCGATTTTTTTAACCTCTATATTACTTATTAATTTATATTATGAGGTGGTGAGTTCGAACATTTATTCTTGCTAAAAACTTTCGCATATTTATCAACTCAGTCTAGCAGTTGCATATTTGGTGGTATTACAGCCCCTTGGCTTAGTGTATGTTTTAGTTATTACAAAATATGATGTAAACAAGGAAGGTTCAATTCTTAGTTCTTACTAATTAGTAATAGATTAGCCTTCATTTATTTTATTGCAGTTATTGGGACAAAAGACAGAGAGAGACAAAGAAATATTGTTTTATTTGGAATCGTAGAGAATGAAACATCATATGGTAACTTACAAAACAACATAATTAACTTTATTAACGAACGCTTCTGTATTAGTATAGAACCTAGGGATATACAAGAGATAAAAAGAATAGGGAAAGTAGGAGACAGACCTCGTCCAATAATTGTAACTTTCACGACTCTGGGCACGAAGATTAGCATTATGAAGCAGAAAAGAGTTCTAAGAGACACTCAATACTACTTAAAAGAAGATTACCCACAACATGTTTTGGAGAAAAGGAGAGAACTGCAAGAGCAAGTGAAATTGGAGAAAGAAAAGGGCAATATAGTGAAAATAAAGTATGATAAATTGGTCGTAATAAAGCCTAATAACAAAAGGTTACTCCACGTTTCGCCGGAAAATAACTCCCAACCACAAGGTGAGGATAGAACATATACCAATAAAAAGAACAAAATGCTTAAAGTACACTCTTCTGCACGAAGATCGAACAGTGTCTCAGAAGGAGTCTTGAAACCGAGCATGTTAAACTTTTTAGTAAACAAAACTGCTAGCAACACAACATCAAAGCATGACACAGAAATGAGAGACAAAAACTTATAACAATCAAGGCCCCCCTCCCGCATGGATTATATAAATAAACAAACTCAAACAAGCAACAACAAACATCTTCCAACCCGGCTGGTCACCGTGGAAGATTTTGACCAAAACCCTCCAAAGAAAATAACAAACTTTGAAATACCAAACTCTACAATTGAAACATCTAACAAACTCTATGTTCTAACATACAACGTCAGAACCTTGTCCTCTTACGGACGGCTACTAGAACTGACAGAAGCAATAAAAAATGTAAATTTCGATATAATTGGTCTATCAGAAACGCGTCGCTTAGGTACAAAAATAGAAGAATATGAAAATTGTATACTCTGTTATACAGGACTCACACAAGGACTATACGGAGTAGGTTTTTTAATAAACTTATATCATAAGAAAAACATAGAAAGCTTCATCGGCACCTCTGATAGAGTTGCACTACTTAACCTAAATATAAAGGGCAACAAAATGTCTTTTATACAAGTTTATGCGCCTACAGAAGCAGCAAAAGAAGAAGAGATTGAAGTTTTTTATACACATTTGCATAGAGCCATGGACCTTTCACATAATACGTACATAATTATGGGCGACTTTAATGCAAAAATAGGCAAACCTAGAGCGGAAGAATATTTGATAATGAAATCGAATGGATATGGCGAAAGAAATCCAAGAGGGCAAAGACTTATCGACTTCGCAATCGAAAATAAAATAGCAATTTTAAATACGTATTACAAAAGAAAACAAAGCCGTAGATGGACGTGGCGTTCACCTAATGGAGAACATAAAAACGAAATCGATTATATATTATCAAATAGACCGAGTATGGTACAAAAAATTGATGTATTGAACCTAAATTTCTCTTCAGACCACAGACCGGTTAGAGCAACAATATCAGTGTCTAGTACAAAAAAGAACCGAACTCGATTTAGAAATAAACAAAACTGTACATTAAAGAGTGAAGAAGAAATAAGTAGATACAAAGAGTGCATCACAGCTCACCTACCAAACCTATTAGAACCTCAAGAAAATATTTCAGTCCAAACCTATTACGATAAAATTCTAAAAGCTATCACACAATGCCTCCAAGACGCTCGAATACCTAATAAACATACTCATAAAAGACACAAAATTTTATCGGATAGTACGCTAGCACTTATGGAGAGAAGACATGTACTGCAAAATACCAAAAACAAATCTAGGTCAATGAAAAATGAACTCTCAGCGTTATACAAACTTATAAGTAAGCGTATAAATAGCGACTATGGAAAGTACAGATCGGACACCGTAGAGAAACATCTAGTTAAGTCAGGCAGTTCAAAAAAGGCTTTCAAGGAGCTAAGAACCAACAAAACATGGATAGATGGATTAAATAGAGAAGGAAAAACCCTGAATAAACGTAAAGATGTTATAGAAATTGCAACGGAATTCTACGCATCACTTTACAGCGCCAAAAAGCATGAAAATGAAGCCCACAACAACACCTATCAAACAGAAGTAAGCGCCTCGAGACCTACACCATTCGTCGAAACAGAAATTATCCAAGCAATAAATAGATTAAAAACAAATAAAAGTCCTGGTTCAGACAACATTACCAACGAAGCAGTAAAATCGGTCCATTCACTACTGGCTCTACCATTAACCTACCTCTTCAACCGCATTTTGGAAAACTATGAAACACCGACGCAATGGTCAGAATCAGATATAATACTTATCTATAAAAAAGGTGACCCAAGCGATGTTGCCAATTATAGGCCAATAAGTTTATTGCCCTGTATTTATAAATTATTTTCCTCTCTCATAAATCAAAGAATAAGTATTACATTGGAAGCGAAACAACCCATAGAACAAGCGGGGTTTAGGAAAAGTTTCTCGACTATAGATCATATCCACACTCTAGAATTACTGTTTGAAAAATATCAAGAAAGACAGAGAGCTCTATATGTCGCTTTTATTGACTACAAAAAAGCCTTCGACACCGTATCACATGCAAGTATCTGGAAAGCGCTAACTGAACAAGGGGTACAGAAGGAGTATATAGAGGTAATAAAAAGTATCTATAAAAACAACAAGAGCAGAGTTAAATTGGAAAGAGTCGGAATAAGCTTTTCCATCGAAAGAGGAGTGAGGCAAGGCGACCCGACCTCTCCAAAATTGTTCATTGCCATCCTAGAGTCGATAATAAGAAAACTGGACTGGAAAACTAGCGGCCTAAATATAAACGGAAAATACCTGAGCCACCTCCGATTTGCTGACGACTTAGTGCTATTATCGGAATCAAGCTCTCAACTACAAGACATGATTCAATCACTAAATGTAGTTAGTAAAGAGGTCGGACTAGAGATGAACCTTACTAAAACAATGGTAATGACAAATAGCAAGAAAAACACAATATCTGTTGACGAAGAAATACTAAAATATACGAACAGATATATATACTTAGGCAAACAAATCGGCTTCGACAAGGAGAGCAACTACGCAGAAATCGAGAGGCGTATTCAACTTACTTGGAACAAGTACTGGAGTCTGAAGGAAATTTTTAAAAGCAATATACCAGTAAAAATTAAAAATAAAGCCATGTCGAGCTGCCTTTTACCGTGTCTAACTTATGCTTGTCAGACATGGAAATACACAGAAAAAATAAAAAGAAAAATCACCGCATGTCAACGAGGCCTAGAACGTAGCATGCTAAATATTAAGAAAATTCAAAAAATAAAACACTCAAAAATAAGAAGCATATCTAAAGCTACCGATGCTTTAAAATATGCCCAAAAAACTGAAATGGAAATGGGCAGGGCATGTGGCGAGACTGTCAGACGAACGATGGACCATAAGGGTGACACGGTGGAGAGGGCCAAGTGGGAAGCGCTATAGGGGAAGACCGCTTATGAGATGGGCGGACGATATAAGAAAAATAGCTGGCCCAAGCTGGATGCAATCGGCCCAAGATAGAGAAAGATGGTACTCTTTGGAGGAGGCCTTCACCTGCGGAAGGGTTCTTGCAGAAAATTAATATAAAAAAAAAAATTAGATTAGATAAATAATAGTAATAAGAATAGATATTTAAGCATTTCTTTAACTACTTACTATATTATATTATATATACACATTTTGTTACTTTTGCAAGAAATAAAAGGCTTTTTTATTTTATTTATTTATTGGGACAAAAGCATTATAATAAGAATACGCATTTACATTTGAAAAACTTATGCAAAGTAAATTAAACAATATGCGACCTACATACGAGTACATAATATGTAACACTTCTGAATATTTCATATGCATTTTATTGTACGATTTGATATTGACATACTTACATGAGCTTCGATAACTGTAGAAATTATGGCACAAATTATTAAAATTGTCTTCATTTTGCTTGTTGCAGTAAAACTTATATTGGGATAATAATTTTCAATTCATTTATATCTGGTTTATATACAATAAAAAGTAGGTTATAAACCGTATAAGATGTGAGGAAATATTACTTTCAATACCATCAAGTATCTGATACTGCTCTTGACCTGATACCATTTAATTGAATTCAATCTTAGTGCATATGGCAAGATAAAATTTAAATAGTAGTATAACACCTAATAAGTACTAGTAATATTAATTATTAATTAGTACTAATTAAATTACTTTAAGCCAAGATTATAAATAAATATGTAGTAGATTTATGATAATGAAAGTGTTGCAGCGGGTTCAAATCCCGGGTCATGGGCATGACAGCCTCATTTATTGCGAATTATTTTTAATGTGTTGCAGTTAACGAAAATATACTGCATATTAAAAAAAATTGAAGGACATGTCATGTGAAGTCCACCAAGGCCCATTTAGCCAGCGTTGGACTATACTCGTAGCTCCATCCCCCCTCGTATTGAAGAAAGGCTCGTGACCAGTCGTAGCAGGACGGTAGTTGTTAAAACAGCTGTATTTATACTATATTGCTATACCTTGCATAGTTTACAGTTTAATTTCATTCATACAAAGTAAAAATGATACTTGAAACATACTTTATTATAATGATAACTACCATTACAGACTTAGGTAGATAGTGATACTTATTTTCGACAAACAGTAACAATCGTCAGGCTGTAATGTAATACAAAAAACATAATCTTTACTTAAAAGCTTATGGAAGCCAAGCAAATATGTTAAATAACTCATATTAAAATTTGCTCGGACTTGCTTGCGTTATTAGAATGATTTATGTATAATTGCAACGCTCTTAAAATTATCCGCAGAATCCTAATCTGTTAAATTCCTTAATATACTTATAAGCAGTAAAGTGGTCCTAATTTCAAATAATAGTACATAATATGAACATTCATACAAAGGAATGTAAAATGAAAAAAATACAATCTTTTCACTTTTATATTATTTTTTTATTGTTTTTATATAGCTAACTATAGAGTTTGGACAACAGGGAGACGATTTGTAGTAACTTTAGTATAAGTAGAGAATATATAATATACGTACGTATAAGTTACTTTTTTCAAGTAAAAAATGGATTCTGGGATAATGTTTACAAATAAAAGCAAAGCGATTTTAGTTTTACAGATTATAGATGTAAATGGTGAGTGATAGAGCCAAAATTACGGCCATTGAAGACGATCGAAGCCGCGAGCTAAAGCTAGTTTTAACAAGTATTACTTAAATAATTTGTAGAGAAGCTAGCAATTATAATAATAATAATATGTTTTAATATATGTAGGTTATTGTAGATATCGAAAAATATGAACATTGGAGTAGGTTGTGAAACCTTACAAGAAACAGAGAAGGTAAACCTGAACATGAGATTTTATTTTGTATAAAAATATATGACATATTTTATACATAAGTAATTAACAGATAAATGTTGATTCTAAAGGTATTTGTTATAATTATTCTTACACTAGAATTAGCTCGAGCAAAGCCACAGGTTCCGCTAATAAATGTACACAAAACTCGAAAAATTATATACTCAAACCTACCACGAGATTTACTGTGTCCTTTGGTGCAAACAGCATGGAAATCGATGCAGTAGTTTTTTAGTTTATCGTGAACAGACAGACGGTCAGACGTGGCGGAGGTTTTTGTTATATAATAATTGTAGTGATTAGTAAAACAACCATCTATTTAGAATTCAAACCTCAATATTCTTATGTGCAAGTCATTAACAATTGTTTTATGGTGAAAAGTCCTGCATGTCTGAGACTTAAGAGAACCTAAGTTCGAAAGACATGTGATATCTCTCAATCTGCACATTCCCAGCGGTGGTGAATCAAAACTTGGTTCTCCTTATATTAATGAGAGACTGGTGACAGTATTATTAAATAATACCTAATTTTCCATATTATATTATTTTATAAAGTAAACTCCACGGTTGTTGTGATTGGCAGGCATTTCGTGTGAGGACATTGTGGCTTCGTTCATAGGCGATCTTCAGATTCGATCCCATCCCGTATGATGGAGAAGGTTCTGTTGGGTTTGAGTAGTTAGTATTAAGTAGGCTTTACTAGGAAAACGAAAAAAAACACTTATACAACCGTATCTATAAATACATGTAATAATCGTAATTTTTAAACGTAAAAAAAGCCATCTCGCTACAACTTACGCGTAGTAAATTATGTTGTGACATTATTACACACAGTGCCATCTAATTCCGTGGTAAGCTTCGTAGCTTGTGTTACGGATACCAGATAGTTGATATACTACATATATAAGTTTAAATACATACATATTATAAATATAAACACCCATGACTGGAGTGCAAACAACTGAGTTTAACAAATGAATGCAACCAGCGGACTCGAACCCGCGACCGCTGGCGCAAGAAAGTAGGGTCACTACAAACTGCGCCAAACGTGTTGTCAAGTCAATTAGAAATAAGCAATGCGAACGGAGTTGCAGGTAAAACCTACAAATAAATGACTACGTTAAAAATGTATACCTACAATATATTATTTACTATAATAATACTTTACTATAATTAGCAAGCAGTTTTTATTATTATGTTTAATATTTCTTTAAAGTAACTTATATTACCGAAGCAAATAAATATAAAATAATATGTTTTTGTGGTGTTGTAATAACAATTTTGAAACGTTAATATTTTGTTTATTTTTAAAGGGTTACACAAGGTTAACATATGGACATAATTTTGAACAATGAATTTGGAACGTAGTATGGAAAATAATGAAGTTTCACAAATATTATGTAAGTAGTATAACTTATAAGGCCATGTCTCAAATACATGACCTTATACTTCAAAATTTTTAATTTACACAATTATCAATATTGTGACTTACTAAGTTTTGATATGAACTTTTTTAGAAAGTCATAGGTCTAAAGGCCTAGTCCTATGCCTAATATTTCTACTTCGTTCACTAGTAAGGAAGATTATGTCATAGGATATTGGTTGGTAAAATGAATAAATATTATGTACCTAACTTTTAAGATACAAACTTAATTATGCATAGGGAGCATAATTATTTAGATTTCTATAGGTAGGTACTAGATATGTATTCTAGAGGTACCTTTTGCTGATACATATTATACTTGTTCCTGATTAAATCAAATTTCGATATTAAATGTTAGCAACGATCTTTTTCTCTTTTTTACTGTATATAGTGAAGTAGACATCTTACATCGCTATATATACGTAATAAAAAAATGTGACTGTAACTTTTGCATACAACTATTAATACTATACATAGACAGTGGTAGCCCAGTAACGCGCTTGCTTAGATAACCGAATGATGCGGGTTGGAATCCGGGTCTCGGTCTCTGAGATTTTCATGTGCGAATCTTTTCTATCATGATTACCACTTGTCTTACGGTGAAGGAAACCTGCAGATCTGAGAAAACCTAGCAAGTTTTTCGAAATACATGTGAAGTCCGCCAACACACACTAGGCCAGCGCGGTGGATTATGGCCTGATCCCCCTCTTTTTGAAGGGAGGCCCGTGCCCAGCAGTGGGTCGTTAAAAAGGGCTGAATCCATACATATTTGCCTGCCATACTAGGAACTTCTACTACTCTACTTCTTCTACTTCTAGGATACTAGCGTATTATGTAGTATTCACGGTTACATAATATAGATTTAATGGAGATGTCCAGTGGATTTCTTGTGTTGCGTCCCCAGGCTCAGAAAAGTGTACTATTTCATTAAGATTTCTCGAAAAATATTTAATGAACAGATTCTACTCAAAATTTTATTGTCTATATGTATATAAACAGGTATAATTTACAGGTGCTATAATAAAATCTTAAATGTTTACATGAAAAAATCATTTCTATAAAATTGTGACAGAAAAAAGGTTTATTTCAACTGAAACCAAACTCCGCAGATTAAAATCGTATGGCTTCACGTTGGGCTGTTCAAGCTCTCTCTTAGTCGGTGGCGACATTGTCCACCTAGAAGTTTATCTAGGTTACGAAAACTATTTAGAGTTCTTTTAGTGATAATCAGAAATTCTTATATTCCCTTGAAGACACTGCTTCAGGTAAGGTATTATTTTGGATCATTTTTCAGTAAATAAAATTAAACTAACCAGGTTGAGCTTAATTTAATAAATAGGATTGTAGGTAAAATATCGTGTGTAAAAAAAAAATACAAAAATTGTTAACCCTAAGGCCTAATAACGTTTTTAAATAATCATCGTTTTGTATTGGCTTCGTTTAGTTTTGATTTATTGGAGGAAATATTTCATCGTACAAATAGTATCTACATACTGATTTTATGCACAAAGTTAACAATCAAACCTATGATTTACAATAAAGCAGACATCAACTATTTTAAAGCATTCTGCTGCATCCTGTATCCGTCTCATGAAATAATACGTAGTTTTTGTGACTTTCTTGTTGGTATTTTAGATTATTTACAATTTATCCTTACTAAGTTTAAGTGCTGAGAGCTTACAATACGTTGCACGAACAAGTGACTTTAAAATATTTAAGTATCTACGTCAAAATACATTAATGTGAATGAAAGCCAAGTTCTTAACTAAATACCTTGAAAAAAATATCACTAATAAAAGATAAATATGACAATCAAGTTCTTTCAAAGTTCCTTAAACCTTATGTCATTCTCTAATCGATCGAATTGATAACCTCCTCCTTTTTAAAGTCGGTTAAAAATACTGTTTCCTTCTTTCATATACAACTTTAAAATGATAAAATTTTTCATATATTTATTTCAAAAGACTTTCAGTAAAACAATGGCTGATGAACAAGAGTCAACTTCAGGATGTCAGTTACGAAGACGGCGATGTATGGGCAAGCCACAATTCGCATTGAACCTTGACGTGGGCTACCACGTGAATGAAGGCTATAGTGGCCAAGGTACACCATCCCCCAGCTATGCCAAGCTGACACCAAGTTCTGTACCGAGCTCTGCCCAACTTTTGCAAGATTTCAAGAATAAACAACAATCGTTTGATATACGGGTTTGTTTACTTCAGAATGTTTCCATACCTTTAAGCATATTGTACTTAATTAGTCATAGAAAATTACGTCCATTTTTTATTATCTGAATCAGGACATTAATTACTCTTCTAGTACTAGTTCTTACTTTCACTGTTAAACAAATTTAAAAAAATAACATTTTAGGTAGAAGATTGTGAAGAAATAGAAATTATTATAGAAAGCGATGAGGAAGGCGAAGAAGTTGAAGAGAATGCAAGAGCGATGCCGAATCGACCCATCACGCCTACACCCATACAGGACTTCGGTACAAGCGTGATTTATATGGAAGGTAACTTGAACAATGTGATAGCTTGTCAAATATAATTGCAGCCTTTAAATTTCAATGAATGAAAAAACTAATCATGATAACATAGCACTGAGGGGTGCATATTCAGGAAACATTTTAATTTTTTAATACTTTTTGTAATTCAATTCAAATACCTAATGTAAATATTTTGAGATTACTTTATCAATTTCACGTAAATGTGAAATTGTGTCATAGTTTTTTTATTTGTTTATGGTTTTATTAAGTATTATTTTATTTTTTAAAGTCCTTGTAGTTAATTATTCGGCATCAATACAGCAGAGACCTGTCACAGTTCAAGCATCGGTGAAAATATCCTATCTAATGAAAGAAGTTGCATCCAATTAGTCATACTTATAATTTATTTCTAAAATGACTATCTTCTTTATATAGTACATAATTTTATGTATATTATAAAAGTGAAATATCATGTATTGAATAATCACAAAAATCGTTGAAAGTACAAGTGCTACCTTAACTTGATCTTTTCAGATTCCTCATAGGCAGTAAGTATGTATCTGAAAGTCTTTGAAAATACCAAAGAAAAAAAAACAGATAGATTGAATGTGAATCCTTTATTTTGAACAAACTTGACTTAATTCCCTGATTAGAATTGGAAATAATATTTTTATATAATTAAACTCTCACTCGATGAATTAAAACCTAAGAATATTAAACAAGTAGAATTACCAAGGGCTAAGAACGATAAAAGAAGCTTACCGAAACTATAGTACCTAATAAAAATAAAGTAAATAGTAATATTATTTATGTACCTATGAGTCGTCGTAATAGGTTAATTACTAGCTACATTAATAGTGGCCTTCAGTTACTAGTAGTCTGTATTGATTTCTTCATCAGGCGGATCAGTCCAGATAGCGTAAAATTATCGTAAATGATCTTGTTAATGTAAATCGACTGAAATCCTCTCCAATGTGCGTCAACGATTGTTATTGTGGGAAAGCTTATTAGCGTCCGGCAACCCAGCCGGGCGTGAAACCAAGCGACAAAAGATCCATCCACCATCTTTAGTTTGCAGCCGGCAGTAGATTTTACCTGTTACCGAGTTGTACCTGTTACTTACTTATTTGACAGCAAAGTGGACCGTACGAGGAGTACTACTATAACATTTTCTCGCTCGCTGTTAATTTCATTTTAGGTAAATAGCCTTCTTATATAAATTATTGAATGAAAATTTGCAAAAAAACGATGAATAGTTTCATAGGGATTATTTAATGGGGTTTAATTTTTTACTGGGTATTATTTTTAGGGTGTATTCTTTATTTTATTAACAACAAACTCACATACTTCTGACTCTCTCTTCGCTCGGGTTCCTAAGAAACGTTTTAACGCTTATAATAGGTATCACTGAAATGAGATTCTTATCAGCTTGTTTCCAATATAATATGGATTTATTATACATTATCTTGAACCATTCTACTGATCAAATCCGTTGCGTAGTTTAAAAGATCTAAGCGTACAAACGCGGGATGCGACTTTGTTTTATATACTCGGAGTAGTATAAAACGTAAAGATTGTAAATCTAACATATAGTCTATTTTTTCTTACTTGTCTTAAATAGTAAACAAATATGGGGGACAGGTAACCAGAGATAATTTCATAGAGATTGCAATGACGAATGAATGACAACGACTGAACTTAATGGTTTTTATGCAGTGAACGTAAAGTATTGGGTAGAAATAATGCGACAAATTAATTTGATAATTTTATTACTCGGATATGACCTCCTTACTAATAATAATTTTAATAATTTTATTTTCCTTTTTGTCTTAATATAAAGTCATTTTTAAAACTTTAAACTAAAAAAGCAAATAGCGATCGAAAGATCTTCGAGAGCGAAGTCCCTCACTCCATTTTATTACACAGTGCAATAAGATAAGAAATAATAATAATTACAATAACAAATAAATAATCAGTATAAGTTGGTTAAAAGCAATTAAAAATCTTCTATATTCTACAGATGACACTCCTATTTTAAAACCTAATAAAATTTGAAGAAAAATGTCGTACTTTGTAATTTACAAATATTGTTATTTTTTTAAAAGTTCAGTTTCCATTCTCGCCAAATAATTTTACATGTTACATCTCTATGATTCAAAGTAGCGTATCGAAATTCGAAACGTCAAAATGTTTTGTTCATATTTTATCTATAGAATTTAGTTCTGTTAAAATTTCAATTTTAGCAAAAATAATGTGTTCAAATCATAAATAAACAGCTTTTATAAGTGTAATTCATAGTGTGTGTGTTTCTAAAATAGTTATAAACGATGAAACTAAGTCTAAAATGCGGGATTTTCCGAAAATAAGTGATTTTCGTTCAAGGCAGTGTTTGTTTACCATTTAGGACAAGTAAGAAAAAATAGACTATACATAATAACATGTAAAATGAATAAATCATAATAATATTAATTTAATGCTTATTTACATTACAGGGCCACAAGCGACAGATTTCTTGAAGGTAAATGCCATAGAACAAGATTGCTATACAGACGTTTCGGATGCTGGATCCGAAGATGAAGATGAAGATGAACAGTAGTTACCAAATTAAATCCCACATTTATTAATGTTATTCACTTCATATTTAAAAGAATAAATAACATATACTTGCACCGAGAATAAATTATTAAATAAATTTATTTATGTACTAATTGTTTTGATATTAAGTCCGGTCCTTGGAAGATAAAACAAAATTTTATTACACTTCTCAAATTAAACAATTATCTTTTATGTATTAATTTATCTCATACAAGTCATAAAATTTATAGTCTGTGTAATTGGCATATTATTTTCTGTACGTATAATTATACAGTATATATTGCAAATCGATATGTGCGTTTCATGCAAAATTTGCAGAGCCGATTTTAACCAAACTTTGTGTAAAGATAACTTATTATTCGGTTCAATATTTAGGATACTTTCTACTACGGGAAATGTTTCATGCCCAGGAATACAATGACTGGACCTATCAAGTCAACCTTATGTATACGTAAATCACGATGACCTTAAGAGACCCATCCAAATTCCAAACAATATACCTACTAGAAAATTCATCTTACTCACGGTACATATAAAAATTTTGTGCCACATACACAGTGTTGTTATCAAACTCTTCAGAAACGGCTGAAACGATTTTTATAAAATTTTGTGTATATTTAGTAGGTTTGAGAACAGATCGTAGACTATTTTTTATTACGCTATGTGGTAAGTGTGACCCTCTCCAGATTTTTTAATTTTGGCCAATTTTTTTTATATTTTTTTATGATTTGGTACCAAAAATACTTATAACCTGCCGATGCCATATCCAAATTAGAATTGTGAATGTGATCTTAAAAAATGTGGTTAAAACTTGCTGTATATCCTACATAGGCATACTATATGGCAGCAGATTTTGCCACAAATAACGCAAAGGTGAAGTAACAGTTTTTCGACAAGTTGGTGGCGTAGAGTGAGTAGTGACGCAAAATGGCAGCATATAAAAATAGTAAAGGTGCGCCTAAATGATGTGATTTTTAAATATTTTGACTGTATAAATATATTTTCGTCATAGTCAGGTAGATGGTACGAAAAAAAAACCACGATTTTGGTAAGTCCTCTAACGTTTAATTAATCACAGCAGACAAATATTATAAATTTTAATGACTAATAATAACAAAAATTTAAGAGGGCGCTGACGTTTTGCTCTGGTCTAGTGGCGCTATCATCGCATTTAAATCTATTTTGTCATATAAAACATCTTGGACAGAATTAAAAGAACTTGACTTACGGCTTAGATTTTAAGAAGTATATATAAATCTAAAATATATATGAATCTATTTGGTGTTGCCACTACTCAGATATATTTCCTAAGAAAAAAGGATTTGAAAATCCTGCTAATGCGTTTACCGCAAAATGGGAAGATAGTTTGGTTGCGCAAAAAAATGTCTTTGTCATTTTTTTTTAAATGTATGTTAGGAAACACATAACATTATTTAAAAGGCTACCTATTATTTCATAACATCAAATCAAACAGGTTATTAAAAAAAATATTTTTATTTAATTTTACCGATGCGCAAAGTGCACCTATACCGAAGCGAATTCATACTTTTTATTAAAAAAAACTTCATGTTTTGTAGAAAAATAAACAACTTTCCAAGTTTATAAGTTTATTGAAATATCCTTAGTGGCCGTGGCTCAACACTTCTTTTGGAATACAATGCCGCGATTTTAGTTAAAAAAAATAGCGGAGAGTTAGGGTATACAAAATGTGGCAAAAACTACGGCCTGTCCCATATACCACTTTTTTAGCAGATCTCTGGGCAAAAACTAGGTAGGGAAAAAAAATAATCTTATTAAGATGTATAAAACATTTTATTGCACTTACAACGTACATTTCTTGTGATCGTCCATCAAAATATGATAATGACTTATACATAAACGACACTATTTAAATAATTTACTTACATCATTTTAATATACATAAAAATTTACGTACAATTTCATAAAAAAAAAGCGTTAGAACACCAAACCAAAAAAATGTCGTCGCTTAGCGTACTTGAAATACGCTTACAATTTTCCGATTAATAATATTATTCGCACTTATTATGAAACTAAGAATTTATTTACACATTTATAATTTATACATTCATATATATTTGTAAAAAATGTCTTAATCTGTGTATATTATAAAAAGAAATAGTACATAGAAAATTTCAAAACACTACATTAGCTGTTCTACGTTCTTATATTATGTACCTCAAATCATACATTAAAATAGGCATTTCGAGGGTAGGGAGCAAAAATATCTTTTGCGTGAAATACTCGTTAATTCGGTACTTATATAAAAAAATCAATTTTTAAATTTTTTGTCTGTCTGTTCCAACTAATCTCTGAAACGTCTGGACCAATTTTAACGGGACTTTCATTCGCAGATAGCTAATGTTATAAGAAATAGCTTAGGCTACTTTTATTTAAGAAATTCTATTCATTTTAACTAGCGGAACCCGTGGCTTCGTTCGCGCTAAATCTACAGAATAACCGAGCGAAGCAAGGGTGAGTCAAATCAAATCAAAAGAAATCAAAAGTACAGAGGTGTTTACACAAGTTTTATAATAGGAAAGTGTCTATGTGTGGAGAAGTCGAACTCTGGTGGCGTTGAGGAGTCCTTCTTATGACCGCCTGCTAATAGTTTTAGTACTACGAAATTCGTTTTTGCTACTTTAAGGAGATCCGATACCTGTTGACAGAAATATGAGATCAAATATTATGTATTTCGGATTTTTAAATTCTTGTGTTGCTGGTCGATTTGAATATAATATATTTCACATTTTACAATTTCGCGAAATTATAAACTGTCGAAAGATTGTGAAACGTAAGATACTGCTTACAATTTAACGCATTATTTTTTTGTAGATTATAATAATCTATCAAATTGTCTAATTGTGAAATGGCATGGGAAAGCTTATGGCAATTTAACGGTGTAATTGCATTTAATATGATACACAATAGCACTCTTTGGATGCGCCGCGACGGATCCGACACGACCGAAAAAACTATACAATGTCCTGACGATCTTACATGCTTTTGAGATGGAGAATGTACCAAACTAATTTAAAAGTCAAGTACTTCAATTCAACTACTAACCTACAAGTTAAGGCTCTCTATTCTAAACTACTGACTCAGGCTCTCTCAGGATATTAAGCTTCAGGATTCGAGCCTAAAACTTTACGACCTACTGCATTTTAACTACTACATTCAAACTAAACCATAAACACAGATTATAGTCAGTAAAACTATTACACTAACTGTAATATATATTTTAGTACTGCTTTATTCAACATTCAATGTTTTTACCACACATAAAATATGTTTTTATTTCCATATAATAATAATATAGCATCCAATATTCCATATAATAATAATAAAAAGACAGTGGTAGCCCAGCGGTAACGCGCTCGCTTGGATGACCGAGTGATGCGGGTTCAAATCCGGGCCTCGCACCTCTGATATTTTCATGTGCGAATCATTACTATCATGATTACCACTTGTCTTACGGTGAAGGAAAACATCGTGAGGAAACCTGCATGTCTGAGAAAACCTAGCAAGTTTTCGAAAGACATGTGAAGTCCGCCGACTCGCACTAGGCCAGCGCGGTGGACTATGGCCTGATCCCCTCGTACTGAGGGAGGCCCGTGCCCAGCAGTGGGACGTTAAACAGGTATGATGATGATGACAATATTAAATTTATACATACCTCTTGATCTGGTACAGTGATTGTTTCTAACAATGTACGCGCTTGTTGGAAATGTTTGCAGCCGGCCACATAAAGAATTACTGGGTTTTCATATCTAAAAGGACAAAAACAAGGTCTTTAAAGTGTTGTATTTTTCTAAACACATAGTGTGTAAACATGTGTGGACGACACGTTTGGCGAAGTTTGTAGTGACCCTACTTTCTTGCGCCAGCGGTCGCGGGTTCGAGTCCCGCTGGGGGCAATCATTTGTTAAACTCGGATGTTTGTACTTCAGTCATGGGTGTTTATATGTATAATATGTATGTATTTAAACTTATATATGTAGTATATCAATTATCTGGTATCCGTAACACAAGCTCCCTTCGTAGCTTACCACGGAATGGAATGTTACATTTTGGGTATATTTCTATAAAAAATAAAAAGTATTGTTTATTTCCAGACTTGCCTCTCGTGTCTCAATTATATAGAAATTATCTATGCCCAAACGATTGGATTACATTTAGATTACATCTTTATTTTAATGATTTTTATACATGAAAGTATATTAAAGGAACTTACATTAAAAAAAATTTTTTTTCAGTCTGTCTGTACAGGCTGATCTCTGAAACGGATCGACCATGGAGTAAATGGAGAGTGCATGCGGGGGCAACCGCGCTTGCTAAGCATACACTAAATCGAGCTTGTGCGACGTCAATGTTGACGACTTGTCTATTTTTCTTTATAGTGCTGTGGCAGCATCGTAACAATTTATATCGATGTGATTCAAGATTAGATGAAGTTGTATTTTACTGTAGGTGTTATCATTGATTTATTTAAAGACAAGTGGGGCCTAGGATAATTAAAAATATGTATTATGTATCATTTAAAATTTGCAGATTTCTTAACGATGACAGCAAGTAGAAAGAAATTAGGATTAATGCTTTTCAAAGAGACAATCTTTACCAACAAAGCAAAGCGTTGTATGCTATAGACATTTCACACCGCATTGCTTTACCTTTCACTAGCAATAAATCAAACAATTATCGATATCGATGTTCTTTAAAGTAACCCTTTTGCAATCCCTGGAATATCAGTCATCACTTGGTTGTCACTTCGTTACCCAATCACAGCTGGCGAAGCTTACCTCTCCCCCGCCGTAAATGAGCGACTTTGAGCTAATACAAAAACATGCCAATGCACGCTCCACTGGTTTCATGCTTTCACTCGCTAATAGGTAGCTAATGTAATAAGGAGTAACTTAGGCTACTTCATATCAATTTATTTTAACTTACACCCATTCCAAGTCACGGAAAACGCTAATGATAAATAAAAACTATCATTTACTGTATCATGTGGCTTACTGTAACGGCTGCGTCATTTCGCAGTACTCGTCGTAGTGGACCTGCGGGGGCGTCAGTACTGATAGCGGCGCGAATCTATGTTTGTATCGTACCGCTTCGTTGTCGAACTCAGATTGTGGCTGACGTATCTTGCCTTGCAACTTGAATGCTACTAATGCCTGTGGAATAAATAAAAATGTATAATAATAAGTAAAAAAGCGAGTTATAATTTTGCATTATTACTTTTTTTATTTGGATTACCAACAGTAATAATTACAATAGTTTTAATGATAATAATCTATACTAATATGATAAAGCTGAAGAGTTTGTTAGTTTGTTTGGTTGAACGCGCTAATCTCAGACTGATCCGAATTGAAAAATTCTTTTTGTGTTAGATAGTCCGTTTATCGAGGAAGGCTATAGGCTATATAACATCACGTTACGCCCAATAGGAACGGAGCATCAATGAAACATGTTGCAAAAACGTGAGAAAAATATTTGAAAGCTACCGTCATGTACGCTGCGTTCAACCAAACAAACAAACTCTTCTAACAATAATATTAGTATAGATTATACTCCACTTCATAAAAGATTGATAAATTCTTCCAACCTCTATATATGTATAGATATCACTACATAGTATAAAACAAAGTCGCTTTCTCTGTCCCTATGTCCCTTTGTACGATTAAATCTTTAAAACTACGCAACGGATTTTGATGCGGTTTTTATTAATAGATAGAGTGATTCAAGAGGAAGGTTTATATGCATAACTAGCGGATCCCGCGGCTTTGCCTGTGCTAAATCTAGGAAAAAGCCCAAGCGAAGCGAGGGCGAGTCGCTAGTCTATCTATCTAATATATATAAAATTCTCGTGTCACGGGGTTCGAACTTGAACTCCTCCGAAACGGCTTGACCGATTCTCATGAAATTTTGTGAGCATATCGCGTAGGTCTGAGAATCGGCCAACATCTATTTTTCATCCCCCTAAATGTTAAGCGTAGTCCACCCCTAAATTTATTTTTTTATTTTTTAGACATGTTTTTCCTACAGATCAACCCAATGAGGTTGATTAGCAAATAAAAAAAATGAACGCGGGCGAAGCCGCGGGTACAGCTAGTATAATATAATATCTCACACATACCTTAAAGAACCCACCGCACATGTTCTGCAGCACCTGGCACATGAGGGCCTCGCGCGCGCGGGGCCTCCCCCGCCGCCTGCGCGCGCCCCCCCGCCGCTCCCCCGCCCGCTCCCCCGCCAGCCCCTCCGCCCGCGACAGAGCCGACACCAGCCAGCCGTACAGGAACTCGTATAGATACCTGGGGGGATGTCATGATGGAACGTAGTTCCTTATCGCGTGTTGCGAAAGGGGGCTAGACGGAAAAAATTGAGACCAAAAGTTGTAACGACACTTTTTGCTATAGTTGTAAGCTGTCTCTCTCTCTCTCTCTCTCTCTAATAGAAAGCAAGCCAGTTATTATTGAAGTGAAATCGTTGTGATTTCAAACTCGATGAAACGAAAAAATAAGTACATAGTACCAGGCACTCAGAAACAGGGAAGAGTTAGCCTTAGTTAGATCTCGCCCACCGCGAGTCAGTGACATTTCTAACTCTGTCTAACTCGTGGGTGTGACCTTCGCGCCATCTCCCTCTCTCAACGAGCTTAGACGGGGTTATTTTATATAAATATAAACGAGATTTAAAAATTAGTTTGCCAAAGAAGTTTTACTTCTGACATGTGTACTTCATACACACGCACTTTTTATGGAACGAAGTTCCTTTTCGCGCGTTGCGAAAGGGGGCTAGACGGAAAAAATTAAGACCAAAAGTTGTAACGACACATTTTGCTATAGTTGTAAGCCGTGCGGCGTGCGCGTGTTTCTCTGTCTGTATGTCTGTCTGTCTCTCTCTCTCTCTCTCTCTCTCTCTCTCTCTCTCTCTCTCTCTCATGAAAGCAAGCCAGTTATTATTATTATATAGATATTTTTATAAATCATGGAAAATAAAGGTGTTAAGATAATTTCGTAAAATAGTTTTTTTGATTTTTATCGATAAAAAAAATCATAAAAAATGTATACCTGAATAATTATTTTCTTTATACCGCTAATTGAACTTAAAATTAATATTTTTATAATAAGGAACTTGGTTCCTATCTGGTGTCCCACGACACCACTTTAGCAAGCACGCAAGAACACGATAGCAATACGAATTACAAATTTACCACAAAACAAAACACATAAATAATCTTCTATCTATATATATAAAAATGAACTGCTGTTCGTTAGTCTCGCTAAAACTCAAGAACGGCTGGACCGATTTGGCTAATTTTGGCCTTGAATTATTTGTGGAAGCCCAGAAAAGGTTTAAAAGGTGAATAAATATGAAAATGCTCGGAATTAAAAAAAAACAACAATTTTGTTTTTACTTTGATGTGTCCCCCGTCGTTCAGAAATCAAATTGAAAGAATATTAAAAAAGAATAACTAATTAGAATTTTTATATCTTTCTAACTACATATTTATTCTCAGGAGGTAAAAAATAAAGTTAATTTTATTTATTTTAACTAGTGCAGTCCGTGTCGAAGGTGAGTTGCTAGTTAGAAATATTAACAGACATTATTTTCCCATATAATACAAAAACACAACTACCCTCACTCCCTCCATATTGTAATTAACGGTAATTACCAGAATATATAATGGTATTTGACATTATTTTCCTATATAATACAAAAACACAACTACCCTCCCTCCATATTGTAATTATCACAATACCAGTTTTTTACCAGAATATATAATGGTACTCGTGCACGCTGTACAGCTCGAGCTCGAGGCCGGCCAGCAGGTACGCGATCATGACGCGCAGCACGTGGTACAGCACCCACGTGCCGAAGCACGCGCGGCCGCCGCCCACCGCACCCCCGCCCCCACCCGCGCCCGCCACCAGCGCGTCCACGTTGTCCGCCTGCACATACACACACATACATTGGTCCTTCGAGCCGGAACCAGTACAGTTATAAAAAAAATTTTGGAACATACACACATACACACACATATACATTGGTCCTTCGAGCCGGAACCAGTACAGTAATAAAAAAAACAATGTTGGAACATACACACACACACACACACATATACATTGGTCCTTCGAGCCGGAACCAGTACATTAATAAAAAAAAGTGCGTGTGTACAAAGTACACATGTCAGAAGTAAAACTTCTTTGGCAAACTAATTTTTAAATCTCGTTTATATTTATACTAAATAACCACGTCTAAGCTCGTTGAGAGAGGGAGATGGCGCGAAGGTCACGCCCACGAGTTAGACAGAGTTAGAAATGTCACTGACTCGCGGTGGGCGAGATCTAACTAAGGCTAACTCTTCCTCGTCTCTGAGTGCCTGGTACTATGGACTTATTTTTTCGTTTCATCAAGTTTGAAATCTCAACGATTCTAAAGAAGTTTCACTTCAAAAACAATGTTAGGATCCTTGGGACGTTAAAATAAAAGTGGACTGTAATAATGTACTGATTTAACGCCGTAAATACAAAAAGCGCCCGATACGGTGGACGTAGTGAGAGCGAGTGTCGGCCGCGAAATGCCGGTCGACACGGTACGCTCATCCCCGCTCTCGGCCACGAGGCCAGGACCGATTCCCAACAATATATATGAAAACCGTTTAAATTATTTTAACTTACGGGCCGGGTTTGCTAGTCACTACATAGTATAAGACAAAGTCGCTTTCTCTGTCCCTATATCCCTATGTACGCTTAAATCTTTAAAACTACGCAACGGATTTTGATGCGGTTTTTTTTAATAGATAGAGTGATTCAAGAGGAAGGTTTATATGCATAGCTAGCAGATCCCGCGGCTTTGCCTGTGCTAAATCTAGGGAAGAACCCAAGCAAAGCGAGGGCGAGTCGCTAGTATATATATATGGTATAATAACCTCTTCTTGCAAAGCGGCGAAATCATCTAACAGTAGCGCGAGCTTGTCCCGCTGCCGCGCGCGGTTGTGTCCGCACACTTGCACCAGCACCGCGAACGGACGGACGCACCGCAGTAGGAAATTTTCCACCAACTCACGTGCCTATAATAATATAATTATTATTATTATTATTATGCGCAATTTGAAATTATTTTGATTTGCTGCTTTAGATGTAGCTGTTCAATGTATATATTATGAGGGTAGATGACTAGCATTCTTATAGAAATCGATATAATGTATGTTTCAATAGTACTCTTATTTTCAATGTTATTGCAATTATATTAAATGTAATTGAGTTCTCTTGAACTATCCACAATCAATCTCAATAGGGTATTTTACTCCATATGAGAAACAATCTAAAAACCTATTATTGAGATAGTTTAGGCAAAAAGCAGTCGGGAATCAAAATTTTCAGTATTTTTAATCTGTTTTTGAACACCACGAAATTGCCGCCGTGTTATGACGTCATACTGTCCTGTACACGAAAAAGTGTCTGTGTTAACTGATCGTAGATCAGATGAGTGATCAGATCAGATCGTAGATGAGTGTATTTGATTTAGTAGGTAGTTTTATTATTTTCGTAAACAACCTCCCATAAGGAACTTCGTTCCAAAAAAACTAAAAAGAATAATACTTACGGGTGGATTAAGCCCCCCCTTCCCACTAATAGCTGGAGGGTTGACGAAGCTCTTGACACTCTCGCGTAGTATGTCCAGGAAGGCGGTGGGTCGCGGCGAGGCGGCGGCGCTGGCGGGCGACGGGCTTAGATACAGCAGTTGAAGCGCCGACCGGGATAGTATGCAGGCGCGAGACCGACTGAACTCCATGAAGAAGTCCTGTTATAAATAAAAGAAATAAAATTGAGTGTGTACTAAGTACACATGTCAGAAGTAAAACTTCTTTGGCAAACTAATTTTTAAATCTCGTTTATATTTATACTAAATAACCCCGTCTAAGCTCGTTGAGAGAGAGAGATGGCGCGAAGGTCACATCCACGAGTTAGACAGAGTTAGAAATGTCGTGGGCGAGATCTAACTAAGGCTAACTCTTCCCCGTCTCTGAGTGCCTGGTACTTTGGACTTATTTTTTCGTTTCATCGAGTTTGAAATCACAACGATTCTAAAGTTTCACTTCAAAAAATGTTTATATATGACTAGCATTTCCCACGGCTTCGCACGCGTTCTAAAGACCGGAAACCAAATTCTTTCTGAATCAAACTAACGCCTGCTCTTCCCGTTTTTGCAACATTTTTCATGCTTAATTAATGCTCCGCTACTATTGGACGTAGCGTGATGTTATATAGCCTTCCTCGATAAACGGACTATCCATAAAAAAGAATTTTTCAAATCGAACCAGTAGGTAATTCCTAAGATTAGCGCGTTCAACCAAACAAACAAACAAACAAAAAAACAAACAAACTCTTCTGCTTTATAATATTAGTATAGATAAACACCAATGACTGGAGTACAAACATCCAGTAGGTCCCTTTTGTTACAAAGGTTACAAAAGGTTCCTTGATGTTAATAAACTTTAGACATATGGATAAGAGACTGAAACTAGTCAATTAAGCTTATATAAGTACACCTAACAAATGAATATAATAAAATACATAAATATCTAGAGCCTGTTCTATAAGCAATAAAAAACATACACCCAAGTTAAATAACATACACTAGGATAAAGAGAACAGTTCACAATACAAACATACCAAAGCAGTGTGAAAGTTGGTACACGATGTAATCTTCCAAGCATGCCGGAGCCTTGAGACTAACTCGTCGAAGTACTGTAACGCTTCTGCACGGGGCTTGATGCGGGTGTAACGCGGAAAAGTTGGCGGCAGGAGACGCTGGTTAACCATAGGTTCAAATCCCATGGGATTTGGTTTGTCAGCTGAAATAACATAAGATATGGATTTTGTCACTGCTTTTTCTATACTTTATGTAATTTTTTGTTGTTACAAAAAAAAGACAGTAATCATAAGATTAAAAACAAGGAAACTTACAGTTTTCAGCTGGTTGAGTTCCTTTTCCGACTGTTTTTACTACAACTTTCATCATTTCAGAACATCCATTAAGCAAAGCGACACAGTCTGCCCCAGACTGTGAGTCTCTCTTAGTTATTAGCAAAAGAGCTTGGTAAAACATCCTTGTAAAACGTATTCTAGCTGCTAGTGCAGCCCACAGATCATTAGCCTGTGAAAGAATATTAAAGTAGTGAATAAATTTAGTGTTCAAATATTTTTCTGAGGTTAATATTTAAAGTTGAAATAAAAGCAAACAAATATGCAAAATAAAACTATCAAATAAATGTATGTGTTGAGAGTAATAATTATACATTTTATTTAAAGTAAGTTACACCATTTCTAACTCAAGAACAGCTGAGCTGATTTATACCAATTTGAATAGCAAAATAACTATTCAGATATCAGAAAATTCATAAAAAAATAATATTTACATAGCTAACACTGGCTAATAACTATTTATATCTTAAATAAATAATAAAGCATTAAATTGTGTTACATATAAAAAAATACATACTTCATCTTCATGGCTTTTAGCTTTTTTATTTAGTTCTTCTTCTTGTTCCCGTAGTAAGGCAATACACTTCTGTTCACTGACTTCAAGACTAGCATCATAGTTATTGCCCATTTGTGGATTTGAGCCAAGACGGTATCCATAGCCCATAGGCAAAAAATCTTCTTCTTCAAACACTTGTGCTCTAACAAAAAAAAATAACTTACATATTACTTGATATTAAATCAAAAATAAAAAAGATTTGTTACAATTTTCAAATATAAATCTTGAAGACAATTTAAAAATCCGATGATCTTTTAGTTTTTAAATTATGTAAAAGATGAATTTAAAAAAAATACAGTAAAAATATTGTGAAAAATAGCATACTTTTTGATACAATCTCTGATACAATCCAATAACTTGTACACTGCAATGCAATATGCCTTTAATGTTTTATTTATAATAGAATGCGGCTGATGTAGATACAAATTTGTAAATACTGTCTGGGCCAGAGAATGTCCCTCCAGCCAAGACACTATGCAGGCCATTGTTGAATCTATGATACCAATAATCTCACTTGGCTCTAAGTCATCTATTTTTAATTTACCACACTGAAAAATATAATTTATATTAAATTTCATAATAAATTTAAAAAATAATACATTTACCTAGTGTTATCTAAAACAAGATATCAACAAAAATATATATGCATACTATAATTAATCACTGTGCTATGTTATTTATAAGTAAAAAAATACTAACAGCAACAGCTTGTTGAAAGTTTAAAGGCTTAGGGTTGCCTCTATTACACAACATCCCAGCATCCATCTTTGGATCCATCATCTCAATAGCTGACATTGCCTCAAATAAACCAAATAAGTGTCCATCATGAAGTAATTCTCCTAATTGTAAATCTGAAAAAATATATAATATAAATATATTATAATCATTAGTTTTTTAATTATATTTTATCAAACTTTTGATTTAATTATTTATATATTCCAGTTCTCACCTTGGATGTGTTTGAAGAAATCTGAAGTAATGTCGACCCAATTATAGGTGACTTCTGGAGATGTTGGTAAAGATTCCATTGTCCTGTATAATTTGTGTGTTTTAATATGTAATATATGTATTTATTTTTTATAACATTACATGTAAAAATGAGATAATTACACTGTAAAAAGTATTCAAAGAGCAATAATAGTTGCGTGAGATTTTTGAAATAAGACTAGTTATAATATGCTAGAAGCTAAGTAATAGAACAGAATAAAATAGTAAGAAAATATAATATGCAAAATAGATAAGGATGCACAAATCATATTTATATAGGTACTATTATAATGAAAGAAATAAAATATAAAATAAGTAAGTAATAAATGTAATGTAAAGAATAAAATTGAAAATAAAAGATGACATGCATAACTACTAACCCTTCACCATAATTAAAATCGCCAATATCATCCATAATTCAAAGCAACACAATATCTACTAAAAGTAAGAAAATATATTACCATTTAATTTTGGTTATATATACAGAAAATCTACTGAAAATGTTACAAAATACTAAATAATAAATACGAAATGTTTTAAAGCCGCTACTGACAGTTATCAAAATCATACATCAAATATATATCACAGGTTAAAAAAAGTTAACAGTAAAATACAGATAAAATTTATGAAAGATTAAATAAAGCAAAAGAAATTATAATGCGTTTGATTTATAATAAATAATGAAAATGTTTAGTTTTTTGGAATATCTTAGTCTCTCCCGTGACCGTGGTTTCTGTAAAGCATTCGAAAAGTCGGGAACCAAACATCAAAATGAACCCGCTACAAGATTCGAAACGTGTGCATGATAAAAACGCCATATCGCTATATTCAATTAGGACAATTGAAAATATTGTGGCGTGATGGCCCAGTCGTTCTTTTTACTAAAGAGATATAATTAAATGTTATTGAGAAAGTTATTCCAGGGATAGTAGTAGTAGTACTTATGTGATCTGTGGTAGTAGTTAGTACTAACTCAACTTAGTTTTACTTTACACATAGTTTTACAGTCGATTACCAATCTTTTGCGGTAGTAGATGTTATGTTTTTGATATGATCTTATTAGCTTTTTTAAATGTATCTATTTTATTTTCGTAGTAGTAACCTACCTAAATCAATTCAGTCTGCTATAATATAATCTTAGATTGCCTCGAGGCTCGATGTCTCTCATCGCTTGCATTTGTCACGCTGCACTATACTGTTATATGAGATATTACCTATATGAACTGTAAAAGCATAGTAAAAAGAATGACAAAGTAGGGCAACTTCATACAAACGCACCGCGCGCGGCTTGTATGTGTATTGTGTGCGTCATAGTATCTTTACGTTGCCGCACGCACACTCAAACAATACCTTGAACCGTTTATCAGTGCGCCAGTCAAGGCTAACGCCGCACAAGTTTCGCGCATCACGGTTTTTCACTATATGAAAAATAAATAAATAAAATAAAATATACTTGATGATGAAATACTTATGTAGGTACTTTTATTTTTGTTGTATTAGTTTATTATTTTAATAGGATGTGATATGATTTTATTAATATACATATTATACTTTTTTTAATTGTTATTAATAGCATATTTATGTTTTTGTAAACGCAAGAAATTAAATACTATTTTCTACTGATATATCAGTTAAGCAAGTAACTACAGGCCTAATAAAAATAATCATATACATGTAGAAACAAAATGTTTTACATTCTTAAATATATATAAATAATAAATATTTTTTAATAACACTTCCCGGCCTCATGCCATTTCTGAGCACTGAATTAAAATTTAGCTACAGTGACAACCCTGTGACAGGCAACTATGGTAACTATGACAGGTAATTATATCGTGGATTGGGCCGAAGTTGCCCTACTTTGTCATTCTTTTTACTATGGTAAAAGTATCTTCTGAATTCTGATACTTATTCGCATTTTTTTCATATGATTACAAAGTTACTTATGCATTTCATTGGGTAAAGTTGCGAAATTTTTATTTTTTTATACCTATTATATCCTTGCTTTATAGGTAGGCTAAACACAATTGTGTTCAAAATTTGAATCTCGTATGTTTGCTTTATGATTAGTAGCAGAACCAAAAAACTTCCCAGGTTCGATTTGAATATTATTAAAAGAATTAATTATGTAACTAAATTCAGGCTTTTTGGTTTATGCACTACAACACAGATTACTTAACTACAAAGTTACAGGAAGGTCGAAATCTGGTTTCGAGAAAGGTTTTTAAAAAAATATCTGTGGTCTGTTCCTTTTTTTTGACTTGCACTGCAGTACAAATTTATAATAAATCATATACATGAGCAAAAAATATTTTAAATATAATTGGTAGGTAGGTAATAGGTATAGACAGAAGTAAGATTTCAGATACGTTTAGCACAGTTTTATTACTTAATTTTTAGCTACTCCATCAAAATAACTTAATATGATTAAATAAATGACTACGGAACACATTACAGACTTACAATAATTAAACTCTAGATATAATAATAAATATTATATACATTATTTATTAATAAACGTCGTCGTTCTACGATATAATTCGAAATAGATTATGAAGAGATTATGAAGATGTTATATAGGTAAAAATACTGTAGTTATCTTTATGTTAAACTTTATACATTTATCTAAAAATGCTCAAAACATAATTAATAATTAATACTGTAAATTTTTAATATTATTTATATATATTTTATACTATTTCCAAATAGGGATTTTGAAGTGGTTTCTAGGTCGTCTGTGACTGGATCGTATACATCAGCATTTAATTGAGCTTGTTCAGTTGTGGTCTGAGGTTCGGTTTGTACTGCTGGTTGCGCGCCACCTGGCTTGGACAAACCAACTCCGCCCACACCCATGTCCATACAGTCAAAATGAAGAATCTGGATATAATAAAACATATTTTTTATTTATCAATTTAATATATTATGGTATAAGATATTGAATCTTTAAGATTTTAACTGGTATCTCTCCATAAAGCTATAATCTGTATTCTTAATTCCCGGAAATAAATATATAGACACTAGATAGTCAGGTTCGCTAGACCACGCGGTTTGACGATGAGAATTTATATACATTTATCACTAGCATTTCCCGTGGCTTCGCACGTGTTCTAAAGACCGGAAACCAAATTCTTTCTTAATCGCGCGTATCACGCAGAACTAACGCCCGCCCTTCCCGTTTTTGCTACATTTTTCATTGATGCTCCGCTCCTATTAGTCGTAGCGTGATGTAATATAGCCTATAGCCTCCCTCGATAAGCGGACTATCCAACACAAAAATAATTTTTCGAGTCGGACCAGTAGTTTCTCAAACTCTTCAGCTTTATAATATTAGTATACTAGGATATATAAGATGTCAAAAAACTTATTAAATTTTGAGACAGTATAAGATTTTTTAAAGATGTAAAAAACTTACCACAATGGGTGCTTTATCAATCCTTGTATCCATGTCCATGCAAACATGTAGTTTTTGATCTACTATTGATATGTCGAAAAGTCTGACACACATGTCCATTAGGCCTGGTGGTAAATATGGTACGGGTACTGGTATGCAAAATGGTGGTGGATTGCGCGCTAAAAATTAAATACATAATGTTACTATTTTTTTTATAATTACAAAAAAATCACAAAATAATTGGCCCTTCTAAATATCTTCCAAGTAGTCAAAATATTTCATTATGATTTACTTGGGATTGAATAATTCAATTTAAATCTGTTGTATAATGGCTCCCAGGAGCTTGGCTCTTGGCTGCCTTATGAGTATGTGCAGAATTTATATCGTACTAGCGATTTTTTTTTCTTTTTTTAAACCGATCAATAACACTGACAGTCGCTGCCTGCCTTTTACATTACATGCTTTAAAAAATTAGAACTACTATACGAAAAATAATAATTAAAATAGTTGACCAAATGAAATGTAGGTACATAAATTAAATTTTATTATCTACATTAATAATAATTACGCTAAACTAAAGAAAGACACGCAAATAAGACTGATAACTTACTTGAAAAGCTGTCGCGAAATACACTGGCATTGTTCATGCTTACTTCCAAATCGACGGTAGATTCCAGTGGCTCATAAGTTAAAATAGTACACGCTAGAAACATAAATCAGTTTTTATTTTTTTACACAGGCAGATACATACCTAATAATTGTCACTTTCACAATATTTTATTGAAATAACTTAAAAAAAAACATTGCACTTTAATTGTCATCTTTGAATAGAACAAAAAAGTTAAATGATGCATGTTTCACGCTTCAAAACTCGCAAAACGACTATTAAAGTATTGAGTAAAATAATAGATAGAATTTCACTAACTATATACCACTAGAGACTTACCCTTGCTTCTCCTAGTAAGTCAGACCGTTTAAACGTAAAGAAGTACCTAATAAATTACTTCTTTACGTTTAAACGGTCACACATAATTAATAATAATCGTGCCTCAGTAGGTATAGTAGGATAATTAATGAAATAACATTGTTAGTGAAAAGACGAAAGATGAAAAACTACAAGATTTTTACAATAATTTAAATTGGTTTTCCTAATTCAATTGCTCCGAGCTATATACTTACTTCGCCTATCAAAATTAAATGCTTGTATCCGAACCCCAGTACAGCATCGGCATTGAAACCCTTCACATTCACACGGTCCGCCTCTAAAAGGTAATCTCAATAACCACCCCGGCTTGTACCATGGTCTGGGCATCATTTTTTTAATAGTCTGAAACATTTATTTTAAGTCAAATGAATTTTAAAAATAAAAAATGTCTAGTTTAGATATAGAATACGTATAAGATTATAATATGATGAATGGTATTATTTATAATAGAGCTGATTCAACGAGGTAAATTTCCTTGAAGCCTAACGTCAATTTCATATGTAAAGCGGGACATGAAATAATAATTTCGAAAAATAGGCAAACAAAAAAATATAGTTCTAGCTTAAAAATTATTTTGGCTTACATTAATTTTTAAATAAATCTTCAAATGCCTAACTTATCTGGCCATCTCCAACATGACTGGCCAAAATTAAATATTTGTAAATAAGAAAATAAATAAGCCCGACTGCGTAAAAGCGTACTACTTAGATAGGTATTAATGGACACAAAAATTATACTATGCAGTAGGAGACATATCTATGTAAATTATTTATTCTTGTTGTATATTTTACCTTATTTGTCTCAATGTCATAGTACACAGAAAAATCTGTGACATCCATAGAATTGTCTTCTTTAATGGTATCCAAATATAATATTTTTTCATCGGAAGCATCTTCTGAAAGAAAGTGGCTCCTTCTTAAATACTTACTAATTTACTCTGTTACTTGAATGATCATTATTTTATTCAATATAAATTTTTTTAATTATATTTTTAAAAATTAAGCTTTCGTAAATAAAAACATGAACAAATAAAAAAAATGAATATAAATTATATAATAAATGATTAAACTTACCACAATTTACATAACACAACATAAAAAACAAAAAACATGTCACCACTATCGATTTCATTTTTCTGGCGCAATCTATTGTTGCCTTCTCAAGGGACACTATTGAAATGACAACATATCGGTAACTTATGTCGAGACAAGCAGATTAAGGTTGGATAGTAATTGTTTGTATGCAAGATGTGATGTGCACAAGCGCAACTGGCAAACGGGACTTTCTAGAGAGAAACTCCTGCGCATACGCACTTGGCGCACCACCACTGAACGTCATTAAATATCCATCCATCTATACTTTGCTGGTCTAGACAGTTTCTCTTTCATTAAGTAAATTACACTAAAATGAGAGTATATAACGAGAAATGAACGACTTTAAAGTAATAAGCTGTTATTATTGTAGCTGCGACAATTTACGATTAGAGATAATTAGGTAAATGAAATGAAATGCGTTTCATATAATTAAAGGTTTTATTAAACTAACACACAATAAATATGAATAAATATCTTTGGATAAATAAATTTAAAAATGTATATTTTAAAATAAATATTAATCATCAAATATTTCTAATAAAGATTTAACAACATTTTCGTCATAATCTTCAATGTCGTCTTCTCCGGCGTCTATGACAGCATCCTGCCCACCGAGAGGATTTGGAATTGAAATTCCGCCATTTTCTTCTGGACTTAACATTGTTATTCCATTAGCACCCATTCTGCAAAATTACCTCAAATCTAAAACCTCCTGTCTTATAAAAGTTTAAATTTACCACAATAAATGAATTAATACTCACCTCAAGCAATCGAACACGAAGTTAAACAACTGAAATGACCGCCATTTTCCAGTCATCGCTAAACAGAAGTGAAAGTTCCTTCCAGGAAAGAAAATATTATAAAACTTCGCGCATACCTTTAAATTCGACAACCTCGGTGGACTTATACATATTGGTTTTGGATTTTTACCTAAAAATAGTTTAAGAATGTTATTTTATTATTAAACACACGATATTATTATTTTTTGGTTATTGACATACTTACCAGAAATAGAATTTTCATAGAGAACTCTGTCATTCATAGACATAGCAACATCGAAAGCAAAATCCCCAGGATGATAAGTGACTTTCATACAAGCTTTTTGGTTTATCAAATCCATGAAGTACCCGGTACAGCATTTACAAACCCCTAGATTACAGACACAGCGTCTCGACGATGTAGAATTTTGCTCAGATCCTTGACTTTGCCTGGCGTAATGAGATATCGCGGAAAGTTTTCTTAAGTTTAATCGATTTACTGAAGCTAAAGTACTGTCGGGTACTTCAGCATCATCAGAGTAAATCTCTGTGTCATTAATGACAGGTGACACTAAAATCATAAGCATGGTTAATAGCTTAGAAAGTAAATATTATTTATTAATTCACATTTTGCTTACCATTTCCTTTAGAAGTTGCAAATATTGTCACAATAACAATTATGGTATATAGTTTCATAATGAACCTTTATTTTTGCTGTGAAGCGAAGCTTCGCGAATGCCGGTCTTGTGAATAATAAACTCGTCCCAATTTTCCTCAACAGATTTGAACCGGTTCAATGGTGGTAGTGAAATCTATTTAAATTTCTCAGCGCTTTCACATAAAAATGATTTAATTTTAAATATTTATAATTGCAATTAAATAAGGATCAAGTGGTATAATATGCGCTTACTGTATTTCAATTTAAACACAATGCAGACAACAGCACCTTAAGCATCCGTTTTTATAGGTTTTCGAATGCTATTAACGTAATGCAAATAACAATGTACTTATGGACAAATATTTTATTGTTAGAAAATTCGCATTAAGAAAGTAAAAGCAAAAACTTTGATTACTTTTATTTACAAATAAATAACATTTATATTTTTAATAATCTACCAATTAAATAAGTTACAATAAATAAACACATAGAACGCATAATCATTTAAGATTATTAGTCAAAATTTCTTCCATCGAATAAGTTTCCTACAGCATCACCGATTGCGTCTAGAGGACCATCTCCTCCACCAAATATTCCATTTTCTCCGCCTATAAGTGCTCCCGCTGCATCTAATATTGTTCCCCCGTCATCGTTATTACCACTACCAAAGAGATTTACAGGCTTCGGTCCCGAAGAAACAGGTTTTGGTCTTAAGCCTGTTTGTAGTCCTGATGATCCTAGACTGAAAAAATATATTTTGGGTACTCAATTATATTACAAGGTAATTAATAATAGTTAAATAATATCTAGTAATAACTAACCCAAAACATCTAAAGGACGCAGAGTAGATTGGAAAACCTGCTATATCAGCATTAATATCCAAGCACGCAAAAGCATTTCCATTTCGAATACGTATATTGCTTATTTCTGCGCAAACACGGACAAAGGGGGCTCTCCTAGGATTAAAGCATATCGGTGGAGGATCACTGGCTGGAAATAATAATAAAAATATTTAAAATGAAACAAAACCTTAAACAATACTCCAGGGCCTATTAGAAATTTTAAGAATGTCCATATAAATTAGAAAATAAATTAAATAATCCATTTACCTGAAACCCTTCGACGAACAACAGTATTGTTATTAACAGTTAATCGCACATCAAAAACGAAGTCTTCAGGCACAAAAGACATGTTTCCACACGCTTTCATTTTAAATCGCTGTAAGATAGTTCCCGTACAACAGCCACATTGTCCACGCCCACAGGTACAAGGAAATCTTGTAACTTGGCCATTTAATTCTTGATTTGGTTCTTCTGTTATTTCGTCTTGTAATACTGGGGCTTGAGTGACATTAATTGGGGCAACAACACTTTCTGTGGAAACGGGAACCACTACTTCATCATTTACTAGTGTTACAATCTCTGTAATAGGCTCTTCAGATGGCTCGTTTTCTATATAGTCAACGTCACTTTCCTCTTCTTCTTCTGCGACATGTATTGGTATGGTGATAGTTACGGGAGATTTAAGAACTGGAGTGGGATTTAAAGCCTGACTCCATACCGTCTGTGGTATTTTAAAATTTATAACATCATATGAAACATCATTTTTATCGATAATTTGACCTGTATAATTATAAAAAATGTTTATTTAATACTTATTTTTGACTTTTTTAATTTTAATTACTTTAAATTCGTAAATTATGTAATATTTTAGTATTATAAACAAATTATTTTTTTAATAAGTTTTAATATTAGTATTCAAAGTGAGCCACTGGCATGGCACATAGACACGTTCACTAGCAAGTAAAAGCTGTAGATTTGCTTTTACAAATTTGATTGAAAAAACTTTCTTTATGATTTAATTTTGACTGTTATTGCCTTTATCCGTAGCTAAATAAAAAAAGAAGTTGGTCCAGTTGTTTTTAAGTGATGCACAACGAATTATACAAATAGAAAAATAGAAATTAAATATATCTATATTTTGGTTGCACTTCAAACTTTAATGGAGACAAGCCTCACATGAAATGATAAAACTTAAGATTATAAAACTTGTTTAGTGTTTCATATTTAGATATAGACAATGTTTGTAGAATTAGAAACGTTTGTTAAATATGCTTACCATGTCTTGCAGAACAAAAGCGACAGTAAATAATCATAAATATTAATAACTTCAGGGGATATAGCATGTTTAAATAAGTTAATTTATATTACAACAGGTTCCTCAGGCTTTCCAGTTCGAATTGTAGGTGAAGCATGATACTTCCATCTATTTAACTACTGTCCAGTAACAAAGTTTCGAACCTTGGCTTAGTTGCACGGTGAATGAACGTTGTAAACAAGTTTTAAATTTTAATGCACGAACAGGAGAAAGTGGTCGTTTGTTGAATGACTATTGATTCCCACTTTCTGTATTGAGGACGCGCGTTGACTAGTTATTCGATAATATATTTAAATCATTGTAAGAAATCAATATGTTTTTCTATTTAAGTAGCATTTTATATTTCGAAAGTGCTCCCTTTAAATATAGTATTTTTAAACGATAGTATGAGTATCTAAATAGTAATAAATCCGTTGCTCGCATATGATGAAACCTTTGATTATATACATGATATAATGTAAGGATGAAACATTGTTTGTTAAAATATTTACGTAATTTCTGTTTTGTTTTTTTTCTGATTATTATTAAAAGAAGTTTTAAACATGAGGAAAAAGTCTTCATCACCACTTTTCACCGTTATCATTAGTATATAAAGGATAAATTTGTTGATTTTTATATATTATGATAAAATACTTAATTTTATAAAAAAAAATATTATTAATAATTTAGTATTCTTCCAGTATATTATGACGATATTGTAAAAATAAATCAAGTCAAAATCAGATATTTATAAAAGTTATTGCATAATGTGGCATATTGTGTATCTAATTCTCTTGGTCATGTCTTAACGTAGGAATGACCTAATATATGCATAGTCCCTACATACTTTATTTATTAAATATATTTAAATTTAATATATTTTATTAAATAGGTTAAGGTGAAGTTATACGATTAAAAAATTAATGACTCGGGAAAAGATCAAGATCCATTTACATTTTTTTATGAGAAAGTAGGTAGGTATTTCTCAAAATACATATTTAATTACTTAACTATATAGGAGATGTATTGCGGTTTAGGTTGTTGGATTTTTTATTATTTTTAAAATTTCTTACAAAATTAATTTTAAACTGAAGTATTTTAAATAAAAAAGTCAAAAAACACTTATATTAAAAATTTCTTTATTCATTCGAAAAATAAATAACTTAAGAATAGGATGACTATTTACACTGAAAATAAATTAAAGTGGTGTAATAAATAATATACTAAGATTTAGCTAAAGTAACTCAGTTATACACTAGGCCATAGTCCACGCATCATTTTATTTTGCCTTCTTCTATCCTTTCTGCTAAGATCGTCGATATCAGGAAGTCCCATAGATTCACTTAAAGCATCTAATCCTAGTAAATCATCGTAATCACTCACACCCCTATTGTCATGAGGTTTTGGTTCTTTATTTCTGTTTTGTCTCTTGTGTCGACCAAAAATTCCTAATTGTTGTCCAACACTTTCGCCAATACCTGTTAAGTCAAGAACATCTATATCATCAAATCGGAATCCGCGGTGTTTTTTCTTCGGTAAAGAAAGTCCTTCATAATGATGACTTGGTGTATCATCTTTATGGGACCTGTTATCTTCTATCACATTTTCGCTATCCGCAACGTGTTCTTCAGAATGTGAGTCAAGAGTTTGAACGATTTGAACCATACCTTCATTACTGTCATCGTCTACTACATTGGCGTAAGGAATTGTGGAATGTGGCTTGGATGTTATAGTTTGCACTTTTTCGTAGGTAACCTCTTCTGCAGTAGGCATTTTTTCAGTGAATATTTGTTCACTAGTATCTTTTATTTCCGTAGGTTTCAATTGAGTCACGGGCATGAGAGAGAGCTGACCGGTTATATGAGCTAAAGACATTTCTAACCCAGCGTCTTCGAATGTTGTAACACTAGGGCTTGTAGTCTCCGGGGCAACCAAAGGTTTTTGAGTAATTGGTATTACTTGATGAACTTCAGCGGTCTGAGAAATTTCAATATTTTCGTTTAATGGTTCATTAAGCTTAATCTCTTCCATCTTTACAGGTACCGTGGTAGATACTGGTGCAAGTGTTGAGCTTTCTTCATTTTGGACAGAAGAGACAGTTGTAGTACGTCTCGCCGGTCGTCTTGTAGGTCTTCGTGTAGGTCTGCGATTAATCGGTCGAACTCTAACAGTTGTAGTTCTTACAGCGGTAGTAGGTCTTAATGTCGTCGTCCTGAAAGGCCTAATTGTTGGTCTACGAGATGGTCGGGGACGTCGAGTCGACGTTGAAATTATTGGCGCTTGCTTGTTTTTATTTTTATTATTTTTCTTGCCACCAGAAGAACCTCCAAATAGGTCTCCTAATAAATCTTCTCCTAAAAGGCTGAAACCTGTGTAGTCTACACTTTCAACATCATTAACGGCATCAAGGCCACCTGAAATAAAAAAAAATACAGATAAAGACCCAAATTTTACGTTAAATGTAAAGTAAAAGTGGAATTATCTAAACATTCTTACCATCGTCGTCATCTTCATCGTCATCACCATCGTCTTCATCGTCGTCATCATCATCATCGTCCGCGTCAAGTCCAAAGCCGACGTCATCATCGTCTTCATCGTCGTCATCATCGTCATCATCATCATCAGTATCCTTTTCACCCTGTGGCACTAATGGCAAAGGATCAGCTGGCTCAGATATTACGCCTCTGGAGCCAAACTTAAAGCAGGATACTCTGACAGCTGCTTCTACAGTATTTTTAGCTTGAAGCTCTAAGCCTAAACAAGCTCGGAATTCTTCTCCAGATCTGGCAATATTATAAACTCGTCCACAAAATTTTGATATACCTCCGGGGAGAGGCATGCAAACGGGACTTGGTTTGCGACCTGAAAAATAACAGTAAAGTGTAAAAATATAAATAAATATACTTTCTTGTTCATATTGTACTAATTACTATTTGTCACCAAAGTTAAACGTACCTGAAAGTGTTCGGTTGGTAATTACTTTGTTACCGAAACTTAGTGATACTGACATCTTATCGCCATTTAAATACATAAGTGAAGCACATCCTGGAACATTAGAGAAGATTATTAAACACTTTATTTTATTACATTTTGATAATTTATAATTCAATTTTATTTTCTTTCAATCGATTTAAAATTCAAATTTTACCTGGACCGTTAAGATTTATGATCGGTACTGCAAAATCTCTGCAACAGTTACAAAATGCTTCTGAACACTTGCAAAATTTATTTATGCTGTTATCTTCTATTTGAATTCCATCATTTTGTTTTGTTTGTATTCCCTTTTTATTATTTTTCTGCCGACCTGAAATAACGTTTATTATTTTCATTGAAACTTTTATAATGAGTACTAAGATATACTATAATATACAAATTAGAAATTTAATTACAAGAAATGCTGTCACTACATAATATATTACTTTTTATTCAACTTTCGCAATTACTTGCCCAAATGAAAAAAAAAACAAACAAAAGGGAAAAAATTACATAATAAAATTAATTTTTATATGTATACTAACCGATATTTTTTGATGCTGCAAATGCTAGTAGCACAAAAATTAACAGAAGCTCAAACACCAGGGAGAGCTTCATTCTGAAGACCCTGCCCAGCCTGAAAAATAAAATATATAATATTAGTCAAAATTAGCTATAAAACTAAATTTTAATATTTGTAAATTTTATTTAGTTAATAAATAGTCTATTTTCTATTCGTAAAACGCATTTTTATTTTGAAAGATTCTTCATATTATGAAGAGCTCGTTGAAGTCTTTGCTATGGCACTTCTCTCGCGTTGTCATCAGATTTTATTTATAGTGTATATTTTATAATAATGTTACTTTGTATAAATATTTAAGAGAGCCGCTCATTTTTATCATGAATTTATATTATATTTGTATTATATTTTAGGATAAAAAATTACGTACCTGAAAACTTCTATTACGTATCACTAAACCGATCGAGAGTCACACTCGCTTGAGCGTTCACGGCCAATTAAATTACAATCATTAGAAGTTGCCCTAAACCGAACCACACTGTTGTATCAACTGACTTCATATAACTCCACAGTGAAATGTGAAACGTATGGAAAGCAATGGCCATCTCTTTCACTCATTGGCGATATGTGAAGGATGGATGCTAGCACTTGACCGCTTTTGTTGTGTCACGCATTTAAACGAAAATTCATATACACAAGGAAGTAATAGCATTAATAGCGCTTAAAATATAATATTACGTTAGTTAACTTTCAACTATAATTTTGGCAAAGCTCTATAATGTTTAATACGTTAACTTTTCATATATATATCTATATTTATTTTCCTCAATATAAGTGAAAAAGCTTTCAGAAAATTCTAGACCATTCACTTTAAGAGCAATGATCTCGGATATAGTGCAGATAGCAAGAATTGTTAAAAAAATGAATTTTGCTTTTCTGTATAAAAATGTTTTAAGTGGAAATAAATAAAAAATACTGTTAAATTAAATTTATTGTTCACCAATACAATAATCAAAATTAGACCATAATCATAATTAAAAGGAAAACAATACAAGTTTAAAATTTGTAATATAGTTGGCGACTCACCCTTTGCTCTATGGTGCTCCCTGCCAAATTTAAAATCTGTAGTACAAAAATCCATCCTGTAATTAAAATAAATAGAATTTATAAAATAAAAGAACCCTAAGTTACTCCTTATAAAAGGCTTCTCTGAAACGACTTCCTCTAAAGGCTGTTTCAGATGAAACCGTTTCAGAGGTTAGGCGGAAGCCAGAGACAGACAAAAATTTTAAAAATGATTTTTTGATGTACCGTATACCGTATTTGAAGCACCGTATATTTCACGTGCATTTAGTAAAAATCTCTTGATTTGAAATTACACAGACACTTCAATATAATTTATTATGTCTAGATATAATATATTGAATATAATTTGCTTAAAAAATAGTAAATTTACTTTCAACATACCCATATTATAAAAATATCCAATATATAAAAATTAAAATAATTCTAGGTGCCAATCTACAAGAACCGCACTATGTCCGTCTACAGCCCAAGCCGCCGTGCGGGTCACTTTCTACTGGAGAAAGTTGTCTCTGCTATATGTTTATTTTTCGATCTGGACTACTTGGTCTGAGGCACTTACCAGGTGCTAAACATTATGCTATATACGATTATGCTATATTATAACTAAAGGAAACAGAAAGTACATAATAATATACTTAGTTATTATTGTGCCTATGAAAATAGCTGACGATAGAATATTTATGTTATTGACATAAATCGTAAATATAATACGTTTGATAGATTTCATTTTTTTCTATATAAGAACTTAGAAATTAATATTTAGTAACAACTTGACTAATATTAAACTTAAAATGAATGTCTGTTCATTGACCTCGATGTGGGCTAGTGGAGCGCATTGCACTTGGCCATATATGCACCGGTACTATTAAACGCACAAGGCATTCTATCAACACGGCATCGTCTATAGAGACGTAATAGAGGAAATCGAACACACGAATATTATAATATATACGAGCTATCTATTTTGGGCAGACCAAGTATTTTAATATTGATAGAAAATACATTTTTTAATAGTAGTAATTTGTGTGTGGTATTTGTGTAACTATGAATAAATAAATTATGAAATATTATTTTTTACCAAACGCAAGAGGGCTCCGCTATTGCAAAAACACGTTTTTTATTTTTTTTAAATATTTTTGGTAGAATAGTAACGTACCAAAAGCTTTATATGTATCTCTATCCAGCTCATCAACTATCTCTATCAATAGATCATATGTATGTATTTATTGTTTTATTGCTCTAGATAAATAAAATTGAAGTTTGCTTGTATCTTACACACAATATACATAACTGTTTTTATGCACATTTATATACGGTTCTTATAAGAAAAACACAATGTTGAACATTTTTGTCAGTCTGTTTAAACTAACTTCACTAGTAGATAGTTAATGTCATATAGGCTACTATTGTTTTAGAAAAAGACTTAGGTTCCCGCTTAAAAGAATCAAAACTTACCTAGAAGAACCCGAGCAAAGCCAGGGTTAGTCCCTAGGTAAGTTTCCTACTGTATATTATGATAAATTCCAAAGTTTGTGAGGTGGAGGGCTTATATTTGTTATTAGGTACTTCATGTGATAACTCAATTTAAATAGATAGCAAAAGGTTAATTTTGGTAAGTTTCGTTTTAATAAGGAAACTAACTAAAATTACGAAACTTTTATCGTTTAAAAATCGCATACTGTCTACTCAGTAAACGATTAATTTTACATAACACATTACTTATGAATCATATAAACTATATGTATGGTTGGTGAAAGCCGAAATCAATTTCTCTTGCTTTCATTTGTTTGTTTTGTAAATTACGAATGTTTGATGCAGTTATGCTCTATTAATATTAAAATTTTATTTACTTCCGTTATTGTTAAATGAATAAAATAGTACTTACACGTTACTTAATACATATGTAAGACATAGATATGCATTTGGGTATATCATAATATAATTTCAATCGAGTATTCTACTTACTGTATTCCATAACAAAATATTTATTAATAAACTTAGACCCTAAATTATACTGAGTTTAATAATAGTCCTATCCTCGCTTTCTCAGTGCATCTCACTGATGCATGTCGCCGCTTTATACCTTATTTTAAATTTCACCTTCTATTGTGAGTGTAGAGAAACCGGCTGACATTCGAGAAAAGGAGCAGTGTTGGCTCGACGCTGGCGAAGCTCGCCCATTCAACAGATATTAATTTAATTAAATTCAATTATAGTCTCAGTATATTATAATATTTTATGTGATTTTTGACTTAAACGAAAATGTCGGTTAAAGTGGCTGTAGCCTTACTCGCGTTCCTCGCGTTCGTTGATAGTCAGAGCTTATTAGGTAAGTGCATGCCATTTTTGCATGATAATTGTTTGATTTAGTTATGTGGGACACTCTATAGATGATAAAGTTGATGTGTCTAACGGAACTATAAGTTATTATAAATGTAATTTAAAATGAATTAAACTTAATATTATGTATTTAAATTAAGTTTTCGTGTCCTGTAAAATGTCACTTTTATTTCTATATCTGCATATATACATTTAAATAATTTTAATTATATTAAGAAGTACTTTATAATAAATATAAAAACATTATTTAACTGTTACATTGAGTTGTACATGCATAAGACTTGCATAACCCATTCAAGAACCTTTATCTCGATCTAACAACAATGACCTCAAGTGAAAGTCCATACGTGAAAGTGGCTTAAAAAAGTTTGTTGGAGAGTAATAGTTGAATAACCTTCTTTTTTATACAAATTATTTAATAAAACCTTATTAAAGACTAGCATTTCCCGCGGCTCTACCCGCGTTAAAAAGACCGGAAACTGAATTCTTAGATTTTACATACATTTAACATACCATATTATGTTACTTAAGATTTCTCAGAAAGTATATATTTTCAAACAAGAAAAAGTATTCTTTATCCTGATAACCAGCTATCAGATAGCAGCCTGATACCATTAAAATCTTCCATCTTCATTAAAATCTGTCCAGTGGTTTTCTCGTAGTACGGTCACAGACAGACAGACAACAGACAAAAATTCTATAAACTATAGGTTCGGCCTCTGTATCTATAATAATGAGTATTTCATGGATTAAACTAAATTAGAATTTTATTTCATGTATAGATATAACATTTTCATTTTATAAGCACACGCAAGCGAGAGTTTGTGCATTTTTACTTGTGACATTTTGGATCTTTTATTTATCTTACCAATTTTAAACCTACTTTCTGGACATAGCCTGACTATAAGTAGTAATATTTATGCAAGTTGCGTATTTTTACTTGGAGATTCTTACAACTACTGCAAAAATATATTATGTAATCTTTTTAACGTCCCACTTTCAAAGCGAGGTATCATAGTCCTCAACAGTTAACGTTAGAAATTTTATTTAGGTATATACCATCTAATCGTGGGATTTATCAGCTTAAGAAAAATCTCTAATAACTAAGAAAACCCAACGCAACCATCTAAATAACGTTGCAAAATCACTAGGTTGTTCTTATGGTCTACTCTGCTGTCGGAGAAGTACCAGGAGTACTACATCGCCTACCGAAGTGGGCCACCTCCTAATGCATTTCTTCGTTCGCACTGGAACGCCGACCTATTGGACGCTAATGAGTCAACTCTCTACGCCACGACAAGATATTTCACACTACTGTTTAAGTGCAGACTTTTAGACGATCAAACTAAAATTAATTTCAGCGTACACTTTAAGTAACTAATTTATACAAAAAGTAAATCAATAAATAATACAATTTCGATGTTAGCATCAATTATAATTATTGAAAATTTTATTTTATTTTTAAAAGTATGTATACGTATTTCTTATGATTTTAGATGCGCTCATAAAGCCAATAGAAGTCCCTGAATCTAACAGTGACCAACCCAACAGAAATTGCTTGTGCAAGGGACCAGCCTGCGTTTGTTGTGTGGATTTTAACGTTACATTTCTAAATCTTGGAGGACCAGGTAAGAATTATTTATTTAAATTACCAGAATTTCTAGCTATCTAGGTGTTTATCCAAAGACGCAAATATTGCAATATTTGATTTCGTAATTACCAGCCTAAACGCTAAAAAAATAGAAAAATGTGAGAAAAGTAGCTCTACACTTGACTACAAGTTCAAAAAGAATTACCTTGAAGACAAATTGCCGTTATAAAAAATTTATATACTGTAATTGTGTACTCGCATAACTAATCCCCTTAACCCTATTATTTTAGGTTGTGTGCACATGAAATACATCTCGCCCGAGGAAGGATTTTCAGTTAAAGTCTCATATGACAAAAGCCTTCTACACAGTTCCAAAATAAAAGGTAAGACATTAAATCTTAATTTAACTTTCACGAATAAATATCAGTATTACATATTAATAAAACTATACTTTTCGACGACACGTTTGGCTCAGTTGGTAGTGACCCTACCTTCTGCGCCAGCGGTCGCGGGTTCGAGTCCTGCTGGGGGCATTCATTTGTTGAGCACGAATGTTTGTTCTCCAGTCATGGGTGTTAATATTTATATTATGTATGTATTTAAAAATGTATATGTGTAGTATATCAACTATCTGGTATCCGTAACACAAGCCCCGTAGCTTACCACGGGACTAGATGGTGCTGTTGTAAAAATGTCCCCACATATTTATTTATTTATTTATATTCTACTAATAATTCATACAAAGTAATTTATACGAATGATATAAAATGTTGTCATATTTATATTAACATATATTGCAGGATCAAACCCAGCCCCTGTATGTCTAGGGTTGTTCGGAAAGCATGCAGAAGTTTGTGCCAACTTCAATGACCTAGCACCAACTTCTGACGGACTCCGTGGCTGTTTAGAGGTGGAATTAAGGTTACTTGGAGACTCACAATTAGAATTTCCCATTGGATGCTTCAGATCATCTGCAGGAGGAATGGAAATGGAAGACCCGCCAGCAGAACCAGAAGTAGAAGAGTAAGATATTTCTTCTTCTATCTTAATAAACCCTTTAAATATCTATAATATCACACTCATACTCAATAAAATATTTAAATCGTTAAATAAATAATATTACTTATTTCCTACAGAACAACGGAAGAAAATACTGAAGACAATACTGGTTTTGACGCCGAAGCATTTTTACTGAACATTTATAAAACGGCGGAACAAGGTGTTGCTTTACTCGGTAGTCTTCTAGATCTTCCGGCGAAGAAAAATGAAACAACTACTATTAAGCCTGTTACAAGCGTTACACAAGAATCTGAACCACAAACAAGATCTCCCAAACATTTAAAACATCCTAATCAATTGTGATATTAAACTTTATATGAGTAGAATTAGGTACAAAAAAGCATTTTGTAGACTAGTTGTAGCTTGCCAACATGTTAACGCTCTCTTTTATGAAAAGTAAGCGATGTATCTCCTATTTATTGCTTTAATAAAATTTAATTAGTATTGTTTTATAAATGTAGCATAATTTTATAATAAATTTTAAAATATGTTATAAGACTTTCATTTGTAGTAAAATAAGTACAACTGGTTTCTTTCTACTTATATAGTATATACAACATTTGTTTATAAGTAATATAAGTAAATGTGTCATAACAAAAATTGTAACATCCCTAAAAATCAGCTTGAAAATGGTTAAGAACCATTTGTTTTGTATGGAAGTTACTAACCGTACCCAGGAGCGAACCCAAGCAAAGCGAGGGTGATTCGCTAGTAAATAAAAAATAAATAGTACTCAGTACAACGTAGTAATTATTAAGGCCGTTTTAAATCTGAATGATAAAGAAAATATTGTACCTGTTCACTAATACCTATTAAATCAAAAACATTTCGACAAACCAGATAGTAATGATATTTTCATTTTCATTTCGTTTTATAATAAAGAAAAACAACGTTCGTTGCTCCGTCGCCGTAAGTATAAACATAGAATTCGCTATGCCAATTTAGGTAAAATTGGGCATGAAGTTAGTTTGAGACGCTGAAAAGGATCTAGGATAGTTTTTATCACGGAAATCATCGAAACTGTATGAGGATACAAACATTTTTCACGCAAGGTACATAAAATAGGGTTTAATAACATAGTATAAAACAAAGTCACTTCCCGCTGTCTGTCTGTCCCTATGTATGCTTAGATCTTTAAAACTAAGCAACGGATTTTGATACGTTTTTTCAATAGATAGAGTGATTCAAGAGGATGGTTTATAACTATTGGAAGCCGCGGCTACGCTCGGTTTAAATGTAGGGATGAACTCGCTACTAACTTGTACACACTAACCGTTCAAACGTTACGACGAACTTACACGAGTATCAACTTCATATAAGGAAAGTCTCTTAAAAATATAAGAAAATGTACGAAATATGTACATATTTCGTGAAAGTGAAAAAGGATTTTACTGATTAAATTAGATTAAAAATATCTTGATAACAATAGTATATTAAGAATTAGCTACATAACATGGTGGTAGAATCCGTGAAATCTGGTAACTTGGCTCAATATACTGCTGTATTGTTTGTATCTAGCCTCGTGAAAATGGTGGTGAACTATTTGTTTCGACCAAATATACGCCGCGTTCCCTGAAATAAAAATGTAAATTTTAATTTACTTACTACTACTCTATACTTTTATCCTCAATAATGCGTTCCAGTGAGACAATATTTTAATGTTTTGTTATTAAATCTTATAACTGAAAATCTATACTTATAATAAATCTGTAGAGAGGTCAATTCTGTACATGAAATATATTTCCAAAATAACTATCAGGGGGTGATTAGGGATCGATACTGATGCCAAAAATGCAATCAGTAAAATTTTTGTCTGTCTGTCTGTCTGTCTGTCTGTCTGTATAACCGTTATGGAAACAAAAACTACTCGACGGATTTTAACGAAACTTGGTACAATTATTTTTCATACTCCTGAGCTGGTTATAGTATACTTTTCATCAGGCTGAAATCAATAGGAGCAGAGCAGTGAAGGGAAATGTTGGGAAAACGGGAGAAGTTACTCCATTTTTTAAGCTTCCGTCGCGTATGCAACCTTAATAGTTAAAGCTATACAGAAATCATGTATGACGGAAATGTTCTCCTTAAAATTATATAAAAAATATCCCACGACAACATATGTCTATCTTTTATGGTTAACTCACAATAACACGTGTAAATCCCGATAGCTTAGCAGTTCGAAACTTTCTGATTATATTTGTCTACTCTTACGTTTATAACACTCTCAGTCATCCCTAATTAAAAAAGTTAACATTATTAACTATTCCATAAAAAAGAATCATAGAAATCGGTATAGAAACACAAAAGTTATACATGAAATACGCTAATAATAAGCCATTGCGCGTGAATAATTTTAATTATCGAATGATGCGTAATGATTTCTTATAGATGGCGTTATTAATATTTTTATAATTTAATTTTAGTAAGTGTTAATTGTATTTTGCTAAAATATTTTATATAGATATAAAATTATATATATACTAGCGATTTAGCGCAAGCGAAGCTGCGGGTTCCGCTAGTTCTTAATAAATACTTTAAATAGTTCTAAACATTTCAATCACCAAAAAACAAAACTCTACCAAAAAGCAGACGCAGGCGAAATAACGTAACGTATAATGAAATATAATATTAAATTTTCTCGTAGTTATCATACTGTATTAATTATAAAATTTCGTAAGAATATTTATTTCACAGTTCTTTTGAACTGTGAAAAAAATATGTAGATGAGTTTTTAAAAACGTAAATAAATAATATGTTGAAAAAAATACAAATTTACCCAGTTTTAGGTTTAAGTCCTCCCATTTGTAAACGTCTCGGCCTATTGCACCATCTTAAAATAGCAGCATTATAATTAGCACATTCTGTTCCTGTAAATCCTCCTGATGTAATAGATTCTGCCATATAATGGAAACTTCTTTCATGATCGCACATATTGGAGTTACATCCAGGCATAGATATGCCGCCATTGGGGTAGAAGTCCACATGCGCTAAAGCAGATAGATACCCATTGACGCCATAGTTGGTATGAACCACTTCAGTGTAAACTCCATCAATAGGTCTAAATCGGAAAATGCTGTTGACCCATCCAATAAGTGCTGGATCGAGACCTGAAATAATTAAGTAAAGATACTTTAAGTATATAGACAACATATATTTTTTTTTATTTATACGTATACGGTTTACACAATTGTTAAAAAAGTTACCAGTAATGTAGGCTACTTTTCGATCCAAATTTCTCCCAACAATGCCAGCCTGATGTCCACCAACGCCATGACCAATTATATGATACTGTTCAAGGGTAGAGCCACTTTGTTCATTTACCCATTTAATGAAGTTAGCTACAGCCGAACCAGATAATATGCAGTTTCGATTTACTTCTCTATAATCTATTGAATTGGCACCAGAGCTCCAGTCTAACACTATAACGTTAAGATCTTCGGCAGCCAGAAGCGCTAAAAATAATATTATTTATATATCACAAGCTTGATATATACTTTATTAGTTTAGACTTTCCGTCCCCTTTCATAGATATCAAGTATCTTCTAAAATTTTAATTTAATTTATTAAATATTGAATTTGAAGTATTCAATGCTCTTTAAACGTGTTTTTTTCATGCTTTTTATGTTTTAGAAGTAATAAAAACAGATCCGCGAGAGAATCAATTGGGGCTTTCCCTGCGTTTGCTGCACGAAATATGTTTAAATTTGGTTCGCATAGAGGTGTATAATTATTATATAGTAGTGTAACAGTAGAGTATATGATAATTAAGTGAAGAAATTATTTGCAGTCAAGCTGTAAATCCTAAAAACTAAGCACCGCGAGTTTATTATTAAATATTTATGTATTTATTGATGTTTATTTGGAATTATGTTTCGTATAAGCATGTATACTAAATTATATCTTATAAACATTATTATAATATTTTTACCAGGAACTAGAACATTATTGAAGGCTGATACAACCGAATTTCTCCATCCATGGATTAGAACTACAGTTCTTCTTGTACTATTATAATTCGTTCTCGACAATAAATCAGAATTATGGATAAAGATAGGCTGGCTTAAAGTAGGATTTTCTCTGAAATGAATTTAAAAACATATTATTAATACATATATTATTAGGTTAATGAAGTTTTTGATTCGGATATCTATATGGGATTGAAGTCATAATATAAAAGTGCAATTACCTATGCCTAATTAGAGAAAGAACAAAAATCTAGTTACCAAATTAGTGGAAGCTGGATAATATTATATAGATTGTAGTTTTGATGAGTAGCTTAAAAAAATTATGCTTTCTGTAATATCTGTACTTATTTTAATGAATTTATTAATTTAAAATATACTTGCAATTACTTGAATTACTAAGAAATGTTGTTTTGCAGCACCCAAAATTATAGAAGTCTAAGCTACTTACGAAAATCATACATAGAAGATATAATATACGTATTACTTAACAAGTATGAACTAAACAACATATTAGAAAGTAAATATATATGTATGAATTACCTTGTAAACAAATGATAAACATTAGAAACAGAAGGGTTGTATCTACTTGGTACATTTAACAGATCAGTAATTGATGTCCATGAGTCGACCAGATGCATCTCTCCGTCAGAATCCGGAGCATACTGGTAACGCGGTTCTTCATCGTTTACAACTTGCGTTGACGCTAAAACACAAATTATGTTGTTTTTATATGTTTCTTAGCTAAATATTTTTTTATTATAGTAAGGATAAAAATACCTAAATATTTCAGGAACAGCAAAGTGAAATGGATTGAATTTTATCACGTTTAAATATTTAACATGTATCGATCCATTATAAATACAGTATATTTATATATTTTATTATTTAATAGTATCGAATACATACTGCATTGTATCCTTCTAATATAAAGTGAATAATAATTTTAATAAGACAGTGGTAGCCCAGTTGAAATTTAGATTTCTCGTTAGGATATCCAAGTAATACGGGTTCTAATCCGGATTTCGCACCTATGATATTTTCATGTGCGAATCTTTTCTAAAATGATTACCACTTGTCTTACGGTGAAGGAAAACATCGTGAGGAAACCTGCATGTCTGAGAGACCCCAACAATTTTTCGAAAGACATGTGAAGTCCGCCAATCCGCACTTGGCTAGCTTGGTGGACTGTGGCCTGATCCCTCTCGTACTGAAGGCAGGCCCGTGCCCAGCAGTGGGACTTTTAAAAAGCTGAATACATACCTACATACAATAACATTATATTATAAAAGTATTAAAGCGCTCGTTTGGAAAATCTAGCCACGCTGTTTCGAATTCTGGGTCTCTTTTCTTCAACATTCAATCATTTTCAACATATCGTCTTGATGTGAAGTAAAATATTCTAAGCAAAAATGTCTGAAAGAACCTAGCAAGTTTTCAAAACACATTTGAAGTTGGCAAACCCGCACAAGGCCAGTGTGTTGGATTATGTCCTGATTTCACACCATATTAAAAGAAGCCCGTGGCTAGCAATAATTTAGAAGCTGCATATGCAGCAGTTACAAATGCATCTTATCACAATAAGGTATAAATTGTATTAATGTAATCAAAAATTATCTTATTCGGTCCATGTAAAAACTTCTGATAAAAGGTGAGGTAAAAAAATTCTGATGAGTAGAGCAACGCCCAACATCATCTTTTACAAGAGTAATTTAACCTTAAAAAACTTACCAGAAGAAAATCCTACGTAGAAAATGTATGCAATATATATTAATTTGTACATAATTATGTACCGTTGGTAAATGAAAATAATATTTAATAAATATTATAAATCATATTAATCCTTCTTATACGCAAGTCTAATCAATTTTATTTATATGTATGTAAGACGCTACCAAGTGGCACGATAATATAATCTTATCAATAGTAAAAAATGAAGAATCGAATGCTTTTGCATAAAAACTAATGAATTCGTTAACCAACTTCTAAAAAGATGTTTTATTCGTATTTAGGTATGTATTTTTCCCTACTTCCGTTCACCATTTTCTCGGAGACTGCTCAACCGATTTTGATATTTTAAACTAGATATAATATTAGGTTTATTAAAGTAAGTCCAAAGATAGTCCCGTAAAATTTCCTTTGAAATAGAGTAGACTTTTTTTGAAAAGAGCGGGAAAGTCTATGAAATTTGAAGTATGTATGCCATGTCAAACCAATCTAATTCTAACAATTTGGAGAAAAATGAAAATGAGCTTTGTAATGCTACGTAATTTAATTTTTCTTTCGACGTAGAGTTTTGTTTTTTTAGTATGATAATACTTTCTTAGATTTACACGAATATTTAACAGTATAAATGAAACTCTTTCAAATCTACCTACCTATATAATACCTAATCTGATATTTTCAAAGTTGTTGCCAGCCGACAATGCTATACGATATGAATGAAATAATTAGATACCTACATCTGATAATATCTACATAAGGTATGAGGTATAAGGTTAACTTGTAAGTTACATATTATTTATTTAAATGTTAAATTGCATCACTTACACAGAGGCAATAATATATTAAATTACTTAGAATAATTTATTATTCTAAGAAATATCAGACAATCCCTTTCATTTTTACAATTAATTGCTGTCAATTAATTGTATTAGAACGCTACATTGCTCAGATGTTCAGTGAAGGCGAGAAGGAAAATAAATGAATGAACCTCAGTGCGATACTGTTGAATAACATTATTTTAATAATATACGCACGAATACAATGATATAATATAGACATCACAAACAAAGCTAAGTAAAAATACTGTGACGAAGTAAAACTTGTATTTATTTTAACTTATATTTATACAAACTTTGACAAAGTAATGAATAACCCATCGTTTAACCTCGGGCAAAAGGTGGCGAAATATTTGTCAAGAACACGTAGATACCGCTAGCACTGAAAAATAAGAAACGAACGGTAGTTTTATATTTATAATATAATAATGGTTTTTCTAAAAATTAAGAAAAGTGCGATTTTAAACTTATTATAATATACTAAAACAGCATAGCATATCAATGATGCAATGAATATTATAAAATATTCACATTCGTTCCAGTTAGAATATTATTATATTTCTATACATTTGCAAAGTGGATTGATGTCATGAAGGTCGGTTAAAACTTGTACCAAAACCAAACCAGCCCCTAAGTAATTTAGGAATTTAATTTGAATTTGGAATTTAACCTGAGAAGATGATCTAATTATATCCATCCATTCCATTCATTCAAGAAACGCAAAATATTAATTATAAATAAAGTTAGCTGAACTTGGAAGTCAAAATGAGACAACTCACCCAGCGTTATCACCAGTTCCACCGAAAGTGGCATCCCTTGGACCAGAGCACTGCAAGGCAGTAGCGTTTTGGTATGAATCGCAGGCGGTTCCGACAAACTTGTTTCCGTTGTTGGACTCTGCGGTGATTGACTCCGCGTAATAGACATAAGCGTATGTGTGGGAACAAGAAATTACGCTTCCGCAACCAATTTGATTAATACCGCCGTTTGCGTAAAAATCAATGCGGCCAAGCGGCCTGTCGTAGCCGTAAAGTCCAGCGGTCGTATGAAGAACTTCCACCAATTGTGCAGCATCTTTGCTCAGTTTATCGGGATGGTGTGTCCATCCAGGGAGGGAGGGATCAAGACCTGAATAAAACAATCGCAATTTTGATATTCATTAATATCGCCATAAACGAAACAATTAAGCTCAATTTTTATTATTAAGTAGTAATTGATGACGATGAGCTTTAGTTTTAACAATAATAAAATATATTAGTCTTTTTTTAAGCTACTTTTTAAGCTATCAACTTACAATTAAATAAAATTGGTTGATCTTTCATGCTTATTGTTTTGAGGATATAATAGAAACATATTTGTAAATATTATGTAAGTTTTAAAAATAATCATACCAATAACGCGAGGTACGGTTCCTTTGACAGCCCTGGCTGCGATGCCAGCAGCATGAGCTCCAAGACCATGACCAACAATGCGGATGTTCTCAGGATTGTAGCCAAAGTCATCATTGAGGATGTTGATAAACTTGGCGACGACATTACCAACTTGAGGAATGTTACTAAGACCAAATGTGTAGCTTGAAGCACCTCGGCTCCAATCAACAGCAATCATATTTACATCTTCGGACCCTAAATGAGCTATAACACAAATATAAATAAATACCATTAGTTCATATAAATCTACATACGATATCTTTGATTATATTATTGCTAGCGACTCACCCTTGCTTCGCTCGGGATCTAGCGCAAGCATAGCCGCGGGTTCCCCAAGTGTACTATAAACTCTTAAATAACTCTATATATTAAAAAAAAGCGTACAGACAGCGGGAAGCGACTTTATTTTATACGATGTAGTGATTTATTGTTATTAACCTGTATCTTATATTTTTTCTTAAGAGTTAGCGAAAGAATGTGCTTTAAATAATACTTTTGTTTCTTGTGGTGGGTGTGGGGTGGTGACACACCGCATTAACAAAATATGTATCATATATGTTAAACCAGAATATAAACTTTATATCGAAGAACATTTAAATTTGTTGTTTAAATGCAAAACGACACAGGACTATTATTATGTAGTTTTCGTATTTATATTAGTCCGACATTTTATTTAATAATCACTACATAGTATAAAACAAAGTCGCCTTTTCTGTCCCTATATCCCTATATCCCTGTGCGCTTAAATCTTTAAAACTACGCAACGGATTTTGATGCGGTTTTTTTTAATAGATAGAGTGATTCAAGAGGAAGGTTTATATGCATAACTAGCAGATCCCGCGGCTTTACCTGTGCTAAATCTAGGGAAGAGCCCGAGCGAAGCGAGGGCGAGTCGCTAGTAAATAATAAGGTTATGTTACAAACATAGAAGTGTTTTTTTCAGCTTATCGCCATCTTTTGCTGGATGAAAGCCTCCCCAAAAAACGCCAACCATCCTGATCCCGTTAGAAGAGATATTGTCATTTTAAATAATTTTATACCTGGTACGACAAATGCGTTGAAGTTTCCCGAAACAGAGCTGTTATAATTGTGAATTGTAAAGACTGTACGACGTGCCCGTTGGAAAGAGGACGACATTATAGAAGCCAGAGACGGTAGTAGAGCTTGACTCAGGGATGGATTATTTCTGAAATAGAAACACAATATAAAATTATTGAATCGTTAATAACTACTACTACTAAAAATATGAAATTTTGATTTTAATTGTTTATCTATTAAATTTCCTTATCAAGTTCCTGCATTTTAACTGATAAAGGTTAATAATTGTTCCTATAATGTCTGTTAATATTGAAAATTTTGTTTTAGAATTTACATGAAGCTTCGCGAACTTGTGTAGATATGACTGAGCTTAGTACATGCTTGTGTATACTTAGTTATTTTAGAATTAAAAAAAGGAAATATTTTTATATAAAGTAAATATATGTTTTTATTATACCTTGTAAATAAATGGAAGACAATGTCAGTGGGGCCCAGAGAAAATCCGTGAGCTGAAAAAAAATCATAATCATATATACTCTTAATGATTGATTCTAAACTAGTAGCTTTATTATATAATAAAGTAAAATAATAATGTTTTATTCAATTGGCTAATGATACCATTTTCACAATCAATTTTAATATCAGAGGAGATTAAAGAAATATAGATCACGCATTCTCGCCTTGAATTTATAGATAACTCTCTTAAGTCTTATACTATACTCTATAGGCATTCGTCGCAAGAACTGTAGTCAAAAAATCTTTAGTTAAATTTAATAATTTTATAAATACCTATTAAACTAAGTTCTTGTGTGTCTTTATTGTGACAAGATGTCTGATTTTTAGTGGCAATGTAGTCCATGACAATCACATTTTTTAAATGAAGACTGGTTTAATTGAGACAACACACTAAGCTATCTTGAAGCAATTTTGTTCTAGAGTTAACAGTAAATAAACTGTACTATGGTCAGAGGACTAGGAAGTGTAAAAGTAGAGTCATATTAATCATAAAATATACATACATTTATTACAAGCAGCACCTAACAGACTTTAGAAGTAATAATTTTTAACAAATTCTCTTGTTATTGGAACATATAGGTTATGAGCGATTTAAAATTATTATCGACTATCTTATTAAATTCTCCCAATTAAAGTATAGTTTTAGTTTTATAGTGAACTTTAAAAATCACCCATTCGACATTTTTCGAGTATTTCAGAACACACTTTACAGTCTTTTAGATTTATTTATGATTTAGGTACGTATCGAAAAAACTTGAAAATATACGCAGCTTATGAGTAGCTAAAGCTAAAGCATGCATCATAATTATTTTCACAATTAGTATAATTCAATTCAATTCTTTGGTTTTTTGGCTTCAATGCGTGCTAGTTGAGCACAAATTATTTCACCAATGTTAGGTCGATTAGAAGAGTCCGTTTGGCCGGTGATAATTTAATTAATTCCCAATTAGTATAAAATATAGCACAATATACACTTAGAAACTGTTAAAACAACGTTTATTTAAAACTTTCTTTATAAGTTATTATCAGTCCTTGCCTCACCTGCTACTGCAGCACACAAGACGAGAGCACATTTCAAAGGGAACATTATGTTTCCATATATTTCCAAAAACAATTGACAAAAAATATGTTATGAGTGATTTTTATAGACTTAATTTATCTATACATACATTTCCTTCCAAGAAATTTTAATTCACTTGTTGATAAACTAACACGGTGGTTATAAAACTGTCAGATACTGCTGTCCTGCAACATTGCACCTTTTTATAATCATTAAATCAAAAATATTATCGTTAAAAAATATATAAGTATAAATTGCATTTAAAAATTTCTATTGAACTAAGTTTTTAGCCTCGGTGCTCTACTTGCTAGTATGTTCAGTTACTACTCGGGGTCGGACTTTCTTTAGTTATTGAGTTTTCTAAACAACTTCTTTGTAGTAAGTTTGAGATTTTGGCAGTGTTGCTTGGTCGCAAGGACCGAACTCAGTCTGGATTGCACTTAAATACCTATTATTATTTTAATTATTATACCGTACTTGTATGTTTTTAATGTATGTATCTATATATTATGATATTATACTCTCATGTCATGAGTTTAGGATTTACAACTGATTAAATTGTAACTTGGGTTACATTATTACAATTTTCATAGAGAACTCAAATTTTTGTAATTTATAAAATACAGCAAATGTCACTAATAATATAGCTTTCTATGGGTAATTTTTTTTATAATCGATTCAGTTTTGGTATTTATCCATCACACATACAAACAAACAAACAAAAAATCTAACCTTTTCCCTTTTTTTAATATAAGTGTAGACTAGAATTCACTCAAATTGATAAAATCTGTACTATGCTATCTTTTACTTAAAATTACAACATATTAAAGTACTATGAAAATATTATCTAAAGTACATGTTTACATCGTTAATTTTGTTTATCTATAAAATAGTGTAAATTTCGATAGATAGATCTAAAATATAAATTAAAGAACATTCAAAGAACCTTCCGACCTGGAAACCAATAATATAAGCTTACTGACTACTACTAGCTTAGTTTATTCAACTTTTAAATTCCAACTATTCGTCATTCTTTTTCTCAGATCTCAGATTGATCAAAATTTACAGATTATATATTGTGGTACCTACATTAAAACTGCAAAACGCCTCTTCTTCAAAAGCATATTAGCTTTTATTAAAAAAAAAATACATAAACTAATTTTTTTTAATAATTTTTATTAATTAGTCATGACCATAATATATTTTATGGCAGCCCATTGATTCAGAAAAATATATTTTTTGTTAAAAACAATTTTCGTCCGACAAGCAGATGAGTGAAGGTCGCTCTTACTGTCAAATCTTTAATTCAATAGTTTCTTACTAGTGAAGTTTATTATATTAAGTCACTATGAGCATTGACCTGTTCGTCGCTAATGCTTATCATCAATTATTATATTTTTTTTAAATAAATTCTTACGATCACAGCAATATATGTAACATCAAAGGAAGAACATATCGGACTAGACATGCTTTGTATAAATATAGGATGCCACATTGGTTTCAAAAATATCTATCACCTCTTACATTAAATTAAAAAAATATATGACTAATGACACGTCTGGCGTTATACAGCCACTAGTCAACTGGTAAGGTCGAAGAGAGTTGTAATTTGGCAGAATGTTACAGTTTGGTGTTCGTATTGTGTATTCATTTAAAATATTGCAGGAAATTTTCTTAATTTTTGTGTGATCATCTATAACCCATCATTATTCTAATATGACTGTTAGGTAAATGAGGGAAATTCGTTAGTGCCAGTATTAAAAATGTTTGTATTTATAGATATCACATGTTTATACTATAGGAGAGAGGGAGATAAGACGGGGTACCAAGCAAAAATCATAGTTAAAACTAACCAATCTTGTTCCTTTACGCGTTGTCCGATGCGCTACCATGACACCAGTAGCTCTGTTATTGTTGTTCATATCGTATACTTACGATATGAACAACAATAACCGAGTACACTGTTAAAATTATCTTGAAAAAAGTGATTTCTACAATGTATGCAAATTTAGTTTTTAACACAATGATCCATACAGGACCTTGGTATTTAAATATGTATGCAGAATTTTAAACGTGAAATACAATGAATGCGGTTGAAGTAATTTGAAAGTCATCGTCTATATCAACACGTTGCTGTATTAAAATCATACAGACGACAATGCATGTATTTTTTCAGCTTGAAGCTGTCTTAGTGGTCTCGTGAGACCAAAAGGAACAAAAAACAAAATATTTCACATTATGACAGTGAGGGTACTTATTTTGTTCTTTTTTAACTACTGGTAATTACTTTAGTCAGTACACATTTGAGTCAATTGATTTAACTGCTATAGCTGTGGTGAATCAATAAGAAATAATAATATATTTTAAATAAATCAAAGTTTCATTACAAAGAGTATTTCTAATAATCTTGAGGTTGATTATTTATTTAATTTATCCGTAAATAAGTATAATACAGAACTCTGTTTTCGTTTATGAAACCTTGATTTTGCATTAATAATGATTATTATTGTTGATAAAGATAAAATAAAACACTTTAAGCAATTACACCAACATGATAAAATCGTACTGAGCGATAAGTCAGTCAGAAAATTAAAAAGAAAAATCATTTAAAAAGTGAAAGTAAAAGTTTTAAAGTAATAGTTCATTTTATTCTTTTAAGCCCGTTTAAATAAAATTGTTCTTGCTTGTTATTATAAAAGTTTTTCTTAATTTTATTTACTTTTTACGTTTTAGTTATCGCTAGACTGGTTTCCTAGTCTGTTCATCTCGTGCCAAAATCATTTTTAAAACGGTCACTCCTAATAGAACAAGCTCTATTAACGATAAACAATGAACAGTTAAGTCAAAAAGAAACTATATAAACTAAACTAACCGTTGGTGTATATAACATAGAAGGCATAAACTATGCTTAGGTATTTTTCTATCACTAGTATAAAACAGAGAAATCATCGCCAAAATGATAATATTAAGTATATCCATCATCAATGTTATTATTATTGTTCAATCATCATCATCATCATCAATGTTGTTATTATTTATATACTAGAAAACTCGGCCCACATTGCTGGGCTTACTATCTTTGTGACATGTATATAATCAATTGTTTTTGTCTTTATAATATTCTAAAAAAATTAAAGTAGTCTAAGGTACTCGTTATAACATTAGCTATTTGCGAGTGAAAGTCGATCGATAAAGAAAACCGTTTCAAACGATAATTTTAAAAATTGATTTTTCATGTAAGTACCGTATATACTTTTATATGAATTTGGTAAAAAGCTGTTAATTTGAAATTACAAACAGACAGTTCAATTTTATTTATATACAACTGATACTTATATTACACTTAGGTATATTATAACTATCTTTGTCTGTAGTCTTGAAAATAATCTGAAGTATTTACTTTTAGTGTTTGCTGTTAGTTATATTTTTGGAGGCAGCCAGGGGATGCAGAGAAAATCCAATTAACTTAAAATTAATTTATTAATTAGAAATTACAACTAAATTACACAACTAGATGACAACTTGTCGATATTAGAGCAAGTAAAGATGTGAATAATTGATGATCTTTTATATTGAAATTTCTATAGCAAATACAATATTAACATAGTTAGAATTTAGGTGATTGCTGCGCTTGCACCTGCGCTTGGCCTTGTTTCGTCGTCGCAGCGCGAGGTTTGTAGGGCACCGCTGATGCGGCGGATTGGGTTCCGTAACATGTTATTATCCAAATGTCAATATTGGGCGTAGGGATTGCAATCCGGAAAACCGGATCCGGTAATCCGGCGGATCCGGCATCATTTCACGGTCACCGGATCAACTAATATACCGGATCCGTTGTTACTAATTTTTGGCAAAATAATAGAGCTTTTGCATAAGTTGGTACTTTAAATGCGTAGTACGTGGTGTTCATGCGTGCAAGTTGGTGTCTGACATAAATATAAGACTTGTTTCTTAGCATTATTGAATACTTTAATAATTATAATGGTCTCATCTCAGTAAAGTAAAGTAATTATATAAGATTATATAAAGTTAATTTATAAATAAAAAATAATTGATCTATCTGTGCAAGTGATATCTAGGAACACTCGTTACAACGTTAAAAATTGATAAAATCAATAGTCTATCTATCTATCTATATCTTCTTAGTGCTTTTGATTTAAATAACAGTTTGTTTTTCCACATGTTTGAAAACGTAATATTTTTCTCAACAAAGTCAACAAAAAGTTTGTAATAGTAGGCATAGATCTATCTACTACTACAACTACGCCAAAACTGGACTGGTTTAAAGAGTAGTCCTTTTTTTATGGTAAAAAGGGGGCAAACGGGCAGGAGGCTCACCTGATAGGAAGTGATCACCTCCGCCCATAGACATCTGCCTGGCTTGCAGATGCGTTGCCGGCCTTTCAGGAAAGGGAGGGATGGAGGAGGGAGGGAAGTGGGAGGGAGGGGGTAACGAAGGCGGAGGATGAAGGGAAGAGGGAGGGGAAAAAAAGTCCTCATAACAAAAGGGACGAAATGGTAAGTGACGAATCAATTTTTGGTATATATAAGTAAAAGCGTATAGCCAAACATATTTTTTGTACTTTCAGTTAGCGAAGCCGCGAGTTCCGCTAGTTTTTTATAAATTATCTACTATATTAAGTACAATGATACTTGAATAACTTACTAACAGTTCATTTTGAACCAAAAAGGCGAAAATTATATCGATCTGGTCAATCCGGCCGGATCCGACCGGATCCGGCCGGATTGGTGGAAATTCAGCCGGATTGCAATCCCTAATTGGGCGGGCCTTTTTTAAAGTCCCCAAAAATAAAATGATCTAAGATATCTTTCAATATAAATAGCATAGTAAAAGAATACAAAGTACGGCATCTTCATACAAACGCACCGCGCGCGGCTTGTATGTGTGCGTCATAGTATCTTTACGTTGCCGCACGCACACTCAAACAATATCTCGAACCGTATATCAGTGCGCCAGTCTAGGCTGACGCCGCACATGTTTCGCGCGTCACGGTTTTTCACTATATGAAAAATGTGTGACATTCGTAGAAGAACTTATTGCTGTGTGTTTGGGTGTCTAAATTCTTCATCAATTCCAGAGTTGTGATTGTTCAGATTACCTACTGAACGGAAAAGGTAAACAAATCACTTATAGATATAGTTTGTCCATTTTGTTAATGGTTTTTTGACATCTCGTCGACTGACAAGCTATAGTGACAATATATAGTCAAAAGGACGTAATAATCGATATCTCTTATTTTTTAAATATAAAATAATATTTATTTTTTTTTTATTTATTAATATGAAAATAAATATTACTATCGTAAAAATCAAGTGTGGTGGAGAGAATTAAGAGAATCATAATGTCTGATTTGGACCGTGACATTGCATTTGATAATTTATGCACACAAGAATTAATAATTAATATAACTGAAGACTCCTCATCGGACAAATCTAAATCTAATATAAATGATGATTGTGACGAATCATGTTAATAAAAGGAATTAAACTGATTAGTTGTTTTATTTGTATGATTATAATAAGAAGAAAGTAAAACTTTACATAATGTTAATTTTGTTGTCTTCCTGATTAAATAACATATTACACCTTATTTAAATATTAACATTGTTTTTTTCCGATTATTTGTAATCTGTGGCACAATCGTAGTAATCGTTATGTGTGGCACAGCAGTAAGGGGGCGGTGCCCGTGGATGGGCAGGATGTGATATGATTTTATTAATATACTTTTAATTTTTTTTAATTGTTACTAATAGCATATTTATGTTTTTGTAAACGCAAGAAATTAAAGGATTTATTTTATTTATTTACACAAATACATTTCGAGATAAAATCTAACAAACAAACATTTTTAATACTATTTTCTACTGATATATAATTTAAGCAAGTAACTACAGGCCTAATAAAAATAATCATAAACATGTAGAAACAAAGTGCTTTACATTCTTAAATGTATATAAATAATAAATATTTTTAATAACACACTTCCCGGCCCAATGCCAATTTCTGAGCACTGAATTAAAATTTAGCTACAGTGACAACCCTGTGATAGGCAACTATGGTAACTATGACAGGTAATTATGTCGCGGATTGGGCCGAAGATGCCCTACTTTGTTCTCTTTATACTTTGTAAATAGTCTTACTAGTTTAATCTATAGTAATTTATGGTATGATCCACGGACGGGAAAAGCCAATAAAAGATAAGATAAGAATCAGTTTTAATTCATAATTTACCTTAGGAAAAAGATATAATCTTTACAAACTATTTTGTTTTGTTAATTAAAATATTTCAATTAAGTTTGTACGGGGTGTGAATATTTTAATTAATATTTGGTTATATTTGTAATGACTTATTATTTCCGAACTATAAGGGTACTCCAAAGCGGGCAATGTTTTTCTGCAATGTGTGGTTGCAATATGTGGAGTAAATGTCAAGAAAGGCCAGGAAAAGTAATAATCGAGTATCAGTAAGAAACAGAAATAAAACGACCCACTTTTTCAAATTGAGTCAGAAAGTTCGCAGGAGCTGCTTAAAGACGTTAGTGTTACTAATAGCTAAACACATATTTTTTTGCAATAGAATGAACATAAATAGTAGAACCACGTACACATACTTTCATTATTTTTAAATGGACGAATTCCAAGGCGTTTGTATTATGTGTAATCGAATATATAGATAATTTTTATTTCAGTTATGGCATATTATTAGAGTACAAAATTACACGATTTAAATTAAATTACGTTTAATTAAATTAAGCGTTCAATATGTTAATCGGCTAATCTGTTTGTAGGTACTTACAAATCATATCAATGACGCAAATCTATATTATTTTATAAATATTCATTCACCGTAATTATTACGAACGTTATTTTAGTATCGAATGATTGATTTCATTATCTTTTGACCTTTTTTAAAGAAATGATAATTTCTAATATAATATATAATATAAAGGTAGATATCCTCCTTCACCATAAATAAAAAAAAAAAAAAGTTTAGGCGAAATGATGGCGAAAGATGGGAATGAAAAGGCAGATGAATTGGCAAAGGTGGGCGCTGAAACACCACAATGTGGCCCCGAGCCATTTTGTGGCATTACCAAACAACATGCCTATTCAATTCTCAAATATAACTGCAATCTCAAAGCACTTTAAGAGTGGCAATCCACCTCTGGACAAACTCACTCCAAAGCGCTAATTAAGGGATATCGCAAAACCTTTACAAAAGAGTTGCTTTAACTCAACAAGTATAAAACTAGTGCGGTAACCAGAATACTCACTGGCCACTGCAAACTCAATAAACATATGTTTACCCTTGGCCTAAGTCAGTCCGCAATGTGCAAACTATGCCATGAGTCAGAGGAATCTGCTATGCACATCCTCTACTCGTGCGGACCACTCATGCACCGCAGAAGTATCTTTCTAGGGCAGCATATCATGCAACCGGAAGAGATACAGAAGCTCTCCGTTCAGAAAACCTCGAAGTTCCTGGAAGCAACAGGACTAAGCGGAGAGCTTTAAATTCACCTTAAGGGAGCTACAATGAACCAACACTGGTCGACATAGCAAGGGCCGACCTCGGCACCAATTCCAAATATAAATAAATAAATTAGGCGAAATCATACAGTTCTATTAGGTATAAGCGAAACCCTTACCCTTTCAAGGCTTTATCTCGACAATTTTTATACCTATGTATTTAAAACATAATTTAATGGGCTCGCTTGGATAAATGAGTGAGCGGGTTCAAATCCAGGTCTCGCATCTTTAATATTTTTATGTGCGAATCATTTATATCATGATTACCACTTGTGTTACTGTGAAGGAAAACATCGTGAGGAAACCTGCATGTCTGAGAAAATTCAGCTAGTTTTCGAAAGACATGTGAAGTCCGCCAACACGCACTAGGCCAGCGCGGTAGACTATGGCCTGATTCCCTTCGTACTGAGGGAGGCCCGTGCCCACCAGTGGGACGTTGAAAAGGGCTGATGATGATGATGATGATGAATTTTTTTAAAGTTAAAATGTTAGGTCTAAATTCCGTCATATAAAATTTTGATAAAATTTATTTATAAACTAAGCTACCCGGCCCATTATTATCTCTTATATAATCTTTTGCCATACAAACATACATACTGTATACACATACCTACATACATACATACATTCATACATATAAAATCGTTACCCTTCATTTTGGCTTTGCCGTAGTTTGATAAAAAAAGGCAGTAGGTAAAAAAGGTACCTATATCATTGACGTATTTTCTATACGCGTTAACTGATTATTATCATGATGAATATTCAGGAAATTTTTATCACCCCTAGCGAATAAACAGATCTAGTATCTTATCATGATCAGATTTACAATGCAAACTACATATGCCTGCGACTCCTTTCGTGTGGAAGTCAGAAAAATGAAAATAAGTCATGTAGATTTGCTATCTAGATAGGTACCACCTCCTTCCTTGATGAGAAACTATCCTCAGACGTGATATTATTGGTGTTATTCGTTGTTTGGAAAATTTCGCTCTTTTAAAGATGGTCTACCAACTAGATTATATTATAAGTAGCAGTACAATACTTGCAACAGACCCCGTCTAAGTCTTGAAATAATGAGATTAAATAGATTCCAACATTTTCCAACGCGATATTTTATTATATATGTATAGATTTTTGGCATAATATGTTGTTCATACTATGATACAAAAAAAAATGGATAACTTTTATTGAATAGGAAAAAATTTTTAACCATTTTTAAATTATTAATCTTCACAAGACACTAATTCGTTTTCACTTAATCACACAAACTATATATACAAACATTAAACAAACTCGAAACAATGTCCCAACACATTATATTATTATATTATCTGTCTTCTCCAGGGGTCTCCAGAAGAATTACAAAAGAAAACCTAATCAGACTTGTTATAGAGCGTTGTGGTAGTTATTTTAAAACTAATAAGAGCAGCATTTAAATAAAATAATATACTATAAATTTTACCGTGTGGTTATCCTACACAAGAATATAATTGCCTCTATCTCAATCAATAATCACCTGTACTTAGATAGAGTTCAACATTTTAGATAATAAACGGAATAAATATGGTAGAGAAATATGAAATATAGAACTAATACAACAATGAAGCTCTTAGTAGTATTTCTCGCTTCAGTATCATGTAATATTTACTATTTTATCATTGTTTATATTTATTGCTTGTCATTACTAGTTCTTATCTAATAATTATTCATTTTTCTATGTTTACGTAAACTATTCTATTTTGCTAATTCTATAGAGCCTAAATTATAGTTAGAGCTTAAAACTGTCTTAATATACCCTTTTAATTTCAGTGTGCTCTAGCAGTGCTATTCCCGTAGTGCCAGGGGACAATAGCCACTATGTAGAAGGCGAGAGCAGGTACATTTGGATGCCCGATAATGAAGGTAATCCTGTACTTGTAGACCTACAGGAACCAGTCGATGAGGCAATATTATCACAAGCTAGAAATGGCGCCGACAACCAATACTGGCTTTTCACCAGGTACGTTTAGAAAAATCTCAATATTATTTTTCTTTTTCCTATTTCATTTCCTCTTTGTTTAATTGTAATCCATTTATAATCTCCTTGGCGTCTGTTTTACACCAACTACGTGACATAAGACATTCAACATATTTTTTTAACTAGAGACTCGCCTTCTTCTTCGCTTGGGTTGGCCGCTATGCTTGGCATGTTTATACGATCAGTATAGTATAGAATATATAAGTAAAATCGGCCTTTTATAACATAAGTTTAGATCAGTTATATCATCAGTAAAAAAATAACAAGCAGTTGTTATATACGTATTTCTCCAAAGTTTATAATATTGTTTTACAGACAAAACCCTACCAGCCGCCAAGTACTAGTAAATGGAAATGCAAACTCAGTAAGGAACTCCAACTACCGTGCTGCCCGAGCAACAAAAGTGATTGTCCACGGTTGGAATAACAATGGCAACACTGAAATGAACCCCCTCATCACATCTGCATTCCTTGCAGTTCAAGACGTTAATGTCATTGTGGTAGACTGGAACCGTCTTGCAAATGGAGCCTATACCACCGCAGTGCGTGGAGTCCCAGATGTTGGTAGACATCTCGGTTTATTCATTCAGTGGCTTTTTAATAACTTCGGTGGAAATTACAACAGCCTTCACTTAGTCGGCTTCAGTTTAGGAGCTCATGTTGTAGGAAATGCTGGTCGTACTGTTGGAGGACGCGCGGGACGAGTTACAGGTGATTATTAATATTTTTGAATATCTTTAAAAAAATAAGGTTCTATTAAGTAAAATCAAGGGTACCTACTAAAAATATCTACGTAAATTGTTTAATATTTGAATTTATTTGTAACATTTTATTTTTAGGACTGGATCCAGCTGGTCCTCAATGGGGAGGTAACTCTAATGCATTGAACCGTAATTCGGGAATCTATGTAGAATCCATCCATACCGACGGACGTCTACTTGGTATAATGGACCCAATCTCAGACGCTGACTTCTATCCTAATGGTGGCAGAAATCCGCAACCAGGTTGTGCCATCAGCACTTGCTCACATGGCCGTGCTCCTCAGTTTTTCGCTTCAAGTGTGAGAACAAACCATTTCATCGGAAGACGGTGTAATAATGTTAATGAAGCAGAATTAAGCAGGTGTACCGGCGCCCAACATCGCATGGGTAACGGCATTATTGGAAAAAGAGGGTATGTTGAATTATTAATTTACTATGTGCGTATATATATTCGATATATATTCGAACTTTTAAAGTGTAATCAGATTTTATTTAAATAAAATATTCAGTTACGATTCATTTCATATATAAAAAGATATATTTGACTATTATTATTGAATATATTAAAATGAACATTAATAATTTTAATCTTTTTGTTTTTCAGAACGGGACTATACGGATTACTGACTGGTAGAGCTTGGCCTTTTTAAAACTGATGGGAATACTGCAATTAGGTACCTGAAACATGCATGCTGTGTTTATGATTATAAGTTGTTAATAGTTAGTAATATCAATGTATAAAACATATATTCGTGCATTGTATCAAAACAACTTTAGATAATACAAATAAAAAAAATACTATTCTATTTATTGTTTTATTTTTAAAAACTCTAATAAAATTAGTTCAGTACTTCTAGTATTTACGAGTATCTTTGAATTATTGTATGGATATATTATGATCACAATATGTTGTATATCATCAGACTTCTAAATATTTATCCCGTGTTAAGTTCATACGGTTAACCTCAACTTGTTGGGCAATCAATGGGGTTGTTCCTACCGCTCACTCTGCTGACTGCTCTTAGAAAAGAATCAGGATTGAACCTCATGGTACACCGCCCTTAAAGTGACTTGTGGCCAAATCGATCTACGAATTGTATCAAATATTTTAAACGAAGTGACTATTTATATGGACCAGAAAACATATACCTTGCTGTCACACACTAAATAATACTTGCAAATAGAAGAATAAAATTCACTAATACATAAATAAAATGATACTTAAGAATATTATATGCGTCATACGAGTAGGTATGTAGAGCGCAAAAATTTTGAAGTAAATTATGAAATAAATGCTATTTCTAAACCTAAGGGGCAATATATTATATATTTATTTGGAGATATATAGTGCCTAACCTTGCCCGTTGATCACCCATTCCTTCAAAATAAAAGTGACCTACTTACTACTGTACCAATTAATCCAATTCCTGTGCTGGAAGTAGTCATAATATTCTCACATTTTGGGCTTCCACGACTGGATTAATATTTTCTATAGATTTATTCTACCATTAAATATATCGGGTGTAACATTCAAATCAATCAGTTTGGGGAAGTCTGAAACTATAACATATACGAAGATCTGTTCTTAGATCCATGATTTTAGTAACAAGAAAAAGTGCAATAAAATAAAAATTAAATTAAATTTTTAGAAGACCGTAATAGACCGTAATAGACAGGACCAACAGTTTTACAACTTACAGTTTTACTTACCGAGGAACGCGGTGGACACAACGCTCCCAACTCCGGAATGCTACCAAGATTTTTTTTGACAGATAAACCCAACTATACTTAGTCTAGTAACTATACTCAGACTCAAGACTCAAAACTCGAAATCTTATTATCATTAGAATTGTACTGTATTCAACCCAAATATTCCGCTGTTGGCCACAGGTCATCCTGTAGTACCAAGGGTATCAGGTCATAGTCCACAACTCTGGCCAAGTTCGAGTTGGCGTACTTCATTTGTCTTTCGAAAACTTGCTAGGTTTACTCACACTGTATTCCTTTACCGTAAGACAAGCACACATGGACACATATATAACAATAAGATTTATATATATTTGATTTTATAAGTTGTTATTCTGATAAAAAATACAAATAAAATACAGTGAAAAATAAAAATGAAAAATAATACTTTTAATTAATTAGTTATAACTTATTTTTGGAGCCTCTTTGCCAGCCAATCCTGGCTTTGCAATAAACTTTCGAATGGGTATTTTAATATTGTATATAAATTGATAGATTAATGGAGTAGGTTTCTGTTAAGGTTATTTTTCTTTGTCTGACACCATTTCTCCACCTTACTTGGAGACGGTAATGAGAATTATCTTCTATTATCAGATTAACCTAATAGCCTGAAAGAATACAACTATCGGTCTATAAGATAATACATAGAATATTGGAAGAATTTTCTTTTAAATCCTAGCCGTTGACGTTCCATTATCTGCTCATTCACATGTGATGATGAGTTCCAGACGAAAATACTTGAACAGCTTTATAAAATATATACAAAACGTAAGAGGAGGACGTATAAAATTTAAAAGTTGCCGTCGTTTTCTCTGGGATTTCATCATCAGATCCTGAGTTGATGACAATGGGACAACACTAAAAGTTAATACCTTACCGAACAAAAGAAAAGTATTTTAAATCGGCCAACAGTTGGCAGCGTAATCGGTGAACATACAAAAAAAATATACAGTGTAACATATGACCGCCTCCTTTTTTAATGTGGGTTAAAAAAATAAACTACCATTGTATTGAATTTAAGTTAGCCTGACCTACTTCTTAAATAATCCTTTAATATTAAAATATAGGTCCATTATAGTAATAGATTGATTATCCCACATGTTAAGACCTTTTCTATATACTAATATTATAAAGATTTTGATTTTGTTTGTTTGGTTCAACGCGTTAATCTCAGGAACTTGAAGTAAGTAAAATTGAAAAGTCGTTTTTGTGTTGGATAGTTTATTTTTCAGGAAGCCTAGATAACATTACGCTGTAAAATATGAACGGAAGTATCAGTGTTGAAAAAATTCTTGTCAAGTGCGAGTCGGACTCGCGCACGAAGGGTTCCGTACCATGTATGTATAGTGACACCCTTTAATTTTCAACTTGTTTTATTTTATGGAAATTTTCATTTATATTTTGTGCTGTAAGGCCTTGCTTTTTGCCACATTTCGATTCTAGATCAACGGGAACTACCATATAGGTTTGTGATCCAAAACTTCAGAAAAGAATTCTAATATTTCTATGGAGTCTTCCTTTCCAATTTTTATGGCTATCTCATGCAACTTATGAGATACATCAAAACTATGTACTATACTCTATTCACGGAGTGAACCATGCAAAACGCTTTCCCTTGTCCCACAATTGCAAACAAACTGATAAGAACAGAAAAATGTCTAGCCCCGCCCAATAATGCTTGCAACTTGATTTGAAATCATAGGCCTCGTTCATATTGCTAATGCATTAGTGACGAATTATTAGCAAATACTACATAGTATAAAATAAAGTCGCCTCGCTTTCCGCCTGTTCTTATGTATGCTTAGATTTTAAAGCTATGCAACGGACGTTGTTTGGTTTTTTTAGTAAATAGGTTTTTTTTAATTCAATAGGAAGGTTGTTAATGTATAACTAACTTTCACATTAGATTTATTATGTTAGGTATTATACTAAGTTTGAAATAACATATATTGATGACACATTTGGCTCAGTTGACCCTACTTTCTGCGCCAGCAGTTGTGGGTTCGAGAACCGCTGGGGGCATTCATTTGTTGAGCACGAATTTTTGTACTCCAGTCATGGGTGTTTATATTTATAATATGTATGTATTTAAATTTTATGTGTATTTTATATCAACTATCTGGTAGCAATACAAGCCTCGTAGCTTACAATGAAACACGATGACGCTGTTGTAATATATTGTTGTATAATATTTTGACCAAAATACTCGATGCTTTAAATATTCATATAATTACGTTTTCATAGTTCTAATTCAAGTTCATGTTATATGAACATCATGCTATATACCCATGATTGTTTGACTTTAAAAAATAAAACAATGTAAAATACGAATAGTAATTTTATATTCAGGATTAATTTACAAAAATATCAATTTATAATGTGTTTATTTTGTGTCAGGTAGTTGCAGTATTCCCAGCAGTTTTAGAAAGGCCAAGCCCTTCCAGTCGCTAATCCGTAAAGTCCCGTTCTGGAAAACAAAGAATTAAGTATATTAATTATATTTTAAAGCGCATTTAATTATTTACATAGTTAGTAGTTACCTATTACTTAAAATTCAATACATGAATATTGCTGTTCTAATTTACTTCACGAAAGTACATGTATGTATGTATTGTATGTAAGTATAAGTTACTTAATTGGTAAATGTTAGGTATTGCCACGTAACAAGAATGTGTTTCTTTGCAGGAAACGATAAAAATGTATTTCTATGTCGGTTCCGCAAGGAAGGTGTAAATGAATACGCAAATACAAAATTCATTATTCAACATACCCTCTTTTGCCGACAGCGCCGTTGCCCATGCGATGCTGAGCGCCGGTACATCTGACTAACTGTGCTTCATTAAGATTATTACACCGTCTTCCGACGAAATGGTTTGTTCTCACACTTGAAGCGAAAAACTGAGGAGCACGGCCATGTGAGCAAGTGCTGATGGCGCAACCTGGTTGCGGATTTCTGCCACCATTAGGATAGAAGTCAGCGTCTGAGATTGGGTCCATGATACCAAGCGCACGTCCATCTGTATGGATGGATTCTACATAGATTCCCGAGTTACGGTTCAAAGCATTAGAGTTTCCTCCCCATTGAGGACCAGCAGGATCCAATCCTAAAAATAAAATATTACATTTAAGTGCAAATTTTAAAATTTTAAACTAGTTTCTATATAGTAATTATCCTTGATGTTATAAAATATAGTTTATATTATTATTATTTTAAAATAATATAAATAATCACCGGTAACACGTCCCGCGCGTCCTCCAACAGTACGACCAGCATTTCCTACAACATGAGCTCCTAAACTGAAGCCGATGAAATGAAGGTTATTATAATTTCCACCGAAGTTATTGAAAAGCCACTGAATGAATAAACCGAGATGTCTACCAACATCTGGGACTCCACGCACTGCGGTGGTATAGGCTCCATTTGCAAGGCGGTTCCAGTCTACCACAATGACATTAACGTCTTGAACTGCAAGGAATGCGGATGTGATGAGGGGGTTCATTTCAGTGTTGCCATTGTTATTCCAACCGTGGACAATCACTTTTGTTGCTCGGGCACCACGGTAGTTGGAGTTTCTTACTGAGTTTGCATTCCCATTTACTAGTACTTGACGGCCGGTAGGGTTTTGTCTGTAAATAATATAAACATTTAAAAATAATATGTACCAACTGCTTTATTATTGCCATACTTATAAAATAATGTATAATACATAAAACTGTTTATTTACAGTATTAGATCATATTTAAATAAAACTAATATTTCAAACTCTATAGTGTACTCTTTAAGAATCGAATTTCATGGACATTTAATGAGGACTGCATTTCAAAAACGATTAATGCTATCGTAAATCCAATACGTCGGACTCCCGAGGATGGCGGATCGTTCTTTTTTATGCACACCCATGCAATGAACATTAAATGTAAGGGTTTGGTGAGAAGAATAGGAAATTAATTCATGGTATTTAAAGCTTTTATAATGTGCTGGTGTATTGACTAGCATGTCGGCCATATGTACATCGAGAGGCCCTGGGTTCGAGTTCGGGTCGGGCCAAGTTTAGTTATTGAGTCTTTCTGTTTAGTAAGCCTCAGTAACCGCCCGGAGTTGGGAAGTTAACGGTGTGTCACACCCTGCCTCGGAGATCACGTAAAGCTATCGGACCTGCGCCTTAGCTCTCATCGGTCGGGTTGAACAGTCGTCCCACCGGAGTATGAGAGTGATAGGAATAGAGTGTTTACTTGTGTCTGCGCGTACACTTGTGCACTATAATATCTCCTGCGCAGTTGGCCAGTGTCACTGAGATTGGCCAGCATGGCCGGAACTATATTATAGTTAGTATATATATATACACACACACAGCGAGTAAAGCTTTCAAGGTTTTTAATGAAAAACTTACCTGGTAAAAAGCCAGTATTGGTTATTGGCACCATTCCTAGCTTGTGATAATAGTGCCTCGTCGACTGGTTCCTGTAGGTCTACAAGTACAGGATTACCTTCATTATCGGGCATCCAAATGTACCTGCTCTCGCCTTCTACATAGTGGCTATTGTCTCCTGGCACCCCGGGAATAGCACTGCTAGAGCACACTGAAATCAAAGGGTCTGTTAAGCATTACCTATTATTTAGTTGTACACTATATAAGCTTCATAGAGTTGGCAAGGTAAAGCAGTTTCCAAAGGAGAGTAAAAAGATTTAATTGTTCGATGACAAATACAAACGACAACCAAACATGATAATAATTAAAAACATTTATAAATAATAGTAAATTACATGACACTGAAGCGAGGAATACTACTAGAAGCTTCATATTTGCACCTGTCGTAGTATAGGCATTTCATATTTTTCCTCTATATTTATGTATTTTTTTATCTAAATTATGAACCCTATCTTACCTATGTTTTTTGATTATTTATTAAGATTGAGGCAATTATATTTTTGTGAAGGATGACCACACGTTCAATTTGAAAAGAGTAGCAATAATTATTTTTTATTCAAATACTAGTCGTATCAGATAAAATATTTAAACGGACATTATATTACTTACAGCCAATTCTCTACCCAATTGTAAAATACTGTAACATTGATATAATAAGTGGTATTGGTGTTGATGGCAATAATTGGTTTGAGGCTTTAAAGTATGCAGAAAAATTTGTGTATGAAATTTATATAGGAAACTACATTACATTACCTCAAAATATTAAGTTCAAGATCTAATTACTAGAGTAACTACTACTAAAATTACTACTAAGATCTAAGTAGCTGAGTAGATAGAGCCATTAGAGATCCACTTTTATGTTGTCACCATCAAAAAATGTACCTGCAAAGTATTCAGTTGCTATGACAGAACAATAATACTAGAAGTATCTAAAAAATATTATTTACATGTACTTCAATTTATTTCTGACTCTCTCGAAATCGCAAAAATCCATTGCCAAAATTTTTTTTCGTTTATACATACATTAAAACGGCGAAGCGAAACCGGCAAACCTGTAAAAAAGTATTAACCAAGTTAAGTTAACGTAAGATAAGTTTCCGTAGTGGCCTATGACGATAATGCGGACTAAAAGACAGCTTTTTGATTCTTCAATAGTATGAACTTTTAACATTACAGTTCCGGTTACGCATAGTAGCAAGTACCTACATTTTATAAGGCATTATGAACATTGTAATAACTACACTCTACCCACAATATTTACAAAATGAATTCAAAAAATGCAAATATGGCCTCAAATTACCTTACTATATTTGTAAATTTTATTTTAAACAATTTTTATTATTCCAATAAGTTTTATGATTGAATATGGTATTATTATTTATTTTATCTTCAAAAATAAATTGTCTAATAATCTAAGCATGTATGATGTAAATACATATATGTATATAAAAAACAATTGCTGTTGTTCGTTAGTGTCGCTAAAACTCAAAAATAGCTTTTGTTTTGTTGGAGGTGTGTCCGGGTATGGCTTAATAATAGTAAAAATGGGAAAAACCCAAAAAAGAGCATAATAATCAAAAAGTTCAGAACTATTTGTTTTTAGGGGAATCACTAAAAAAGTTAATACTGTATACCTAGGGACGAACTAGATCGAAGCCAGTAAGTTGTGGGTGAATCTCATTTTTTGAGAATAGATCGGGAGTTTAGTTTTGTAATTCTTCTGTTAGTATTATTTTACACGAGAACCTTGCTTACTACGAGTACATTTCTGCAATACAGCACTATAACTCAAATCGTCTTAGTGTACAATAGTTGTGAAAAACGTACAGTGGTAATGGTTTAAGCGTTAGTTTGAGTTTGATGACTAGTTTTCTATTTCTAACTTACAACCTTATTTTCTTTGGTATCTTTAAAACAAAACATTTTTGCTTTATCATTAGTATAGTTTATTGCGCCCTGAAGTTATCTAATAGATATCGTTAAAAGAGAATCATTTTGCTAACGAAATGTAACATTTTTTTTCCGAAGTGAACGAAGTCGCAGGTACATCTAGTTTGTATTATAAATCTGATGATGAATAATTAATTTGTTTATGTGCTAGGGATGATGATATAAAAATCTCCATTCATCATGATAATGATCAGTGGACACATGGCAAATATGTCACTGATAATATTCTTTCTGTTACCTATAAAAGTTGATTTCGTTTGGTTAGAGTTGCTTGAAAAATTATGATACTGAGGCGAAATTTTAGACCATATCGTCAAGCACCAACGAGAGCTCGAAAATAAGATTTGTTTTGGAAGCGATTTTAAATCGAAAGAATTAGGGTAAAATATATTAAAACAACGTACCTAATAGGCTAATAATAAAAAAAAATTCAAAAACAGAATTTTTGAAAATTATTTTTAAACGTAAACATGGTACATTTTATAATAGGTAGTAGTTATTAGCTATATTTAGTATTGTTTTGAATATAATACAGTGAAACTTGGTTAAGTAGGGCCTGGATAAGTGAAAAACCTCCGTAACTAGAACTCATGCTGAGGTCCCAACACTTTAGCACTGAATTACCCCTAGTGGGACGAAGTAAGCCTCTATATCTGGAATTGTTCTCTCGGTTTATCATCATAGTTACCTCTATAACTGAGACAGCGAGTAAATTTTATATGCATAAACCTCTGTAACTGACATAACATTGTTTTTAAAACTCATTTATAACGTTACATAAGACGTTATTTTATTTAATGATCGCACCTTTGTAACTGAAATAACCTGTATTCTCACCTCTATCAATGGAACCCTCTGTAAATGAGACAGATATTTATTTATACCTGGATATCTGAGACACTGGGTAAGTGAAATACCTCTATAAGTGAAACGACATTGCAGGTCCCTTGATGTCTCCCTTAACCAGATTTCACTGTATTTATATTCAATCCCTGGTATTAAAAAAATACGCAAGTACAACATTTCTGGACGTTTATAAAATGTTATTTTTTCTAAAAAATATTAAACGAAAAAATACAGTACTTATTGTATCATAACATTGTTCTGAAACTATTGTACAATAGAAATAAATAGACATGATGTAATAGAAATGATAAATTGAGTTGTTATGTTCATAGCTTGCGCACACACTACAACATCCCTAAGTTACGGGCTTTTTTGTTGGGAAATACATTTTACCCATACTACAGGTGGGTACGTGGGGTTACCGGCTTAAGAAGATTGTACTACCTACTAAAACCCAACAGACCTCCCCCGTCTTAATAAGGCGTCAGGATCGCTTTAATTCACGCAGGTCAACATAAGCAGACGACACAGCCAAGGCGTAGCAATGCCAATGCAACCAATGAGGTCGCATGAAACCTCAAACTTTACAAATTTTTCTCTTATTGTTTCATGGGCAAAGGGGTCGAAAGAAGCTATTTACGCCACTGCCAGTAACAATTCTCATATTAAATAATCATTATATTTTTATGTAAACTTTTTCAATTGTAATATCTTTGTTTTATCGTCGTTTCTACTTTTGTTTTGTTATGTTGAAAAAAAATATAACGTTGGTCCATACTCGTAAGTGCCCAAGCCCACTTTTTCCGTATTTTTCTCCATATTTTGTTTTGGTTTTTTATTCATTATGTACTCTTATATTATTCTACTACTACTACTACTCTAATATACATACATGTTTATTGAGTATATAAATTACACTAATGATAAGTTCTTCATCATGGTGAATGTGAGAAATTGAGATCGAATATTGATAATATTAACTTAATGATTACCTCCTAGTACCACAGACTCTATGTTATTGGTTGTGTTGTTTACAAGAACTTGTAATTAAAAATTATTGCAGTTTCAGTTTTTATTCCTTTAAAACAAAATCTACTTTCAAGAATCTTCTGTCGACCGGCTTCTCGTTCGACGCTCATCCAGATCATATAAGGTTTCTTACAAACTGATGGGTTTGGGCCTTTTTAGATTTGATGATTGATGATTGAATAGCAACGTTAGCGTTAATTGGCGATATCACAGGGTCGAACGATTAAGTTAGTATAATTTTAAACTGTCATGGTAAAACTAAAAAGAAATATTAAAAAAAATATTTTTTTTTTTAAAATGCTTACATGATAATCAAATCAATCAATCGATCATAGAATAATATTCGTAATGATTACAGTGAATGAATATTTATGAAATAACTTAGATTAGCGTCATAAATTATAAACACAAAGATTAGACTATTGGCACATTGATACTCGTACGTACGTCATAATTAACGGCGTTAAAGGCAACTGTAACAACTTTACGTAAACACTAATTTGAATCTTTTCTTTTTGCACTTTAATTATTGCTATTACTGAAATGACAATTTCAAAGGTTTTAGCAACGCAATTTAAATTAATTACTAAATGTTAAGCTTAATAATTAATAAGTAAATTAAATGATTCTGTGGTATGGATGTAATTTGAGACGCGGGAAGGATGACGTTTGTATTCCGAAATCATCCTCCAACTACTTTAAGGGATAAAGGGGATTATAATGTGGGTGGGAATGAATCATTTCTTAAGAAATATAAAACTCATCATACCCATATTATATGTTGGGATGTATTTTTTTTCCTTTCAGCATCAAGACATAAAATATAATTCTAGGACGAATTTAAACATTCAATATTTTTTTAATCTTATTGAAATGGGGAGGAGGCGCCACTGTGCCACGATCAACATCAGATCCGCAGTATTTTCATAAATAAAATTGTAAAGAGTGAACGAAAGTAGTCCAAAAGTGTAAAGTTATGATCCACTAGCAGTGATTTCGTAAAACAAGATTCAGTCTGGAGACAGAAATAACAGAGAAGCAAAAAAAAACAAGAACAACTAACACTAACACGGAAGAGCTCGGTTTGGCGTGAGCAGTTAAAGCAGTTAAAAACTGTAAAAAAGTGTGAATATTCTGTGCTATGGAAAAGTGGAGTGCTTTGAACTAACAAATATATAAGATAAACTCAGTGAATAGTGATCAAAATATTTCATAACCTAAAATACATCTTAAGAAAAGTGCCCCGTAATACCCTAGTAACGCCATCTAGTACAGGTCTGCGAACACGCCAATCTGATCGATAGCGCAAAACCATCTAGCGGCTAATCGGGAATACAGCGATACGTGAGTGTACTATATCACACCAGAGGGCACCACGTACATCAAAATGTAAGTAAATATGGAACAAATAAAAAAGTTATTAGAAAATATGCAGAATGAAATTAGACAATCAAAAACTGAAATTTTGGAAATGAAAGAAGATATGAAAAAAAAAGATTATTAACAACATAAACGAAAAATTTACGAACCTTGAGATGAAACAAAATCAACTTGAAACAAAAATTCAACAACAAAATACTGCGATAAACAACTTTGACAGATACATACGGCGCAAAAATCTGATTTTGTTCGGAGTAGCAGAAAAAGAAAAAACATACCTGGAATTAGAGAAAAACACTTTAGATATAATAAACACACACTTTAACTTCCAGTATAATAAGTACAGTATAGAGGAGGTCAGAAGACTGGGGAAAAAGAAGGACGGGATTAGACCAATAAAAATAACTTTCAGTACAATGGGATTAAAAATAAATATTTTGAAAAATAAAAACTTCTAAAAAATACACCCTACTATGTGAAGGAAAACTACCCATTAGAGATCCTGAACAAGCGGAAAGAACTACAAATTGAACTTAAAAAAGCACACAAATCAGGCCACAAAGCATACATTAGATACGATAAACTAATTATAATAAAGGATAAGGAACAAAATGCTCCTCGTAGATACACAAATAAAAGAAACCTGTCCGAATCACCAGAGATAATTCATACAAAAGACAAAATAGAAAACCAAGGCAAAAAACAATCTTGCAAAAAGAACAAGACATTAAACATAAAAGATTTTATCATACATAAACCAAAAATTAACTACAGCCCCGACGTCAATCCTAAAGATCAGCCTGAAAACAATACACAAAACAACGCAAAATGACAATTACAAACGCCCCTCCTCCCACCAGAAATCTCCCACCAGAAATCTCCCACAACGGCTGGTCATCGAGGGAGAGTTCGACCAAAACCCTCCAGAAAAACTTGCAAGAAACAAAGTAAAGGCAAAAAATGAATTATTTCACGTAGCAACATATTCACAAAGTGGGTTTGCAAATGCAAATCAATCTAAATGTATTATTTAAAAAAAAAATTATGACAATAGTCAAAAATAAGGAAAAGTGGAAAAATCTGGAGGAGGCCTTCACCCTCACATAAGAAGGGGTTCTTGCATGCCAGTATTGTAATTATATTTAATAATAATAGTAAAAAATTATATAACTTATGTAATTCAAATAAAAATTAAAATGAAGAATATTGAGAATGTGTACATTATGTCACATATTAAATTAAGAATACACATGGGCGTACCCAGCTTTTGGCCTAGGGGGGGGCAAATCTGAAATTTATTAAACCAGTCCCCCCCCCCCCCCCGCGCTTGTTTTACTCTACATACTACACAAAAACACTACGCAACATTAGGTGTATATATTGTGTAGGGAAAACATCCGCAGAATATGCTGCTTTACACCTGTCATATAAATTTAATAAATAATACATTTTTTAATTTAAATCATAATGACACATTTATTTCTAGAACTAAAGAGACAAGCGTGATATTTCAAAAAAGTCATTATAAGTTCTGCTATTCATCGATAGATGACAAAACTAAAAAGTATCACCGCTGTGCCGGTAGGAGTGGGGAGTGTTAGGTTATTTTCGTTACGGAATTTTTGGATTCGGTCTCCACGCCCAAGGCCCGCGATAGAAGCTATGCAATAGCTTAATAATTGACATTTTGGAACAAAATCGATGCACTTGTTATTTAAATGAATTATACTCCATTTCACAGAAATATATGGAAATGGAGAAATATATGAAATGGAGTATAATTTATTTAAATAACAAGTGCATCGATTTTGTTCCTAAAAGTCAATTATTATTTATTTAATTAAACATATTGTCCCTTTTATTATTGTATATAAAAAAATGATTTTGATTAAATACGCTATGAATATTGGTATTTAATCAAAATGATAGGTGACTGGCGAGCGTGGTGTTTGTAAATTGTATTTGGCGTAATATTATATAATAAATAAATTAAATATTACACATACACAATAAATAATATATAAAATAAAAATAATATTATAAACACATCACACGGCAATATTTAGCGGAACATAAAATAAAGGTTTGATATCAGTATCATATAAGGTTGCTGGCTGGTTTATACGTCTTTCGTAAATTAAATAATTTAAAAAGAAATATTTTCAAATTAAGAAAACAACTGAACATATCATTTTATGCAATTATTTTAATTTTATTCAAATACACCTTCTGGAGCGAACTTCGAGTATTTCTCCCTTCTGAGTTTGATTTAAAATTTCATTGAAATACTGTTTTTTGTTAGTTTTTTTTTAATTGCGTATCTTTTTGGAGTTGAGGACTGAATTATGCCTGACTTAGCCCCAACGGAGATTGCCAGGGCACTCGAAAAATGATATCCAGAGATCTTCGTTGACCAGTTTCAACGATCCATCGCAGTATCCAATGGTTCAGGGAGACCGGTACTTATGTGAGAAGAGCAGAACAAGGCAGAAAAAGACGCACTTCGAGTAGGGATGATCGTTTCATTCGGCTTCGTGTACGTAGGAACCCCCGTTTGACAGCCGTCCAAGCCCGACATTAGTTAGAAGCTGTGCGGGGTGTAACCGTAAGTGAGCGTACGGTACAAAGAAGGTGTGAAGAAGCTGATTTGGCTTCATTTGTGCGCGGCAAGGTTCCAAGGCTCGAGGTAAATCATCGTAGAAACAGGTTTCATACTTGGGGGGGTTCGAGCGTCCCCGCAATCTCCAGACTAAGCCCTCAACGACATGACTACATCAATATTACTGCTGGGCTTGTGCAACACCTCGTTCAACTGCCATCCTCCATCCTATTCACTCTTCCATTTCTGGTAAAAGCCAACTTACAAAGCCTCGATCACCGACGTAGGCTTGCCAGCCTTTGTGTATTCTATAGGTTACATTTCGGCGAGTGTGCGCAGGAATTACATGATTTAATTCCCCCATCCCCTTTTCATCATCGGACAACGCGAAGAACGGCTGGTCTCCATCCTTATGTCGTGGATATCCCACCCGTCCGGACGAAGCGTTTCGCTTCGTCATTTATTATACGTACGGCTAAGGATTGGAACAACCTGCCTGCATCCGTGTTTCCGTCCGATTACAATATGGGTGTCTTCAAGGCAAGAGTGAATAGGTGGCTACTGAATACGACGTTACCACTTACCATCAGGTGGAACGTAGTCAAGCACTTATTCAGAATGGATAAAAAAAGGTTAACTTATGCTCAGGAACATCGACTTTGGAACGCGGACCAATGGAGTAAGGTATTGTTTAGTGATGAGTGCAGAATTCTCTTAAATCAAATTGACGGCAGGTAAAGAATATACAGACTCAAAGGAGAACGATACATTCAGACAAACTTTGAAACTACAGTTGCATACGGTGGTGGATCAATAATGATTTGGGCGGTCATTTGTTTGGGAGCTCGCACAGACTTGGTAGTGATTGACAAATGGAGTCTGACTGCAGACCGCTATATCAGAGAAGTTTTAGAAGAAAATGTACCGTTTGCCCCATATATCGGTGGCGATTTTGTTTTTATGTAGGATAATGCTCGGCCGCATACCGCTCGGGTAACTCCAGCGTATCTTAATGATATAAATATCACTGTTATGGAGTGGCCAGCGAGATCACCAGATATGAACCCAATAGAGCACGTTTGGGACTTGCTGAAAAGAAAAGTTAAGTCCAGAATTCCAGCTCCTGCCAACGTGGGTGAACTGCGAATCGCCGTAGTTGAGGAATGGCGGAGACTATCCCAGGAGACCATCGATAACATCATTCTCAGTTTGCCTAGACGGGTAGAAACTTTAATAAGAGCACGTGGAGGAAATACGCGATATTAATCACCATTTCTCTAATTTAATTAATTGTTATTTTAATATTAATTTTCACTTTTCCCGGTTACATGAAAAATTCAAAAATGTACCATTTTTCACAAATAGCCTTTATTCGCAATATTTGTTCTTAATGTGATCTCATTTTAAGTAAAACAAATGAAACTTTAAATAACAAAAGAAGTGTAGTAAGTAGATTTTAAAATAAAACCATATTTTTTTAAATTATGGACCTTTTTTTTGTTTTCCGCTAAATATGCCGGCCGCCGTAGTATGTTATCCTTAAGAGATAGACATACGCCATCGGGAAATTTTTTGTAGACCTTTTTAATGTGTACAATACTGTAGTACATTATTTTGATCTATCTCGTAAGGTTCAGCGAGCGTTTGCAATGTAAGCGCAAAAAAAGTGTTTATTTACGACATCACACGACGACGACATTAGAAACCTCTAAAATTATCAGTGTTTCTCTACTATATTATGCATGTATTATTTATATAAACTATCCTCTTGAATCGCTCTATCTATTAAAAAACGCATCAAAATCCGTTGCGTAGTTTTAAAGATCTAAGCATAGGGATTGAGACAGACAGCGGGAAGCGACTTTGTTTTATACTATGTAGTGATAGTGCATTCTCTAACGACAAATATTGTTAGAACTTAAATATTATGTCATTTTGTATGTGATTAACATGATCTAGATGAGGTACTTAATAAATAAATAAAATAATAGTAAAATATTTTTGTTTCGGTTCACCGGTGAATATTACACTAAATCCAGGGGGGGGCAGCTGCCCCCCCCTGCCCCTACCTGGGTACGCCCATGAGAATACATATATAAGAATTAACACTAAGTAATAAAAATTTAAGAATTTATTGAAGTAACAATAATAATATAACAAAGAATCAATCAATCATAACAATTATAAGAATTCTTTATATAATAAGAATGCTTTATATTCTTTATATATTTGTTACTATAGACTATTCAACTTAATGTAATGCGAGAAATAAAAGGCTTTTTAATTTTTATTTTTTTATTTATTTTATTTATTGAAATAGTCATTGTTATCGATAGAGATGCCGAATTAATTATACTTATTTAGAATTTTGGTTTATCTGTCGTGATCACAACAGGATCAAACCACTGATCTGATTTTGACGAAATTTAGTAAGATGATTGCTAGTTATGCGAATCAACATCTTAGATACTTTTACTACTAACCGTTAAAGCGTATCTAGGGACTAAACCGAGCGTTGTGTACATATAAATACGGATACCTTTATCGTCTATTTCATACTAAGCCGTAACGTACGTAGAGTGACTCACTAGTTCATAATACTATTAAGGAAATAAGAATTTATCGTATAAATCAACATGTCCTTATCGTTGAAATTTATCGAAATATGATTCATTATTTCTAAACATGGCTTATTTGAATATTTATTTACATGCTTGAATTTCACGTACCTGAAAAAATATATCGTTATATATTTATATATTCTCCCTGTTTTAAATCTCATTTCTGCAGATATGCTTCATTTTGATGGTACAAGTAGGTGAGGCTAAGAGAAAATTAAGCATAACTAGGTGGGTCCTGAGTAAAAAACTATTTTGTAGATAGCTATTCAATAAGAAAAAGCAATGAAACACCTTGAATGATGTTAAAATTGACATTAAAATTTCGCGCATATTTTAATTACGAAAGAATTTGTTCATGTTCTTCTTTCTTAAGCTGTATGATCACTGTTTAATCTTTGGATGGTAGATATAGTCATAGACAAAATAAAATGTTTGAGATCTAAATATCTGTCTTTTTTGTACAATTAAAATATTTAAATTTTAAACGGTATTTTATTAATCCCGAAAACACTCTTGAGAGAATTCTGCACGTGAAGGTAATATACATGTTTAAAATGCGAGCCCTTAGCCTAATGCTTTGAGATTTTTGAGATCAATTATATTATTATGCTTAATAACAAAAGTTATTGTAAGATTGGTCTGGGTAACCAATCTTACAGATAGCCAGATTACTTTTAATAATAACAAAATTAATAAAAATGCCGCAAGAAAGGAAAACAAAATGAGCTTCATTAGAGACACCGATAAAATTGGAAATACAATCAGATTATGGAAGGAAAAGAAGTTAACACTTCATGGTGCTTCCGAACATTTTAAAATACCTTGAACTAGCTTAAGACGCTATTACAGATATGCCCTGAAAGAAGGTACCTCGAAAAGGGTCCAATAAGGGTGATTTATATTTGTAACATCCGACCTATAAAACAAAAGGTAAATACAACAAAGAAAGTTAATTCGAAAATAGAAATCATTATCTTATAGAAATTGCAAAATATTGATATTTTAATTAATTTATTATTTAACACGTTCACAGCGGATCACACAAAATAGGCCCGATACATTACTTTCCGTTGGTGCGGACTTAAAAATCATGACGTTCTGATGATGCGGAGGAAATATCTTTGGTATTCGTAGGATTTCGATTGAGAAAAATATATATTTCAGCTCCTGGTTACAAATATAAAGTATTTAGTATTAAAATATTGTTGCGGGCCTTTTTTGACCATCACCATACTGAATGTGAAAAAAGAAAGCTTTAAACAAAGTCAGATATTTTGTGTAACCAAATATAAGTAATAATATTGAAACATATAAAATAGATTACCACGTGCAAACCCAGTAACGACAGGTAGTTTTTTATATATAAGCTTGAAAGATAAAACAAATTTGTTATCAACAAAATTATAATATATTTGACATTATATAAAAATCACATAATAAGCCGTGCGTTCCACCCGTCAATTAACTCGGTAGAAACAGTACAAAAACATGAAGAGCTTTCCCTTTATATTGGCGTATTTAGCCAGTAAGAAATATAATTATTAGAACATAATATATATGTATATTGTGTATAAGATTACTGAATTAATACTCGTGCATATCAATTATATTCTCTGTCATTTAAGAAGCTTTTAAAACTAATATCTTCATTATTAAAAAAATACAAGCATAAATATTTATTATGAAGTTTAATTTTCTGATTGTTGTTCATAGTTTGTGCTGGTACTGCTATAACAAAACGAGAAGACCTTGCACTACCCGATGATGAAAATTTGGTTCAAGAAGAATCACTTAATTATGAAAATTACCAAAATAAAATAATTGATACTATTCTACAAGCTAATGACACAAACGAATATTGGCTTTTCACTAGGTAAGTAATTAAATCATTTCTTTTATTTCCTTTTATTTGTTTCCTTTCAAATTGCTTGACACAGGTAAATACTTTGTGTCAATTTTATTAGTGCTAACCGTTTTGTAGTTCTATTTGATAATTGTTTTTCATAGGCAAAATCCAACAATACCTCAAATTATTGTCTATGACGATCTTATTTCCTTATGGAAATCCAACTATAATGGTAGCAAGCCTTTGAAAGTAATTGCTCATGGGTGGACTTTTGATGGAAACGCACCAGTTAATACAATGATCACAGCCGCTTATTTAGATACTGATGACGTCAACGTAATCGTTCTTGACTGGGGTGAAAGCGCCAAGGGAAGTTATGTAAATGCTTCTTTAAGAGTACCAGGTGTGGGGCGATATTTAGGAAACTTTTTGCAGTGGTTGATTACTTATGGAGGTGGTAGCTGGGACAATGTGCATCTCATCGGTTTTAGTCTTGGAGCACATTTAGTTGGTAATGCTGGACGACAAGTAGGTGGTCAAGCTAGAAGAATAACAGGTTGAACAATTGACTAACTCACTCTATAATTATTGTAAGTTGTAAGTAAATGTTATATAGTTAAACTTAATTATTTATTTTTTAGGACTTGACCCTGCTGGTCCATTCTGGGGTAATTCTTTTGCGTTGAACAAACAGTCTGGCCAATACGTCGAAGCTATTCACACAAATATATTATTCCGAGGGGTTATTGAACCTGTAGGACACACCGATTTTTATCCGAACGGTGGACTTAATCAACCAAACTGTGACACCAATAAATGTGCTCACGATCGGGCTTACGAATTATTTGCTTCTAGCATAATAACGGACCATTTCATTGGGAAAAAATGTGTAAATCTTACACAAGCCCTTCGAAATCAATGCAATGGAGAAACTTTGAACATGGGAAATGCAGATTTATCAAAAACAGGGTATGTAAGGATTGTATGTTAAAAGTAATGATCTATAAAAAAGTTATCACACAGGTAGCACAGTAGTAACGCACTCTAACCTACTGAAGTGGGTTCAAACCTCTGATTTTTTCATGTGCGTTTCATTTCTATCATAATTACGACTTGTCTTACGGTGAAGTAAACCCTAATAAGAAAACCTGCATGTCTGCGAGAACCTAACTAGTTTTCGAAAGACATGTGTATTGTGTAGTCCGCCAACTCGTACTTTTTTTAAAATTTTTTTTTAATGTTAAAAAGGGGGCAAACGGGCAGAAGGCTCACCTGATGGGAAGTGATCACCTCCGCCCATAGACATCTGCAAGCCAGGCTTGCAGATGCGTTGCCGGCCTTTCAGGAAAGGGAGGGATGGAGGAGGGAGGGAAGTGGGAGGGAGGGGGGAACGAAGGCGGAGGATGAAGGGAAGAGGGAGGGGGGAAGGAGAGTGATACGGGGCGTGCCGGCCCATTCGGTTGCTACCCGAAGGTAACAAGCATGGCACTACCACTTTAATCAATCATCACTTGGCCAACGTGATGGCCTAAAGCCAGATCTCCCTCGTTTAGAGGGAAGCCCGTGTCCAGCAATGGACAACAAAAGGGGCTGAATATAATATGTATATTGAAAAAAATAATTAGTCACTATACCACTGATATATTAAAAGAGTTTATACAGTTTAGTTATATAGTTTAGACAGAAGATTTTTCAAAAAATATTTTCAATATCAATAATTTGATTACGTTATCCAACTCACAAGAGATGTGTATAAAACTATGTTATCGCCAGCGTAATTAAAGAATAGGTATTTAATAGTGATAATACCTAATATTTCCTTCTTGTTTCAGATACGGTATTTATGGGTTATCGACAGGAAATAGTTGGCCGTATTAAAAAATTTGGACAAGTGCGAATCGGTTTTCAGATTTTTATTTCTTTTACAAATTAGAAAAAGTTAAAAAATCTACAACAAGATTTGGTCACCCATAGAATAATGACTACGCATTACCATTGAATAACCACGATTATCGATTACGTACTTTTAGTAAAGAGTATTTTTTGAGATTTAATGACAAAATTGTTTCGATATCTTCCTACTTGGACTAGTTTTTGCAGTGTATTGTATTATACAGTGTAGTGTATGATATTACTTGCCAATTCAATTCTAGGACATCGGAAATTACAATTTATATATTGAGTATGTGGTTTTATATTCAATTCAATACCTCTACGCGTTACCGAGATCAAGGGTCTTGACAGACTGAGGCTCCGTTTTGGTACGGAACCCTAAAGAATAGAAAAAGAAACTTATATCAAAAATTTCTCTATCTGATATAATAATCAAATTATATTAGATTATATAATAAGCCCGACCAAAATTTTACTAGCTTTTATTTCACTTGCATCATCAGTAGGTATGTATTCGTATGTTTGTCATCAAAGGTTTTTAACCGACTTCCGAAACGACGAGGAGGTTACCAATTCGATCGGTATTTTTTATGGTACACCGATTACTCTGTGATATATAATCCGATTTACATGATTCTTGTTTTGTTTGAAGCTTAATAGTTGTTGCTAAGACGAATACGAATAAACATCTAAAAAATAAAAAATAAAATTAATTAAATTAAACCCATTTATTACATCACATAATTAATATAGTATCACCTATTATACTTAAAGACTTGTTTTTAAAAATATTATAAATATTATTTTTCCTTATTAATATAGTTCGATATGTTCGTAATATCGCTAGGGCATAAGCAATCTCTTCTTTTTGCATATATAATTTTAAAAATATACAATAGATCATTATATGTAAACCTTAATAGAAGTACTAAATTCACTCTCAAAATACATCACTAAAATATTGTTTCCTGAAAATTATTTTTTCAGCTTTATTATAATATGATCATTAATTACCTACTAATAAATTGAGCATAATTCATCAGGTCCTAAAAGCCGCCATAAACATAATATCTCGCTTTCGAGATAATTTGATTGTGAAAAAAATAAGCATTACAGTTCAAATAGAATCATTACATAATAAAGATAATATCAAAATATTCTTGACAATTTTTAATATTAACTAGTACTAATTCATCAGTACTTAGAGCTTAGCGCACAAATTACTCCTACAATATATACAAGTTACAACTAGCAATTTCCGCTTTCTAAGCACTATTAAAAATAGGAATTAATGGAAGAAGGATAAAAATTTAGAGTGGGTATTTTTGCCAACTCATGATTAACAAATATACACAAAAAAATCATAACAATTGGTCAATCCGTTTCGGTTTTTATATATTATATTTTTAAGACCAATTCTCATAACGAATAAATTGCAATAAATTGCGCCTGATTTATTTATTGTACATACTAACATTTGGGCTGACTGACCAGCTCTGTTCTCAAATTTAAACTGCCTGATATAACAGTTGTTTATAATTATTTAATTCATATTGTAGCCAACTGCATGTTGGCATCTTCAAATATGCTTTGGGTACCTTCAACTATAATTACGTAACGCAATTTAGGGAGAGGGGGGTCTTGTAAAACGTTACGATGCGTTTAGGGGCGGCATTCGGACAGCGCATTACGTAATTTTGGGACATAATTACACAAGGCGCAAAATATAAGAGGGGCGGATACCAGTTGTTAATATAATACACATATTATATAACTTTATGTACCTATACAGATTATAAATATAAACACCCATGACTGGAGTATAAGCATTCGTGCTAAATAAATGCCCTCGGCGGGACTCGAACCCGCGACCGCTGTACACAACAAGTAGAGTGAGGCAATGGTGTCGTCAACATAGTCAAAAATCTTCAAAAATTGCAATACTTGAACGAAGGTCAGCATACTTAAAGTTATAATAATAATTATTAAATTATGTGTAAAATATTATTATTATTTATCGTTTAGCTGAAGAGATTTGTACAATGTACATAATTGCCGTACTTTAAAAAATCTTTTTGCATTTAATTTATATTTTTAATATGAAACTAATACAAAAAGAGTTTACTGGAAGTTCAAGTTCATATGAAATATGTAATCTCCCCTAATAATCGCATTTATATATCGGGGGAAACCACAGAAAAGCAAGATTTACTAAAATGATTAAACTAATTAAAGCTTTATCTACTAATGACAATCAAGAGTTACAAAAAGTAGGTAATAACTTTTATTTTGTACGAATATTATTTGCCTAATTAAACTAATTCGTTAATTACATGAATTTCATTTAAAAAATGCTACTCAATTCAATTTCCGTATACTCAGAGATTATATAAAAGTGACTACAAAAAATGGCTATCCAGACCTAAAGTATTGTAAATAATATATATAGATAAATAGAACTTTCAGTTTGTAATGTATAAACATCAGCTCTACTTCTGTCATAAATGAACAATCCTCTTCCTTCCTTCAAGTAAATGCTGATTGAAGGTTCTGCAAAACAAACTTTCAGCTATGAGCGTAAATAAAAAGATATACCTAATAAAACGAAAATAAATGTAACAGATTACAAAAAATATAACAAAGCCTATTGTAATTGTTATCGATAACTCAAGTGCAAAATTCATAATTTAACAGTGATCTTACTGATAACCTTCTAGATCATTTCACAAAATTAAGATAAGTTGTAAATAATACGTAAATGATGTATAGCTTGAATATACACAATTGTTACAATTTATTTTAATAATGTAAATACATATTATGTGTTAAATTATATTAAAATATAACAATAAATTTTATATGTAAGGCAGACAGACTAAAAATGTAAAATCTATATTTAAGTATAATTATTATTATTATTATTTAAATAAGATTTTTCTAAACTTTTTTTCATAAACCTTTAACAGACAGACACGCAGATTCAACTTACTTTTTCGGGTTGGTTTTTATTATAAAAACATAATATTAAGCATAAGCATTTTCCGCGACTCCGTCCGAGTTTTAAAGACCGCAATCCAAATTCTTAGGTGTTACAAATTTTATACATTACTGAAAAATACGTTTTTACTGTTATTATAAACTAAAATATTAAAACTATAGATTCGGCCTTTGTGTCGATAATGATAAATATTTTAAGAAAATTTTCTAAAAAATAATTAAATATTATTCGACTACATTTTATTATATTATGCCTAGATAAATAAATAACTGCGTAGCCTTTATTTTGTCACTCATAATTTATCTACTACTACTACTACTATTAATCTAATTTAATGATTACTCCGATAAATTCTTAAGATAATACAGACTGTATATAAATATATGATTCTGATGAGATGTTTATTGCAATCAGTGATTGTACCACCCAACGACAATGAGACTACTAGTGATTTTATTCGCCTCTGTAGCAGGTTAGTATTTTTAAACAACTTCCAATAAGATTCTCTGGCTATATAAATGTATTTTTTATGTACGATCATAAACGATTTTGCTTATTTTATTTTAATTGTATAACATAAATCATTGACACTAAAATTAAATACATAATACATATATGAAAAATTGAATTATGAAGCTTCTTGAAATTATAAGAATCGTTTAAAATTTAACATAACAAACAAATATATTGTAAGTAAACTTTGGTGTTATTTTTTGTGAGTTTGCAAATTGGGTTGGAAAATCACAATATTATAATTTTCTGGGTAGGTGCAGTCTGAAACAAATATGTAATATCTGTTGAGGCTTCTAAATCCTTAGTCTCACCTATGATGACTATAAATAAATATAAATATTAATATGCTGGGACTATGATTGCTGTAAATCATTTGAACTGTAGGGAGTCAAAATGCAAAATGAATTCGAGTAAAAAAATAAGCAAATTGTTAATTTTGCAAGTAAATCTAAGTAAGCTTACAACAATAACTTGTAAGTTTCCTATTATTCTAAGTAAGAAAGTATTTTATTTGCTTGCTTGCAAATGCTACGAAAGCACCGACTACGAAATTATGTGATCAGAATCTATACTACACGAAAATCCTCCTTTAATTTGTCTTAATTGATTGATTGATTGATTGATTGAATATTTAATAATAATATTTTTAAATGCATGTTCTTTTAAACAAACTTTATTTTTTATAAAAAACAATTACAGTGTGTTTAGGCAGTGCAGTTCCTCTAGTGCCAGGAGATAACAGTCACTATGTAGAGGGTGAGAGCCGATACATCTGGATGCCTGATGGCAATGGTAACCCGCATCTCGTAGATCTTCACGCCCCTGCAGATGAAGATTTTCTGAGGAACAGAAATGGAGCTCGTAATGAATATTGGCTTTTCACTAGGTATACTTTCACTAAATAACTTATATTGTAATATTGGACTTAAATTTAAAAATTTCATGATTTATTGAAGTTATATCAAATGTTTTATATTTTTTAGACTGCAATACTTTACAATATTGCATTTTACCTATTGCAAAATGCAATTGTTAAAGTTGAATTTGATTTTAGACAAAACCCCACCAGCCACCAAGTACTGGTAAACGGAAACGCCAATTCAATCCTTAATTCCAACTATAGAGGAAGTCTACCAACCAAAGTTATAGTACACGGATGGAATAGTGATGGCAACACTGATATGAACCCTCTTATAACATCAGCATTTCTTGCCGTATCTGATGTCAATGTCATTATTCTTGACTGGAGAAGTTCTGCTAGTGGAATATACACTACTTCCGTTCGTGCTGTTCCCGATGTGGGTGTACATCTCGCAAATTTTCTTACTTTCCTTTTCAACACCGCTGGAGGCAGCTGGGGCAATGTTCACTTGATTGGTCACAGCTTGGGCGCTCACGTAGTTGGCAACGCAGGCCGTGCGGCTCCTACACTCCCTACACGTGTGACTGGTTGGTATCATTAACATTGTTATCAAGTTTTATTCTTGGCGCAGTTTGTAGTTACCCTACTTTCTTGCGCCAGCGGTCGCGGGTTCGAGTCCCGCTGGAGGCATTCATTTGTTAAACTCAGATGTTTGTAGTCCAGTCATGGGTGTTTATATTTATAATATTTATATATTTAAACGTTTATATGTAGTATATCAACTATCTGGTATCCGTAACACAAGCTTCGTAGCTTACCACGGAACTAAAGGGCGCTGTGTGTAAGAATGTCCCAACATAATATTTTAAAAAAATATGTATTAATATTTATATAAATATACAATAATCTTCTTATTATGTACATAGGTCTCGATCCTGCTGGACCTCAATGGGGAGGAAACTCAAGAGCTTTAAACCGTAACTCGGGTGTTTACGTTGAATCTATCCATACCGATGGTGGTCTACTTGGTATCATGGATCCTATTTCCCACGCTGACTTTTACCCCAACGGAGGTAGAAATCGTCAACCCGGATGCGCAACTAGCATTTGTTCGCACTCACGTGCTCCACAGCTATTCGCTTCTTCCGTACGAACAAACCATTTAGTTGGTAGACTTTGTAGTAGTTTTAGAGAAGCTGAAGCTGCTCAATGTACGGGAGCCACTCTTAACCTTGGAAATGGCAATTTAAATAAACGAGGGTACGTAAAAGTTTGTATATCGCTCATATCTTTAAAATTCTTTATTAGTTTTTAAAGCAATTGCATTACATCATTGTTTTATTATGTGGTAATTTTTTTCATCACGCGGTTTGTGTTTACTATTACGGTCCTTTTTTCTTACTTTTTTCGTTCATAACTTATTATAGTACATAGGTACTCGTAATTTAGAAAAGGTGTCTCAAATATACTCGTAATTAATAACAAAATAAATTATTTTCAGGTTGGGACTTTATGGACTAAATACTGGAAGCTCGTGGCCTTTTTAAGAAATTGAATATTATTTTAATTAAGGATATCATTATTTAAATACTATAATTAAATTAAATGTATATAAAAGAAATAAAATAATTATATACAAAATCTATATATGTATATTTACTTATTAAGCGGAGGTAACCCGAAAGCAGTAAAGCGGAAACCGAGTGAATCCAGTTTAGATCTGTGTACTCTCTATGAAATGTGCTAATAATTTTCCAACATGATTTTAACTTACCTTAAATTATTGACGTAAACAGTCATAATATAATCTGCATGCCTGAGAAAAGCTTGCAAGTTTTCGAAAGACATAATCATTTTATAAAAGACTCGGTAAGGACTAAAATTCTTAAATTTTAAATTGTATAATATCACTTACTTACTTAGGGATACGTAGAGATAACCATTTTAAGCCTGATTTCATCCACTGTTGACATAAGCCTCTCCTATATAGTATATGCTGATCTCTGATCGAGTAATGGTAGGTACCTTGTGGGTGCTATAGTATGTAAATGTTTACATTGAAATATTAAGTGACTTTTCCTGACCATTTTTAAATTAGAAATTTTGAAATGTTCGACTCAGGAGTAAAATTATTTTAAAATTAACTATAACTTTATACAAATGTTATTAATACGAATTTATAAATAAGTATGACAAACGGGAAAAGCGAAAATAATATAATTGAATAAAAAAATAAAAAAAATAAACAAAAAAATATTAATAGACCATATTGATGAAAAACTAACACGACAAACAATTAAAGGAAAAGGGGAAAGGAGGAACCTGAATATAAAGTGTTTGCTATTTATGTTAATGAGGCGTAATTTTTAAATTTATTTAATATTTAGGTACAGCAATAAGTTGTAACTTACTCTACAAATTAGTTATTCTATAGTTCACTTCACCAGCTGCAAATGCAAATTTCCTGTAAATTTTTGTAGATTGTCGCTATTTTAATATTAAAACAGTTAAAGTTTCTCATACTGGCCAGATTGATGACATGAATTATAATTTCATGAAAGTGACAGTTAATAATAAGAGAATGACCAGAAAAATATGGACCAGAATAGATAAACGAAAACATCCGGCGAGGAATTGAAATGGGGAAAAGCCGTATAAAATAAACTTGAGGAAGAATTAAGAAATTATTAAGAATTGGTGTTTCATTATAAATTGTTTTTGAAAGAGTCATCTAGCTTTACTGAGACATCCTGCACTTTTTAGTGCCTACAAATTTGTCATAATTATTTTGATGTATCTCGTTAAAAGTGTACGAAAACAGTTTGGTTCCGTAGGAATAAGGAATAAGAGATGGTTCTTCCATATTAAAAGATATCGTTATAGAAACAATCAAAATTTTCAACAACTATAGTTTTGAAACCATCTAGTGGTTAATATTATTTCTTATCAGACGTTATTTCGATATAAGTACTACTACATATGTGTAAAATGTAGTAGTCCGCCAGTTAACACAGAGAATTCGATCTCATAGATCATATACATAGAAACCAACATTGAAAATGAACGCAAAGGCATATTGTAACGCATGTAGAAAGCATATAATTCGGCAACAATTTTTTGTTACGTTACGTATTATCTTGGAAAATGTTTAACAGATAATAAGTAATACAATCAATAGCACTTATTCATTAATTGAAATTATTGTTACAAAAAAGCGTATTAATCACGCCTTTGATTATTATAGTTAGATAACGAAGTAATTATGATGAGATTAGTATAGAGTGATATGTAATATACGTCACAAAAGTAGTAACTGCCGCTGGTAATCCGATTAGGGAAAAATTTCATATTAATTAATCGTAACCCAATCTGATTATATTCTGATTAAAGAAGAAAATCATAATATTTTTTTTATTTACATTTCACTATAACAACTTACTTTCACTTCACTATAACAACTTACTTTCACTTCGCTCAGTTGGCGTCCCTAAATTCCCCTTCCCACAAATAACTCTGATATCTATATTTCCTCCCTTAACCTAAAACGACAACAGATTCCTTAAGCTGTTTCATGAATCATGTATGTATGTATTCAGCCCTTTTTAAAGTCCCACTGCTGGGCACGGGCCCTCCCTTCAATACGAGGGGGATCAGGAGTCCACCACGTTGGTCTAGTGCGGGTTTGCGGAATACACTTTTCTTTCGAAAACTTGCTAGGTTCTCACAGATATACAGGTTCACGATGTTTTCCAAAAATCAGATGATCAAAATATCAGAGACCCGGATATGAATCTGCATCACTTGGTTGTCGAAGCGAGTGCGTTACCACTGGGATTCGTGAAACTTTATATTCATACTATAAAAAGTGCTACTTGAGTGGAGTGTTAATCTCTTTGATCTGGATGATGTATCCCAGGCCATTCTGATAGTACATTTGGTGGACAATTAAACTTGATCACTGTGGGACGCTTGAACACTTTTATTACTTCACTAGCATTTCCCGCGGCATCGCACGCGTTTTAAAAACCGGAATCCAAATTCTTACTGAGTCGCGTAATATGGTATCTCACGGAACTAACACACGCCCTTCCCGTTTTTGCAACATTTTTTCATTGATGCTTAGCTCCTATAGGTCGTAGCGTGATGTAATATAGCCAATAGCCTTCCTCGATAAACGGACTATCCAACACAAAAAGATACAAAAAGATTTTTTTAATTCGGACCAGTAGCTTCTGATATTAGCGCGTTCAGCCAAACAAACAAACTCTTCAGCTTTATAATATTAGTATATATTAAGAAATGAATGATTGAATTACAGTATTTTTATATATGCAATTTCGCTATTTTTGTTGCAGACGCTGTCTTTAATAACAGTGTAATAACTTTTAAGACGGCAAAGACCTTTGTCTCTCTGGTAAAGTATTTAAATCGTTGGGAGCCAAAAATAACTATTCGACATGAGATATTTTTATTTTTAAAAGTAAAATATTCGTGTAAACATAAAAAAGTAATAATCAAATAATTACACTGATAATCATGCTTATGATAATATAGATTGCATATAAATATAGAATCTTCGCGACAATCTGTTGAACTTAGCACTCCAAAAACAATGAGACTACTAGTGATTTTATGCACATCAATAGCAGGTAAGTATTTTAATTCAATAATTAAACCCAAAGTCTTGAAAACATATCCTAATGCTTATTAAAAATTGTCACAGTGAGCTTGGGCAGCAATATTCCTCTAATACCAAGGGATAATAGTCACTATGTAGAGGGTGAGAGCCGCTACATCTGGATGCCTGATGGCAATGGTAACCCGCATCTCGTAGATCTTCACGCCCCTGCAGATGCAGATTTGCTGGTGAATAGAAATGGAGCTCGTAATGCGTATTGGCTTTTCACCAGGTAGGAATACTTTTACTGAACAGTTTATAATATTTTACAATATTGCGTTTACCTCTTGCAATATTTCATGACTGAAGTTGAATTTGATTTTAGACAAAACCCCACCAGCCACCAATTACTGGTAAATGGAAATGCAAATTCAATCCGTAATTCCAACTACAGAGGAAACAGACCAACCAAAGTCATTGTGCATGGATGGAATAGTGACGGCAACACAAACATGAACCCTCTTATTACATCAGCATTCCTTGCCGTCTCAGATGTCAATGTCATTATTGTTGACTGGAGAAGTTCTGCTTCTGGATCATACACCACCTCAGTTCGTGCTGTTCCCGATGTGGGTGTACATCTCGCAAACTTTCTTACTTTCGTTTTCAACACCGCTGGAGGCAGCTGGGGCAATGTTCACTTGATTGGTCACAGCTTGGGCGCTCATGTAGTTGGTAACGCAGGACGCGCGGCTCCTACACGTCCTACACGTGTGACTGGTTGGTATAACTTGCAAATAACATTATCATTTTTATATAACAATTATATATTTTTCTTACTTTACAATATCCTTTATATAAATATAAAATAACATTCTTGTTATGTACTTAGGTCTCGATCCTGCTGGACCTCAATGGGGAGGAAACTCAAGAGCTTTAAACCGTAACTCGGGTGTTTACGTTGAATCTATCCATACCGATGGTGGTCTACTTGGTATCATGGATCCTATTTCCCACGCTGACTTTTACCCCAACGGAGGTAGAAATCGTCAACCCGGATGCTCAAACAGTATGTGTTCGCACAGCCGTGCACCACAATTATTTGCTTCCACTGTCAGAACAAACCATTTAGTTGGAAGACGTTGTAATAATCTTAGAGAAGCTGAAAACAATCAATGTACGGGAGCCTCTCTTAACCTTGGGAACGGCAATTTGAATAAACGAGGGTATGTAAAATTTATAATTATTCATTGATTAATAGATAGATGCACATCACACAATCAATAATTTATTAACAGTTATTGTGGGAGTAGATTTTTTATTTGTTAAAATGTTTCTGGTCTCATTGATGCTTTTGCATTTACACAAACTGAGCAAAGTTTGTCAGATATTTTGATGTATGTAGTTGAGTGTGTAATTACCAAAATTATTGTTATTGAAATCAAAACAGAATAATGAAGGAACAAATAAAAAAATACACAAACTGCGTTATGCATTTTCATAAATAGATTATCTGTAGCTGTATTTATAGATAAAATATTTTTGTTTCCAGGCAAGGACTATACGGACTAAGAACTGGAAGTGCTTGGCCTTTTTAAGAAAATAATACGATAAGAGAACAACACCACAAATAATTATTATTTAAATATTACGTAATTTAATTTAATAAATATATAATATAACAAGAAAGTTTATGATTCTTTCGTTTCTTTTCGATTTTATAATATACTTATCCCAATCTGTCCAGTAGTATTCTCGTGATGCGGTCACAGACAGACGGCGAGACAAAAAATCTAAAAATAATAGCCGGCTTCTGTATCCATAATAATGACTAATTCGATAAGATTTGCCAAATAAAATTAGGTGGTTCGACTCCGATATAGTAATATTGTAATATGTGTAAATTTAAATACGATGTCAGACTACCATATTTTGTCTGATTTTTTATACTACAGTATTGCAATTTCCTGATGTTCATCTGCCAAGGCACAATGAAAGGACGTTACAAAATTTTCATACGGACACAGGCGTGACGAAATTATAAGGGTACTTTCATTTTAATACGTAACCCTTATTGACATTAACAGTGCTTATTCCAGTAGAGAATTAATAATGTATTTGCATGTTTGCAACAGTACTTGTATAATATATTACGTTACACGAAATAAAAGGGGTACTCAATTATTATTTATTTATTGCAGATTCTTAATAAAATGTACTTACTTAATAGCTAGATATTAAAAAATATACTTCTTCCCTTCCTCTTCTTCATCAAAATACCTTTAAGTACTTTTATTCTGTGTCCACACGAAAAATCCCAGACCTAAAAAAAGGAGCAACTTTAAAACTATTAGGTATAGTGAGTAAAAGCGCTTAAACATCATTTATACACTTGTGTAATTTATATTAATATTTAAGAAATAACATGCCAAGATTCCTCAGAAAATTATACGATAATGAATCGCAAACTTACAAACATATTATAGTCATCTACCGAGTCACCCTTGCTCTACTCTTATACCTCAATAGAGTTTCAATAGAGTTTGGAAGCATCCTATTGAGATGGGAGATAAGATATTTTCCAGGTCAGACAGGCAAAAATTTACCGTTTCGTAAGTGATTCTTTTATAAATTAAGTACATAAACTTAGTCCAGTCAGTATCGACTCTAAGCATCTAAGAGATATTTCATACTTATTTTAGTAAAAGAATTATTACCCTGCTTTATTTATGTCACTATTTCCCATCGGATAAAGATTCCCTTTGCATACACCTCTCTTCGCTTCTTTTAAACTATCGCATTCATTGGCATATAAATGATTATTTTTCACTGACTCCGCCATATATTCGTAGCCCTTACTATGAGAACACATGTTAATCCAGCAACCTGGCATGTGCGAACCTCCGTTTGGATAAAAGTCAGCGTGGCCGCAAGGTTCCTTGTAGCCATATAAATTGCTTGTGTGTATTACTTCAACATACTGCGCATCAGTCTTTTTTAAACGATTCTCATCTGTTTTCCACAGAGGTCCAGCTGGATCTAATGCTGTAGTAAAGGCAATAAAACGTCGTTGTTAGGAATAGAACGGGGACAAGGATTTCATTTATTTTAATTTTATACATAAAAAGATATAAATTATTAAAAATTTTACTATAAAATTTTTAATAATTTATATCTTTTTATGTATATAAATAGTAATAAAAAATAATTTTAAGAAACTATGCAAATACAGACTTACAATACAAATATTAAAATGGTCATGTACAGTATTCATATTGATATTTGTTATATTACCTGTTATCCTTTTAATTAAGGACCCAGTGTAACGGCCGGCATTTCCTACAATGTGTCCTCCAAGGCTAAACCCAACAAGATGTATGTTATTATAGGAGGCTCCTAAGGAAGTAAGCCATTGGATGAACAGGCCTAGTACTTTTCCTACATTTACAACTCCGTATTTAGCTGTTATGTAATTTCGATTGGCAAGTTCGCTCCAATCGAAAACCACAACGTTGATATCATCGTTTTCTAAAAATGCTGAAAAGATGCTGAAAATTTTACATTTTTGACTTGAAAGTATCTAATTTATTTATTTATTTTATTCAATTGCATAATAATTATTACAACAGAAATAAACAGGTACATAACAAAAACTAAATGTACTCGTCATATTATGTGATTTTTAGTTTTTAATAGTTTTTACCAGTAACGATTTTCATTACCTTCAGTTAACAATTGGTTCATTTCGTTGTCTCCACTCCCAAGCCAGCCATGAATTAGAAATACTATTGTTTTGTTTAAATCGAAGTGAGAGTGTATAAGAATTTCATAATTTCCATAGACAAGAATGTCTGCTTCCATAGGATTAGATCTGTCGAATTTGATACTATTTTAATAGTGGAATTTCAATTTAAGAAAGATAATAAACTAGTTTTAACTTATACGAAATAGTTTAGAGTCGGATTATTTTAATGAATAACAAGAGTTTGCAAGTGAGTGTGCGTGCGCAAAGCGTGTTTACGTGCGTGCACTTCGTGCAAGCGTGTTTATAAGCGTAAACGGCGTGCATGCTTAAATATGACATGTACTGTTTATGTAGACCATGTGTGTGAGTTTTACAAATAATGTGCTTATTAAGAATATATAATATAAAATATTTAACTGCCTCGATGTGTGGTGTCTTAAATGTACAGCAACACATCGAGAGCTCCTGGGTTCGAGTTCCAGGTCGGGCTAAATTTAGTTTGTGATTACCCAGTGAACACAATTATGTCAGACTGATGTCTGAATGACGTCATGCTATGTCATGATTTACGTAAGATGTGACTCATATATGAGTCATATATGACTCACAATTTCCCACTTCCTGACGTAAGATTCTTACGTAAGATAGATGACGTAAATATGACGTCCACCTCCTGACGTCCTATTGACATCATTATGACTGTGTGACATAAATTTGATATATATATATATATATATATATATATATATATATATATAATAGGACGGCGCGTACGCAGTCCCCACTACCAAAAATTACGCGTCCTAGTTATCCGCATTAGGGATAATCGCAGAGGTCAACCCAGCCGTAGTGCAATGGGAGGGTCTCGCTCTGGGGGAACCGCCTTCTTGATCACAATGTCCCCTACGCCAGGTAAGTATGCTCAATATGGCACGACCTGCCATAGTCACTGTTTGCGAGAACATCTTGCCATCGCGATTCAGAAATCGCTTACAATTGAGCAGCGCCATCTAGTGGAAGATATGTCGAACTACTTACCTATGACCATTAAAGCACTCCATATAAGCCTATGCATTAATAATTTGCATACAAAACCTTCATTTAGCTAGCACATGTATGATCCATACGTAAAAAAATTTTGTTTTCATATTATATGATCACGATTTATAACTCCAATATAATATCAACTGTACGTAAACAAATGACTTATAACTGATGTAACGATATGATGTTCTTGTTACATCAGTTTTACGTAAAAGTGGGGACTTATGTCTTGCATACGAATATGATGGAATTATTATATCATTTTTACGTCAGGAACCTGACCTGTACCCTATGTAATCATATGACTTACTAATTACATAAATAATACATAAAATAATGACTCCAGTATGACGTCATAGCATGATGAAAATATGATATAATATGTACGTAACAGTTAAGTCATACAAATAACATCATATCAAAGTCAATTTTGATGTTAATATGAGGTGATAGTGATGTAATACAACATGACCTCAAATGAAAGTCATCAAACATAGTCACTATTATGTCATACTTACGTGAAATTTTTTTGACCTCTGTGTGACCTATATATGACGTCATTTTAAAGTCATGTGTTCACTGGGTAGTAAGTTTCAGTAACAGCCCAAAGTTGGGAAGCTTGCAGTGTGTCACACCCCTGCCTTGGTCCTGCGCATGAGTATGAGAGTGATAGGAATATAGAGTGCACTTGTGTCTGCGCTCTCCTTCACACTCGTGCACTATAATATCTCCTGCGCATTTGGCTAGTCTCAATGAGATTGGCCGCCATGGCCCGAACTGGTTGGAGAACATTATAATATTTAAATTATTGTACCGTGTATACAACCAGTAACTGTGGTTCTTTGATTCCCGGACAAACTCCGCGATAGCACCCTCATCGACAACTTCACTTGTATCAACCAGATGAAGCAAATCATCCCCATCACCAGGAAATAAGAAAAATCTGTCGTCATTATATTTTTCCTTAATAACTCGAGCAGAACTTACTAAAAATAATACATAAAGTTTATTTCATTTCTACTCATGTCACATACATTCCCGTATTTTTACACAATTGACACACCTCACCTGATATAAGTATGGGGAAAAGAAGCAACGGATTCATGTTAACAAAATACTCGATCACTATTGATGTTAACGTCAAAATTACTGATATCTTCTTAAACAACACATGTACTTCTCGAAACTACATTTTATCTTTTGATAGTTAGATAACATATTATAACTGTTCAAATATTTATATTAAGTATTTAATAATAGTTAATGTTCATTATTCCGTCAATAATGATTTAATTAAAAAAATAGAAAGATTCTAGATTTTTAGATCACTATCCTTATCGTTATACTTATCAAATAATTATTTGCCCTTGTAAAGAAATTATTGATTTTCAAATGATTAGGACAATAATGCCTTAGATACAGTACCTATGTAGTTACATAAAAATTAAAAACTCTTAAAATTCTATTAAGTATTTCATTCCTAATAGAAATTGTGATCGCTTATTTCCTGTTCAATAAAAAAGTTACGATAAATCATTCGATTGATAATACAAATAATAATTCAAATAATATTATGTTTTTTAAGCATGCTCTGCCTGATGTTGACTACTAGTTCATTAATCGCCGTAAGCCTTTTGACATAGTTTCTGAATTGTTTGGAGGCCAATTAACGTATAGCTTAGCTGAAGATTAACTAAGGTAATCGATTATTAGATAAACATACGAGTAATACAATGTTTAGTTAGATAGATATAATTATTTTCCCCTTTCATGGTGTACTTTATAACAATTATTATATAATTTCAGTATAAAATAGTAATTTCAGTTTTTTTTGCTAATTTTCCCCTTAATCGTTATTAAAAACTTTTCTAAAATGATAGCCTTTCAAACAGCATTTTTGTTAGATATTTACTTAAAAAAGAAAGTATTGAGTTATTTTTAAAATATTTATTTATTTATCTATACTTTATTTACACTTATTCAATTATAATATTGTCACTTATCAAATGTTTACTTCGGTGAAATTTTCAAATCCATGTTACAAGTATGTGGTATCACCTGTGAAAACAAAGATTACTTTATTCATTTTCATCATTATTCAGCAAAAATGAACCTACCTAAACCTAACCTAACCTAACTATATTTACATTCTATTATAGTCCACAAAATCTAGTTTTAAAATAACTTAAAGGAATTCTGACTTATAAAATAACACATTAATAACATTAAAATCATACAATTTGGGTTTAAGCTAAGAAACACACTATGAATAGATTAATTTAATATGCTTTACGCATAACAAAATATATCTAAATATTAAAGTTATTTCAATGTACTATACTTATTACTTATACCTATATCAGGTATTATTACTACTTATAGGTAGGTAATATTACCTTCTTAGCGAACACATCTGAATTAACAAATTAGTATAAATGAAACTAAGCTAAACTATCTACGAGAGAGACTCCGGTGACCATGATCGCTGTAAAGCATTCGAAACGTCGGGAACCAAAAATCTAAATAATCCGCAACGAAATCCGAAAAGATAGTTTCATTTATAATGTCAAATATTCGCGTAAACCTAAGAAAGTATTATAACAAACTATTTAAGAATAAATTAAGGTAAATACCTTATTTTTTCGAAGAAGCCATGGTCTTAGAAATGGTGCAAATAGTTTAAGTTCATATTGTTTTTTTGAGGAAGACTTTAAACTGACTAAGCAAGCTACCGTAACTGTGACCATACATCCGAAAGCTGTGAACCACAGGTAGGAAATTCTATACAGAAATGGCACCTCCCTAAAACATTAATAAGTTTTGTATTTTTCATTTAATTAAACCTTTTTTTTTGTAAATAATAAGAAATATTTATATTGTGCAATCACGTATTGCAATGCGCAATTTTAAAATAATTGAATGTAGCTTGAAATTGGTTACCAGACATGAGAAGACAACTATTAAATTAAATTACAGAATAAAAAAACCTAAGAAGCTAAACGTAAAAACACATGCAAATTATAATATTTAGTGAACTCTTAGATGTTGTTATTTTTAATTAGTCACTTGTTTTATTATTGTTAGTTCTTGCGAGGCTGATAATTTAAACATGATAAAGACACTGATAGTGATAATAATCATTTAATTTCAAATCACGCCATTCTCCTTCACGGATAAGTATAATTATATTTTACTAAGCAAAATGAAAGATTTTTGCAGATTGCAGATTTTTTTACGAATTTATAGATTCAAATAATTAGTTATTGATTGTTCATTAATAATAATATATTTGCTTAATCAATATTAATAAACGAAATGTATTTTATACATAGCTACCTAACATATAATGACCTGCAAAATGAGACTCTAATCAGTAGAAATGATAAGGTACTGTTATTAAACCTTAATATTTCACAACACAACACTTTATTTTATCCAATAATAAAAATATTAGAGTAAATTAAATGAGATACCACAAATTCGTTATTTCTATGTCAAGGTTAGGATATCTGAGAGGTCCAGACAGCTAAATTTTTAGGTACATTAAAGTGAACCTAATATGCATATTATGTTAGATTTTAACCGCCATTAAAAAAAGAGGAAGTTAAAGGTTTCGCTGGAGGTATATTTTTTGCTTTAATTTATAGGCAATCTTTTTTTATATTCTTCTGTAAGATTTTTATCGTCATTAAAACCTACTTTTTAAATTTTATTTCATGTAAAAATTTAATAATGGTCGAAATTAAATGCTTTAACAAATTATTATTCAATATATTGCACCTTTATTACAAAGAAGCGGGCAGCCTCTTAAGATTATCTTCTAAATCAACCATCTAACCAAAAAGGACAGTGCATTTCAGACACAGACGATTTAATTATTATAAATGTAAGTATACCCTTCAGTTTGTTCATTTTGTGTTGGCACAAAAGTGTAGGAACAGTTGAATGTATATCTTTCTTTTTCGTCAAAACTCAATAGTCCCTGTGCTTGTACAAGCTGGGAATGAACCGCGACCCACCATGCACACAGCAAGCCCACAATCCCACCACTTAGTGCACTCTAAAACAAAATATCAAAAATGAATTTATTTCACCAGTTCATCTTAAATCTAGGCTTTTTGAATAAAAATATCTTATCGAATTTTTACGCGGCAAAGCGGTAAATCATTGGGAACCAGATTCCTAAAATAAATTACTGAAAAATTGTGACATCATTTTCAGGACAAATTATAATTAATTAAGATTAATATTTTAATGACATTTTAAAATTTAATTATGAAAACATCCTTTTCATGCAAAAGAACAAGTTTCAGTCTTTGCCGTAATGTTGGTACTATCAAAAAATCAATAGTCATAAACACGAAAAGTAGCAAAATTTGTACACTAATATAATAAACTATACAATTTTATAACTAAAATACGTACTGTGCCATCAATAAAAGGTAAAAATAATCCCATAAGGAATATCCCGGAGAGTGATCCCATGGATGCAGAGGATAAGCTCATAGTCAGTTGTAATACCGATCCCAGTTTTTCCACCACAAATACTAACGCTAGAACAAAACATATTATTACTATGTAGGTACTATGTAGGTACGTAAAGTCCTTTAATAGTTTCGTTTGTCTAGTAGCCAGCATGTACGGATTTAGATTGAGAGGTCCTTAGTTTAGTACCCGGATAAAGACTAAGTAGTTTTGTTTAATATTACGAGTTTTTATGTGTTAGTGATGTGCAATATATAAATAATATATTTAGACCTGGAGTAATATATAAGCTACTATTAGGCTATTTAGGGGCCCGCCGAATGAAGCGCGGTCGTTAATAATTAAAAAAAAATCACTTTAGATCTTTTATACACTAACAGCCTCACCCACGGGGCCACGAAACAAACAGTACACATTATTACCACAGATTACATAATACTATACTAGGTATTACGGATCAGTATTTTTTTCTTAGACAGTAATTTTGTATAAGTTTTACTTACCAACACATATGCAGCCAAGTACCACGACAACCGATCTCACAAGTATTTGAGATTGCTTTTGACTCAATTTTCTTAAAAATGGTTTCCAGAAATCTTCCAAAACTACCGCTGCCATTGAATTTAATCCAGTAGATAATGAGCTAAAATTTAATCATAAAAATATGTAATTATAGTGAAAATCTTCAAGGCAAAATAAATTTAATTAGAAGGAAAATCAAATTTTTAGTGCCCTCTGTGAAAGTGCCATTAAAATGAGATATAACAGGAGTATTTTATTCGGAATTCAGTAAGGTAATTCTTTAACTCAGAACAGCTTGAAGATATATTAGAGTTGATCCTCTGTGATCGTTGCTAGCATTCACAGAGCAGTCCTGGGTTCGAATCCCAGTTTGAAATGTCATCTCACCAAAGTATTAGACAGAGACAATAATAACACTCGCATTCGTGCACATACTTGTGCCATTTAATACACATGTGCTGGGTACTTTTCTGGTCTTATTGAGAAAAGCCACTATGACTGAAATCGGTTAGAAGGCCATTCATTATAATATATAAATTATGTATGAGTATAAGATTACCTCAAAGCCGCACTAAACACTCCAGCCACGAATATCCCCGGCATACCTCGCCACTCCGCTTCACACACATCCATCACTAGCAACGGTAGTAATTGATCCTTAGCTAAAGCTAGCTGAGAGTTTAAAGGATCGCATTCATAATAACGGGCATATGCTAAGAGCCCTCTATAACTGCATATAAGTACTATTAACACTAGACCACATAAAAATCCCCATACTGCCCTGTAAGTAAAACCATATTTTATTTTAAAATTAAATACTTAAAAAAATGAAAAAGCAATTTCAATACGTCGAAGTATAATACGAAAGAGATGAACAAAATATTTAAAAATAAATCTATGGGCGTCGTAGAACACTCGATAGATCCGAAGTTCGTTTCGCTGTCTGCCCTTGGCTCAGAAATAAGATGATAGAAGTTATCATGAGTACTAGGATATCAAAAACATTGATCAACGTGCACAGAGTGCACACTAATTTCTTACAATTCTTACCATAACACTCAGCCCTTCAACCAGCCCTTAACTCTTTATATTGGTGTCAATTATTGGTATCTGCGTGTTATTTGCTAAGTGCTGAATATAGAATGTGCGATAAGGAACTTCGTTCAAGAAAAACACAAAAACTATTATCTTAGTGTAATAAATCGTTCAAAAGAGAAAAATCAATCAACCTTATGGACATCTTTAAATCTGATAGTGCGAGGAACCTTTGCATCATAGATTGATTAGTCGCTATATTGCCGGTCCAATAAAACATGGATCCTATTGTCACCGACCACATGGAATGGCGCTCTGTCAAATCTAAAGCAAAACTAAAAATTCATACAAATAAATATAAATATCACTGAAATAGTAATAATAAAAACATTTATTTAGCTCTTGAAAAATTTTTTTTTGTTTAAATTTATATATTACCAGGCGTGGCTGAAATATCAAACAGATAAAATAAGAATAAAATTATAATAAAAAATTTAGTAAATATTTTAATAAGAATTTTAAAATATTAAATGTTGAAATCAAATGCTTCAAATATTCTTTTTAGTTTCTATACCTTGGAAATTCTATCCTCTTCGTTTCCCAATTCCTTGCAATAACTTCATCCAGACCTCCGACTATAAAAGTTCCTTTAACTATGACTAATATAATAGCCCCAATCATTACAATTGTTTGTATAACGTCGGTCCATACGACTGCTTTGAGACCTCCCTAAAATATGGATTGACGAATACATCATTACAAATAAATAAAATTGAAGTGTATGTTTTTAATTTCAAATTTACTGCTTTTCAATGAATGCATATGAAAATATACGGCACATCAAAAAATCAATTTAAAAAATTTTTGTTTGTCTGTCTGTTTGTTCCGGCTAATCTTTGAAACGGCTGGGAATTTTGACGGGACTTTCACTCCCAGATAGCTAATGTCATAAGGAGTAACTAAGGTAAGGCCGGGTTGCTAGTATATTCATAAAATACTTGTTTTGTATATAAATTATTATTTCAAACAACACTTTTTTTGAATATTTATTTTGACTCTACCTAGACATATTATTAGAACAGTTACGGCAGACATGGTAGAGCAAACACAATCCAAAAAGTTAGCTTTATTTCAAATATCAATTATTCGAATAAATCTAAGAAAATATTATAAAATAATATTTTGTTTATTGATGTGGTTGTAGCATATATGATTAATAGCCGAGACACAGCCTACCTTCTTACCGGTATATCAACGGGAACCATTTGGTATTACCTAATTGAATAGAAATTAAAAAGTGATTATTTGCTTTAATTTGTACATATAATATGTTGTTATATTATAAATACGTCAGTTTGTGATGATTATAGAGAATTAGGTGAGCGAATGTAAAAACGCAAAATAACGTTAATCTTTACGTACCACGCATGTGTAAAAGATGCAAACGATGCACACTAGAGGCGATACAATATGTATATTTACTCCGGTCACTAGAAAAGCAAGCATTTCTTGTAAAAAAAAAGCATTTCAATATCATGTGAAATATATTTTAAGACAATTAAAGCTTCAAACACACCTAAATTTAATTACCTTGATTGAAAGCTAACGCTGGGACGTAAATTACTATAGGAAGCCAAGCCATCTATAAGAAAAAATGAAATGAAATTTACAAAGAACACAAAAGATAAAAAAATGAAATATTATTTAATTTATTATCACCTTACCAAATAAACGCTGAAAATTACTGATCCAAATAGTCTAGTTCTTTTGTCGAAACGCAGTTCTAAGTACTAAAACAAAAAATATGCCAAATATAAGATGTAATAACATAATGATAGGTAAATCTTTTTAATTATAATTTGTTTGAAACTGTCATACCTCATAAACAGATGTTAGTTGTAATTCGTACAATACTGGTATAAATGTAAACGATATTACAATGGACATCAACAAAGCCCCTATAAGTGAAAAAGCATACGCTGTCCCATAAATGTACAGCTCTGTTGGGATTCCTAGTAATGATATACCTGAAATGAAGCTGCGAACAAAACAAAAATAAACAATATAAGTACGTTATAATACATTAAGTAGAGTTTAGCTCTAAAGCAATTAATATGCTCTATTTATGTAGAGACGTAGAGTATTGAGGGATCAAGACCTTTCAGTATATTTCGAACCAATGCCTACTATTACTTAGTATACTCTTATTTGATTTCAATGAAAGACTTGAAAAACTTTTTTAAATATTCTTTTTTTAGACATATTCATGAAAATTGAACAAAAAGCAAACTTTTTTAAAACTCTTCTTTTACTAACTATTCATTAACAAATAAGATTATTATAACTTTAACATAGGTTAAAGTTAAAGTCATAATGATCACACTGTTAAAGTCATAATGATCTCATATATTTATGTAAATACTTATCTATCTACTACTATATAATAAAAAAAATTAAGTTTTATAAGAGTTATCACTTAAATTATACCCTTGTAAATACTTACCTAGCTACTAGAGAAAAACATACTGGAACTATTTTCATATTTCTACCTCCCATCAAATAATCTTGTGTGGAACTTTGCTTTTTAACAAATCCAAAATAAATACCTATTGCACCGCACACCGACAACATGACCACAAAAATTGAATAATCTACCCATGAAAAATATTGAAACGATTTTCGGACGTCCGAAACATCTCTTCCTATTTCATCCATGTTTCGATTATATTTTATAATATTTTTTTAATATATTCTATCTACAATACGTATTTCATGACCTCTGAACTGTTACTGTTAGAATGAAGACGCCAATTTAACAATTGCCGCCTACGATTTTCCTCCGGGGCTATTTCTGTATGTCTTTATTAAGCGTATCCTGTACGATAAAAATAAAATCCTTTAATAAAATGGAGGCCAAGTTTAGTGATAAATTTTTGAACATACTTATATATATTCACTAAAAAAAATTTTAGAGAATTCTTGGCCAAGTTGATTGAAATTGGAACCGTTTTTTTCTTTACATTAATATCGTTTCACAATTTTTCATGTTGATACTTATAATTTAAGATATAATTTAATTAGGAATATTTTTAACACAATAGATATATTTAGTTATATATTATAGTTATTATTACATGATGTGCAAAAACGTAATTCGAGCCTCCAATAGTGATCATGAAATGTTGAAACGACGTTTTGCTATTTCTATTTCTCAGTCAAATCTAAGAAAAAAATAAAATAGTTTATTGATTTTTATAGCATTTGAACATTTTATGAAACGGGTACCTACTAACTTCGCATAATTTTTATATCATTAAAATTCAGTCGATATTTATATGAAATATTTTTACTGGAAAATCATACTGCTTTTATAATTTTGGTATTCATCTGGGAGCGCATCACGAGTAACGCACTGAATAGATTTTGATGTTTGGTATAAAGATAGTGTGAGTGTCTGATTTAGACATAAAAATAAAATAAACAATGGTTTAATATTGCAATAAATTTTAACTCAATGTAGAAACTTGGAGTTTACATCTGAAAATCGTTTTCAGGAAGAAATAAAAGCCTTTATATATTCAGGTTATATAAATATAATAAATAATCTTATTACAAATTCGTTTCGAGATCTTCATCTTTGTTCCTCACATTCAATAATTGGTTTCATATTTATTGAGCTAGATTTCATGTGATGATTCTGAAACGTAAAAATTCTGATAATATTCAGATTTACTAAACGCCCAGTTAGGGGTCGTCCATAAATCACGTGATGTTTGAATGGGGGGGGAGGGGGTTCGGAAAAAATCACGAAATATCACCAGGAGGGAGGGGGGGTGTAGTGAGTTATCACGTGATTTTTTTTACTAACCGTTGGGATTATCCCGCGCGCCGCGACAATCGCCGAACTTTTATAATAATAAGCCTAGTCACCTCCAAAACTTCTCTGAAAAGACCTGTACGGGAACTACTATTGCAAGAAATGGCACTATTAAAAGCTATGCTATGCTTTATAAAATCGTGTATTATAAATTCTTCATAACATATGATGAGACCAATAGGATGGGCCAAACATTCCCCCAGACACACGAAGCGTCGCTATTAGTAAGAATGGAAGTGTAATAATGAACCGATTGGTCTTAATTGCTTTGGATTGCTTATAAAAAGTATTGACATACTTCCATTAATATCATGTATAAAAGTTAAGACATACATAAACTATAAGTAACGTTACATTGTTATAGTAGTAGTTATAAGTTACAGACGGACGAATTATACATTTTTAATGATATTCTCAAAAACTTTTACTATATTTACATATGTGAATATGCTGATAAGCACTGAAAGTTTAAGAAAAGTGAAAACTATTTTGACTTAACTTTAGCGGGTCATGTACCCAGTGCTCAAAGTTAATTGACGGTCGGCCGAAACTAGAGGGTATGCATAAAGTCAAAGACCATACATAAACCACCTAATCCCATTGATTTTGTTAATGAGAAAAAAGAAAATTCAGGCAGGATTTTAGACGAGTCGTAAGGATTCTGTAGGTGCTAGTGCACACAGAAGTGTGAAATAATAAGGTTATCGACAGCCATGACGTCTGAGTAGAGTATGTCGTATGTCGAGTAGAATGACAGTGCTTTATTCTATGACTTCCTTCTCCGAAGTAGAGCGAGCATGTGTGAGAGAGCCAGTATTTGCTTCAGGTTCAATAGTAAAATTTCACGATTATTATTTTGTCATTTATTCTTCTTAATTAGATTTTTTACATTTTTATCACGGTGCTTAATTTACCAAAATTATATTAGACTAGCTGTATCCGCGGCTTCGCCCGCGTTCATTTTTTTAATTGCTCATCAACCTCATTGGGTTGATCTGTAGGAAAAAAAATTGTCTAAAAAATAAAAAAATAAAATTTAGGGGTGGACTACCCTTAACATTTAGGGGGATGAAAAATAGATGTCGGCCGATTCTCAGACCTACTCAATATGCTCACAAAATTTCATGAGAATCGGTCAAGCCGTTTCGGAGGAGTATGGGAACGAAAATTGTGACACGAGAATTTTATATATAAGATTATACCTGTTAACCTTTATTTAAAAATAATATTCAGATTTTTTAAGGTACATTGTAAAAAAATACACGTGATTTTGAGTGGGGGGGGGGGGGTAATCTTAAACCTCACCACGTATCACCATGGGGGAGGGGGGGTCTAAAAAGTTGCTTAAAAACATCACGTGATTTATGGACGACCCCTTAGTTAAATCTTGGCCTATATATAATTTAAAAACAAACGAATTAGAGTAATTAAATATAAGCCAAGTTTTTCCAAAAGTTCGGAATGGTGTTCTTCTTACTCAAAAAAAGAAATTTGACTATTTATTTTTTTTATTTTTGATGGCTTATCCCACAAATTGTACTCCACTTCTCATTATTCTTCATATCTTAGAAGTATGTATATTTAGGTTTTAACTTTTACCTTATCATCATAAGCACGTATAAAGGGTTCATCAGTAGGGTGAGGTGGTTCTCTGTACAATCGTCTAACAAAAGGAGTCAGGAGCTTGGGTGCAGGTGGTACGTAGGCGGTACCCATCAGTCGTCTCACCCAAGACACGGACACACCCACCAGTATCGTCACTACCATACCCACGAGGGTGTACCACATGTATGAGACATGCAGGATCGGATGTACTTCTGAACTGTAATACAAAAAAGGTTATTTATTTTTAACCCCAAATAAAAATAGTTTTTTATTGATCAAATTTTCTTCCTTAGTAGCAACAAATAATAAAAAATAACGTGTGGCACTCGGGGACTGCCACGGTAAAGCTATGGCATAGCATTTTTTATCAAATTATGCAATTATAATTATTTATTTATGCAGTTTTTTTTTCTTTGATATTAATTTAAGTTTTTTTTTATATTAATTCAAGTTACACTTTTTGAGCATGGTGACCGATAAGAAAACATTTTTTTTCTTTCATTGAATAAATGAGAAGTTAATGTCGTTTAAAATATTTTTTTCGTTTTCGTTACGGGTTCTTGATTCGTTCGCCGCGCTCAAAGCCCGCGATAAAAGCTATGCAATAGCTTAAAACAAATAAACGAACAACCAAAAATAACATTTACATATTATGATAGTTAAACAATCAAAACACCCAAAACATTTTCTATCACTTACCCTTCACTCTCAACAGTGGCTTGCGTCTCCGTGATAGTGTAATTGTATGTACAGCCGTCGACTGTTAGGGGCTTGTGTGGGTGCGGCATGAGGCCGCGCGCGACCGCCAGCTGCGCGGAGAGACACCACCACGCCATGCATGCGAGCCCGGTAGCTCCGCCTGCGAGGGCGCCCTTAACACGAAGGTTCATTGTGGTGATAGTGATGATAATGATAGTAATTATGATGATGATAGTGATGATGATGATGATAGTGATGATGATGACGATAGTTCATCCAAATGTATTTTATCAGTGCGTTTTTAACGTGGAAGAATATAGAAATAGTGTTTATTAACTTCCTTGTGGAAACTTCCATGATGACATTGATGATAGCGGTGATATGTTAGTGGTGATGATAGTGATGTTAGTGTTAGTGGTTGCGATATTTATATTGTAGTTTAGGCAACGATGATGATGATGATAATGATTATATCATAATAAAGATTATTATTTATGATAGTAATATAATTATAATGTAGTGATAATATTGTAACATTTTTTTTAAATAAGACTGATACACAATTAGATTTGGAAAACTAATAAATTGTAAAAAGAACCACAACTTCTCATGTAATAAACGATGAATGCACCCTTATGATAGATTTAGTTTTGTCAATTCACTTTTAATTTAATACTTAATTATATAGAATTTAGTATAAGTGACAGTTTGAATAAATAAAACAACTATTACCGTAGCATCAACCCATGGCATAAGAATCCCCATAGTGAACACCCCGAGTTGTGGCCCCATCGTCATAGCTTCCAACGTCATTGTTAGCTGTAAAATTGTACCCATTTTCTCAACAATGAACACTAGACCTGAAAACATTTAAAAAACCTTCAAACGATCAATTCAAAGCCTAGCCATACTTTTTAAACTAAACTGAAAAGGCCGATACACATTGTACCTACCTACTACTTAGGAATCAGGAATTTATTGTAAGTAATTATGCATGATGTACTATTTCGTAGACAAGGCCTTAATAAGTGAGATAAATGATATAGCCTACGTCCGCACAGACAGGCGGCTTGCTTAGTGCCTAGCGAGTCACCTAGCTAGTAGCTTACTAAAACGAACGTTCTAGAATGTTCGAGACCGGCCGCACTGCACTGTGCGGACGTAGCCTTACAGTTAGTAGATAGCTAAAGATTTATACAGATATCAGAGCAGAATTTTGCTTCCAAAAATTACCTAATGTGATGTGCGTAGTTTTTAATCACTTATTATAAAAAAATTCCTGCGCCGCGTGTCTGTTTGTCTGTTCGCGATAAACACAAAATCTGCTGCACTGATTTCTATGCTCCTTTCACCAATGGATAGAGTGGTTCTCGAGGAAGGTTTTAGTATGTAATTTATATGTATTTACTTTTTACATACATTTACTAATGGAACCCGCGGCTTTGCTTGCGCTATTTTATTATGTTACTCGTATGTTATAAAATCGAAACTTACCTAAACACACAGTTCCCAAAAGTATAACAACACTCCGTAAAAGCCAATTCGTCTGCCTCTCAGTTAGTCGACGTTTGTAAAACGGCTTGTAGAAATCCTCCAACACGACAGCTGACATTGAATTCAAACTCGTCGATAAAGAACTAAAAACGTTAATGTTTTGTATAACTTAAACTTTAAATTACTTTAAGATTATTTTTGCCTCGAGCTTTTTCTATATAATATGTAAAATTTGCTAAATATATTATGCAGAAAAAAAAGCAGCAAAGTTAAAATCTTAGCATTATTCCATAAAAATATTATAGTTATGAAAATTTGGATGGTTGGATGCTTATTACTCAGTTATGCCAGACCAGCTAAATAGATCTGGATGAATTTAAAGCAAAGTTTTGACATTTCTCCATTTGTTGTTACTTTTAGTCCCGAAATAAAAAACGGCTCCCGTTATGTATTTTTGTTATTTTTTTAGTTATTGTAGTAGTTAGTTTATAGTAGTTAGTTAAAATAACATGCTCTTATCAAATATCTGGTATAGTTGTAAATAAAACCTTTTTAACTTTTTGTTAAATATGTATAGCAATGCATACTACTGAAATAAAATATAAATATATTATGTCGTACGATACTTGTACATTTAGTGTTAACACACCTCAAAGCTGCACTAAAGATGCCAGCAATAAATACTCCAGGTAAGCCGGGGAAGTCCCCCAAAACGTCCATAACTAACAAGGGTAGTAATTGATCTTTCGCCTTTGCTAACTAAAATAACACATAAATATATTAATTTTATTAATTAGATGTTATAATGACGTATCAATATGTACAAAGAGAGTGATAGGAATAGAGAATGGAGAACATTATTATAATATGTCTATATCTGCGTGTGCTGTAACTTAGTTTCTATAAGTAAGTACGTAAAATTGATAAGTTTAATCTATACTAATATTATAAAGCTGAAGAGTTTGTTTGTTTGTTTGGTTGAATCTCAGGAACTACTGGTTCGGTTTGAAAAGTTCTTTTTGAGTTGGATAGTCCGTTAATCTAGAAAGGCTATAGGCTATATTATATCACGATACGACCAATAGGAGCGGAGATTCAATGAAAATTGTTGCAAAAACGGGAAGAGCGGGCGTTAGTTCTGCGATGTATCATACCGCTAGACTCAGAAAAAATTTAGTTTCCGGTCTTTAGAGCGCGTGCGAAGCCGCGGGAAATGCTAGTTATCAATATATAAAGTGTGGAGTGTGTTAGGCTGTTATACTAATATTATATGTAAATGTGTAAGCAACTCTAAGCGTGAAATTATAAACAAACTGCTGAATAGATTTCGATGAAATTTAGGAAGAACATAGATTGTACCATAGCATAGGGACGGACATAGGCCTCTGAAGCCTGCATACAATATCAGCGATTTCGCGGGCTAAAACTAGTTAACATTATAATAGTAACAAGTAAAGATATTTACCCACCTTAGTTTGTAAAGGATCGCAGTCGTAGAACCGTGCATAAATAAGGAGTCCACAGTACAAACAGAAACAGTACACAATAGATATCCCAATGCAAAATAAAACCACTGCCCTACAAAGAATATTTAAATATAATTTGAACAGTAGAGAAAGGAATAGATTTTGAGGACTTTGTATTTTTTTATGTTATTTTTACATTACTAAGTTTTTTTATAATTTCATTTATATGCCTATTTTATAATTCGAATTTTGATTCTTATATGTAATGCAAGACTTAAAATAAAGTTTTTAAATTTTTTTTTATTATGAGGATGATAAGGCTTTAAAAACATTTCACCTTCAAACTCTCTTGTAGAGCATATCACGATCTATTGGCGATCAAATAAAAAACAGCCTGGAGAAAAGAGCTCTACTAAGAATTTAATAAGTATTGTTCACGCTAAATGTAGTTTAAAGTTTGGAAAGGAGCTATATTAATTAAAGTTCAAAATATTATATTTATTTAAGTTTCAGATTGAAATTTCAACAAAAGTAAATAATTAAATTTATTAATTCTTTTTGATAAGCCATAAATTAGTGAGAATCTTATTCTTTTTAAACGTCATCCTTACCTACATCTTAAAATTCGAAGAAAGTGTATTTATACACCGTTTATAACGCCGTTTTGAAACTAATATAAAATAAACTTACCACTTAGCGCCCCGCAGAGTTGGTAAAGCCAAGTATCGTTGGACCATAGTCTGATTGACGGCGTTAGCTTGCAACCAGTATATGAGGCCCCCGATTACAAGGTTCCATATCGTATGGCGAGCTGTTGGTAGGGGATCCCAGCTGAGGAGAAAACCGTGTAATATACAACTCTTGCTATCTTGAATAAGTCGTATTTTTAATTATTAGAAACCCTAGGTGCCCTAGATGGCGATAAGAGGTTGTGTTATTGGCCCGACCCGATACTCGAACCAAGTACTTCTGCATCTTACCGTACATCAGTCAAGCAATTCAGTAAACAAAATTCAAAATCAAACCAAACTTATAGAAAACTAATGCAAACATATCTCAACCGATAATCAAACGCGCAACATCCAAAACCGTTATAGTAGAGGAGACCGTGGAAGATCGACCTTCACCGATCTGATAACCAGATGAGACATATTTTTTATCGAATATAATTTATAAACAAATATGCCTATAATGACTTGCCTATCTGAAAGTGCTCATGGCTATTTTTAGCTAGGCAACAGTGCTTTAAGTATGATTTTTTGCAGGCAATTCTATATGACTGATTTTGTAATAAAATGATCTAAAATTTGATATAACTTTCGATAAGTATAACTTAAGATAGGCAAGTAATTATAGGCATATTTGTTTATAAATTATATTTGATAAAAAATATGTCTCATCTGGTTATCAGATCGGTGAAGGTCTATCTTCCACCGGCTCTTAGACCATTACGGCGTTAACTTCAAACAGAATAATTTATCTTTTGATTCTTGACAAATATTTTGGGAAATTTATTAATTATATTCTTACTTAGGTGCTTCAATCCGTTTACTATCCATATTCCTCTGCCATACAACTCCGAAGCCGCCGACGTCAATAGTGCCCTTTATTGCTACTAAAGCCATAGCACCCACCATAGATGTTATTTGAATTACGTCCGTCCATACCACAGCTTGTAAACCACCCTTAAAATTATACATCAGAAATTTGCCTTTTTATTTCCGGATATGGAAATAATAAAAACTTACGTAGGAAACTAAGTGAAAATATTATTATAATTCTATTAATCAAATCATAATATTTGTTGTGGATTATTTTGAATAATTATGAAAATTTTGTCATCGGGTACGTCTACTGCTGGATATAATATAGGTAAGTACAACTTTATCTCCTCAGAAACAATACATTTTCGGTTCAACTCGAAATCGATTAAGAATCGAATGAATGTCGATATTCCATTTAGATAATCCGTGTTGCTTTTTACAATCAACGGCAAATGCAAAGCAAGCAGAAACTATTTAAATATTATATAATAAAATCGATACTCACCGCACTGGTGTAAAATATGCAAACTAAGCAAACAATGGGCGTTATTACGTGTATATCCACTCCTGTCACTGAAAATTATGTACTAAAATTAAACATTTATTCGTTTAATTCCCCATTTTATCATTAGGGAATATATAACTTCAATACCTTGATTAAAGGCCAAAGCCGGCACATATATGACTATTGGTAACCAGCATACCTTAAAAAATAATTAAATAATTATAATATTTACAATTGAAAGTGTAATTTTTGATCTGATAATTACTCACCAACGTAAAAGTGAAAAGTATGGATCCAAATAATCGCACTCTGTTGTCAAATCTCATCGATAAGTACTGAAAATATACAGAGTCCTCTTGTTATTAAGTTTCAACCGACTTCATAAAGGAGGAGGTTCTCTTTATTTTCCCTGATTATCTCAAAGTAATACCATAATCAAATTAAATGTAATTAAATTATAACTTAGTCGCATCTATACATTGAATATTTTTTGAAATATTCATTATTGACAATATATTAGAGTTTAAATCTATAGTTTTTAGAATTTTCGTTACTAGTACGTATAAAAGATAACCAGTGGACGGATTTTGGTGTGGTGATAGCTGATTAGCCGTGTTAACATACAGGATACTTTTGACTGTAGGAAAATTTTATTTCTGAGAAATCTATAGTAACCGTCAATATGTAGCTATCTACGAGCGGGGACGAACCCGAACTGAGTCTGCTAGTAAATTCAAAAAAACGTATTTTTAAGGACAATTAATAAAACAATTGAAATAACCGTGTTAACACGTAAAAAGCCATGTTTATATTATAATTACAACATAGGTACACTATTTATGTTTAACCTTATATGCGCTATCCATGCGCTACCTGAAATATATGTAAGTAGGTAAGGTACAGTAAGCTTACATTTTTTAATTATTTTCTTTCAATCCTATCCTATTTTCTTGCTATCTTATCAGCTAGGATAGAGAATTATTTCAAAGTACATTTTTGGTTCTAAATTATATCTGAAATGATCACAAATGCACACATGCAAGTTAAAATTGTCCTCATTTTATTTACCTCATAGTTAGATGTAATTTTAAGTTCATGGAAAACTGGTAGGTAAACCTGGGTCATAACAACAGTCATGAGCATAATACCACCAGTTATATAGGCGTATTGTGTCCCGTACATGTACACCTCGGTTGGAGATCCAAGCAATGTTATGCCCGATACAAAACTACAATTTTTAAAGTAAATGTAAATTGCTATTTTAAATTAAAATAAAACAAAGATGGCACTATTATTTAAGTCTTTCGGCCATTAAACGATGGGAACAATAAATCAAACAAAAAAAGGAAGAGTTCTTTATTTCTAACGAAAATATCTTGTACTTTTGGGAATATCAAAGCGACACTTGGAATTTTTTGTTCCTAATATGTTTAGCATATGCTTTGCTTATAATATTTATTTGTATCCAGAAATGCAAGGAAATTCTTTACATTATACGAGTACTTACCTCGCTACTAATGACATAGAAACTGGCAAAACCTGCATATTTCTACCTCCAAGGAGATAGTCGTTTTGGTTAGTTTGTTTCTTAAAGAATCCCCAATATACACCAACAAAAGCACTTATTGCTAACATAAACACAAATACTACATAATCTATCCAGGAAAACTTTTGCATTTGATTTATCATATCAGTGACATCACTCTCTAACTCATTCATTTTGAGAAGCCTTTGTAAGCCTCGACTTTACTATCTACTGGCTATACGAATAGCACTTTAAGCTGAGATACAAACTCAATCTGTTACAATGAAACAATTACGATAACTCGCAATTTAAAAGAGGATGTTGCGAGAGCCCCTCCAATATAGTTACCAGTACCGAATCGGGAACTGACTAATACCTACATATTTTATACTTCAAGGTTGGATTAGCATTGTATTGGCTTAGCAGTCCAGTCAAACGGTCTCGTGATAATTTTTTTATGGACGCTCATTCAAATCACTCTAAAATTTTAAATAAAATAATTTTAAATTTAAACTATAATTTAGAATCTCCATGAAATGAAATATTTTTTGATTTAACTTGTCTGCTGGGCTTAGTTTAATTTTTTTTCAGTAGGAGTAGTCAAAATTAAGTGATGGTAAATTTAAAGTACATATACCGACGATATATTTTAGTCACAATGCCAAAAAAATCCACTCCGGGTAGTACATTTTTATTTTTCAATAAAATGGATCGTATTCGAACATTACTGTGCGTAGAACGCTGATTTTTTTACTGACTCATCATAAGAGGGTCTTTCTCCCCGTGCCAGGTTATCGTCACCTTCTGGGACTTCTATATACTCTGCATTTTTTCCTATTTGTTGGGTGGGTAGTTGAAAATTTTAAATTAAGAGTTATAAACGCTGATAAAACTTTTATTAACACATATGTAGGTAATTTCGATTTTATTTCTGTTAAAGAAAGACAGTGGAAGATATACGAAAAGTTTTATGAGCAAAGAATCGGTATCATATAACATACTAGCAAAAAACAGCGCTTTGTGAGCTCGCGTAGTTTTTCTAACGGATAATAATTTTTAAGACAGTTGTTCATTTTTTTATATTTTAATTTTTTAATTATAAAATTATATTTGTTTTAACAGATAAAACATCCAGATATGAAGTTAAATTACTATGTTAAAGCACAAATATATAGGCGTGATAGTTTTTCAGTTACGTGTACCACTAAATGCTCAGGTTGTGAGATAGTATTAATATAAATAATAAAGCATTTATAATTATGGTGCATGAAGAAATACAAAACACGAGCCGTAATTAAAAATAATCAAATATTTATTTATTTATTAGGTAACTGCTCGAATGTTAAAAAACTAACACGTATAATACGTACATAAATTTATGACTTTTTTGTGCAAATCTTAGGACATCGTATTATAATTTCATTTTCTTTTGAAATCACCAAGTCCTTAAACTTTAAATTTTTTGGCGCGCTTATTATTTATTATTGTTGTTGTTTTTAAAATGTATCCCCAATAGGGAAAGGCAAAGGCTTATTATTAAGTCATAGTTTACTCATAGACAATATTTATATTTTTACAAAACTATTATTTATCACAAGCTTAAAGCAATAATTTATCATATTTTATAAAATTTGGTTTATTTTTTTCAAAAACATTATAATTAATATTTTAGATGTAATAATTAAAATAGATATTTCTTACTGTGGCATGTATACAATTTTGAAAAATGTATCAATATTCAATTATAAACTAAAGTTAATAAACATTTTGTGACATATGTCATGTCATATATGAAAAATTAAAAAATCTAGCTGTAGTCTGTGACCTGTGTATTTGAATATAAACAAACATTTTCATTTTTAGTAATTTGAAATTTGATGTGATTTATATTTTGTTTATATTCATAAATTAAGCAAATGGCCGGCATTTTATTAAGTGCTACAGAAAAAGTGTATATATTACACGGTGTTCAGGTAAACAATAAATTTTATATGTTTAAGGTTACTTCAGTTTGTTTCTTTTCGAATGACTGACTTTAAATAACATTTAACTTAAGGAACCAAAACTTTTACATTTTAGGATGATTATCGATCCGACGGAAGAACAAATATTGACTACAGACCTATGGAACTTGAAACCGACGTTGTTAGTCATGCAAGTGGTTCGGCAAGACTTCGCCTCGCGAAGACTGATATTCTCGTTGGTGTAAAGACTGAGATAGATTCTCCAACACCTGATAAGCCAAATTTAGGAAAAATCGAATTCTTTGTAGATTGGTATTTGATTTTTAAATTGTTATTGGTAATTTATAATAATTTGGGAAAATATAATTTAAATTAGGTACCATTTACTAATTTATATATTTCAGTTCAGCAAATGCAACTCCTGAATTTGAAGGTAGAGGAGGAGAACAACTTGCCAATAGTATTTCAAATATGATGCAGAGAGCTTATCATTCTTCAGATGCTTTCAATTTGAAGCAACTGTGCATATTTGAAGGAAAACAATGCTGGAAACTTTATGTTGATATTTTGGTAAATAACTTTTTGAATAATGTATTATTTGGTAATATACTATATTTTATTTTATATATAAATAACTGTCTATGAATGTCAGATTTTAGAATGTGGAGGCAACCTTTGTGATGCAGTGTCATTAGCAGTCAAAGCTGCATTATTCAACACAAGGATACCATTTGTTAAAGCTGCTCTTATGGATGGAGGAAATGTAGACCTGCAGCTTTCTGATGACCCATATGACAGTAAACTGTTAGATGTTGGAACTGCACCTTTGCTGGTAAGCTTAAATGCATCATATACTATGAAAAGTTTGCAACACCCAAATGAAGGACTTTAATACAAACTTGTGAAAGCCATTAGACTCCCTAATCCAGCTATGTCGCATAATCCGTTCAAAACAGATGTCTACTAACTGCATACCTCCCTGTTAAATTTCATCTTTATAAGTCAAGCGGTTTTCAGTTTTGCATGATGAGTGAATGATGCTTTTATATATATAAAGAGTATTAATTACTTTTTAACTAAAATGGTACACTGGTCACTGATACAAGAAAGATATTGTGTAGTTTAATTATCATATTTGTGTAAATATGCTTGAAAACAATTAGTATAGTTAAATTTTAAAATCTTTTAAGTATTGTTTGCCAATAGATAAGTAGTATGTATTACTATTGAATTTCAGGTAACATTGTGCAAAATAGGTGACAAATGTGTAGTTGATCCATCTGCTGAGGAAGAAAGTTGTAGTGTAATATCACTTATAGTAGGGGTCACTGGGAACCCTACATATTACAGCCGTGAAAAAATATATACAGATGTCAAATGTAAATGTAGTACTATTGGCATGAATGGCCCAGGAAGTGTGGCCCCAGAAACATTTAAAGAAGCTATCAATCAAGGAATGTAAGTTGTTTAGCTAAATTAGCTGTCAGGGAATATAAAAACCATATTTTTTCACAAATCACTTTATATCATAGATTTCACAATTATAACACTTCACACCTCTACACTACCGTTTCCGCTCCAACACCCGCTCCTCACTTCACTTTACTCATTACAAAAATCATTAAAAAAAACTATAGCCTATTATATAAAAGTATGAAATCCAACATTAAATCTGAAATTCTACAATAAGAAAAATAATTATCCTTTTTTTTATTAAAATCAAAAATGAAGCGGCAGACATTTTAATTTATTAATTTCATATGGAATGACTATTATATTCGATAGAATACACATATTATGTAAAAAATTTTAAAAGCCAGTGCCTCTTAAACCAAATTTGCTAAGCAAATATTGAATTGCTAATGTGAAATGCTTATCATAAGAGTGAATATGTGTATTATTAAACATTATTTATTTTCAGCATTGCAGCTAAGTGCCTAGATGAAGCTTTAGGAAAAACACTTTTACGGGAACGAAGAGAAAGTGATACTTTCAAAAAAAACTCTTATGGATTCCTTAAATAAACTGTACATTTTAAGGTTACTTTTACTTCAAATGTTATTATTTTAAGATATTTTTATTTGGAAGGCTTGATATCTTATATCTTAAGAGCCATATTACATCTCGATTGTGATTTTTGCGTAAGATGGCCAATTTTGGCGGTCTTGATCTCAGAAACAAAAATACATTAACAGTTTTGACTTATTGAATATTGCAAAATAGCTCTTGCCATAGTTCGTAGCGGCCTCGCTTTTTGTAAATTTTGGATCACTTTTTAATTAAACCCAAAATTGCAGAGACAGATTTTCATAAAATGCGCGAAGGCACTTTTTTGAGCATCTGGATTGAACTACTGTTCTAAACAAATGAATTAAAAAAAATAGAATAATATCTCTTATATAGTCGTATAGTTCGTAGCGGCCTCTGAATTTTGAAAAATCATTGATTTAATATTGAAAAAAAATCTTATTCTAAACCAAAAAACTTCGAAAATCGCTCTAAGTTAACTTTGAATTTCTCCTGTCTACGATAATTTTATTAAGCAAAATTTGTACCAGAATAATAGTTACATCATGAGGAATAAAGATTTTATATTTTTTAAGCATGAATTTATTATAAAATTTCAATAAAAACGATAATTATAACTGCAAAATTACTACAAAATGCGACGCACCGGCCGTCTGCACTCAGTACTGCGCGAGCGCTCCTCGGCGTCGGACCTGTGTTGAATTTTTTCGTGTCAAAATCGATCGAGCGTCAGAAGTATAGTGCGTCTACCAAATTTTGATCACATAAGTATAATTCTTTTTAGTATTGTTATATATGGAATCTTCATAGCTTATTATGTGATTGAATTATTTTTAATATTTATTTTGTTATTTTCAGCATGAGTCGAAAAACCCCTAAGAAATGCAAATAAAGCAAGGTACACTTTTATCTATACACATATTTAAATATAATTCTCATTTATTACTTATTCAAAACTTATAATATTAATGGGACTGTTTCAGAATGAATAACTACTCTGCCAAGAAAACAACCAATGGATAAAGAAAATATCCCGACATCATCGACTGAGGATGCGTTACCATTTTTTTTTATTAAATACTTACATTAATAAATATACTAACTGTCCAAATCATAAGGGGCCATTCATTTATTACGTAAGACAATTTAGGGGGGAGGGGGGTCACCCATGCCTTATGTTTTCTTACAAGGAGGTGGGAGGGAGTCTCGATAGTTCTTTCGTAAAATCAACAAAATGCGCAAAGTTAAAATTATACTTTGAAAAAGCGCTGGCAACCGGGCAGTTTAAAGATACTGTACCTTTAAAATTACAAATAAACATTTAAAAAATTGTTACTTTGAAAAATAAGCTTTAAAATAAACCAAACGTGTATTCATTTTTTCTTTTAGACTCTTACTTAATATTAAACAGGGGGGGAGGGGTTCGGCCTATTCTTATTTTTTGAAGTTATACTTCTTTAGGCGTGTTTGAAAAATTGATGAGAGTGAAAATTTACGATGCGCGCGCACAGCGAGACACAAAATTCTCACGGGAGAAGTTAGCTAACAGTCAACAGTTTAGAGGACTTGCAACTATATTCAGGGTGCTAATTGCGAAAATGAGGTCCATTTTCAAATCCAAGATGGCGGACATCCGGTTTTTTTTCAACAATGGCATGGGTGTCATTTTCGAGGTTTCTCGGGGTGCTGATTACGAAAATGAGGTCCATTTTCAAATCCAAGATGGCGGATTTTCGGTTTTTTTTAACAATGACATGGGTGTCATTTTCGAGGTTTTTCGGGGTGCTGATTACGAAAATGAGGTCCATTTCCAAATCCAAGATGGCGAAAATCCGGTTTTTTTTCATCAATGACATGGGTGTCAGTTTCGAGGTTTCTCGGGGTGCTAATTGCGAAAATGAGGTCCATTTTCAAATCCAAGATGGCGGACTTTCGTTTTTTTTTTTCAACAACGACATGGGTGTCATTTTCGAGGTTTCTCGGGGTGCTGATTACGAAAATGAGGTCCATTTTCAAATCCAAGATGGCGAACATCCGTTTTTTTTTTCAACAATGACATGGGTGTCATTTTCGAGGTTTCTCGGGGTGCTAATTGCGAAAATGAGGTCCATTTTCAAATTCAAGATGGCGGACATCTGGTTTTTTTTTCAACAATTTCTAGGTGTCATTTTCGAGGTTTCTCGTGGTGCTAATTGCGCAAATGAGGTCCATTTTCAAATCGAAGATGGCGGACATCCGGTTTTTTTTAACAACTACATGGGTGTCATTTTCGAGGTTTCTCGGGGTGCTAATTGCGAAAATGAAATGTATTATTTAATGATGCCAAAGAAGTATAACTTCTAACGCGTGTACATAAGTACACACACACATTTTTTTTTCTTATAATAGGGGGGGGAGGGGGTCAAAAACTAGCGAAAATAGTCTTACGTAATAAATGAATGGCCCCTAAGTCATTGGTAAATTGTTATGTGGTTAGGTTTAATTTAACTTATTTTTATTTTAGATACCTACCGGTCACGACGTTCTTTTTGATTCGTTATCTGCAAAAAATTCAATTAATATTGACGAACCGCCAATACTAGCACTTGAGGAGATAGAAACTGAATCGGAGAATGTAAGTATGATATGAACTCAATAATTTAGAAGCATTCTTTTCTTATTTTATTAATAATAATAATTGTTTCAGGTAACAGATTACATAGTTCAGGGATGGAGAATAATTGATTTTCATTTCTTTTTTAAACAGTTGTTTGATAACAGAGGACTAAAAAAATGTGTGTGTGTACTTATGTACACGCGTTAGAAGTTATACTTCTTTGACATCATTAAATAATACATACTCATACTCGCAATTAGCACCCCGAGAAACCTCGAAAATAAAACCCATGTAATTGTTTAAAAAACCGGATGTCCGCCATCTTGGATTTGAAAATGAACCTCATTTTCGTAATCAGCACCCCGAGAAAACTCGAAAATGACACCCATGTTATTGTTGAAAAAAAAACCAGATGTCCGCCATCTTGAATTTGAAAATGGACCTCATTTTCGCAATTAGCTCCCCGAGAAACCTCGAAAATGACACCCATGTCATTGTTGAAAAAAAAACCGGATGTTCGCCATCTTGGATTTGAAAATGGACCTCATTTTCGTAATCAGCACCCTGAGAAACCTCGAAAATGACACCCATGTCATTGTTGAAAAAAAACCGAAAGTCCGCCATCTTGGATTTGAAAATGGACCTCATTTTCGTAATCAGCACCCCGAGAAACCTCGAAAATGACACCCATGTCATTGTTGAAAATAAATATCGTGAATATAGTTGCAAGTCCTCTAAACTGTTGACTGTTAGCTAACTTCTCCCGTGAGAATTTTGTGTCTCGCTGTGCGCGCGCATCGTAAAATTTCACTCTCATCAATTTTTCATAATGCGCCTAAAGAAGTATAACTTCAATAATAAAATAAATTTTATGTTAAAAAAATATTATCTGTCTTATTAATTATCATCAAGGTTTCATCTTCATAATATAATCTGTTTCTTCGCATACTACATCCATGGCACTGTATGTAAAATTTGCGGGTTAGTAGATAACGAATTACTCTATAGAAATACTAAAAAATATACAAAACTTAGGGAAAAGTATCAAATCGCTCGGTCGTAGTTTCTTGCGCCGGACGCGACGCTTCAAAATACCTAAACTCGCAGAGTGCAGATTTGTAATAGGGCTCTTAAACCCTAAATTAAAATTTAAAAATTATTATACATATACATAATATAAGATGAAAAATAAAACAGCAATATGCCACTAAACCTTTATTGATTGAAGACTTTGCACTATAACAATACATCAATGTCATATTAGAATAGTCTACACCTCTACTAAAGAAGAAAAAATTCAAATCCTAAAGCCAATTAATATGGAATGTTTATTATTTCCACAAAATATTGAAGCCATTAAACACTGTAATATTAATATTACCAACACCATATAAATTTAACAGTACCGCCATATATGGGTACATTTAAGCAAAGATTAATATATGAATATATTTTCTAATTTCTATATTATACTTTTGACTAAGACCAACTTAGTTGCTAGAAAAATTTTGTTAAAATCTTGCTATAACTCTACAGTATAGCTTTTTAAAATCGACGACAATAAGAGACTAATATAGTTATAATAGATAAAGTACACCAAAACTACAACATAGTTATGAAAATTTGAATATCTTTTTTTTATATTTTTAAGTTACCATCATATAAATCTTAGTCAAAGATTGCATCAACGAAACTAAAAGAAAATCAAGAAGAAGAATTTCGTTTCCAAAATATGACCATTCAAGACCATGATGGGAAACTTATATTGATTTTCATTCTTCTGTATAATTCTCTTTTAATTCTGAATGTGGTTTGTACGATATTATTTTTTTACTTCTTGGGGTTGACAGGTGTAAGCAAGTCAAGAACGGCGGCTATGTTGCCATTCTTGCTCTCCAAGAGCTGTGTGAGCCAGCCACCTTCATTGGTGAAGCCCATGCCGATCATCTGCTCAATTGCTACATCAATGTGGGTCACTGGAATAAAACAAGAAATATAATTAGACACACATACTTAGTTTGATAAGTTAATTCGATTGGGATGATTTCATTTCAGTACATTTTTAGAGGACAATAAAAGCGTTACTATGACAATTATAATATTGTGTTAGAAAGCATGAAAATTTCGATTATTTAAAAATTAAAAAAAAAGACTATAATTACTTTCCCACAATAAGTACCTATTATTGAAAGTAAACTATATTATTATAGAAATAGAAACTGGGCCCACCAGTGGGCCAGTGTTTTAAAGTTTTATTTAGTTACAACTAAGAACAAACACTACAAACAATGAAGGCGAAAGTCGTACATCATTATTGCTGTTATTACAAAAGTGACGATGTGGTAACTAATCCTTGACGAATTGCACATAAACAAAGTAGTACATATATATTATACATACTATACAGTAGGTACTAATCTACTTACAGAGTACAAGATTTCTTGTATCTTCGCTTTGCTTGGGTGCATCTCAAGGTGCCTTTTTTATAATAATTTAATATTTACCACTGAAAGCAATACCTTTTGGCTATTATTATTACATTAGCCTATGTTTCACAACTCTCATGTTTACATTTTTTTACAAAGTGTGAAATAAATAAACAAATATTATATAATATTATTTTCATCATAATATGCAATTGATAAACTACTTGGTTTTTCTTTTAAATGTGACTCACTGGTCGTAATTTACATTATCTGCTCTAATATACATTATCTTTAGATTAAGTAAATAATGCGCTTTTGTATATTGTAGAGAAAATATATTTAAATATCCTATACATATTAACTAGAGGACTTATGAGTATTATGTTTTTAAAAAAAAAAAACTACTTTGTGTGTCAAAATAAAAAAGAACAGGAAGTTGTATAATATGTAAACATATGATGAAAGAGGTCCTTTATTATATTATAAATGTTATGTATCTACTGTAAATAATAAAATTTACCAAAATGTGTCATTAAAATATAATTTATGTACAATACTATACTACTTTCATAGTTTATTCTCGTATTAAATTTCATCGAAATTTCCAGCCGTATCAGCATAAGGAACAAACGCATTAACACACGTATACACTCACTTGTGATATGTCAGTACAATTTTTACATATTATACATATTTGAATTCACACCGAATCAAATCTGTACATAGTTTTTTTTATTATTGAAATAGTGATTATTATTGGTAGTTGCCAAATCAATAATTTTTAGAATTTTTGTCTGTATGTATGTGACCGCATGGCAAGAAAACCACTCGACAGATTTGATGAAACTTTGGTTTGATGAAAACTACTTATCTGAGTAAAAAAAAATATAGAAAACTTTTTACAATGGGAAAATATCTAATTTCTGAGAAATCTATACTATAATACTTTCTTAGGTTTAGTTTAGTGGAATATTTGACATTATAAATGAAACTACTTTTTCGGATTTCTTCGCGGGAGAGACTCCCGTGACCATGATTGCTGTAAAGCATTCGAAACTCGCGACAAAATCCGAAAAGGTAGTTTCATTTATAAATCTATACTACATGTCAATGCAAACTTATCAAAGCTCTGGAAATATTAAATATATAAATTAATTACACGAGCGTAACCGCGGCTTAAAACTATAATATGTAAAATAATATTAAACTCTTACATGGGTGATGCTTCTTTGATTCCTTATCAGCTGCAGGAGCAGACGGGTTCGCTGTATTAGAAGCTTGAGAGTTTCCGGCTGCCTGGGGCTCTGTGGGAGCAGTTGTTTTCTCCGCCTCTTTAGGATTCAATACTAAATATTAACAATTTTGTTAACAATATGATATGAAATGTTTAATGAACAACTAAAGCTTATACATATTAGCATATTAATGATGTATGATGATATGATAAGAATTGTTTAATGAACACAGCAAATATTTGCATATTAATGATACAATATTTTTTATTAATTAGGCCACAAAACATTACTGTTTCTGATTAATCATAAAACTAGGATACAAAGTCTACATAAACAAATTTATATGTGATAACAATTTAAATTTAGAACATCTTGTCAAATATTTCTTTTTGTACATTGTTTTCTTCTTACATGTACTATATTATGGGATATCTATGCCAATTAAAAACCAATTTCATTTAGTAATAAGCTTCAAATTTCACAATTAACTGTAATAGGCGATTCAGCTTTAAAATGGATGTATTTCATTTAGTATAAAAGGAATTACATATATACCGATCAGTAGTTTTAAACAACAAAATAGTATGACGCAAGCTATGATTCACGAGTCGAGTGACCTCGCCACCTCATGGAGACTCAATCGTCCATTTTTTTATTTCAATTTTGCTGTATCATTACAATAGTCTCTAGTTAATTTAATATATATACTTTTAAGTTTGATCCAGAATTTTAATAATAAAAAATATCTTTCTTTGCATATATTGAAATAGATTACAGTTATGGAGAAGTTTTATAGTTGTAATTTTTGCCTGTATTAGGAGAACCCAAAATAATATGATTAAATATATTTTATTCTTATATTAAATGAGAAATTCTCTTATAATATATATGTTTGGCTATGTCGGTAACGGCTCTTAACCATTTGGACCAAATTTTGTGTTCTGATAAAGTTAAGCTCAGTGTATCTACACGTTTGTCTTTTTTGAAAAAAATAAAACAACTTTTTCGTAAAACTCGAAAGTCGGTCGTATATATATAATATGAATATAATAAGCTTAAAGCAGACGCTTTACGAAGAAAATGGGTAATTGAAATTATTAACAACTTACCAGCTGTTGACATGTTCAGAGGTGGATAGATGTTCTGTGGTGAAGAAATATTCATGCGTGTTTGGAACTCCTTTGGCAGATTAAACCCAATAGCAGGGGCTTCGCCTGAGTCAACCTTTGCGTTAGCATCTTGTAAATCTAAAGAACAAAAATTATAACACTATATTAAGTTGTTTTAAAACTATAAAAAATGGTAAATAAAAAATTAATGATGTTTAAGTGGGATGTTCCCAAAGACCACAGTTAATATTGATAACATTTGTCATATACTTGTATAAAAAATAAGATATTAAAAGGAATCAATTCCGTACCCTTTTCCTTGTTAATTAAAGTCCATCCATCAACTTTATCCTTTTCTATTTCAGGAGTTTTCTCCCTTTTAGATTCATCTGAAGACGATGAAGACTGTGATTGCTTGCTCTCCTTATCTTCTTGCTCCGCTCTATCTCCCTGACCCATTTCCACATCAACATTAACTGGGACTTGAGGCTCTGATTGGTTATTTGTAGCAGAAGTAGATGGCTTTTGCAGAACATTACCCAAAATGGCACCCAGCAGATTCTGAATCATTTGAGCTTCCATATTTTCTCCAAAGGGACATTGAGGTTGAGATTTTGATTTTTTCTTCTTTTTGGGATCAGCAGAAGTATCCTTCTTTTTAGGATCACCTGAAGTATCCTTCTTTTTGGGATCAGCTGAAGTATCCTCGTTTTTGGTATCAGCTGATGTATCCTCGTTTTTAGGATCAGCAGAAGTATCCTTGTTTTTGGGATCAGCTTTAGCATTTAAATCCGGGTTTTCAATGTTGACTTCACCAGCAAGATTTGCAAATTCATTCATGTAATTAGCAAAGGTGTCCAGCCAGCTTCTGCGAGTATATCGTTGGTGCTCTCTATCACTGCTGAGGTGACCATGGCTATGTCCACGATGTTTTCTCTCAGCGTTTCGTTCACGTCGTCTCTTGCTGTGATCCTCTTCAATAGTTTTTAGGAAGTGGTGAGATCTCTTAATGGCTGCTTTGATGACAGTATGCTATCAGAAAACAATTTGTTAAGTTAAATTTTCTGCAAACAATTATTAAATTCCTTTGACATATGTTAAGAATTTTACATCATCCTATGGTTGTGTTGTCTAAAGTATTCAGTATTAAATGAGAACTATGTATAAGAATGCACTATATACAAAATAATGATAATATATCAGAATTAAGATAGGTAAAAATTAATGAATAGTAATATGTATAGTAGAAATTTTTGGAATGAGTCAGTTACAAGTAATAAAGCAAAAACAATAAAACATTTAATCATAATAGTTTTAATTAATATGACTACTATGTATGTAGGCGCTAGTCGTCGAGTTGCGGACAACAGCCCGTCTTAACCATAACCATAACCATATGTATGTTAAGACCCTCGCATCTCTTTCATGTAGTAAACAAACTTGAAAAAACTAGAAAAATACTATTGGAAATTAGTAAAATTATTTACTATTCAGAGTTTAATGTTTTTGTAAACCTCACATATATTTTTACTTCTTTATAACACATTATAGGCATACTTACTGGCATATTAGGCATGGGCACCCTGACCATGCAATGCTCAGGATGCATGCCAGCACCTTCACATTTTGAGCACAAGTCAAAATCATCACATATTGTACACTTGTATCTGAATCCCACCACAGGTGATTCACAGCCATCACATATTACACCACAATGTGGCATAGATACATTTGGGCATGCTGTATAAAAATAACCAATGACTAAAATGAAATTATAATAAAAAGTAATATATTTCAAAATTAAATGCTTTCAAGTATATATTTATTTCTATGTATTTCATCACTCACCTTTATTAGTAGCTATATCTTCTAAAATTACCTCACACTCATCATTGTCATACTTTTGGTCCTTACAGTAGACATACAGTTTAATTAGATTTTGGGACTGCATGGCCACTAATGCAATCATAACTTCATTATCAGATGACACAGTAACATCATCATCTTCCTCATCTATAAGTAATATGAAGAATAATTATTATAATAATAGAGCTCAGGATTGTAATGATAATAATTTGTGTATTTCAAATTTAAAAAAAGAGAGTTAATTTTAACATTTACCTTTCCATGAGACATTGTAATTCTTATTTTTCAAGCCAGGGAATACTTCTTGTAATTTGGCATTTAAATAATGGAAGCTAGTTACAACACTCTTTTCAATTCCAAATCTTCTGACTTCAGGTTTATCATGTTCATTCCAATAAGTGAACACTTTGAATGGTACCTGGTCCTCCATATCTATAACAGTAACTTTAAATAATTAGTAGGAAAATTATAACTTTTATCACAAAAATCAATAATTCGAAGTTGGGAAGCCATTTTGTCGTGTGAAATTATTGTTCAAACTTCAAATACTATGTACAAAAATACATGAAGCCGGTTATATAGGTACTCTAAATTTGTGGCTTTTTGAAGAATATTTATCTTTTACACATTTATAACAATAAAAATGAAAATAATTTATTGAATGTCATTACAAAATATAACACACATAATTAAAAAACTTACCTATAGTTTATTACTTCTCCACACAACAGTAAAAACAGCTTCACGTTCAAGCAGATACAGTATTTGAAAGTGAATGTTTGTTATTGCGCAGCGTTCTACTATTTATAAAATATAAGCACAACAAAATGAATCATCACGCCTTATCGAAGCTTGTAGAACCGAGAAACACAATCGATAATATTATGGTGCAATAAAGCAGGAGGGTTGCCACTTGCCACTTGCCAGTTATAGTGTGACTTGCGAGTTGCGAGCGAATTATCGGGTCAATATTCGGAAATTATCGTACCAAACGAAAATTTATCGTACAAGAGTCAGAGCCGCGCGAATCGCACAATATTAGCCAGAAATAAAATATGAATTTTAGAAAATTGTAAAATTATATAGAAATTTTAAAATAACTTATTTATTTCATAAAAGATTGGGATCATTGAAATCATTATATTTTACTTCCACCTCTGCTGCGGCGCCTGCCTTTTTGAATAAAGGACTGCTTAAAATCATTCGAGTTATCATTGTTTTTACTTGGTTTATTGAGAGCAAATTGAAATTATCGTATTTTGGCAATTGGCGTACGATAATACATATTATAATTTGTATCGTACCGTGATCGAAAATCGAAATAATCGTACATGTATGATAATTATCGTACGTCTGGCATCCCTGCAGCTCTGTCAAATTGAAATTGTCAATGTCATCCTACACGTCATTGGTAAATAATAAATATTATATCTATGGTACGGTCTACATTTAAAATACGAATAATAATTATAATAAAGTTGAGAGATGTTGTAGGTTTATCTGACCTTTCAGAAATTATATAAGCTAAGAAAGTTGTCACGAGTACTAAGGAATATTAAGGGGGATTTTTTAAAAAGTGTCAACATATCAGTCAGGCACACATACTTAGAAAAGTGGTTACACTTTCTGTCCTAAATGCATAGAGTATATTGATACATATATAACCTAAATGCGTTATCTAGGTTTTTTACTTGATCTGAGGATCACCTCTTAAAAACCTTTATTTTGATACCCCACTCAAGTTTTTAAGATTTTTTTGAAAGACTCATAGACGTCTGAAATCTAAATTTTTATTGAAGTGAAACTTCTTTAGAATCGTTGTGATTTCAAACTCGATGAAACGAAAAAATAAGTCTATATAGTACCAGGCACTCCGAGATGGGGAAGAGCCTTAGGAAGTTATCCTTAGTTAGATCTCGCCCACTGCGAGTCAGTGACATTTCTAACTCTGTCTAACTCGTGGGTGTGATCTTCGCGCCATCTCCCTCTCTCAACGAACTTAGACTTACTTTTAACGAACTTTTACTTAGGGGTAATTTAGCATAAATATAAACATTTTTTTTTTAATATTATCTTGTCCTGCGATCTGTCTAAAGACATTTAACTGGAGTTTATGTATTTAATTTAAGTCGTGCATGGAACAATATCCAATGATATGCCCATATATATGTTAAATTGTTCGATTTGTTTTAGTCTCGTATAGATGATTGTATCACAATGTCCTGTGGAGCTCTTCTCTTTAGTCTAACAAAAGTTGTAAACTCCCAAAGAGTTTGTCCATTAGATTATTAGCAAGTTGGTTAGGGTGATTTTGCATACGTTTTTTATATGTTAGGGGCCATCCATAAATTACGTCACACGTTAAGGGGGGGGGGGGGGGGAGGACGCTATCACCGTAATGTGACATAGTGTGACAAGGGGAAGGGGGGGGGCGTAAAAAGCTTTGTGACGTACATTTTAAAATTTAAAATATTTTAATAATAAAAAAAATGAAAATATCTGTTTTCTTTTGATTATTTTTAAATACATGCTTAAATTTGAAAAATGTGTGACGTCAAATCAGGGGGGGGGGGCTAAAACTGTGACAACCTGTGACAAGGACGGGGGGAGGGGTCTAAAAGTTCTAAAATTCGTGTGACGTAATTTATGGATGGCCCCTTATAAGAGAATCTGCTATTTCGTTTTTAACCATTTTGATCTGTAAATACTTAATCTGTGATCTGTAAGTCACTAACTGCTGCCAGCTCAATTTACGTGTTGGGCGCTAAATCAGCTCAAAAAAAGCGCTAGATTCCGCTAAAAGTGCTACATTATAAATGTATATGACGTCCAGTCGTCGTCGACTAAAAAAAAAAAAAAGACCCCTACGGAATTTCTTAAAAAAAAGGATTATTTTTTAGTTTTTCGTTATAATACATATTTTGAATGCAGATATTTCGAAAATATGATACTGAACCTTCGCGTTTACGCTTGAAATGGCTTGTCACATATTTATTTTGTGTCAAGAAACGTCAAACAAACAACGGAACGTAATCTCCGCTGACTGTTTTTCACAGCTAACAAGCCGTAGTAACAAGCATAAAGATTGAAGAAAACGTCATCATTCAATTCACATTTCACGTATATATTACGCCATTAAAACATTTTTAATCACCTCAATAACTTTAAAAGCATTGAGTGTCATTTTCAAGTCATTATAAATAATAAGTGTGGTCTTTAAATAAAGCGCTAGATTTTCCGCTAGGAGTCGACTGCCTATAATGGGAGTTGATTACCCTAAAATTCCGCTAGATCTAGCGCCGAAAGCGCTAAAATGGCAGCAGTGAACTCACTATGAAGTCTATTGTTTGTTATGTACCATGGCGCTTAAGCTACCATACGCATCACTTTTGATTGAAAACGTTGGAGTTTGAGGCAGTGCCCCACAACTGCAGTCCATACGTCCATGTGGGTTTAAGTATGCGCTTGTGTAATAAGAGCTTATTTTCTAGTGAAAGCTGTGATTTCCGTCCCATGAGCCAATAGAGATTTCTTAACTGTAATCCTAGTGCTTTTCTTTTTGTAAAAATATGCTTGGTCCAGGTTAACCGTCTATCAAGATATATCCCTAAGTATATTACAGACTCTGATTGTGGGATTTTGTGTTATTTAAAACTACCTCAGGACATGTTTTTCTCCTCAATGTAAACGTGACATGAACGGATTTAGATTCGTTGGCTTTTATTCGCCAGTCCTTTAGCCACTTCGATATTTCAGTCAGGCTAGATTGTAGTTTGGCAGACGCCCCAACTGGTGTATTGACTACAGCAAGAACGGCTGTGTCGTCGGCAAAAGTTCCAATGAGGACATTTTGTGTGACAGGGAGATCCGAACTAAATATAATATATAGCATGGGTCCCATTATACTACCCTGAGGTACACCTGCATTTATCTGATGTAGTTTTGTAACTGAATCGTTGATCTCAATACGAAAGTGTCCGTCCGCTAAGGTAAGCCTTTATAAATTGAAAGTAGTTATTTGGTAAATTCTTTGATACCTTATAAAGCAGACCTTCATGCCATACTCGGTCGAACGCCTGGGAAATATCCAGAAAAGCCGCTGAGACATACTGTTTGTGTTCAAATGCATAGTTGATGCGTTCCACCAATCTGTGTACCTGTTCAATAGTGCCGTGTGCTTTTCTGAATCCAAATTGATGTTCAGGGATTAGTTTAATATTCTTAATAACATGCGACAGGCGGTTTAGAAAAAGTATTTCAAGAACTTTAGAGGGTATCGGTAATAAACTATGAGGGCGGTAAGATTTTACGTCAGTGGGATCTTTATCTGGTTTAGGTATTAGAATAACTTCCGCTACTTTCCATTGAGGAGGCACAAAATTTTTCCACAATACTGCGTTATATGTTTGTGTTAAGAACGTAACAGCGATAAATATAAACGAGATTTAAAAATTAGTTTGTCAAAGAACTTTACGTTTTACTTCTGACATGTGTACTTTGTACACACGCACTTTTAATTTTTTTTTTATATACCTCTCAAGCTAAAATACATCGAGCCGTAATAAGGCTGTAGAGCATACCAAACAATTATACATAGATATACTCTCAAAAAATATAACCCTACGTCTGGCGCAGTCGGGCAAATATATCTAATTTCACTTTCATCATGGATGATTATTAAAATATATAACTGTCAAAAGAAAATTTTACCCAAAAATCAATAGACATAAAACTGTAAAAATTAATTAGAACACATTTGATTTGATCAATCTTACTGTTATTACAAACTAATTTTATACAAAAAAGAAAAAAATGCTTGTTAAATAGATACACAATTTTATTATAATTCTTATTTGAAAAAGAATTTAACTATTTATTATAAACACTCTTTACTTATAATTTACATAAATGTTATTGCAAATAAATAAAATAATTATTTTAACTAATCTTGATGTTGCTTTTCATTTTTACTGTTTTCTGCAAACTTTAATGGCCCACCAAGTTGCACAGTTTCAGGTATACATAGTTCTTCATTCAGTTTTTTCGCTAAGAAATATATTTCAGCTAAAGCAATGATTAAAGCACACATAACACCTAGAAGCAATCTGAATCCAAAGTCCAAGTTCCCAACCATCCATTCCACTCCTCTGAATCCAAACAGAAACCCAGCAAATATTGAAATTATAAACTGTCCAATAGCTATGAGCTGACGGTTTAGTTGTTTTACTGTAAATAAGATAAATAATTAGGCAAATAAGTTGTAATATAAAGGTATTTTAAATAAAGTCTATAGGTTTTCATGGATTTATTTTGTATTTGGGTTTATGAAAAAAATTATACCAGTACTCATCCATTTATTTGTAGAAAAATTTTATGTCACTTTTTCCAAACTTATTTATTTAAAGTTGTGGCTTAAATTTTTTTATGATCAAGTTATTATTCTAATAGGTGGCTTTGGAGGAAGCACATCAACTTCTACTCAGTACAACCAATCATCATTAAAACTATGTATTGGTATTTTTTTATTGTGAATATTTTAGTTTAGATTTGGATTTAGTATACAAAGGCTATTTCATAACATAAATGAATACTTACATTGATATGAAATGCTATCTTCAGGAAATCTCATTCTTACATTATCAACACCTTTTGTCATTTTTCTATACTCTCGAGCTTCTTGCTGTGCTCTCAACTTGACACATCTTGCTTCTAAAACTGGGTTTCTCTTAATCATTTCATTTTTTGGAACTTCAATATGAGTATCTGATAGAAGAGTATGCAGGTATGGAATGTCTTTGTCACCATTAGATCTCTTAAGCTTAAGATAGTCATAGAGCCAGTTTAAATCAGATGTAACAAGAAAAGCTTCATCTTTCTGTTCTTCACTACTGCTTTCTTTTTCATGGTTGTCATCATCTTTTTTTGCAGTTGTTTCAGATGTATTTTCTTTATCTTCTACATTTATGCTTTGCTTTGAAAAAGCATTTAAATCATTTTTTATGTCTTTTTCATCAGATGCTTTAGAAGTATTATGTTTATTTTCTTTATTTGTGTGTTCTTTTGAAAGATCTGTTACATGGTTGTTAATATCTTTTTTGTTTAATACATTAGAAAAATTATCTTCATATTTTGGAATATCCTTACATATATTATTTTTGTCATTTTCATGAAGTAATTTCTCAATTTTTTTTAGATTTTCTATATCAGATGTTGTTAGCAATGTTTGCTTTTGACCATCAATACTGTAACTTTCAGATGTTTTTTTACCACCATTAACTACTTGTAATATATTGTGAGGTAAATTCTCTGATAAAGGTACAGTTCTTAAGAAATCAAGTAATTTTTGATTGGGATAAATTTTTAAATGTGTGTCAACAAGAGAACCTTTAAGATCCATTGTTAGTTGTTAGTAATATTCAGCTTGTGATTTAAATCAGCATACAAGTCTCTTAATTCTTCTTCTTTTTCTTCAAAAGTATTGTCAATCCTTTGGCACCTGAAGTTCATATCATCAATAAACTGATCCCATTCCTTTTGTCTTCTTTCACGATTTTCTGCCACTTTTTGTTTATATGCCTGAAAATTTGAACAATTGAAAACTTTAATAAACTGAAAGCTAAAAAATAATGTATATTTGGTACAGTCAAAATCACATGAAAATTTTATTTAAAACAAGCATATTGCCTTTTGCACTTCTAAATATTCTTTTTCAATATCATCAGACAGTTTCAATGCTTGATTTAATTTTTCTCCTAAAACAGGTAAGGCAGTATTAGAACTTTTGATTATTTTTTCCACTTGAGTATCCTTAATATCTGTAAGATTCTCTAGAATAGCAAACAAGTTTTCTACTTCTCTGTCACCTCGCTTTTCCTGAAAATAAATTACATTTCCTCAGCACCATGTCTTAATTTAGACAACAATTATTATAAAACGATTAATTATTTGGTAATTAATGTTAATAATTCAAATAATCTTTAACCCGTCGGGATAAGAACATTGATGGACAGCATTTTGTAATACATGCATAACATTTAAATCAACTGTTAGCTCAATCATCGTTTGTAACAAACAACATTTTTCCTGTTAAAATATTGATTAAATTAGGTACTCATAAATTTTATATGAAAATTAAATTTTAAATACCTCAAATTCTTTTAGCATGAACTTTATTTCACCATTAAGAAATGGACGGTGATCAAACAACCTCGACCAAACTTCACTAATTTCTAAAACAAATGAAGTATAATGTTATTTTTAATTTCAATAAGTATTTAAACAAAAATTAAAATATATACTGACCTAAATACTTGGATATAACTTGATGCTTAAATTGTTTTAAAAGAATTTCTATCAGAAACTTTTGTTATAAAAATTATAATACTTTAGATTAGACTGAGTTTAATAAATAAAAATTGTTAAATACCTAATAAATCTATTGAAAAATTCTTACCTCGTGACAGCTCCGTCATTATCAATAATTTTAAGTCTCCTACGTGTCTATGGTAGCCAAGTAAAATAAACTTGAAAAAACAAATTATAACTTTTATTAGTCATCTATGATTATAACTATGTATAAAATAGAGATATTATAGAGGTAATACATATTATACGGTTTTGTCTTAATGAAAATAAACAAAAGAATTAAAAAAAATTTGATTTATCTATACGTATTACATATTGTTATAAATAAAATTGGAGTGTCTATTTTTAATTTCAAATGGACAGCTTTTTACTAAACTAAATGCACATGAAAGTATATATATGTAAGTTCCGGCTAATCTCTGAAACGGATGGAGTAGGGACTAATTTTGAGGGGATTTTCACTCGCAGATAGCTAATGTTATACGGCGTAACTTAGGCTACTTTTTAACCAACTTCAAAAAAGGAGGAGGTAGAAATTCTATTTATTTTTACTAGCGGAACCCGTGGCTTCGCTGACGCTAAGCCTAAGGACCAAACCGAGCGAAGCGAGGGTGAGTATATAGTGTGAGTATTGAGTATAATATAATGAAGCGTAAACACATCACTAAACGCAGCAGACCACCAGAATTTAGCACAGGTTATTTATTAGTGAGGTGATATGCGACCTCCGCGCCATGTATACGATCTCCGTAGTGTTGTTAAAACCAAACGTGTCAACTGTCATACTTTGTTATATTTTATTATTTAGTCATTATAATTGTCTAGTGGAATTCTTTCAGTTAAATAAAACCAATATCTCTCTTGGTTTCTCGTTTATTATGCTACAAGTCGTGAACAAAGTATCAAGATTTAAAGTGTTCAGTCAAATCGACTTAAAGAGCGCATACCATCAAATACCCATCTTAGAAAATGAAAAGATATATACTGCTTTCGAAGCATGCGGCAGATTATATCAGTTTACACGCATTCCATTTGGCGTGACTAATGGCGTTGCGGCTTTTCAACGTACTCTGGACTTCATCATAACAGAAGAGAGACTAGAAGGAACGTTCGCCTATTTAGACGATGTAACCGTCTGCGGCAAAGATCAAAGGGATCATGACCACAATTTAAAACGCTTTATGGACACCGCTAATAAATATCATTTAACTATAAACGAACGGAAGAGTGTTTTCAATAAGACTAAAATCAACTTGCTTGGATATACTGTTGAAAATAATACAATCAGCCCTGACCCGGAAAGACTAAAACCTCTTCTAGCGCTTCCCGCTCCAACTAAAACTAGTGAACTAAAACGAGTCCTAGGGATGCTTGCTCATTACGCTAAATGGATTGCGCGTTTCTCAGAAAAAATAAAGCCACTTACATGCGTGACTACTTTCCCGTTGACACCTGAAGCGCTCAAGTGTTTTGAAAAACTCAAGCAAGATATCAAGGCAGCCGCTCTAGTAGCCATCAATGATAATGAAATGTTTACAGTCGAAACAGACGCTTCGGAATTCGCGCTAGGGGCTACTCTGACTCAACATGGAAGACCAGTTGCCTTTTTCTCTCGGACATTGAATAACTCGGAATGCAAACAATCCTCAATCGAAAAAGAGGCTTGTGCGATAGTACAGAGCCTAAAGAAATGGAGACACTACCTGATCGGCAGACATTTTCTTCTTATAACTGACCAACAATCGGTGGCCTTCATGTTCAATCAAAATCATAACAGTAAAATAAAAAATGAGAAGATCCAACGTTGGCGATTAGAACTGTCTTGCTTCAAATACGATATAGTATATAGACCAGGCACTGAAAACGCTGCTGCGGACGCTCTATCTCGCGTATGCGCTTACATGAATATAAACAAGTTGAAAGAACTACATAACGCACTCTGCCACCCGGGAGAACTAGAATGTATCACTGGGTAAGATCTAAAAACTTGCCTTAGATGACCGCCTCGTGCCCTACCTGCGCCGAAATAAAACCAAGGTTTCTAAAGGTCAAGGGTCAATTGATAAAAGCTACGTCGCCATTTGAACGGATCAATATAGATTTTAAAGGACCACTACCATCTAAAACAGCCAACAAGTATATACTTACAATTATTGATGAGTACAGTCGGTTTCCTTTTGCTTACCCATGTAAGGATATGACCTCAGCCACCGTCATTACTTGCCTGAAAGATCTTTTTCTAACATTTGGCCAACCTCTCTACATTCATAGTGATAGAGGGTCGTCATTCATGTCCGAAGAGTTCAAATCATTTCTACGACAGTCAAATATAGCCTCATCCAGAACGACGCCCTATAACCCCCAGGGTAATGGCCAAGTGGAGCGACTAAACGGAACGCTCTGGCGAACTATTCAACTCAGCCTTCGGTCAAAGGGATTATCGGTGGAAAATTGGGAAGTGGTTCTGAAAGTCATTATAATTGTCTAGTGGAATTCTTTCAGTTAAATAAAACCAATATCTCTCTTGGTTTCTCGTTTATTATGCTACAATTAGTTACTTATAATCTAAATGGAAGATCGGCAAACATCTATATATTTTTATTGTTATTTTTTTGTAAGTAAATTATAAATAAATGGAATTTATAATGTTATTCTTATGTTTACTATATGTCGATATTTATAAAATGAGTAGAGTTTGTAATATACAAAGAAATTTAATATTTCAGGTAAAGTAAAGAAATTATTAAAATAAATATAGTAAAGTTTATCGTTTACTATATTTTTTATAATATTTTTCAGAGTTAATGCTCGATGTCTTTATATTCATTTTTTTCTAGGAACAATAAAAACTCATGGAAGCCGGGCTAAAATAAGGAATGAAATGCATATTATGTTTATCTTTTTTTACTTACGATGGTAATAGTACGTAGGAAAGAGACATATAAAGCCGTTCAGTTTCGTTGTCATGGTTGTTGCAGGTTGTCATAAGTTAATTTTTTGATAGTGATTAATTTTTTGAGTTTATTATCGACATTGTCGTATCAATGTCGATGAAAAACATGTTTTTAATTTTATTTAAGATTAAAATACCTGGCTGTTCATCATATGTGTTGTATTATGTCGTAGGAAGATTGAAAACCATTTTTTTGCAAAAAACGAAAGATTTCTGAAAGACACGGAAAGTTAGGTAACGGCTATGATATTATTTAATTAATTATATTGAAAAAATCTTAGATTAGGTTTTTTTAATCTTAAAACTCCAAGTATTTTTTTGCGAATTATTTGTTTGTGAAATCTTCCTATGACATCTATATGTAACATTTAAGTCCTGTTTTATTTGGAACTAGTTGTTACTAGGTAGTAACTAGGAGACTTTAGTAGGTTTTCTCGATTCGTAGGTTTATGTCAGGCCCGAAGAGCCAAGCTAATTATTTACTATTTTACTAATTATTATCGACAATCATTTTTACATCACCAGACATCTATCAACAAAACATAAAACTGAAAAATGAAGTTGATAGCCGACTTAAAGTTTGTAACGTCTTAGATAGAACCATTTGACATTTCTCAGTTTTTGCCTTGTGACACGTTCCAAAATAATAAAAACAAACAGTCATGTTTTGTTTCACTCACACCTTATGACATGCTAACTGAAGTAAATGAGTAAACTATAGATAACTCTGTTTTTAATTTAGCCTGGCTTTCATGCTTTGTTATTGTTCCGAGCTTTTTTTCTTAGAATAATCATTCAATATAATTGTCTATGATATTAGCATTCGTTCTTCCTGTCAAGTGTCAATTGAAATTTCATTCAGATAAATCTCACGTTCATTTCAATTATTATTAGTTTATTCATTCATTACTTCTAGGATGGATGTGTATGTTAGCTAGGTACCGTTGCGAATTGTTTTTATTTGCGCAGAAGTGATTCGTGGTAACAATATGTGTTCAATTGGTGGCGAGTTTCGTTTAAAATAACTTTTATCGGTAAATTGTGTGCTAAGCTTTAAACGAATGTGATTCTAGACCTCATAATAGTGGTGTTAATATTGTGGTCATCATGCCGGGTCTTATTGGTATCGGTGAATTTATTGACGAAACTCGAGAGGATTACAGTTCACCAACTACGTCTACATTTGTATCGCGTATGCCACAATGCCGGCAAACAATAAACGCCTTAGAAGAGGTGAGTAATTTGAACACAAACATTAGGTATATATCTTTGGAATTACTAGTATAATGCAGAATAGATTCAGATTCTCTAAATATTTTTTAAATAGTAAGATTAGATTGACGCGTAGTTTTTTTCTAGACTGTGTGTACATAAAAGTACGTACATAACTAGTTTTATATTTTTTAATATGTAGCCTTCAACTATGGTTCATAACTATATTAATATTAGATGACATTTTGTTTGCAGATTGCTTAATTCAACTTGTACCTACTTCATTTGCAATATTTAAATTATGGGCTGATAAGATAATACTATGCATAAATCTTTTATGAATAAATAAGTCTCTTATAATTTAGAAAAGAGCAGATAGTAATCTCTTAGAAATTAGCAGATAGTAATAATAACATGTGATTGTTACTGTAATGAAGTAGACCATAATTACTGTTATTGTTATAAAGTTATACCTATGTAATATGAAGTACATATACTAGAGCATAGCTGATCTGTTAAAAATTGGTTCTAAGAAGTTAATAGGGAGCTTGAAAATTCTGTCACATTGTCCCTAACCTAGACAAAATATTGACTCCTTTGTATATATTAGAAAAGTGCCAATTTATAGCTAAGTTCACTCTTTTTTTCAGTTTAACTTTTTATTATAAATGCATTTCATTTTAAATGCTAAATTAATATTTTATGTGTAAGTTAAGTTTGATCTTCCTTAACCCAATGTTTTGTTTAATATTTATAATTTTGGATTTGTTTAACTGTACACTATTTGAACTAAACCAGACAACAAATACAAATGGGAATGAAATTGAGGAATTTTGTAAATTAAATAAATATTTTATTTATTATGTTTTAAAATTATTTTTTATTTGTTAAATGAAGTATGCTATTTTAAACAACCAAATTCCATGCATGTACCTATTAAATGATGTTTAGTATTTTAAATTTTTATTTGATACCTTTTGTATGTTTTATCAAAACTCATAATTTTCCCAAAATTATGATTTTATTTAAAATTATGATTTATAATAAAATGCTTTATTACAATATTATTCCTGTTAGCCATTAATAACTAACAAACTAATATAATGAATTCAAGAAAAATATATTAAGATTTCTTAGTTAGGTCAGTCCCTACTTAGGTTTATTTGTAATAAGTAAGTGATATCTGGTCTATTAGAAATATTCATTAATTATTTACTGAGCTAGATATAATTAATAATATTGCAAAGATAAATGTTCTAACATTTTTATTTTATTTTTAAGTTGAAAGAATATAAGTCAGTCTGGATATCTTTAACTTTAAAATGTACTATGAACAAATGCTTCTCTTTTTTTACACACACAAATATTATTTAATTTTATAGGTATCAATATATTTTCTATGACATGGGTGTTTATTTATGCATACTGCAGTAATTCAGTACAAATTATTGTCAAAGTGTAGCATTTCAATTGTCTCATAAGCACAGATAAAGCTACAAAGAACAAATAAAATTAGATACCTACTTCTTTGCTTATTTTTAATATTCCATTACTAGACCTTTTCCTCACAGATGTGTGATTTTTCATTCTTATCTCTGATATGAAAATATGTTTTATTGAAATTTTATTTTTGTACCACATCAATACATTTCTTTTCCCTAGTAAAGTACTTTTTGAAATTTACAAATCGAATGTTTCTATCGTGATAGAAACGTTCGATTTGTAAACTGAACTGCTACACTTTGACAATAATTTGTACTGAATTTCACTCTTGCTTGTTTTCAATATCATTAATAAAACCGTTTTTTTAGTGTGTAAAAATTATACGATTATTGTGAGATGAAAGGGGTTATTGACCATTTGCATAATATGGTATGTGGTGGTCATTTTACCCAAGATAATGACGTTTTTAATAGTGCCGTAATATTGAGACTTCTCGAAAATTGATTACAAGTAAATTGGTCATAAAAGTCTAAAGACTCATGAAGACTAGCCAGCATAAATTATAGTAGTAAATAGTAATAGTGCGTCTACAATAACATATTATAGGGATAACATTATAATATTCTGGGATTGGTGCCGAGGTCGTCCCTAGCTACGTCGACCAGTGTTGGTCCATTGTTAGGGATCGTATTAAGTACCTACTAAATAAGTTTACGAACACGATTGTATTCGAAGTATCGTCTTTTTAAAAATATTTATAGTATTAAACTTTCGAAAAATAATTTTAATCAAAAAGCCTTCAATTCATTAAAAATAAGTTGTAAAATATTTTTTTAATTAAAGTTTACGTTTATATAAACCACAGGTTATCTACACTATAAATTTGAGATGCCACTAAAATTTGTATTGTAAATTAATGAGGTCAACAACATCTGAGTCATAAGTAGCTATGTAATTGAATGTGTGGTTATACACTTTCGAAGTTAACCATCGTGTGTTAGTGGAACCGTCCATTGTGAGCTATAATAAGTCTTATTCATTCTCACTCATCATATATTATAAATTTATAATATGTATTCTGTGACCTTTCGTCCTTGATAGTTGGTTTCATTGGAACCACGTTTGTTACTGTTGTTCTCTAACGAAATTTTAAGTACTCTGTTTTGATGCAAACTTTACAACTAAAATCTTACATACTTCATCTACATCGCAATTCGCACATATAGCACTGAATGAAAGAAATTTTTCACTCAACCTCCAGAAAACATCTATGTACCTATAATACAAAGATTTTAAAGCATTCACTATTATGAGATAATTAACTTATCATTTATGAAGTGTGTAACAAAATTATAATAAAAATATGATTTTTAAGGATAGGTACCTTTAATAGATTATCGTAATAGGTATATCGTAACATGTAATCGAAAAAAAAACCTATAGTTATTTATTTGACTAGATACAAATACATAGTTTATACACGGTAAATAATTCTTATTTTATCATTTCATAAAGGTATACCGTATATTGTTCAAGGCGTCGTCGCCTCCTGACGCCGCATTGCGTTTTTTTCCTCAGATAAAGCTGTAAACTTGTTTTTTATGTTTACAATAAGCTTTACGCGCAAAAAAAATCAAACTGCATCTCTATTAATTTATTCAAATGATACGAAATTAAATATCAAATAATAACATAATACATACAAGTTTACGTCAAATGCATAGGTATATACCTAAAATAGGTAGGTAGTTTTAAAAAACGAAAATTTAAGTACCAACTGAGTTTCTGATAATTTTTTGTTTTTAAAATTTATTCCCAATAGGGAAAGGCAAAGGACTATAGTCCATACAGCCTATTAGTTTCTGATAATGTAACAAATAAAATATTCTTCAATTATTCATGATCATTATAATAATGAACAAAACACCAAAGCACACAATCTGTTTTTTTTTAAAAAGTATGCATTCACGTTCCACGAGCAGTGTATAAAAATAGAACTAGCTTTTATTTACAAGGAAATAGGTTTCGGTTTCGGAAATAGGTTTCCGAGGCACTTCCCAACTCCAGGCTGTTACTGAGGGTTACTAAACATAAAGACTCAATAACTAAAGTTAGCCTGAACCGGGACTAGAATCTAGGGCCTCCGGATGTGCGATCGAATATATGCTAGCAGCAGTTACACGAGCTACATCATAAGATTGGAGAGGTTGAAAAACGTACACAAATATTTGCCTAGAATGTATTGATAATTCGCGTGTATAATGCAGTATGTATTGTAAGTGTTATAATAACATTGCAGGTTTTTTGTAATAACAATCTATTTATTAAAGATATATTTCCGTCAGATATTTCTTCATGTAGAGATTTTATTCAAATAAAAGTTTTAAAACAGTTTTGTGTTGTAAATATGGTCACTTTAAATTACTTTTTTCTATCATCAATTATCTCACGGCACATACATACATACATACATAAATACATACATACATACATTCATACATACATATTAAATATTTTAACCCGTCTGTTAGTGTTACACCTAAAACGTACTATATGATAGAGACGAACCCGAGTGGAGTATGATTGAAAAAAATACTAATAAAAACAATCAAATATTGATTTAAATAGCACTATAAACATTATACCAACAAATTTTTAACGAAACGTATGTGAAAGGGTTTAGTGTTCGTTCACTTGTGTTTAGTAGCTCACGTGTTCTTATTGGGACCAGTTCGACCCAGATCGAAATCTTGTTTTAAGTTTTCTTTTACTTTCTAACAACGTTTCTGTACAAAATTTAAGTAACTTTCGTTTTGCTGTCTATAATATTAATAAATGTTTATATAAAACACGCATATTTAGATTATTGATACAAAAACATTATAAAGGTTTCATAGTATAAATTTCATTCGTAATATACTTGAGAAATAAAAAATACTATCTATATAAAATAATATACTTACACAAGTGTATAAGAATAGATATTGTAACAAAATATAAAACAACAAAAATGTCAAACAACTGATTTTGTGTATTGACTTAATGAAAATGAAACACCATAAATATGTAAATTAAAAAAAGTAAAAACATCGTGTAGAGAGTCGTCCTCGAATGCTTGATGACTGCTGGGGTTACAAGGTCAACCGCTTTCGCTATCGAATTTATACGAACATACACTTAATCCATTTCCATATTTCATAAGCGCTGTGAAAATCTCGGCCCAAGTCAAGTACAAAGGTCACGGATGCTAAGTTTACTAATTGGCGTGAATGAGCGTTCACTGTGTTGTGTATGATTCACGAATATTATAATGTTATACACATTACCGATTTTTAGTGTAATGCTAAATGTGTAATGTTATTAAAAATTGATATTAAAAAAGACCTGAATTAAATACCTAATATAAAAAAGTTTTGGCAAATCCCGAAAGACTTGCCGTGTACGAACGTCGGTGTTCTAATACAGCAACATCTGGTAAATGGATGCTTAGTTAGGCAACTGTTTTTGTGACAACCTAAATAAATTAAAAGTCTAAATTGTGAGCCTACTATTCAATTTTGAAATTGTTTCGAAATCTATTGCGATGTAAATTATTTTAAATTATTTTATCTATATAATTTGTTTATAAATATAATATGTACCATTTTGCTGCCTGACCATTGTCATAAATTATACTATATTTATTTCCCACAATTCTCACAAATGACTTGTAATTTGAAACAAGAAAATAAAACACGAGTTTCCATTATTAGTATCCAGGTAATTTGATTTCACGGTATCTAATAACTGAAACCTAATAAAATATAACTCATTATAATATTATATCCGAAAAAATTATCATATAATTAGGTACATGTTATTAAAAAAAACAGAGCAGTTTCATTTTAATTTCGTGATTAAAACTGAACGAACGAACGAAAGAGTACGTTGTATGAGGCAGTTAAAATAAAAAGCTAATATTTCTCGAAATGACGATGCTTCAGAAGAGTAGTTGTTGTCATATATATGTGAGTCGGAAAAATAAAGTAATGATGATGGTTGTGACTGTAAATCTAATTTTTGAGTGGTTTGCCATAACGAGATGAGATTTTATTTAAATTACAAACTCCATGTAGGTATACTTGTTTATATTTTATTGTGAAAATGCCTTAAATAGCATGTACGGCTGCAATTTGCAAATCCTCTCCTGGATCCTGGACTTGAATCTCGGTTCGAACTAAGTAAGCACTATAATAACTCTTGCTGCACAGGCTGTGCAGGCTCAGTGAGGTTGGCCGCCGTATAAGAAAGTGATCGGTTGGCACTGTTCAATGATGTTCAATGATGATGAATGACGAAATGATGTTTATTGAAAACTCGTGATTTCGATACAGCTGATTCGATAGGAAAAATTAAGCAAGTGCGTGTCGTGCTACGCACCATGTAATGTTCAGTAGTTCTCATCAATACTAAAATTAAAACAAGGGCTTACTCCTTAAATATATTAAAGGATATTAAAACAATGCATTTTATTAATTTTGGACATCATGTTTCATAATAACAACTCCGAGTTCGATTCCCTAGCTGAGTACAAGTTTTTTTTAAATATGTATAAGAATGCAGTTTTTCTTGTTTCTAAAATCGATGACATGATACCTAGAAACAGATCTTCGTATATATCTTATAGTTTTCAGACTTCCCCCTACTGATCGATTTAAATGTTACACTGGTATATAATATGTACATATTGTTGTTTTTATCGTTATCCTGATGTAACAAAAGTTTTTTTTAAATAATATCCGAATTAAAATACTTAAACAACCTGTTGCTTAAATTTCTTATTTTCTACCTACTTTATTTGATGCTTTTCTCATATTATTTACAGTCAAGATTCTCCATCTTGTTTTGAAATTAAAAACAAATAACACGTTTGATTACCGTTGTATAAAAGTATGTCATGCTTCTGACTGACGACCTTACCGGATATCGCGGATTGAATCTCCACACAGGGCAAAAGTTTATAAAGACTAATGGGTACAAACGTCTGTCCCGGATTAGCAAGTTAAATAAGGTGTGGCATTAAAAAATATCTAGTATTTATGTCATAATATCGAATCGACAAGTATTGCCAGTTTACTTACGAATATGCCAACGTTTTCGGGCATGGTTTTGTAGTTTTGTCGGTAACGGTTCACATGAAAGTCGCTTTAAATTCCGCACCAAAATGGATACTCCTTGTTCTTATTGTTATTATCCAAGAAAACTGGTTGGCTTAGTTGCATCGCTTTTCTTAGCATATTCTTCATTGTTTACATAATATATTATTCACTTACAATTATAAGTTGGCCAAGGTGACAATATTATAATACTTTAATGTGTTAGGAGAATATGTAGAATGTAAGTAATAAAATCCGAAACTTCAATTTTTATAAAATTCATTTGCCTGGGAAAATTTCGAATTTCAACAGAACTTTTATTCATTCATATACTACTAAATTAATCAGGCAATTATTAAAACTCATAACTTACAATAGAATACAATAAACAAAAATCACATACCTACCTAAGACCAAAAATTTAATGAAAAACAAAAAAGAGTAGTAATACTATCAACTATGCTACAGGTAATACATCCTTTTCCTCTTCATTATCGAGTAAAAAATTTGATGTTATATGTATAAATATAACTCAATCTAATTATTAAATTAATAATTAATAAAAACATGTATAATAAAGCTGGCTACATGGTCTGATAGTCGATCGATTACAAAAAAAACAACAACTGCAGAGCACTCAATATAAAATGCATCTAAAGTAATTTCTTTAACTACAGCTATGTAGTGTTCATTTTTTTTAATTCAGTTGTTAAAATTTAGGGGCTCTGTTAGATCTTTGTTAGGAACGACAGATGTTTGGACTATTGAGGTCCCTCATTGAATAGCTCGTGGATCCTATTGAAAACAGTTCGCTGAGAATGACTGTATCGTTAAAAAATAGGGTCAGGGGCTTGGTATAAGAGCACTTTTCATTGCATAGATTGATTGAAATGATTGCAATTTTGTAAAACTTAGTCATATGAAAATTATTGATGGTATTATATTTTTATTTAATTGTATTTATTATGAAATATTACATATATGCCTTATATAAACGTATATTATGATTTTAAAGAGAAGTATAAAAGTAATTTAATTTTTTTAAAGTAAAAATTCTTCCTTTCAGACCCTGGATTTCGACCGCGATGGCCTAACAAAACTCAAAAAGGCGATAAAAGCTATTCACAACTCTGGAAATGGTAAGATAATAATATCTAAATGCACAAGTTATATTTTTAGAATTTTCATATTAGGTACTTCTAAGAATTATTAATAGGATTGTATTACAACAAAAGTTACATATGCGCTAGACGTTCTTAAGAAAAACCATGTCTATAGCATGTAAGATAAAATTTTACGGTTTATTTTAGTCTTGGTTGGTGCGACGAACTAAGTTATTATTAAGATACGGTACGGCACCGTCGTCGTCGCAGTATTCAAATGCCAGTGGGATAAAAACAGCTCTCTTAATGAAACGGTTTTAGATATTTGGATTTTAAGTTCACGTTCCTTTAAACGACCTGAAGCTTATCCGAAAATAGATGTTGAGGAAGTGTTATGGATAGTTTTAACTTTGTATTATTATTTACCTTAAACTAATGACTCACCTTAGTTCCGCTCGGGTTCGTTCATTAAGTACGTTTTAATGTTTAATATATAGTCTATTTTTTCTTACTTGTCCTAAATGGTAAACAAACACTGCCTTGAACGAAAATCACTTATTTTCGGAAAATCCCGCATTTTAGACTTGGTTTCATCGTTTATAACTATTTTAGAAACACACACACTATGAATTACACTTATAAAAGCTGTTTATTTATGATTTGAACACATTATTTTTGCTAAAATTGAAATTTTAACAGAACTAAATTCTATAGATAAAATATGAACAAAATATTTTGACGTTTCGATACGCTACTTTGTCTTTGAATCATAGAGATGTAACATGTAAAATTATTTGGCGAGAATGGAAACTGAACTTTTAAAAAAATAACAATATTTGTAAATTACAAAGTACGACATTTTTCTTCAAATTTTATTAGGTTTTAAAATAGGAGTGTCATCTGTAGAATATAGAAGATTTTTAAATGCTTTTAACCAACTTATATTATTTATATATTTATTTGTTATTGTAATTATTATTATTTCTTATCTTATTGCACTGTGTAATAAAATGGAGTGAGGGACTTCGCTCTTGGAGATCTTTCGATCGCTTATTTGCTTTTTTAGTTTAAAGTTTTAAAAATGACTTTATATTAAGACAAAAAGGAAAATAAAATTATTATTAGTAAGAAGGTCATATCCGAGTAATAAAATTATCAAATTAACTTGTCGTACTATTTCTACCCAATACTTTACGTTCACTGCATAAAACCCATAGTTCAGTCGTTGTCATTCATTCGTCATTGCAATCTCTATGCAATTATCTCTGGTTACCTGTCCGCCATATTTGTTTACTATTTAAGACAAGTAAGAAAAAATAGACTATAGGTTTGACAGAGATGTGATATTTTCCTGCTTTGAAAAGTTTCTTATAATTATATTGACCCGCATAACCAGTTATGAATATATTAAGTTTAATCAGTGTCGCCAACACTTGACATTTTATCCCCCTAAGAGTAAATTCAAAAACCCCTAAAACCCCCTAAATGATAATTTGAATAATGTAGGTTTTTATCTAATACTTAAATGTTTAATTTTTAATTTTTTTTATTTTAAATAATTACAAGTAGCGTAAAAAACTTATTTATGGTTATTATCATAAGAATTACAATTATTTATAACCATTGAATAATAATAACAACAATAATAAACCTTTTAATAAAGCGTCACTTTCCCATAATTTTGTATATTTTTGAGAATATTTTTTATTTTTTGTTTTCGACATCACTCCAATAATTATCAATCGTTACTAAAAATAAAATATCGATGTAAGGAAGTCTTGATTTTCGAATAAATTTGAGTGTAAGTGTAAGTGAAGTGTAAGTGATCAGCTGTAAGCTTTGAGCCGTTATTGGCCGTTGTGTTACAGCATTATACGATTGACCACTAGATCTCATCATAAATATCATAAAATTATGTTTAAAGATATAAAAGATATTTTTTTTTCCGAGTCTTTAAACGAAATTTTACAAGCCCCTAAAAAACCCCTAAACATTTTTTTTCCCCTAAAAAACCCCAGTGCAATTAAAAACCCCCTAAATTTGGGCGGAAAACCCCTAAGTTGGCTACAGTGAGTTTAATCCAAACTTGTCCTGTGATTTTCTCGAGATACGTTCCTAAACAGACTGACAAACTGACACAAACACACAATTTCCTAAGTACTGTAGTTTCGTCCTCTGTATCGATAATAATGACAGTTCCAAAAAGAATTTTGAAAAAAATATATGATGGACATTGTACAGATTCGACTCTGTTATAATTGTATATGTGTAGAAAATACACAAGTACCTTTTTTAAATGTCATATTTGTCTGTAGCAAGATTATGATTACTGCAGATACGACAATTATGAAAAAAACATACATTGTGATTTTGTAATTCAAATTTCAAATTATTTATAATTAATATTAATAATTGCGGTCTAAATGTGTATTTTACGTACATATACTTTTAAATAAAGTAATTCAATGGAATTTGCAAGCAGAATGAATAATTACGAAGGTAATTGAAATTTTATAAAGAATTGAGGCACATCGCAATAAAGCATCAAACCCAACGAAGTGATAGAGACGCAGATTAATTAACAATAATTATGATGTACACATAAAAAATAAACCCGTTAATTAAAGAAAGTGATGTAGGGGCAAGTAATAATCAAAATAAAAATATAACTTTCGTTTTTATCCCAAGTCCAAAGCGTTTAGATACGGAGTTTATTGACTTCGCAATACCATCGCGTGCTGAGGTTTGTTTACTGCGTCTGAGCTGAGCTCTGAACTGGTTGTACGAGTTTGGATTGAGCTTAGCCGCAGCTGGCAAGGTCGGGCGCACGCGCCTGCAAAACAGTCAAAGAACCATCGGCATTCCTGCACAATGATGTGGTGTTTAAAGATGAATAATAATAATTATGTTTAAGAAAAAAGCTGCTTCCCTTTGTTTATAATATGATGATCCAATCTTATATCGGTTATGGATTACTGTTGGAAATATTCCAAGGATATTTGTTATTGGTTTTCCTTCATTTTTGCAGTAACTTGATGGAAAGTGAGTAATAACGAACTAAGAATTAGGAATAACTGATATTATCTGATGATTTTTATTTCGTATGAATATCAATTAATTTATTGTTACATATTATTTGTCTAAGTTTTTCACAGTTTTTCTTAATCTAGTTAGGTATATTTAATTATTGATTATTGATAATAAAACATAATTACACAATAAACTAGCAATAGCGTATACATGAATATTTTTACCATGTCTTTAATGCATGATATGGCCCTTTCGTGTTTGTAAAAGCTTGTGGAAGTTTCGTTTAGTCCATACAAAGTGAAATGATTATATGAGCCCAATGGAGAAATTGAAAGGCGTTAGGCTCAAGTATCGTCATTTAATATTCAGAAAGCGTCGATAAGATAGAACCAGCAAATGTGGGCCTCGACACGGATCACCGTCATCGTATCTGTTTGCTCCCACTTCTAGGATTTTAATATATACATAGGCATGTATACATATTTATATTATGTATATGTTATGTGTATGTTAGTATTAGTATTAATTATTAATTAATAAGTAATATTAATTAATAATTTTATTAATAATATTATGCACAACATTAAGGGTTAATCATTTTAACCCTTACATTCGTTGTTACACTTCACCGTCGACCTCTCCATGAGAAGTAGGTAATTTGGCTATGTTCTAATTAAATGTCCGGCACAGGCTTTAGTAACTACCACTACATTAAGTTGTACTCTACAAGTTACCGTTATACAGTAGAACTAAGCTGGGAGCTATATTAAAATTAAAGCCGTAGCTTAGTGTAAACTCTTTAGACATAATGAATATAATCTACTTCACATAATTACGAAAGGCGCAGTTGTAATCTCTTTCCTTTTTTTGTGAATCTCTTAATGAAAATGTATTGGCGTAAGTAAATGAATAAACACATTTCGTTTATAGGGAATGTTAAAAATGTATGGAAAATTTTAACAATTATATTTTTTTGTTATCCAGCTCATGTGGATAACGAGATGTATTTGTCACGGGCTTTGGAGCGGTTGGGAGAGAATGCTCTCAGCAAATATTCAGAGCCTGACATCGGCGCTGCATTTTTCAAATTTGCAGTGGTCACCAAGGAGCTTTCAGCACTTATGAAGACACTGGTTAGTTTTGTTTTATTTGTTTCTTATGTTTAGTTACATAAAGTCCCTATTTACGGTTTTATTGTGACACTTATTAAGTAAATATGTAAGCATTTACTCAAGTAGTGGCTGTTGCCTATTTTTTTGCATATTCATTTTCAATAATTTCAAATCGTAGCACTAGCATACATTAACACGGCCTAGTTTTAGCTTGTTTGCACAAAACAACTTACACAGACCGTCAGCGAACATTTCAATTCATGAAATTTTAAGAACTTACTTTATATTAAGGCCCAGTAGACTAAGCGCTCTTATATAAAGTACTTTACTGTTAATTGCTTGGAAAAAGAGCTAGAGTAGATTGAAGTAAAATCGCATCGGAGGAGGAAAAGCGTTTACGCGCAATAGGATAAACGTTTAATCCTATAAATGTTTATGTTGAAACTTGCATAATACACCTGCATTTAAAACTGTTTAATAAATCTATTTTTTGAAAATTATTAACAATTGGATTATTTTGGTAAAACTATACGAATGTTGCCTACATTTGCGGATGTTGTCTAACTTGTTGTAGTAATGATGTACATTAGCAGTTTAGTTTTACTTATAGATATTAAGATTATTTACTTTTGTGAAATAAATTTGAAATATATTATCTATGTGAAAATTGAAAAAAAAACGTAATGGTAAATTCTTAGGTACTTTGGTAAACATTTTTGAACACAATTCAGTTTGCAAGAAAACGCATTGACTTATAACCTAATCCTGTAGATTTTTCCAGTCCCTATATGTCATAACATTAGTAGTTAAAATAACTACATCTTCATTATGCTGTCCTCTAAAGTAACGATTTATTTTCAACTTTGACAAAGAAAGTAGAGGTTTTATATCGTATAGTTTGATATATTTTAATATATATAATAGTATTCTGATAAAATAATGGTACCGCTTCGTAAGTGAAAATTGAGAAGTAATGAGTTGTTAGAAAACGTTTTCATACGATAGTCTGTAACTGATCACGGGCAAGGTGCGTGGGCGCACAAATTGTACTCGTAAATAGGTCAGGGTAGCTGTTAGTCGACCCTGTATTGTTGCCGGGCGAAGTGATAAGACATCAATTAGATCATCGCCAATTTTCTATCTTGGCTTCTCTCACTGCGAAGCATTAACAATGATATGTTTGGTTGAAGAGTGAAACGACCGACCTTCGTCAGGCTGTGATGTAGGTGTAGTTTGATTGACATTCTCGCTAGACATTGCGATTTTTTTTTCCGCTGGGGATAAATGTTTAATCTATCTACAGATACAGTAGCTGAAATAAAGTTTCCAGTTAAAAATAAGTAATAAACAGAGAGCAAAGCTGTATGGACGATAGTCCTTTGCCTTTCCCTATTGGGGATAAATTTTAAAAACAACAACAACAGAGAGCAAAGTTAGGAGCTACTATATTGTCATAAAATACTTTTTACAACATACCTAACGCTTTATAAAAAACAAGTCTAGACCAACTACCGCGTAGTAATTAAGCGCACCATTTATTATAGAAAAGGCACAATATCATTATCTACAGACCACATTATAAGGCTGTTAAAGTAAGCCATGTGTCTTATCTTGACTAAACGAGGTTATGTATTCTAAAGAAAGTAATACAGTTGGAATTATGTGTGCTATCTTCGTTTGTGTCTAAACAAGAAATTGTTGAAATTATATTTTTATTCATTAATCGATTTTGAACGAATGAAATCAACGCCCTGAAATTACTAACAGATATTTAAACAAACGTATATATATTCAAATGTTTGCTAAAAAATGTTTAAGCCTCAATCAATATAAAATGCCATACGGACCTGTACTAATGATATATAGATAATTACCGTCTGTGATAAAACGATACATGAAATTTTGTATATATATGATAATAAACGTATTATATTGTACTTATATTATCAGAGAGTCGCCAAGTTAATTAAAGGATATTTCTATTTCTTAAGGATCTGTAAATGAAATGAGATTGGTGAAGATAACCTTGTTCCATTTTTGCTCTCGCAAGTCTAAGCGACCCTTGGGAACTGCGCAGAATCCTCGCCCTGCCCTTGACACGACGCAATCCTTTGTCCTTCTCGCTGCTCCCTCTTGCTACACGTCTACGTCGTAACAAAATAACAGATATAATATCATTCAAGTATGTCAATACATAATATTTTTAAAATAAATAGTACACATATTATACAATTTAAATCAGGAATGTTATAACAATATACTGCCTTATTTTACAATTATAATAAAAAGTAGTAATACAACGTTCAAAATTCAATAAAACAAGTTAAAACATCTCACCAATAAAGACAGGTATTATCGTCTTATTATAATAGTATTATATTACAAATAGCGTATCTTATATATCCTGGCTAGAACTTATCAGAGAAGTAAGAGGTACAGTCAACAACTTGTCGTAGCATATTACTCAATAATGCTCTAGTATGTCACGTTTCGCATGAGAGGACAAGGCGTTTTCCGCTCCGATTCCTTCTCTTTCTGTGTCGCGCATAATTGTATAAAAATGTGGCTATTTTACTAAAAACTGTAGTATCTTTATAGAATACTAGCGACGACTACGTTTTGACGTTTAGCGTGGAATGGAGAGCCTTTATATATTATATGTCATAGCTATGATGATTTTTATATCCCTTTGATTCAGAAGCGATTGATTTTTTTAGATTTTACATATAAACTTCCGACTCCCTTTTACCTGCTTACGAGACGATTTCCGTGATAAATACTGTACATAAATATATTTCATTCGCATTTTACTTTTAAATTAGGTAGTTTAGCTGATTAAATTAATGTAAAAAGTTAAATAATAATATATATAGATAGACATTATATTGAGTATCCTTCACGTTTATCATATAGTATGGATTGGATATTGGCTTATTTTAGAAGAATAAATCTCTATAAAGTTCAATAAGTACAATCGTCTGGCCATATATTTCTGTCTATGAGTGCACGATGATACATTTTTAGAAACGCCATAGATTTGACCAGACTTGTAACGGGAACTCGGGTCGGCAAAATCTTTAGCCGGATATAGCCAGTAGACAAAAGTTTTATTTAATAATAATCAAAAAGTGACTAGCTCGCATTATTAATTATAATGAAAGCTCAGAACGATAGATTTTTTCGGCTTGATTCATGAATATCATTATACCGGTAGCTTTCTGTTACAAAATGTAACTTTCCTGTATTGTTTCTTTCTTCGTTGAAAAACACAATGTACGAGTACATAATAGTAAATGCAGCGAAGGACTTTGATTGATATGTAGTGTGACTAATTATTCAACTAAAATTAAAAAACAAAAACATTCTATGTACAAAAAGCAAACATTTTATTTCTACATCAGTCAAGTGCATAACCAACGAAGATCTCCTCAGAAGTAATTTACATACAATAGTGGAGAATAAAGCACGCGCGTGCTCTCAATTAGAGCAGCGTTCATAGTTACATTACCTTTTTACTGTGTTGAATACATTCGCATAAAGATACAGAATGGTATTACATGCTATTACATAATGAAAAATTGTTATTATTCATACGGAATATGTAATTTGATTACACTAGTCGTAATCATCTTTGCAGTTTATATAGTTTCATATTTCTATTATTACTTTTTTACTTTTTACTGGGATTATGTGTAATTTACCTAGTATTAAAACTATAGGTATTGGTTGTGACATTGTGGCTAAGATCTTACTAAATTAAAGTAATGGTCAAATTTACTTTAATAATAAAATATTATTATATTATATGAATTGCATTTACGTAGAGACGGTGGAAAGCGAAGTCGTTGTGCTAAATAAAATCACCATGCATATGATTTTTCGCAAGTAATCGAGCGTGTTTACGACGTGTTACGATGAAAATGGCGTGAGCCATTGTGTTGAAGCGATTCGAAGATTGTTGCTAGATAAATGCTAATATCGTTGCGCTATAACGATTTTGAAACAGAAACTGAACTGTATTTTATGAACAAAATTAAATTCAAATTTTACAATCGATTATTAATGCGCAAAAGTCATTCATAATTTAAAAATGGTTTGTAATTTAAGTAAAGGTATAAGGAGCTTAAAACGGTAGACCTTATTAAAGTTGGATGGGTCTGTTTCACTGGTTGAACTTTAATCCCAAAGCAATTTTATAATTAGTATTAAATTAAAGTGATATATTAAATTCCATTTCAATTTTTTCTTAAAAATATTATTGAATTTTAGTTAACGCGATATTATTGAATTTTATATAAATAAAACCTTTCTTTTCCATTTACATAACTCTTTAAAAACAATCATTACGATTAAAAAAATTTACTCGTAAAAGCGAGCGCTACTTGACATAATTTTTCACTAGTTTTCATAATATTTTGTTCATTAGTAAGTACAGTTTAATTATTACTCTTTTACTTTTTAAATTTCCAAATATAAAGAAGTAAATTTAACCTTAAATTTTGCTTTCCATGAAAGAACTAGGTACATCTTCCTCAACGGAACCGATATTGAGGGCGGCATATTAATAAAATAATACTAAAAATCGATACGGTTTTACAGCACAGCTAACATCAGCCATTTTATATCTAACCTAGTTTCTATTTATTCAAAAACTTAATTCAGCCTAGCTTGTTGTTAGGACGTTATTAAATATACTTTTTGTTATAGCTAAAGAAAGACATCGGATCATTTGTTTACCTGACCTTGTTTTGAAGTATTTTACAGGCATGTTGTTGATTGTTATTCAGTAAAAATAATAATTAATCTAATATTATACTTTACGTTAAATCATAATATCGTGTTGATCTATAAAAAAATTAAAGACCTTATTCAAAGAGTAACAGTAATATACATTTAGTAAATAATATATAATGTAAACTCTTTTCCCTCTTCGACAAAATTTCCAGATAATCGTTTTATTTAGCACGTTGTTATAATACGTTTTTGTTAACTGCTAATATTTCCATCAAATGAAGTAAACGAGACATGTTAACAACAATTTCCTTAAAGCATATTAATTAATTAGCAGAGTGTTCAATGGCCTACGACAATGTTCAGGAAGGGTTTCAATGTGACAAGTTGACAACCCCTTTGTTCCCATGGCCCTCTCATTGTCTGTCGGTGGCGCGTTCGCTCCATTGATCACACAATTACCCTCGCTTCAAGTATTCGGTTTATGGAAGCTATAAGTTTGCTAATTATGCATTTATTTAATTAAAGAGGAGACTCGACAAGAAGAGGTTTAATTAATTTTCTTTATTTAACAGCAAGTTCGCAATATGGTATAGATTTTTCATTTTTTCATTTTTAATGCTAGTTTAGTAGCAGACGAGTTTTTAGCGAAATAGAAATTATTATATAGTACTTTTTGTGTCAGGGTCAATATTATTATTTATATTAGCTCTCGTGTCTAGGTATCAAATGTACGACAACATTAAAGTTGCTCAACTGCCATCGCTATTCAGCACACCACGTTTGCCGCCTATTCGGCCGGTGCATTTGCAACCAGGTGGAACATTCTAACAAAATGTGAAGTAACTTAGTGTATAGGTGTAGTTCAAGCTGACGCCGACGCTCAATACTCGTGGAATGCAGATGTTTCGCAACTAATATGCGTACAGATTTTAGATGTGTACCTACTTTAATTGTTAGTAATGTAATATAGGTAGCAGCAGAAATGAGATTTTCTCGGATTTTTTGTACTGTAATATGCATGTGTTATACCTATATATAAACTTATCTCTTCATTGGCTCTCTCTATGATGAAAACCGCATTAAAATCGGAAAGCGAATTTCACAGTTATAGTAATAGTACTTTGTAAAGTTCATGGCTATATGTTGTGCGTGTCATATTTTTATTTATATATATACTGATAAAAGTAAATTACTGTTTTAATATAATAATTGATATAGCTTGTAAACACAGTTTTGTTAATGTCATAATGGTAGATAAATTAATTTGATGATTAGTTAAAGTCAATTAAGGGTAATTTTTATTACACAAAAAACTGGTTCTAATACATCAATATTGGGTTGAAGCCTTTCTAAATTGTCAATTATATCTGCCTATGACTGTTATTTTATTTCTCATTAACAGATGCAGAATATAAACAACATAGTGATGTTTCCTATCGACAGTCTTCTGAAAGGTGATCTCAGAGGGGTTAAAGGCGATCTCAAAAGGCCCTTCGATAAAGCGTCTAAAGACTACGAGTCCAAGTACCTGAAACTAGAGAAAGAGAAAAAATCCCAAGCAAAAGAAGCTGGTCTAATACGTAGTGAAGTTACACCTGCAGAAATTGCTGATGAAATGGAAAAAGAACGTAGATTATTTCAGTTGCAGATGTGTGAGGTAAGAACACGTCATATAGTATATTATCATTTTAATTGAAATTATCGAATTTTAACGTAAAAAGTATACCGATTTACACGACATTTTAAAACTAATCATTTCACATAGGTACCTGCACCTTGTTTAGAAACAAAAATACACGAGAATATCCCGTAGTATATTACACAAATATACGAACGAATAGAGAACCTCTCCATAATTTTTTCAAATCTGTTAAATATATTGACACCCTTATACAACAAAAAATCTTTTATCTTTTGAACTGATTCCATATAGCTATATGTGTTTTTGTCATATTTTGATCGTTTTAATAATTTGTAAGTACCTACTTCCATGGTCTCGATAATGAATAGCTTTGGCATTCGGCCTAATAGCACTTAGCTCCATCGTGTCTGTCTGTGATGGTAAATCTCAACTTAATGTAACTACCTATTTAATTTAATGAATAATCATAATAAAATTTAATATAAATCGTAAAAAATAAAATGAATCTTAAATATAATAATATCATGTATATAACATATTAATAATGTGGTAATTATTTAACCAAATATAATAGTTATAAAAAAAAGTATTAAAAGTGAAAGAAATCTAAATGTTTAGTAATGGTGTCACATATTTTAAGCATATTTTTTGTCTCGCAACACAAAGGTGTATTCATGTATTAAAAACTTCCTTTGTTAAAACGCTATTGGATAGCGTTGTTTGTTGTTTATATTCATCGACATCGATTTTTTAACCTAACATTAAATAATATCTAAGCAAAAACTCATATTTCACTTGGTTTGACTTCTTTATTTGTTATTATAATATAATTCATGTTTTTAGTTGTTTTAGTTTAAGTTCACTATGTGATACAATAAATCAATACTTTTCTTCGTTCTCTATCGCTTTGTTCCTTTAACATTTCAAGGTCGCTTTAAATACATACCTAATCTAGAAATTTATCTCTTTCGATAATCGTTTAACGCAGAAACACTGAATTGAAAGAATGAGCAAATTATTAATATTTGATGAACTTCGTTAAACTAAATAAAAGTAAGGTTGTATAAAAAATATTTTGTAACAATATCTAAAATAAAAAGTTGGTGTGAATTGTTAGTTTTTGAAGGTCATATTACTTATTAACCGCGCGAACAAAATTGCTTAAATAAAAGCTACTTAGGACGCGTGTATGAGACGTATGAATAATAACGGAACACGGATCGTCATATTGTATTAAAATGCAAAGGCTTTTTATATATACATAACATTATTGTTGATATTAACTATGCAGTAACAAAAGATAAACTATAAAAATAGAATAGTGTCAACAAACGCGTACAGTAGAGGTCACAGGCAGTCGACAATGACATTGCTATACACTTTACAGTTAGATATTTTGATAACGCCTTTGAACTGTTTATACGTCCGTCTAGTCTGATAATAATAAGGATAAAGGACCAATTTACACTTAAAAAGTTATGTTAACTTATCTGGAATTAAAATAATGAATACAATTTTAGGCTGCAATCTGTTGGCGCTTGCTAAATTCATGCTGTCGGTCTGGAATGCCAAATGTCTATTCGTCGCTTATCTATGTATGCGAGTATGTAAAACGTTCGCGGACACGCTATTGCACAACAGTCTGCCTGAAATTAATTGCCCCCACTACAGCGTTGCATTTCGACTATTTATTTTGATAACGATTCATATTATGGGTAATGCGATGATAAGAGATGAAAATACCACCGTTATCGAACTTACACAATTTGATACTGATGTTAATTTCAACGTTAATTTTTACACCGTTTAAATTTTAAATTGTTGTATAGGGGCTAGAGGCAAAGCATGTTCTGGTGTGTGCAGTGTACGGTTACCTTTTGGATTTACCTGGTGTGACGATGTTACGCTCTGCTAAGTCCATTTCCTGATGAGATTTGTCATTAAGCGCGTTTTTGAAGCATTCAAATTTTTTGTTTCAATTAGAAAGTTACTATCTTTATTATTACATTATCAATAAATAGAATATTCATAGTAGAAATAGGGTATCTTTTTTAATTAATTTAAATAATGTTTACAAAAGGAATAATTCTCTTAAAAAGTGTGGTTGGTGCAGTAAATAATGCAAGAAAGACTGAGGTGTTTTAGCCAGTGCGGTACTGTAGCGTCAGGTCATCGACCGGCCTTGCGCGACACAGGGCCGCTGCCGAGCCGTCTTGACCCTCGCTTTGTTCAGTGTTCAGCGAGAACACTGCTGGCTTTGGTGTTAGACCAACCAACCCACACATTTGCATATTTGGTAGCTACTTTGAACTTTGGTTCTATTGTCTTGGCTACCGTGTAGTTTAGTTTTATTCCTTAATTTTTTCCATTATTTAGTTCTATCGTTTTATACAACGATAACACGTAACATTAGCAGAAATGAATGTCGACAAAACATATGATTGTGTATTATTATAGCATAAACAGCAGGCCAGACGCCAAGACAGTTGTGCAAGGTCGTGTTTCGTATTATTATTGCACAACTTCGAAGTGTAAATCGGGAACCACTATGGTACACGCGCGTACGCGTGCGTCATAAGATATAATTTTAGCTACGGAAGGGCGAATAATTTGTGTGTTTCCACAGTATGATTCCTACTCGAGTTGATCCTGACGCGCGATCATACCCTGATGCGGTAATAGGCCCACGCGCAGCTTTGGCGTCTCCCTGTCTGTTGTACTACTGGCTACGTTCCATGTGTAAAAATTGTTACAGTACCTGATAAAGTTCAACGAAATCAAGACGAAGAAGGGGATCGAGTTACTACAGCACCTGGTGGAGTACTATCACGCACAAACTAATTATTTTCAAGATGGTTTGAAAACAATCGAACATTTTGGCGGTTACGTTGCGGACCTCAGTGTACAACTGCAGAAAATACGACAGCAGCAAGACGACGAGCGACGGAGACTCCTGGAACTCAGGAATATGTTAAGAGCCGCCACACCACAGGATAGAGAAGTAAGATCGTAAACTATATAATATTGATATGCTTTATTTAAACGTTTCGACTTGTTGTAATGTAATGCTATTAATGTATTTAAGATAAGTAGATTATATGCTTTAAGAATCCTTTCAAATGTTAATGCTTGTTCAGTTTTTACAGCATAGAATAAATAACAGTTCAACAAGGTTAAGGTTTCGATAAGCTGTTATTTTTTTTATAAGCTCTTTATCTAAATTATTGCGTTGTTCATAATATTATCGATTACTGCTAAGACTCGTCTAACATATGTTATTTGCGAATTATAGAACAAGTTATTTAAATTCTTAAAACATTTTGTTAACCTTGTATTATTTAACAAAACAGGATATCCTTTTTAAGAATAACTCGTATTAAGTTTTTGTCACAGCTAGACTGTTGTCGTGTTCTGTAATTAAACCTGAGACCTCCGTCGCGGCCATAGGCATCAGTAAAGCATGTCACACTGTTATGTATCCGCCGACTCTGAACAAGTTATAATAATAATCATTTTATATGTGACTTGTAATAATTATTCATAGCGTACATATAATTGTTTTATCGCACCTTATTAGGCAGCGGCAGCAGTGGGTGGTTATTCTCTTCACCAATTGCAAGGCGATAAACAGCATGGAGTAACGAGAAGTGGATATCTTCTCAAGAAATCAGAAGGCAAAGTTAGAAGGGTTTGGCAAAAAAGAAGATGCAGGGTCACGGCTGAAGGGTTTTTGGATATTTTTCACGCAGATGAAAACAAAACACCTGCCAGAGTTAATTTACTAACGTGCCAAATTAAAGTTGCCTCAGATGACAAGAGAGCCTTTGATCTAGTCTCATGTAAGTTATTTTATTAATTTGGTCGTTAAGTTTTAACTACAAAGTAGTTTTAATTATTACGCTGAAGCTCAGGGCGATATTTTATATCCCTTAGCAGGTTTTTTAGGATACAAAACATATTATACTTATAAGTATAGTTTTTATATTAGTAGTACCTGCGATTGCAAAAACTTTATTTAAGTTAAAAACAGAGAAGTGTCCTCTAATGCGCGTTTTATAGAAAGAATATCACCTACAATTTTTATCTTATTTTTTATCTTCTTATTTAGTTTGTTCAATACAAGAACGGCCCACGCTCTTTATCTAGACGTGGGCTGCGCTAGAGATCATTATATCCCATTGACCTTTTCCCAAATTAAAATATACTGGGTGTTTTGTTTTTAAGATAAAAAAGTTTAGCTGGGATCAAAAACATATTTGTCTTTACTAAAGGTCGCGGGATTGATCCGCGGTGGACTTTTCCCTTAGCTTTGTAACACTGTGTTTGTTTTGGAATTATTGAACATAGGAATTTTTTTAATTTATAGTGCAGTACAATTTTACTAACGAAAAATATATATTTTTTTATTTGTTCACAAACGGCGAAGATATTACAAAAATTATCCACAGCAATACATACATTTTCATCTCAAGTCTGTCCAAATAGATTTGGCCTAATATCGTAATAATGACTATTTCAATTAGATATTCCAAAAAATGTTCAATGTGCAGAATCGCCCAGAATTTTATTATAGGTAGGTTTTGTACAATCTACATACGTTTCATATTTTTTCCGTACGACAAGTACATTATGATAAATGCAATAGATAAGTAATGAGATTTTTCCGCGTGCGAGATATGTAGAGATAAGCCCAATCAAATACGATTAGTTACATAATATTTTTGGTATTTGAAACCACATGCTATTTTATGGGTAGCGATATCTGTTCGCAACGTTGATTGAAAATGGCGCTGTCAATTTCACAGCTATATGCAATTGACATGATTACGATGTGCAACATTGCAGCGATCATTAATTTTAGTGTGATGGGTTTATGTCATTAACTTGAGGTTAAAGTGAAGTATAACTTATTACTTAGTTTAATGAAAATAACTTTTGCTGCAATTTCTCAACGTTCAGGAAGACCTAGTTTATTTGAAATGAATTGCTCGGTCAGTTAAAGGAAAGCCAGTGATGTATCTAATGATGAACCGTCTTCTATAAATGTTACTAGAAGGCACATTTGCTTTGCCGGCTGGTTTTTTAATTATGTATATTTTTTCCATAAGCTCTTTTTGAATGTTTTGAGGATTGAATTTGTATTATTATACATATTATTGTCTATAAATTGTGTTTGTACTTTGTAGTCTTGAAGATTTCATGCAATTATAATAGAATGAGTAATATAATATGATAACTTCAATTCAAAATTTTGGTGAGATTGCTCATAGTAACTGTTGGTTGAAAAAATTAAAAAGTAATGATTGTTTGTTGAGTTTGCTAACATATAATTCCTCACGCGATTTTCAGATAATCGTACATACCATTTCCAAGCGGAAGACGAAAACGAGCAGCGAGCTTGGACGTCAGTGCTAATTAATTGTAAAGAAGGGGCATTAATGAGGGCGTTTCATCAACAAGCCGGGGAAAGTAACGACACAGGACACTCTCTGTTGGATCTACAAAGGTCGATAATTCGAGCGGTTCGATCGTTACCCGGTAACCAAGTGTGTGCCGACTGCGGTTCTACTAATGGTGAGTGACAATTAAAAGCTAATTTAAGTGGTTTTTTACGTAATATTTGTTTCATAAGAGCAGAGAAGTAAGTTCTTTATAAAGTTTAATACTTTCTTAGATTTATGATTTTACGAGAACACGTTTGGATTGTGGGCAGGCTCTGTATGTAACACGTATATAAACCTCTGAGACGCCAAAAACCTTAGTCTCTCCCGTGATCATGATTGCATTACGCCAATCGAAACGTCGAGCACCAAAAATCAAAATAAATCCGTGACAAAATCCGAAGATATAGTTTATTTATGATTATAAAATTCGCTTAACATAATTTTACGCAATATTTTGTTTATGAAAGAATATTACATTTTATGAAGAGTATCATCTACGACAAAGGAAAAATGGCTTATCATACTTTGTCAGTCAAATGTTAGCGCTACTATAGTCTCTTAAATTACAGCGCTTAAAATGCTGACATTCTCGTAATCGGCAATCATGGTAGTAATGTAATGATATCTGTGAACCGATTACATAAACGATTGAAAGATTTGAAAAGTGTAATTTATTCCGTTTGCAATTTGCTTTAAAAAACCTTCTTTTTGAAACTTTACATTAACATTTTTCATGATGTCCTAAAAAAATAATACTTCATCATTTTTAATCACAAATATTATAATTTTGCTAAAGTAATTACTGTAAAAATAATTATACTATGTCGACCTCCTTTTTGAAGTAAAAAGTCCAGTGCAACCGGGTAAAATGCAAATGCGCAAAATGCTTAGTGGCAGCCTCATTCATTCAATATGCACCAGAATAGTATTATAATGGTTATATAATATACTTTATAGATAATATGCATATACAAAATCTACAAAACTAAATTACTGTTCGAATTGTTGAAGTATTGTTTATAACAGAACAAATGCCTCTCTTCAAATGGCTTTCTAAAGAATTCTGTCGAAATAGTGGTTGTTCACTCTGAAATATTTCAGAGTTAGCTTTATTTTATTTTTATACGTCGTTATAAACTACAACTTTATATTTTGCATAGGTCAAATTATTCGACTCATTCATATTAAGATTTAAATATATTCATTTCATTTCATTCGGTTTCAATTTAACTTTTTCAATATTTTTCATTTTCGTTATGACCTTATATTTATTATCCTTTTTATAATTATCAAAAACATGCCCCATAGTAATAAAGATAAGTAATAAGATATAAAAATGACGTGAAATTAACACTATCGAATAAAAGACAACTTGTAGCGGATGTTCACGTAATTCAGATACACAGACCGTACTTCCGCCGCCCGGATTCTTCCACATTCCAGGTCACAAAGCCAGTTTTAATATAAAAGCAAATTATAAAATACAAAGTACGTTAACTACTTTGACTATTCCTTTCATACTTCTGAGTTCTGACCAATTTCCCTAAAGAGTACTCGAGTAGTATTTTTAATGAATAGGCTATAAAGTCCCAAGTAAAATTGAAAAACTTCTACCTCTAATGTTATAATTGTTAAAATTTTAAATAATTTTAAGCCAAGAAACTTTTTAGTCACAAAATGATAATTCAAATTATGCAAGACCTATTTTGTGGACGACTCCATTTTATAAACCTAGGTATATAATAATGTCGGTCACACTGTTTGTGTAAATACCGCATTTATAATAAGCATTAACAACTTTTAATATAAAATTTACCAACAATTTTAACATAAATATAAGCGACTACGAAAGCAATATGACAAGGTGACAAATATGGATAGCAAAAGACAAATATCGAAGTCGAACGGAAATTGAGTCTAGCTCGATGAAGGTTATTTCGTTACTTTGTTGAAGAGCGGACTCAAAGAGGGGTGAGTGAAGATAGACAAGTAAATTGGATTTCATTTGATAGGTCTATTTTTAAGATATATGTCGTAATTCAGTTAAGCCAGAGGGGAATTTTAGCTACAATTAATTGCTATAGTACAAATAATTGTTATTAGACGATTTTAACGAAATGTTTTCCCTTTGCACAATTGAAATAATTTATATAATACGATAATAATAATATTATACGAATTATGTTTATCCATTCTCCATCCATCCATGATTGAAATGGGTGAAGATGTTTGTAATTGAACATTATATAATGAAAATTGCAAGACAATGCATATAGACTTTGTACGAATTGTAGAGCATTGAAAATATAAAAAAAAATAGATATCAGAATAGAGATGTTATTTTAAAAGTTGTGCATATTAAGTATGTTATTACTATGTCAAAGTGTACGTGTTATGAATGAAATTTGTATTGTTTGTTTGTTTAAATAATCACTTATCTCTACAATTATTTACCAGTCACATTGTTGTCTTTTGCATTAATTAATATTTTAAGATATAGTTATAGGGTAAGCTTTCTACCACGCTATCACTTTAGAAGATAAAAAATATAATAAACTTAGTGAAAGCTCGAGCAAACTTACTTAATGTATGACAGCTGTCCTTGACAAGCTATTAGTATTTTCAGTAACAAAAGGAAGTTCACTTCCTTCCTATACATTGATAACAGTGTTTAACATTCAAGTGGTACCTGATAGCTTACGATGTATGGTGTCATGTCTATTTCAATATTATACTAGAAGCATTTCAGATTTCATTCAGATGAGATACGTTTTTGATTTCTGTTTGCAATATTTTATTCTTTAGAAACTGGAACACTTGAAATTACACTTGCACACTTTACTATTACTACAAACACACAACTACACTGACATTGTTTTATTTTTTACTATCTCTACCTGTTGTGTATTAAAAATAGTAAGTAGTAAGAACGTACATTCCTATGTTAAAGTAATTCATATTCGTTTTCGTAAACTATAAAAATATTACAATTTGCACATTTTATTGATTTTTTTATTTAGTTTATTACTCTCTTACCTCTATTGAGTAAATCTAATGTTTGTCCTAGACCGTCTTTTTGTATAAGTGGCAATCGGAATTGGTGTTAATTGCCGATAAATGTGTATTGTTTCTATCAAGTAATCGTGATATTAACTCATCAGTTTTGTAATTTACTCCATTGTTCTAACGAGGCGCTTAGTTTTTATGATTTTTATTCGTAATACCCAATCTTTAAAAGCTTTAACCACGATTTTTCTCAGAAATGCGAAATCGATGTTCCAGTTTTTTCGTACAAACCTTTTTGCTAAATGTCACACCCTCGAGCCATTATTCTTTTTAAATCCAATTTATTATCCAGTAATTCATATTATTATTCGGTACGAGTATAATGTATATTTCTTTCTTCGAGGTTAAGAGAATCATCCAAACATACGAAATCCAGTTACGCGTTTTGCAGAAGTAACTAAGTTGATTGCGTGAGAAAATGAGACGTCATATTTAATTTTTTTTTTCATTACAATTTTTGTTTTTTGCTTCAAATGGAATGAATAAAAGTAAATAACTTGATAACTGTATCGTACTATTGACTAATACAAACATACGCCCCCTTTGAAAGATTAAATTAGTAACTTTCTGCTGGTATGCAGATGAGAGACAGCAAAAATATATAATATTATCTCGAATAGGTGGTACCTTTAATTGTAATGGTAATTGTAATAGGTAGTGTGACGTAGCATAATATACAAACAAAAGTCAAGAAAAATAAAAAATACACTTTCAGTTCAGCTTATCTTATTATTGTTACATGTGTATCTTTTTCATGTTTTTTTTTCTGAAATATTTATTATTTGTAGATCCAACTTGGTTATCCACAAACTTTGGCGTCATCGTGTGCATCGAATGCTCAGGAAGTCACCGGGAATTGGGTGTTCATATATCAAGGATCCAATCATTGACCCTGGACAAATTAAGCACGTCTCAGTTGTTACTCGCAAGGCATATGGGGAATCAGCTGTTCAACGAAGTCATGGAAAATACACTCGATGAAAGGGATAAACTCACTCCAGAAAGCACTATGTAAGTTGTATATTATGCTTATAACATTAAGTTTGATTCTGTCTTGGATAGTTATACTAAATTTTTGTTACATTTTTAAAGTTATACTAGCGATTTACCCTCGGAATTACTCGTGTTCGTTCTTAGGTGAAAAAATTAAAGATTTACATAGTTCAAACTTGCGAGAGCCTTTAGACCTCCTTAATCCAGTCTTTTCGCAAATTCCGATTTTATCGGACGTCTACTAACTATAAAGTACCTCCCTGCCAAGCATCTTTATTCGTCAATCAGTTTTCGATATTACCTGACACGTATTTACCTAACGTACTTAAAATGAATAAGAGTTCTGTGGAGTACAGTAACTTAAATATTTTGTAACGTTTTTGTGGCGTTGGAATATACTTAAAGAAACAAAGTACTTCCGCAATGTCTTAATCCGTTGAATCATGGTTTTCCTTATTCTAAGTGGTTTGTCATATTTATTTATAAAAACGTGTGCTAAATTAATAATAAATGGGTAGGTATTATATTGTTCTTTGCATCCACGTATTTTTTTTATTAAAATTCGTAATAACTCTACTTTAAGACGGCCATAGATATCGGTACTCAATATTAGTTTATAATTCTATCAACTATCAACCCAACATCTTATCCCAACATCGTCCGAATTTGACTGATCGGTCATTTATTTACGACCACAGTAAAAAAATAATCTATATAAAAACATAAATAAATCGGTAGTTGCGATAAAAATACAAGACAAAGCGTAAATATAGTACTTTAAATTACATAAATCGTTTATTACATTCTGACCGAAGTTAAACGTATTGTTTTCTTATTAAATTCATATCAGTCTGATAGATTCAGATGGCACAGACTTAAACATTCGATTAAAATCTCGAAGTGTGGAGAATTACGGGTAAAACAAGAAAAAAATAACATCATTGATAAAACATTGCTTCCAGGGAAGAAAGACTGCGGTTCATAAGGGAGAAGTACATGTACAGGACGTGGGCGGCGCAGACGTGCAGGGACGCGGCAGAACGCCTGTCTGAAGTAGAACACGCGGTTAATAATGGCCATTTGCAGAACTTGCTTCAAGCGTATGCGGAAGGCGCAGACTTGGGCTCGTCTCTGCCTAGTTCGGTTAGTACTGCGGATATTAGGTTTCTATGATTAGGTAAAAGCTATGGGCCTATACGTAATGCTAAGGGAGGATAGGTATAGACTATAGACTATAGTCCACTAAGGGGTTCAAAGATATTATGTAATTTAACAACGACTTCTACTCTGTTCTATCCAGGGTGTTTCTATCTTCTAGGTAAGGATTTTCTTCAAAATTTCATGGGTTTTTTACTTTAATTTATTTTTTTAAAAGATAAAACTAAACTTATCTGCCATGGAACGTTTTATCAGTATCGGCTCAGTCGTCTCGGATTTCAGATTAATACTAGTTATTTATATGAACATTGAAACATTCTTTAATTTATAAGTGCTATCTTGACCTTCCTAGCGACTACTAATATATCATTTAATTTTTATAATATTTTTTAATAATTACGACGTTAAAGTATTTTTTTATTATTTTAATTGTCAGGATTGCGGCGAAACAGCACTCCACCTGGCCATATCGCGCGAGCTCGGCGACGGTTCGAGTCTCCACATTGTAGATTTTCTAGTCCAAAACGGGGGTTCCCAGCTCCTCGACAAGGCGACAGTATCCGGTGTGACGGCGTTACACCTATGCGCCGCGACCGACCGCGCAGAGGCCATGAAGTTGTTGCTCAAGGCAGGGGCGGACTCCACGCTGAAGGACGCCAGCGGTAGGACGGCTCTGCAGATCGCGAGGCAGCTAGGACACCATGCGTGTCAAGAGCTGGTGAGTTATTGGATGGATTTGTTTTTTTGAAGTGGAACTTCTTTAGAATCATTGTGATTTCAAACTCGATGAAACGAAAAAATAAGTCCATAGTACCAGGCGCTCAGAGACGAAGAAGAGTTAGCCTTAGTTACATCTCGCCCACCGCGAGTCAGTGATATTTCTAACTCTGTCTAACTCGTGGGTGTGACCTTAGCGCCATCTCCCTCTCTCAACGAGCTAACACGGGGTTATTTAGTATAAATATAAACGAGATTTAAAAATCAATATGCCAAAGAAGTTTTACTTCTGACATATTGTGTACTTTGTACGCACGCACATGTTTTTTTTCATTTTATACGTATTTTGATGTTAATAGTTGAATTAAGTATTGTCGACTTCAAATAAAACTCAGCGTTATAATTATTTAAGTTACATATACATATAGCATTTAGCAGAAACTAGTTAAACAATTTAGTGTTAATCACTTTGTTAATTACTTCGTACAATATAATTTTTACATCCACTCCCAATACTCCATTATTCAATCTGTTAACATTCAAAAACCCTCCTTCTTTTCCCACCTTTTGTCTTTTGTCTCTATTCTTAGTTTGACCATAGACTTCTCAAGTCTATGGTTAAACTAAAATCCACATTTGTTTATAAAACAATTATTTAGTTTTTAACGTGAAGATACAATTAAAATATTTACGCGATATAGTTCTATGACTTATTAAAACATTGCAAATTTCTTAATTAAATATTAACAATTTCTAAAGTCGGTAACATAAGAAATAATAAAATAACTTTTAAGACATGTAATCAATGCTATTTACTAATAAGACAAGTATATAAATTATGTGAATATGTCTTTTTTTAACTGTTAAAATGTACCTAAGGACAAACCCGAGCGAAGCGATAGGAGTCGCTTGTATATTATACTGCAAATTTATTTGTTTCTAACTACATTGTTTGTTTTAGCTGGAAAGTGTAGATAAAAGAGAAAAAAGTATTTATGAAAATATAAACATCGATTGGAATTTGTCACACGATGACGGTTCTACAGATTTCTCAGACGACGACACAGTTATCGATGAAAGAGTAAGTGTGTGTAGTGTTATAAATAAACATAAAATTGTATTCAGAAGTTGCTTTTTTAAGATATATATTACTATTTTAGTGTGTTGCATTTAAATAATAAAATTGTAAGGCGTTTTATAAATATGTATTGTTATTTGTATAAGAATGTTATCTATATTTTATTTTTTTATTATTTTATATTGAGATAATACAATAGGATACAATCGTGTATATTGTTGTATAAAACAATTAAAATTAAATACTAAACCAGTTATTTTCACGAATTTCTCTAAATCAGACAACCCCAACCAAAATAAGTACCTATCAATTTAACGACAATAACATCTAATTTAGAAAATACATCAACGTCAATAATTTCCAGCAAAACGGCAGCGTCACACCAGAAAAAAAGTGTCCCAGGTCGCGGCCGCCGTCTTACGCGGGTACGTGCGGTGGCGGGGGGGTTGCAGGGGGTGCGGGGGGTGGTGGCGCGGGGGGTGCGGGGGGAGGCGGGGACTCCCCGGTGCTTCGCTCGCGCTCGTCCACGTGCGACTCGCTCCACCACGCGCCGCCCACGCCGACCACGTTGCCTAGGAAACCGAATGTTTGTGAGTGCGCGCTTTGTATATAGCTTGGTGTGGCTGATGATGGCTTGGATGGATTATTGTGGATGATTTTTTTTTAGTTTTTTTTTCGTTTGGAAGTTAGTGAAGATTGAAGAGGGGATGGATGAAGGTGATTTGTCGCAATTTTGAAAGTTGTTTTATGCGGGTTTTTCGTTTGTTTTATTTTTTGTTGAGTTGTAAATATTTTTAAACATGAAATGAATGAAAATAGAATATTTTTATATTATAATTTTTGATTCTAATTTAGTATTATTTTTATGGTAGTATAATATTATGTTTATTCATTATTGAATATTTATATAGCTTAGAAATTAGAGGATTTTTATTTCATAGTAGTGGGTAATCACTGCCTTTTTTGCTTGGTATTTTATATTAGTATACAATATACATGCATTTATCTCCTAGTCGATTAAAGATTTCGTAAAAAAGCATTTGTTTAAGGTGTGGTCAAAAGTTACAACGCTGCTGGTTTCCTTAGACAAAACGCCTACATATGTTATTTTTCTTAACGTTACATCTAATATATAAATCACATGTCACGTTGTTGTTCGCGATGGACTCCTAAACTACTTAACCGATTTTAATCAAATTTGCACACCGTGTGCAGTTTAACCCAACTTGAAAGATAGGATAGCTTACATCTTAATTTATAGTCGCAATATTATTTTATTTCAAATTAAACGCTTATTATACGACTTTAGTGTGTATTTATCGGTTAGTTCTATAAAATCCTAATAGATGGTAGTTTGGCATCTAAGTTGCACAGGTAGATGGCGCCGTATTTCTATTTCTAGATTAAAGATGGCGTGGCCAAAATGTAGTAAGGAGTAGTATTTTTATTTTATTAAAATATATATAAAAACCGTTTAATTTTATTTTAACTTACGCCCAGCGAAGCGGGCCGGGTTTGCTAGTATAATAATAAATAATTAATGCAGCCGGCATTCTTGCCACTATTCCATGCGGACACGACTTGTACAGTAGTAATTAAGTGTATTTTGTACATATAGTTAAGTTTACTTGTAATTTCCATTATTAATAAATCTTTATACATAATATAATAAATATAAATGTATAATAGTGATATTTTTATCCAATTCACAGATAACATAGGTAGTTTAAAGAAGCGCGCGGCGCCGCTGCCGCCGGGCGTGGTGGTGCCGCACCCGCGTTCCACGCCCTCGCCCTCCGCGGACTCCACGCGTTCCATACACGGTATGTTTACTTTACTTGTTCGTTTCATATATAATTCTTTTGATGAAATGTTATTATGTTCAGAAGTGTACTAGGTAACTTTAAGTAAATTTTGTTTTAAATTGGTTAAGCCCCTTAGAAAGGAAAACAATATTTATGTGTTCAGACAGGACAGGACATTGTCTATCGGAAAAATTTTGTTTCTAGAAAATTGAGTTCAAAGTTTGAGTAATACTATAAGAAGTATGAATATAAAATAGCTGTAAAATGGCGTGAACTGAACTATAACAGTCATAAATATCATCATCATCAGCCCTTTTTTAACGTCCCACTGCTGGGCACGGGCCTCCCTCAGTACGAGGGGGATCAGGCCATAGTCCACCGCGCTGGCCTAGTGCGTGTTGGCGGACTTCACATGCCTTTCGAAAACTTGCTAGGTTTTCTCAGACATGCAGGTTTCCTCACGATGTTTTCCTTCACCGTAAGACAAGTGGTAATGATGATATAAATGATTCGCACATGAAAATATCAGAGGTGCGAGGCCTGGATTTGAACTCGAAATTTCTGTACACAGGTGTGACGCTGGGCGCGGCGGGCGTGTCCAAGCACCGTCCGCAGCAGCCTCCGCCCACGCCGCCGCCCGTCCTGCACAACGGCGCGCACCGCGACGAGCCCACGCCGCCGCCCAGAAAGGTACATATACTGTTCTTATTATAATATATTTTCTAGTTATAGTGACTTACAGTTTAGTATTAATATGTACTGTCGTAGAGAATTGTTATCATTTGTATGACAAACTACTACATGAACATGTCACATAGGAATTACTGTAAAATTGAATAATATTTCAGTAAATAATAAACTCTAATGATAATGTATTAGAGTTTAGTTGTACTGAAGGCGTTTATAATGCAATATAAATTGCATTCATAAAGTGATATTGAAAAGTTTTTCTTTAATATCAGAATTTATTATATACAGTCCTACTTTATAATTTAAGAATTTTAGGAAGTTAAAATATTCAAGTAAGTTTAAGGATCCATAAACTTAGAATGATATTTTTAATACAAAAGGTTAAGATGACACCTTCAAAACATATACCAATACTAACCCAAGTAATAGTACAGGATTTATTTATTTTTGCTTCAGAAGAAAAATAGATTGCACCTGGAAAATGCAGTGAAAGGAAAGCTTAAAAGGGTAAAGGACTGAGAGAGCTTTAGTGTAATAACGCTTACCCTTGTTTACGTCCTATACACGATTTGTATTTTTTGTGTACCGTTCGTTTATATTGTCAAGAGAATGTCGTCTCATTTTTAAAATTATTTCTACTTTAATGCTTAAGTTCGAGATGTTTTGAGAACAAAATTTACGTATATTGGATTTAGCATTAACTTTGATTAATCGAAATTAATCATCTGTAAAAAAAAATAAATTTTCTACATAATGAACCATATGTGACCAAATTATTGTATTAATATTTCATTATGTTTAGTATCTCATTACGGTCTTCACTTAAGTGTAACTAATAATTATGGGATAACCAAATGTTTATGTTATTTTGTGTAGTAACGAGTAGTTTACTAAGCTATTTTTATTATAACATAAACATTTAGAACCCTGAGTAGAATACGAAAAAAAAAACAAGAAATTTGGCATTGAATAAAACTGTATTATGATTAAAGAAGTCTCTTGACAATAATAATTACCTTGGGTTTTTCTGAAATTGGCATACATAATCGATATGTATGCTCATTTTGTTAATAATACTATTGAATATGCATGATTTTTTTCTATATTCAAAGGCTTTCTTCAGTACTAGTTCATTAAAATAAAGATTTTTAAATAGATTTTGTTAGAGTAGACATATTATGTAAGTATATAGATCGTAATGTACATAATAGAGTTCTAACAAACATGTTTGTTTTACAAGATTTACAAATAACATGCACAATTTTGACTTTTCAGATTGGACTAACAATTATTAAATATATATAATAAAACAAGTTGCATGAGTTACATCTGCAAAGTAAAAAATAAAATTGTAATTTTATTTATCAAGAGGAGTGATCTCTATACACCATGTCTTTTTAGTTTCTTTTAGATAGCTTAACAAACTTATAGTCAGTCAAAAAATATTATTGTCAAACTGCTTTTACACAATTTGCAGAGTATAATCAATAGTAATAGAAATATAGCGACAACCATTTTGTACTAGCAAAAGTGAAAGGAACCGATATTTTACTTTGAATTATATAGACAAAATATGAATAATTAGATTTATGTTAACCAATATTACAGAATTTTTAAAATATTAAATAACTAGCGACTCGCCCTTGTCTCGTCCCTAGATTTAGAGTGAGCGTAGCCGCGCGTTTCACTAGTAAATGTATACAAAAACTTGACAAATTATATACTTAAACCTTCCTCGAGAACCACTCTATCCATTAGTGAAAATCGGAGCAATAGTTTTTGAGTTTATCGCGAACAGACAGATGCGGCGGATTATGTTTATAATATTTAGTAGTGATAATCGGTTTCTTCGCTTTTGATAGTACACATAGGAATAGATAGAGGTTAGAACATCAAAATAAACAATATATCATAGATAATACTAAATATTTCATATTGCAGGATTGTTCTAGTCAAGAGTCGTCGCTCGAGCTGTGCGACTTATCGGACGCGCTAGATGACAGTCGTGTCGCATTGTGCGAGCGAGCGCGCCGCAGCGATAGCCGCTCGCTTGACGTGTCTGACACGTCCAGCGTGCACTCCAGATCCCCGTCTACGTCTATTACTATGGTATATTATTTACTATATTTATATAGTACTATAATATATTTAATAATCTGTATTAATATTATAAAGCTGATAAGTTTGTTTGTTTGTTTGGTTGGTTGAACTACTGGTCCGAATTGGAAAATTATTTTTTTGTTGGATAGTCCATTTATCGAGGAAGGCTTATAGGCTTATATTACATCACGCAACGAGTACGACCAATAGGAGAGGAGCATCAATGAAAACTGTTGCAAAAACGGGAAGGGCGGGCGTTAGTTCTGCGAGGTGCCATACCGCGCGACTCAGAAAGAATTTGATATCCGGTATTTAGAATGTGTGCAAAGCCGCGGGAAATGCTAGTATTATATACATACACGCTTATATCTACAGGTTAATCTCTCTAATGGAGGTACTTTTAAAATTTTCAAATGGATGCCAAGAATTGAAAACCGAAAGTATAAAGTGTAGTGCTAGTGTAGAAAAATATCGGTATCATATAAAGGTCTTTAATAATTTGCTGTCAGAACTCTGGTATTTGGAACATGCCTATTATTATTTCTAGGAGATCTAAACAAAGCTAACAATTTGATCAGTTTTTGACAAATCTCAGCCAAATTAGTTTAAATTTCTTTAATGATACCCAGATGGGAGGCGGTATGCGTCGATGTCGTGCGCTCTACGACTGCTCGGCGGATAACGAAGACGAGCTCTCCTTCCGAGAGGGGGAGGTCATCGTCGTCATCAACGAGCGCACAGAGGACGACAACTGGATGGAGGGCCAGGTCGAAGGCACCGCGCGGCGAGGAATGTTCCCCGTCTCTTTCGTACACATGCTACCCGACTAATATGAAAGAGACGCACATATATTTGTCACCTCAGTTTGATTATTGATGATTGAACCGTCTGTTTTGTTCATGTTGCTCGATTAATCAGACGATTAATATCTTATCAGTCCATATCCGACGAGTCAACAAATAAGTGTTCATAGAAACTTCCTCGATGATAAGCTTTAGAGCCATCGTCTTTTTGGTAAGTTTAACTACTTCGAGTAGAATCTAGAAACTTTTATTCCATCTTAGTCTTACTATAATCTTTTAGCGTACCATCTTCTGAAAAGGTTATAGGTGAGTGAAAGTATTATGTAGATTTTAATGAATTTCTCGTTGTATATTTAAATATATAATATATAGAACACGCTATTTAATATTACCACGATCGATATATCAGGACAGAGTAAAAATGGAACACAATATTTGGCCTAAGCTTCAGCATTCATTTAGAGAGCTTATTTACTCTAGCATTTTGTATATGGATATAGATATGAGTTCAAAGAATGCACACAGTTCGGTTGTTGCGAGACGATACGCTTGCGATGCCCGACGAATTAATTTAATGTGATATCATCTGCACAAACATTGTTTTTTATACAAGAGTTTTAATACTTCGTACAATTTTAACGTGACATTTTGGAATATTTTATCATCTATTTACACGATTTTAAACAATTTAAAAGGGTTTTATTAGATTATTTAACAAGTCTCAAGCACTTTTTATCACAAGTTTAAAATATCATTATGATTACTGATTTAGTATTATGAACAGTGACACCAATTTAAGTAAGAATTGCCATTAGCAACTCCGTCCTGACACGGATTTTTACTTGAATTTTGTTTTTTAAACATTTATTTATTTATAAAATATTGTACAACGGCTATAATAATGTTCAAAAAGTGCTCAAAATAAAGCAATAGCTATAAAAGGAGCAAACGAAATGTCGATATAATACAAATATAATATATTATGTATGTATTTAAAATTCGATATTAATGTTTGTGTAGAAATCTAATTACGTCTTTCGACAGTAAAGCTCAGAGAGTGATTTGCCAAAAATTATAATAAATGTGATCTTATAGTTGGATTAATATATAAATTATGTATTTTGAACTACTCAAACTTGGACCAGTGACCGTTTGTTGTGTAGCTGTTCTTGTAGTTGTCTTAGATTGTTGGTACATGTTTCTTAGATATTGTGTTTTGTATGGATACTATGAGTGTTCGAAATCATTGGTATATCAACTCGAGTGATCCGTACACTTTTGTAGAAGCAATATGAAATTGTAGCACACTCAAATATTTTGAAGTAGTATTGACTTGTCTACGTATCAAATGAACGGACCATAAAAATGTAATTTAGATTTTAAGTGTAGCATTATACATGCTACTATTAATGCTTGTAGTATCCATTTAAACGCGAATTTTGAATCTTGTTATAAATGTTAAATTTTATCACGACAGAGTACATAGCCGCAGTTACAGATGCATCGTTCACTATATAAAGTTATGCGATATATCGCCGTACACACACATGAGTGTTCGTTTATTACGTAAATACTTTTAATTTAAATTAAGATTAAAAGAAAAATATTTATTCAAAATCCTATTCTAAATAAGGATAAAAATGATTTTATCTGTTAACTCGTCAGTATCTTACGTAATAAAAGAATAATCTCCATATATAATTGTGATACATATTTCGTACCACACATTCCCTTTTGTAATTATTTAGCTTGTGTGTATATTAAGTTGAAAAAGTCCTATAATATTCATAGCATTAAGGAGCATTCACTATAAAAGTTACCTTCATAAACGCGCGTTGCCATAAACTTAGTATTATAAAAAAATATTTACGCGAATTATTTAACTATTATAAACACAACGTCTTTGAAAAATCTAAACCTTTTTATTCTAATGTAAAACTTATTCGAGTTTATGTTATGCAGATTATTATGTTGTAAATAAACGCTTTAAAAATGTTTCCTTCAAACATCAGTATAGCTTCATAATTTATTTTTAGAATGTATGTGCTCAAAATATTAGCGCGTTGTTGAGTATTTGCTGTCCTTGTATTTAATTGACTGTATTTATTTAACCATTGTAAATTTTGTGATGAAATATTTTAATGCCATTTTAGATTTATCATAAAAGGTCGTTCCTTAATAATTTAATACAAAGTTAGATTAAAATCGTAATTGGTTATGTAATTTTAAACAAATTTGAAATACCATTGGTTTTAGTATGACTTTGTAGTAACTTATAAGTGATCCAGTATGTTACTTATTGAAAATGTATGTAACCAAATGATGCTATAGTGTATAAGATGTTTTATCCTCTAATGTAGTATATTAAATGGAGTTGTAGTTGAAATAGTTTTTTCTATTGTGTATTATCTGAATGAAAATCTGTATGAATTTATCAATACATCATTTCGATGTCATTTTTAGTATTAATTTACGCCCACATCCTGTTGATTCCTTTATTACTTTATAGTCTACAAAGAGACAAATTTCATCATTCGAATAAAAAATTTAGCGAAAACCATAGAGTATATAATATTGAATATAACACATCTCCTAGAAGTATTTATATAGTTGAGATTTTTTTACTAAAAATACAATGAATGCTAAAAATAATGAATATAAATTTCATTTACAGTGAAATAGATAGATATTTATGTAAAATTTTAGAAAATGCATACCTGTCACGTTTATATATTATGTTTTTAATAAAAATCATAATATGAGTCGTTCACGGTCGAGTAAAACAGGTCTAGCAACAAGCTCAATTTCTGTAGTACGAGATCTGTACGATTTGTGGGACAACTTTCAAGCTTCGCGCTAATGCCGCTGTACAACGTTGCTATCGACTGTAACCGGCGCAGTGCGCACTGCGTACGTCGCGTCGTTTAAGACGTGACAATTAAATTGTATTTATTGAAATAAATTCGAGTAATGTGATGAAGTTTTAGTACGCATTACGTGGAATAAAAAAGGGACTGAATAATAGTCTATCTTATTTACACAGCATCCCAATCTATCGTCACGCCACGGCCGTAAATAGAAACTATTGTCACGATAAGCCGACGTGATGATGATTATACTGAACGCGATGAATTAGAAAAATATATAATTACATTGACAGCTGAGCTGACATTTGACAAGTGACAACTGACAGTATGAAGAGCATGACGTAGATTTTGTAAATATTTATTCTTAATCAATATTATGTACTTTTACAAATACCTATATAAATATTTATTGATTTAAATAAAAATTATTTGTAAAATAATATGTAGTTAAGAATATTGTAAATGTAATGTTCGATCGCTTTATATGCAGAAATATATTTTTTACAACTTACATGTCAAGTATTATCTATACATATAAATAATCTCAAATAAAATCGATCGCTTTATATGCAGAAATATATTTTTTACAACTTACATGTCAAGTATTATCTATACATATAAATAATCTCAAATAAAATTTAAACAAAGTACACCTATCACTAAGAGGCAGCAAAGTCAAAGATAACAGTTGCTTCTACACAATACAAAAAGTGTTTTACCATGGTTTCACGCAAAAGAGTATTTGATTTACTTCGGACCATAAATGTTGCCTCGTAAGTTTTTTTAGTATTAAATTTAAATTTTAATAAAACTACAAAAAATGCAAAATAATATATAAAAACAAGTTGCTTTTAATGTTTTTTGCATTCAGCATTGAGCATTGCGACCTTAGGAAAAGTCAAAGATAACAGCTGATATCATTTCTAGCAAAAGTAATAATTTCAAGTTTTATTTACCATAGTATTTTAATTTCTAATGAAACGAAATAATATAGCATACATTCGCAGAGCATTAAAAGCAGTACAATCCCTTAATTATTTATATTTACATTGCAACCTAAGAGTTGCCGGCTTATGTTTCTATTAAAGTTTTAGTTGCCGGCTTATGTTTCTATTAAATTAGCTGGTAGTTGTTATATTAATTTTAATTGGTTAATCTTTTTTAGTTGTCAATGCCCAGCACATAGTCATAGAGGGAATTTTCAAGTTACACACAGTACTCCGTCTAAAGATTATGCCTTCGAAGTAAGTGTAGAATATATATATTATCTAATCTGTCACTGATTAAGAAGTGGGCACTAAGTACTTGAGCTTATGAGCAAACCATCTAATTTTATAATAAATCGACACACAAAAATAACTATTATTTTAAAATGCTTTTCTTGGTCTAGTGGTTAGTTTGTTTAGCTGTTAATCCTGTTGATCCTGTAGTTCTAGGTTTGAGTTCTATGTTGGGTGTATTTAGTGCTTCTCCAGAGAAATCTTCTGTTATATTTCTTAAAGAATATATAAAATCATCCATACTCTAGCTTATCTCTCAATGTTAAAGTTGTATTATAGTTAAACCAGACTTTTGGATTAAAGTAATATATAACATATGTTATTGTAATTTTAATACCTTCTTTCAACTTAAGCAATATTTAGTATTCAATATTAATTTTAAACTAACAGTCTAGTATGAAATTAAAACTATGATAGTATGTAATATAACATACCAAAATCATAATTCTTATTATCATATTTGAAGAAAATAAATTCACTACAAAGAGTAAAATGAATAGTTTTAGTTAAAAACTAAAAAGTAACTATGTCAATTGCAGATAAAATGCTCTACAGTAAGGTATGGCTTAGGTGTGACAAGAGAAGTTGGTCAGGATTTAGTTAATCTTGGGGCAAAAAATGTATGTGTCATGACAGATGCTAACATTGTTTCTTTGACTCCAATGAAAGCAGTTCTTAATTCCCTTACTAAAAATGGAGTTAATTACGAAGTGTATGACAGGGTTAGAGTTGAACCCACAGACTCAAGGTAATTCTATATATTAACTGATTTATTTATTGTACTTTAAATTATGTATTTTACTTTTCAAACTGATATTTTTATATGACTTATATTTTTTTAGAATATTTATTAATATCATACAGGTTTATTCACTAATTAAATTTAAAACCACTATAATATAAACTTTAAGACATTAGTTAGATAAAATTATAGCAAAGTATTTTTACTCAATATAAATGATATTATATTGATTAAAATATTTTACTAATTATTTTAAACTTGTTATAACTCAAGTGAGAATTTTTGGATTTTTGATAATACGATAAGCGAAAACATTAGTGTAAATTATATTTGCAATATTATTCCAGTTTTAAGGACGCGATAAAATTCGCAAAAGATGGTAATTTCGACAGTTTCGTAGCGATTGGTGGGGGCTCGGTAATGGATACGTGTAAAGCGGCCAATTTGTACTATTGCGATCCGAACGCGGAATTCCTCGATTATGTAAACCAGCCCGTGGGCAAAGGGAAACCGGTTACCGTGCAGCTGAAACCTTTGATCGCAAGTACGTCGAGTGCCCATATTGTGTTCAAGATCATATACATTTATTCTCATACTTGGTTTGATACATTTCATTACTGTGGTATAAGAACAAAATTAATTTAGATTTTTTGATATTTATATGTATTTTTGAGATTATGAGACATGAGAGGTAGGTATATATGACTTCACATTAAACAAAATTCTATTATTATTAGAGTTTCTCTTTCTCGAATTGTTACTGGGTGTTGTTGTCATAGTATTGATGACTGCACGAGGAAGTAAAGATGTAACCACAACTCTTTTATACATTACGACCTTTATATGAATGTAAAGTTAACCACAAATTGAAATCAAATCAAATCAAAATAATATTCTATATTCAAATAGACTTTTAAAAGCTCTTATTTGAATCGTCATTTTACAATATTAAAATTAAATGTCAGTCTGTAAGTCTGTGAGTAAACGACCACCCCCTCAAAAAGCTGTTCTGCTGAGAAGAACCGGCGAGAGAGGCGAGAAACTAAATAGTTGCTCTTTTCAAAAAAATATTTGGTAACAATATTTTATTAATATATTTATGATAGAAAATTAAAATATTTAAGAAAGTCAAATATTGTACATGAAATACTCAAAGGAGTCTCAGAGTTGATTTCGAAGGAAACTTTCAGAATTTTCAAGCAATGCATCAATGTGTACTGCACGAATTCACCTTTAGTCTTTGAAATGTTCGCAACATTTAAAAGACGAATGAAAATTTTATTAATAGTAATAAGTTCATATTTTTCTACAGTTCCGACTACAAGTGGGACGGGTAGCGAAACAACTGGCATGAGCATATTCGATTATGAGGAAATAAAAGCCAAGACTGGCATATCACATTCTGCCCTACGTCCAATGCTGGCCCTAATAGACCCTTTACACACTTTAACAGTGCCTCGTAATGTCGCCATATTTTCTGGCTTCGATATATTTTGTCACGCTCTAGAGAGCTTCACAGCGATACCATACACAGAGAGGGGGCCGGCACCGGAAAATCCGGCGCTACGACCAGTATATCAAGGAAGCAATCCTATATCTGATGTTTGGGCTAGATTTTGTTTGCAAGTGAGTTAATTTATTTGTTTAAACACTAGCAATACGCGCGGCTTCGCCTGCTTTCATTTTTTTAATCGCTACTAAACTTCATTCAATCACTCGCTGGGTTGAAAATTCTCCAAAATTACTCCAGCTTTAATATACTCCTGAGCCGCGCGGCTACCTATTTCATATATTATGTGCGGCGTGCACTCCTCCTCTCCTGTTATTGTAGTTGTAGTAAGGATCCTTATTTTTTTTCTTGCAATTAAAAAAGCCTATATTAATCAGTGATAATGTAGCATTCAAATGGTGAAAAATTTTTTAAAAACGGTCCAGTACTCTTTGAACCAATTCGTTACAAACATACTTACATACAAACCTTTCCTCTTTATATTAGTATAGATTAATCATGTGTGACATCATCATACATGTTTGATCCATTTCAATCTAGGTGCTTGCTTCAGCTTTGCATTGAAAAGGGTACCAGTTTGGTCTAGTAACAATATATGTATCATAATATGTTATTTAACATAGAAACTTAGCGTTGAGTACATTTAGAAAAACGTTTTTGTGGTTAGAGGTTATTCATTCTAAAAATGTGTTGTCAAAAATATCTTGTGGTCTGCACAATGATGAATCAGTGAAGACTAGTAGCTTTATCTTCGTTGATATTAAAATGTAGATTGAGATTTGAGGTAATATGTATATTCAGAGGCGGCCTTACCCATTGCGAGGCCCCGGGCCGCAGGTCTTTGCGAGGCCCTTTGTCCTTCGTGAAAAGTATGTGATGCGAAAGTAGGTCTGGTTGTTTGGTTTAGGTATTTGTCATGTTTGAGGAGAAATGTTTAAGTTATACAAATAAATAAAATTTGAGTTTTAAAATATTTTACATTGAAAGATTCACAAAACTAACAAATACAAAAATGATAAATTTCAAAATTGATGTTTGCGGGTTTTTCCTAAGACTAAATTCTTTAATTAAAGTACAATAATCCAACCCTAAGAAATCAATAAAATGTTTTTCAATTTCAGCTGTATTTGTATTAAAAAATCTTATAATAATTGAAAGTTGCTCAACACGAGAAACGTCGCGAGTACAATCAAGACTAAATATAGAGTAATATTTAATATTTATTATTTTTTCAACAATTTGAGTCTTCACGAGACTTGCCATTTATTGTATGAGCTCATTTTGAATATTTTTTCCGATATAGTCGTCTTATCCTTTTCTTGGAACAGCTTTTCAAACCATTCCCTAAATTATTCCATTTTAACATGCAATCTTTGGGCTGTTGACTAGATTCATGAGACTTTAGATAATCATCCAAGTGTTACCAATCACACACTCCTTGATTGGATCCAATCTTTGTATCTTGGTATCTAGCCCGAATATTCGACACGGAAGGCAGTAAACGGCATCCTTTGCTTGTGAAAAAATCATCCAGCGCCTGTCAAGCTTTTCACAGCTAACTAATGAATTTTTCAATTATGTTTTGAATGAATGAATTTTATATTTTACTTAACTAACTTTATTATGAATTATCGTTGTGTTATAACCTTATTAAGCAATTAAGGATCAAAATCAAAAGTTTAAAATAAAAAAAATATAGTTAAAAAAATCTATATTTTTAAAAATTTGCTTGGGTTGTTGCGCGAGGCCCCTGCAAGAGCGAGGCCCCGGGCGATTGCCCCGTTCGCCACCCCCTAAGGCCGCCCCTGTGTATATTGTATATATTGTAACTACTGTAGCCATTATCGTACATAATTTGTTTATTGTGAAAAATGTTTCCAATAAAGATTTTATTTATTTATTTATTAATATTTAAAAATAATTATTAAACGTTTGTCCGTGGTTCCCCTTGAGCTGTTTTAGTAGCATTTAGTATCAGTAAACTATAAACCAATAGTTGATTATTATTTATTGGTATCGCGATCGCTTGGATAACCAAGTGGTTTTAATTACTTGTAATTTTTAAACATTTTTAAAGGTAATCATTAATGATTTCATCAAACGATACGTTTATTATGAAGCCACGAATATATTATTTAGATGAGTCATGTAGTCATACTTAATTACTACATTAATTATTAAATTACTTATTACTAAATCATAAAAATTAAATGGCTATTTATTTAAACCGGGAAAATCAAAACTTAAATTAGTGTGTAGCAAAAACATGTTTTTTCCTCAATTAAATAAGTAGTATCTATTTCGCAGTAAATTCCATCCAGTAGGAGATTTATTTTGACAGAATTCCCGAATCCTTAAAAGATTTTCGAAAGTGGCATTTTCAATGGTCAATAGTTTTGTAGTTAAAATGCCAGCTCGTGGTAAATTACAGTTATATATCCGTTAACCCTGAAGCAGTTTGTTTGCCAACTGTCAAACTAAAGCCAATGACAGTCTCGTAAGATTCTAAACCTTCGTTGTTAAACAACAGCTGTTTAGAACCAGCACAATAATATGTCAATTTATAAGGTTCTTCGCAAATACTTCGCCCGTTCAGTGGACAACCCAGATGATATTGAAGCTCGGTCGAACATGCACCTAGCGGCCACTATGGCGGGCGTGGGCATCGGCAACGCAGGCGTACACCTCTGCCACGGCCTCGCCTACCCCATCGCTGGGAATGTGAAGCAGTATGCCCCGGAGGATTATGGGTCAGTCAGTAGTCGTCTCTATTTAGTTGTCTTTTTGTTTCCGAGTGAGCATGCAATAACAATATATTTGCTTTATTATATATATTATACTGAACTAAACTAACGATTATAATGCATATAGCACTTACAAAGTCTGACTAGTGTAATGTCCATTTTGTAATTTATTATGTAATTTTGTAATTTGTACGATACACAAAATGGTTGATTATCTTTAGTAAACAGCAATTTTGTCAGAGTATGACAAAATTGCTGTTTTTCGAGTATGTATGTACTCAAAACTGTAATGTAAGTTAATCAACATGTTACAGTTCAGACCCAATCATACCACACGGTCTAGCAGTGACAGTAACAGCCCCAGCCGTTTTCCGCTTCACGTCAGCGAGTGACCCTGAGAAGCATCTAGAAGCCGCACAACTATTAGGGTCAGATATCACCGGCAAGAAGCAAGAAGACTCAGGCGAAGTACTGGCAGATATTATCATAAAGTATATGGACCGGTTGGGAATTGAAAATGGACTGTCAGTTTTTGGTTACACCACGGAAGACATTCCTAGTTTGGTTAAAGGAGCTTTGCCTCAAGTAAGAATACGTCTTGAGATAAATAGTAATATCTCGTCCTGCTAGAAAAATATTGATTGTTGTAACTCAAGTCAAGTAGTTTCGAATAATATTATAGTTAAATTCCAAAGAATAAGAAATAATGAGAAAAACATGTACCTACTGTTGAATTATCTCTTTATGGAATTACAATATTTCTCCTTGCAGTTGTTGACACGACATATTTATTAGAATCGTATTTGTATAGTATCCATAACTAGCTTTGAAGTCATAAGTCATTATTAATAAGTGAATCGAATCATAACTAATAAATATGCAATATTCAACATTGATTGTATGGAATCATATTATGTTCTCTTTTTGATTTACTACTACTTGGGTTTATGTGTACTATAATTTTTTAATGAATGAGTAATTATTTCAATTATCATTTCGATTTTTAAGTTATTATGCGTAAAGGTAATTCGTAATTGAGACAGTTTTCTTTTTTTCCAGCATCGCTTGTTGAAGATTGCGCCAGTTCCCCAATCTGAAGAAGACCTCTCGAAACTATTAGAGGACTCCTTGACTATATACTAATGGTCATATTCATAATAAATTATTTTTTAACAAAAATGAAAACCGACTTCAAAACGCTACAAATCGAAACTAAAAAGAAAAAAAAAATAATTTTAATTACTTAGTTATTGTTGGAGTCGGTGCCAGCCAAGAAGGACAGTTTTATCCTGCCTTTGCAATAACCTTTCGAACGGATATTTTGATTATATTTACAAATTGATACATTAATTAAATTGTATTAAGATTATTTTGCTTTGGCTGGCACCGACTCCAACAATAACTAAGTAATTAAAATTATTTTTTTTTTCTTTTTAGTTTCGATTTGTAGCGTTTTGAAGTCGGTTTTCATTTTTGTTAAAAAATAATTTATTTTAAATTTTTTTGTGGAAATTATTATGTTTAAATAAGATATTGGAAGGCTAACTAAACTACTGCTCCAATAAGTCAGCGAAGTTTTGAAATGAACGACAATAGTCAATCGAGATTTGTCCACGTCTATTTTTCCACGTAACTCGTAGACGTTAATAAGATTTACCTTCTATTATCAATCCACCTAATATCCTGAAGGAATACGACTATCAGTTCATAACTACGTATAATATTAAAAGAATTTTCTTTCAACTCCTAACCGTTGAGGATATATCCCTTACATCATCACAAATTCTTGAACAGCTTTAGAAAATATATGAAAAAGGTAATCAGTGCCGATAAAATTTAAGGGTTGCCCTCGATTTCTCTAGGATCCCATCATCAGATGCTGACTTGGTGACAATGAGAACATCTTGAATGTATACCCTACCGAACAAAAAAGAAATTTTTAAAATCGGCCCACAATTCACGGAGAAATCGGTGAAAACACATAAAAAACAACTGTTGAGGAATTTTACCTTCCATCATCAGCTCATCCACATGAGATGATGATTTTCATACGTAAAAGCTTTATCGGGTTTAGAAAATATATCAAAAACATAATAGGTGCCTGTAAATTTTGAGAGTTGCCTTCGATTTCCCTGGGATCCCATCATCAGATCCTGACTTGGTGACAATGGGACCACCTCGGAACTATACCCTACCAATCAAAAGAAAAATTTTTGAAATCGGCCCACAGACGGCGGAGTAATCGGTGAACATACATAAAAAAAAAAAAAAATACATACAACGGAACATATAACCTCCTCCTTTTTTGAATTTTTTTTGAAGTCGGTTAAAAATCTCTTAATATAGGTTTACAATGTTCATTAGCTAAAATGCTCAATAGGGCTATTAAACGTTTCATAACTTCCTTTATTCATAACGGTTCAATAAACCTCTCACAACTAAATTCTCGCTATAAGCTGGTTTCGCTTTATTATGTTGTCGTTTTGATAAATCATGGACAAAATGTCAAAAATACTGGGCTCTATGCTCCGTGAATTACAGTGTGACATTTGTTTTGACTTTCCCGCCGCCAAAAGTAGTAGTGCTTTATTTAACAATTTTCTTAATTTTCTAACTATTGAAAAGGGAAAAGTGAATGCAAGTGACTTTATTTTAATGTGAGTACAATCAATACAGCTCAGCACCGAAGAAGAATTCCTAATTTCAAAAAAGAAAACGGGTCATATCTTTTCTGATATACCTTCTGACAACGTTGAATGTTTTCAACATGTTTAATAGCAGCTATTGTTTGCAGAGCTTGCATTATATGGTATCTTGGTTTTAATAGAAAGCAAAAAAATAATTTAAACAACGTTTTACACTTATTATGATAAAATATTCTCACTTCAAGTTCAAATTATCCGCTGTCAAGAAGACAAGACGACCATCTTGTTCTTTATTAAAGGTTTATAGTAGGCTTCAAGCTACTATAAGTTATAGAGCCATTATTGTATACTTATGGAGCGTTTTAGCACTATTGAACGTTTATGAATAATGTTTTTGAGAATTTGCTTATTAGCAAGCTAATAAAGCTTCTATATTTTTTTATGAATAAGACCGTAATATTATAATATTTATGTGTAATTATGTAAATTAAAATAATATTTGATGTTATTGATACGAATTTATTTACTGTTATCAATAAAAGAATATAACAAATTAAGGTTTACTTTTTATTAATTTTAAGTACATAAAATAATACCTATCAACTAATTTGTATAATATATAATTATGTATATCTTACATTAATTTGTTGTAATTCGACTTCAATTTGTTACTTTCAGTTAAATTATAAGAAAAGCGCTAGATTTCAAGATTCGGAAGGTTCATTTGGAAAATTGTGAAGGCACTTAATGCTCAATGTTCAATATTTCGATATGTAGACGGGTTTGACTAGCGCTTATGTCTATCACTTACTGCTTAATTAAATGTTAACGCAGTTAATGTGCTTACAACGATTTGTCCCACAAATTACACCGCCTCGGGAACGATATTGCTGTGGTGGAATGGACTGCTCTCGTAAGACATGTTGGATGCCTTCACGGTAACGTTTTGTAGAGGCGCGTAACGGTTTAGTTTGGGTGTGGTGGGACCAGTCAAATCCTCCGACAACTGCTGGTATACAAGCCCGCAGTCCTTCTTTGTACGCCCAGGGTGACTCATGGCAGCTATGATGGCACTGTTGTAGCGTACTTGCTTGTTCCGCCTGTTACAGACGATCATCACTAGTTTAGCGATCACAAGGAGTAGCAGCAAAACGCTTAGAATAGCAATCAGAATTGGCCACATATAGTTATAGTGACCGTGTTCTGAATCCATAACGGTCGCTTTAACATACATCTCTGGTTCGAGATCATCGTACATGTTATCATTTTCTAACAGTTTAATGTCTATCCTCACATTGTCACTTTGGGATTTATCAATGGGTTTAGGGGAGGGAGTTGACGATTTTTCGATTAAGTTAACTTTGAGATCAACATTGTCGTCGTCTTCGTCGTATTCCTCGCCCGATTCGTCTTCGTCTTCCTCGTCCTCACCTTCCTCTTGATTATCATCATCATCTCCGTCCAAGTTGTCATCATCATTAAATTGGTCAGTGTTGTTGTTAATCATTTTAGTATCGTCAGCGATCTTACCGTCATCCAATGTATCTTTCAAGTCAAAGTTGCCTTCAGCATCTGTGTCGATTCTTTCCCATATTTCTTCATCAGATACTGATGGCAGGGGTTCCACAGGGTGTGTGATGGGTGTACCACATGTTTTACGCGTAAGGAAATCCCAACTATAAGATCCATCCTCTTCCTTGGTATCTGTAGCTAAGTTTGCGATGCTAGCAGTATTTGCGTTAGGAGATATTTTATGATTGCTTAACCAAGTCATGAGATTTTCGAATTCACGACTGCAAGCTAATAAGTTGTTAGTAATATCAAGAGAACGTAGTTTTTTAAGTGTATTCAATTCAGTTTGTTTAATTTCAGTAATGTGGTTATGTGACACATTAAGGAAACTAAGATTATTAAGAAGAGATTTCGATTGGTTTTTCTCTGGTTTCCAAAGAGCTGTAAGTTCCGCATGACTCATATCCAGCCATGTGAGCATTGGTGTATGAACGAACACTTCAGCGGATAATACTTTCAAAGGATTACCTTGAAGGTTTAGTTTACCGAGATCCTTGTTTTGTTCAAAAACTTTAGCATCTAATGTTGTTAACAAATTGTAAGATAGATTAATTTCAATAAGTTTTGGGCTTCTTGAAAAGACTCGGCTACTGATAGATTTAATTTTGTTTCCAGATAGATTAATTTGGGAAAGTGCAGTAAATGTTTTCAGTGAATCATCATAGATTTCCTCCAGCCCACAGTAAGATGCGTCGAATAGATAAATGTTGAATTGTTCAGCAGAACAGTTAAAGCCTTGGGCGGGTAAGTGTTTTAATCGAGGGTTGTTAGAAATTTTAAAGATATCTAATTCTATGTTTTCTTTGATAAGAATGCTCGAGATCAAGTCCAAATCATTATAAGAAAGGTCTAAGTAATTAAGTTCCACTAATTTATGGAAGGCTTGATTGTGAATCTTCTCGATGTTATTTCCGCTGAGGTTAAGATTAGCGATGTATGTCATGCCATTAAACATGGAGGGCCCAACAAATTTAATATTAGTTTGTCCGGCATTTAATGTCAGTAAGTCGGAAATCTGAAGCCCATAGACAGAGTCAATAGGGTTTCTTTGGATGTGGAGGGTTGCTAGTTCAGTGTTCTCAGAAAATATGTCTTCAGGGAGTGATTTAAGGTTATTATCACTTAGGTCCAGCTCTTCTAAATCAAGAAGAGTTCTAAATGTATCCGCCTCCATATCAGATAAATTGTTTCCAGCGAGGTTTAGATACATGACGCCGGGCATATTCTTAACGGTATTCGAAGTAATGTATTGCATGTTACAATAGGAAATATCAAACTCTTGTACTGATGACGCATTTAAGAAGTATTCATTCGAACCAGGTGCGGGGAATTTTAGTGGATTATTTGATAGAGTCAAAAGTAAGAGCTTTTTATTATGAGCAAAAGTTTCTGGATGAATGCTCTTAAGTTTGTTGTTAGACAAATTGACAGCATATAACTCGTGAAGACCGTGGAAAGCCTTGGCTCCTACGGAAGTAATAGTGCTATTTACTATTTTGATTGTTGCAATTTGATGAAGACCTAATTTTTTGAAAATAAAGTCATCGAGGCTTATTTCAATTTCAGCGTTGTCAATAACGAGATCCGTGATATCATCGCCGAATTTTTGAGTTCCCATTTCTAGACGGTTGCACCTCGCTGTTCTGTATCCTTGAGATACAGTGCATATGCAATCCCTGGGACAAGGTCTGTCCTCGTTGAATAATACTTCTTGTTCATCTGCGGAGTCGTAATCTTCATATTGAAATAGGAAATTGTCAGATTCCTTGTTGTCTTTCTTTGCAGTTTTGTTAACTGGCTCTGAGATTGCAAGCGCACACACTGCCAGGAGCAGTATTAACTCCCGGGACCTAGCCCCCATGTCGTAGCGAACTCTGAAATCAAAAAAGGTGATATTAAAAATATTATATTAATTTATACGAGAATCACAAACTTGTTCAAGTGCAAGGTCACTAATACAAAAGAGAGAAAAATATATTATATTGACTGTTGATCTACAAACAGATGTGTAGCATATTATAACATAAAACAAATAAAACTAATTATAAAATCAAACATTTTCTAACAAGTAGTGAAGTAACGTTCGCATTTTTAACTTACGATCGAGTCGTCTATACGAAATGCGAATCTATACATATAAATAAAATTTGAGTGTCTGTTTTTAATTTCAAATTAACAGCTTTTCACTAAACGCATATTATTATGAAACTAGCAACAAAAAAACCATTTTTTTTTAATTTTTGTCTGTCTTTTTGTTTCGACTAATCGGAAAACGGAAACGGATGGATCGATTTTGACGGGACTTTCACTCTAAGATAGCTAATGTTATAATGCTTCGCTGACGCTAAACCTTCTACTTAATGTAAATGAATTGGTATTTATTGGATATCTATAAATTTAAAGTATTAATATGAATTTAAAGCATGTGTGTTGCAAAACAGATGTCGGTCATTTGTTTTCATGAAATCTTATACATGTATTTATGAGTTGTTACCACAACTACATCTGCTGCGTATCATCGCTATATAAAATTGAGATTCGAAGGTTATCATTCAATTAGCATATTGTGTTTGGGAATCTAGAGGAATATTTAGAAAATATTAATGGCGGGTACCAATGAAAAGTAAAAAATAACAGACTTTCAATTAAAGACGTGTTTGAGGGTGATAAGTGGTAAATTTAAAAAGTACGATATGAAAATATTTTTCATTAGAAAAACATTCAAGTAACAGTCTCCCATTAATCTATCACTTTGTAACTGAAATAATTATGTATTACGCGGGGTACGAAACTAGGCACGCAAGTTTCAATAATTGCACTTGACCGATTTTTTGTTTTAAATTAAAATTAAACATTAGATATTATATTAAATGTCTACGTTTTAGTATATAACATAAGAACTTATATAATTATGAAAGGCTTAAGTAAGACATGAGCCATAGTTATCTCAAAACACAAGTACCGCTGGGTATAAATTATAAGTGGCCTTAAGACAAGATACTCTAGTTAAAGTGTTCTATTAAAAGTGACGGCGTTATCTTTATTTGCATAATAATTAATTTGTATTATCACTGTCTTGGAACATACATACTCGTAACTATTCTTGATAATAACAATGTTTAATGAAAGTGAACAATTGTTGCATACTTATATGACAATAAATTGAAAGAATTAATATAAATTATATTATTGGCTTGTTATGTAGTTACAGTGTGATGACATCAGTCCAATGATGTAGAGTAGCATCTATAAAACTGTCTAGTTTGACGTACATTTTATTTTTGTTTTAATGCTCTAACTGCTAATTTTAATACGATCCAAAAGAAGTGGTGATCAACCCACCAGAATCTCACAAAAATATACATAACTATTATATACTAGTGACTTAACCTCGTTTCTCTCGGTTGAGGAAAGTTTTAAATTTAGGTAGCGTAACCTAGACTAGACAAAAATGTTTATTGTGAATGTAGTTGGTAGGTACCTATAATATTACGGGGCTTTTTGTAGACCTGTTTCAGGAAAAAATAAATATTGAATCAAGTAATAAGTTTTGTTTTGTGTTTTTGCATGAAAAGCAAAATATATAAGACATATAGACGAAGATTTCAACAACTATAATTTTTGGGTCTTTATATATTCTGTAAACAATACGTGACAGTTATTGCTATTTGACTATTTTATTATAGGTATGTCTAGAAATTGAATATAAAAAAGTTTATAGAGTTTTAAATGAAACTAATTCTTTTAGGATTTTGTCGCGGATTTATTTTGATTCTTGGTTCCCGACGTTTCGAATGCTTTACAGCAATCATGGTCACGGGAGAGTCAAAATCCGAAAAGATAGTTTCATTTATAATGTCAAATATTCGCGTAAACCTAAGAAAGTATTAAGTTTATAAAGTGTTTACCTGTTGAGGTAAATGTATCAAAATACAGATGATCTTATTTAAAATGGTTTGAAATTTAATATAACTTATATGTATAAATGTACGGGCTATGATAGAAAGTTGTAACACTTTCTCGTCGCCCGGTCACAATATGGTGGAACAAAGCTGTAGCTTTGTCATGGTGACAAGGATTATCGAATTGTAATCATTTTTAAATACAAATGATTTTGTATGAATAGCAATATATTTATAGACATGACATGGTGGATAGTAGAGTTGTGTCTCAAAACCGAAACAAAGAACTAACGATGTATACTTAACACTAAACAATCTCCGCGCAAGCAATATCGTAGAGCTCTAGATAAGATTAGATAACCGGTCTCAGAGAAATGTTCCATGGACTAAGCTAAATATTAATTTCTTGTATCTATTTAGTTACAGAATCTTTTAATATGTGACATATAAAATCGCTGGTTTAGATGAATACAAATTATAAAGTAAAGAAGTAGGGCTTAAAATATACATTTAGTTACCTTACTCATAATTTCCAAGATTGAATCAATTTATTAGAACTCTTTTGACTGTAACATGAAATAACTTTTTTACACACTATTTACAATTAATATTTATTATAAATTCATCCGTTACCTTAATATGAAACGTTCCCAAAGTTTTATTATTTTGTAGTTCAAAAAAATTTTATAATATTGAGTAGGTATAAGTAAACTTATCATGACATGACGAACGACATTTTATAAAAAAAAATACGTGTATTTTAAATTTTACCTAAGTAGGTAGTAGTACATACTTAATATTCATGCTGACATATAAAAAGATTAAAATTTAAAATATTCGCACTGCTCTGAATATGCGTCTACTTTGCTAAACATAATTAAATTTGCAAATATTTTTATTAATTTAACATCTGATAGCATAATATTATTAAAATTAAACCTATAAACTAGTGACTCGCCCTCGCTCTTCTCTGGTTCGTCCCTAGTAAGATGAAAAATATCCTAAAACCTGAATAACAAGCTATAATCATACAAAATCATGTATCAGAATCTGTCCAATGCTACTGTCGTGATGCGTCTCCTGACAGACGGATAGACAGACAAAAATTCTAACTACCATAGATACCGCCTCTGTATCGAGAATAATAACTATTACAATAACATTTTCTAAAAAAATAATGGGTAATATACATATTATGTATGTATGTATCGATAAAAATGTAAAGCAGGCAGGTGTGAACGAAATGTGTTTCCATAAAAGCGGGCACATCTGTTGCAACGTATGCCAACTAATGTGCAGGTGGAAACCAAATTGTGACCTTATAATGGCAATGGAATTCTCAACCCGTATCAGTTTGTACTGTACTAAAATATACCTAATATTTTTTTACATAATATAATTATTAAATGTCAAGAGCTTATCGCTAGTAAATAGAGTGTAATAAAAATTTGAAGAAAAAGGCTGTTGCATAAACAGTTTCTTGTTATTGTTGCCAAAACAGTTACGATAAATACGCTAAAATATTTTGAGTAAATAAGAAATGTGTGTTGTAAATACTATTCTTGTAAATAGATGCATCACCTACATAACTATATACACTACACTATCGTCAAGGTTGCCAGTTATATAGGTTAGAAGGGTTTATTTATAGAAATACACAAAAATACGTATGGTAATAAAACAAAGCCGTTTAATACAAATGAAACTAAAAGCAAGCGCAAAGCTGAGCGCGTAGAATACTAATCCATTTATTAAAACGATTGATTTATTTTGCATACAATACTTGGCCCTACATTGACGAGGCGTGCAAAAATGTCGATCGTCACGCTGCTGCCGCCGGATAGATGACCGATATATTGCAGTTTATAATCTTTACGACCTTATTTGTATAGTTCAATGCGACAATAAAATTATACAAAATCAATTTGTCCGACCAAATTTAAAACTAAGTTCTTAGAAATACTTTAACTAAAGGAGAATGGAATTGAAAACTCTTATGTTGTATTGATTATTGATTAATTCTTTTCTTCATTGATGCAGCTATGTGCATATATAGTAGTTTTTTTAATTATTTCTACAGTTTACAGATCAACGTTGGTCTATCGTATATATGCAAGCAAACAAAAATAGGAAAAAGGGACGTCTGTTTGTTTGGATAGGTCGGGATATAGACAGAACATGACTGCAGTGAACCTAAGAGTAAAACCTTTGATTATTATACATGTATATAATCAAAGAGTAAAACTATACCTCGTATACGTATTATGTATATCAATAAAAGGTCATCTGCAATTTAATGTGTTGACACATTAGCTTAGATGATCTGAGCTGCATTAACAAAACCACTTCATATATAAAAATAAGTTATATTAATTTTACTTTAAATATGTTACAATATGCTCTGTTTTTCCTTTATTTGCAAGTAAGGATGACTCTTAATTTTGTTTTCAAATATTTATATATTCGAGTACATGGTAATTTGAATGTACATATCAACTATCAAGTCACCTCCAAGAACGTTGCATCGCGTCATAGTGTCGTCCGCAAAGAGAATATTCGCCATACATTGTTATAATTGGGTACTTATATCGTCTCATGGCCACAATATAAGGGTATAGATTCATAGTATAATAATATTCATATATAAACTTTATAACACATTTAAAACATATGCTGATAATGTATTGTATGTAGAGACAAAATACGAAAATGCGTTTTTATAAAAAAAAAAATCTTTTAAAAAGTATTATGTTGATTACCGCCATTATATTCACCTTTATGTATCTTAGCGAAGGGTTAAAATATGTAGTTGGTTATACGAAGATGTGATATTGAGTGTGGTTGGCCACAACACGGTATCGGTATACACTTAAGCGCTCTTGTTTCTTAACGACACTGTACAAGTACAAAATATTTGTACTCGTACATCACTCTAGGTCATAAGTATTTGTTTTTCTCACTAATTTGTTAATTATAATTAAATCAAATATTCATGTTATAATAAGTATTTGTTTTTCTCTAGTTTGTTAATTATTATTAAAACAAGTATTCATGTTATTATGTGAGAAAATAATGTGGTAATACGAACCTCTTTCCTCGTTCAGCCGCCCAGTTACGTAATAAATTTAGACCTGTAAAACAAGAAACATTTTGTTAATTTCATTCTTGAACATGAAAATTTTTAATAAGCTCAAAAATATATATTTATATTCATTAATATTAATACTTAAGGCATATTAATAGATTAATATGCAAATATCAAATTTTATTTAAAACTTGAACGTTTGCGCTGGTCGCAGTGCAGTACCTATATTGTAATAACGGTGTTTTTGTAAAGCCGTCTGGTGAGTCACATATTGCATTGACATAGTAAGGTTTTGAATACTATGTTGGACTTGCATACAAGTTAGAACTAATAACTAAACACTAAGCTCGCTCTTTTAAATAAAATAATTGACAGTACCTATGAAAAGTAAAATAACTATTACTATAAAAATTGTATTATAATTCGTCGAGGAGACACTGACTCAGTGGCTTGATTCTCAATAAATCAGTTTAGATCCCCAGCTTGTTGCAGTTTTTGTACATGTGTTTTAAACTATCTAACAGATGCCTTATTCCATACACAGAAATTTTACAACGCTTATTCGGACTACTTTTGTAAGCTTGATAAGTTCCTAATCGATATCATTGATTTTGTTTTGATAAATGGTGATTTAATAACATACCTAATTAGTAAAATCATGCAAATTTGAATTACTAGCGCATTGACTTTTTTTATTTTCTTATACACCTAAATATATTTAAGTATTTAAACTAAATGTTATTTATTTGTGATGAGGTCATATGTTATATAGTATATTGTAACCGCATTATGTTCAACGGATTTTAGTGTATGGATGTACTTCACAGTGTATGTGAACATAAACTAGTAATTGATGTGCATAGGCGTGGTTGCCCAACAACTGGAACTACTATGACTGGTTCCACTCATGTAGTCACGAGTTGTGTAAAATTGTAATTGTGAATTAATTGGTGGATATTTGAATTACAATGTTAGATTAATGAGTATTTTAAATTATAGATTTGATTTCAGAACTGAGTTTTACCAAAAAATTATACAATTTTTTTAAGAAGTTTATATTTTTATCGTATGTAAGGTATCTATTAATGATATTTAAGTTTTGTTCATTTGAATACGACTGACTGGCCTCTGATTTAGTTCGGTGGTCCCAAATTACATCATTTTTAAGTCAACCATATCTTATCGTATAATACAGTTATATGACATCAACGTACAAAATTATGGTTGGTAGGATTGCCTTGAATGTAAAAGAGGGTCGTTAAAAATATGCACGTTTTGAATACTAATGCGATAGATAATAAAGTAGTTAATTGCAATCGGTGATGTATTATTTTTGCAACATTTGATCAATTTTCTAACATAAAGCTTGCTTTTTGCAATCATCGCACCCTATAACAGTTAACAGTGTAATTTTTCACAAATTCAATATCATCCTAGTGTCCGACCGAAACTGGTTTTTACGACCGAAACCGAAACCGAAACCGAATTTCGGCGACGGTCTCAGTTTCGGCCGAAACCGAAACCGAAACCGAAACTTTCTTATAAGGATCATGTTTTCAGAGAAAAATGAAGAAAATGTATTATAATCAGTCAGTTTTAATTATTAAAATAAATATAAGTGTTAATTTTATACGGATAACCAGGTAGGTTTTTATAATAATTATAAGTGTTAATTTGTAAAAAACAATTATTATATTGGTACCTACTTAATATTTATTAAATTGAATGCGAAACTCTAAATCCTTAATATTATCACCACTAATGCACTAAATACCATGTACCTAACTAATGTTTGTTTACATATCGAGGGTTTACTACGAAAACCTGCTAAACTACATTTTTTGAAAAAAATGAGTTAAATACGTGAAAATTCTTATCTTTTCAAACTCCATAAACTGGTAAAATCGGCTTAATGCTACGTTAAATACTTTAGAGTTAGTTGTATACAACAAATCGTTCAATACTCTACTGCTAAAATATCATAAACGACATTACTAATAATTTACCTAATAAATGTTTCATGTAAAAAAATTTAAATAGACATTTTTACCAGACTGCGCCAGAAGGAGGGTTATTTTTTTCGAGAGTATGTATGTTTTATCGATATAGAGGCCAAATATATTGTTTTTATAATTATTGTCTGTCTGTCTACCTGTCTGTCCGCATCCAAATCACGAGAAAATCACTGGACGGTATTGCATGAAATTTGGTATGATGATAGCTGTTTACCCGGGCTAATACATAGGATACATTTTACCGCTGAAAAAATATCTAATTTCTGATAAATCTCGAGTAACTGTTAAAGACCGACTGTAAAACGTCACGCGGTATGTGAAATCTGAAAATTTAGTTTAGGGTCTTTAAAACGCGGGTGGAGCCGCGGGAAATGCTAGTAATGTGATTAAAATAAGTCATTAGCATACAGATTGTGCATTTACTCTTTCTACTTTTTGTTAATATTTCTTGAAAATCAATTAATATTTACAGGTAAAACCAGCGAACTTTTTTTCTTTGTCAGACCAAACCATAAGTTCCCACTTTTAGCATTATTTATTTAATCTATAATACAGTATAATATCAAACTACCTAATTTTCAACATAAATGAGATTTTTATTTTTTAGGGTTCCGTACCTCAAAAGGTAAAAACGGAACCCTTATAGGATCACTTTGTTGTCCGTCTGTCTGTCTGTCTGTCTGTCAAGACCTTTTTTCTCAGGAACGCGTGGAGGTATCAAGCTGAAATTCATATCAAATACTCAAGTCTATGGTCTCTTGGAGCTGTGAAAAAATCAAACTTCTAAGTCAACGCGATCAAAAGATACTCCCGTTTATGCCGCAAATTTTCGACACTCGCAAGGGAATCAAAACCTACAGGGTACTTCCCGTGAACTCAGAATCTTGAAATTTGGTACGAAGCAACGTCTTATAACACAGATAAAGGAAAAATTGCGAAAAGCATAAATTTTTAGTTACATCATATAATAAAAATATTTTTAATAATTTTAAACTTATTACCCCTTTACTCATACACCGTTCCGTACAGGTTTGTACGGAACCCTCGGTGCGCGAGTCTGACTCGCACTTGGCCGATTTTTTTATGGTAAACTTGATTATATAATATAGGTATAATCTAGGTACTCCTTTGTTATATTAAATAACTTTTCGAGGTACTCTTATATTATATGCACTGCAAATAAACAGGTTACGACATGATTACACACGTGGACGCGGCCAATTGTCATCGTCGCTTGGATGTCATTTACCGCGCCGAACACACCCGAGCACAGCGCGGAAACTCCCGAATGCAGTTTCGGTTTCGGTCGTAGTTTCGGCAGGTTTGCTGCCGAAACCGAAACATAACCGAAACTCGTTTTTTTGCCGAAACTCGACCGAAACCGAAACCGAAACCGAATATTCGGTCGGACACTATATCATCCACACTCAAGTTAACTGTCTTTCCTTCAGCAATTGTTCGGCAAATGTAGTCCAAAAACCATTCCGGAAAAGGGTAAATACTGTCTATAACAACTACATTATAACTCTTGACTATTCGTACGTCTTAATCCCGTAAACAAGTTAGAACCTCATGACCAATGTAATAAAACTGTAAAATCCGAAATGAATGTTTCACTTCAAACGTCAATGCGTATTGAGCTTTGAAAGGTTATGTGAAAATAATTCGCGTTGTTATTACTAGAGTTTAGAATTGTTTCTATCAAACTTATAAAGAATCATGTAAATGTGGACTAAATAAAATACTGAAGACTGAGTTAAGTAAAGAGAACTAACTAGTCCATAAGAAAACCGTGACGGCCTTGCGCTCTATAGACATCTCTGCTTATTTTTACCGTCTCGCTAAGCGCATCTTTTGTGTCCCAACAATGGACCACAGTACAAAATACGGTTCTAAGATGTGGAAGTAGAATTGAATGACGCACTTTAATGCATTATTGTCTCCAAACCAGAGTTTTTAATGCTTAAAATATTGTATAACATTCAATGGTGACAAAGAACAATAACAATGAAGAACAATTCTGATTTTTATAGTTTAACTAGCGACTCACCATCTCTTCGCTCGGGTTCATCTCTAGCTATATAGGATGTACTTTTACTTCTAGCTGTACTTTTTTACAAAGTTTTTTTTAAATTATTATTATTAAACCCTTCCTTCCGTGTGCCTTAAGGAACATACGAAAAAAAAAACAAATTTGTCGAGCCATTGTCGAGTTTTGCGCTTAGCAACATTGATTATTATTTTATAGATATAAAGACTTAGTGTTTAAAAGTTAGCTTTTTAAAGTAAATAGTAAATAATATCAATCATTGCGAATCTTATGTACAAAGTAGTTATTGATAAGCGTAAAGCCTCAATCAAACTCAATTGCGTACACGAAAGACAAGAAATCAGGGGTGAATGTTTGAATAACACAATAGACAGAGTACATTCTAGAAACCCAACAGATAAGTATGAAACTTATGTCGAGATAAATGATACTTTGTCAAAATATGACACTAGAACATTATGATTAGATTAATGGAAAATTTGAATCTATTTAAGTACAAATAAAAACACACTGTAAAAGATGTCAATGTACCTACATATGTATGTAATCATATTCTGGACGGACATTTAGAATTAGGTATACAAAGACTGTATCATACTAGTAGTATGCATGAATCAGAAACATATTTTATTTCGAACAATGATGTCATATAGATTTTAGCAACGCAGAATTCAAGACGTACAAGTACTTGCAGCTTACTAAGTCATAATTTGTTTAATTTTACAAATACTACATATATTGAATAAGCTTTTAATATTGATTTAATCAGGCAATACTGATAATATCGTTGGAAAATTATTAATATTGTACGTTGAAAGTGTAGAACGTCTTTACATAAAAAGCAATCCTAACTTTGCTTAAGAATATATATGTTAAGACCGTTGTACGACAGTTAACGACAAGAATTGTTACTGGTAAATTGACGTCAGAAGGAGAGAGGCATCAAAACAGGAAAACAATATGAAAAATAATGATATTTCGAAATTTAGACTGAGAATGACTTTCTATCATACGTACTTCTTAGTTCTCAGTAAGTTAAACAAATTTAAAAATTGTACACAGTGGGTTTTTCTTATGAATAAGCATTCAAAAAAGTTCACAAAATCTGTGTCTACGGTAACGAGTAGCTACGAGTATATAACAACAAGTTGTTTACTTCTTGTAAGCTACTGTATGTTAAATTTCATCTTGTAAAAACGCGCAACAAAAATAATTCTCGAGATCTTTTATCAGTATTTCATCAATACTGTAAATATATTCGACTTTATTTGATTTATAGCATTCATGATTTTTATGTATACACATTATGAGATAATGCAAACAAACTCATCGTCCATCGCCGGTGTTTTTCTAAATGGCTCTTCCTTTATTTTTATTGTGGTTTTCATAATAGGAAAATTGTTAAATAACAACTCTGATTATTGCTTTAATTAATATGCAATGCGATATGACTCATTTACAAAAAGGGGGTAATCACTAACGCGATTTGGCTCATTTACAAAAAGGGGGTAACACTTCAAGTTGGTATACTGTATTGTGTATAGTTAATTATAATGTTAATAGAGGCAATGGTAAGTAATGAACTCGTCTGTTATTAGAATCCAAGCAATGCGCGGTTTAATCCTGGAATCCGACAACCCGAGCTTTGCCAGTGCGGTTGACTGTGGTCTAATCGAGGAGTGGAACTATAATAGGGTTTAATACAATATGTAAATAATTGCGTATTTTATGTAATTTTGCCGGTTTTATTAATATGTACTAATGTAAAATTACCGGTTTAATCGGTTTGTTGGCCATTGTTTGATGTCACGGAAGTGAACTGCCACTGTAAGTTGTCTAGACGCTTCGACCTACATATAATTAACTTTAACCCTATATAACATACTTAATGTTCTGGGATAAAGTAAAATCCATTATCAAAATTATGGCTTTTAAATAAGCTTTTCCCGCTTTGCTTATGTGTCATCTATACTTTTTCTGAGCAAGATGTAAGATAATAAAACTTCACGGTGTTCGCTTTCTAGCACACCTGTTTGTGGCTGTTAATAGTATTTTTTGCGACTGGTAATGCTATATTATGTAGTTTTTCGGCATTATCAAATTACAAACGGACCACCTGGCAATGCAAATATAATTAATTATGTATATTTAAAATTTAAATGCCTTGTTTTGTGGTTCTTTAGTAAATTATGTGACTACTAAATACACATATATTTTTATAATACGTATTTTATTTAATTCAATTTATTATACCGCTAAATCTTATTTAAAGATACATTACCAATAGAAAAGGTGAAATAGAAGTACTTTTTGTCTGTACTTTTTCTATTGGAATAAACCGTGAGACTGCGTACTGCTTGGTCGTTTATTTTATTTAATCTAAATCCCAGTTTTTTAAAACCCCCTATACGAACACGTATTGTACCTACCTACTAAAAAGGTTAAATATCGTTTTAAAAAAATCAACTAACGATTTTTATAATACCTAGTACTGAACTGAGAGAGAAATTCAAAGTTATAAAACTTCGGTCCATTCAGTAGAATATGTTTTTTGTGTGTTTTGTAAGGGATTATTTTGTAGCTACGTCACAGTACGTTTGAAGAAAACCCAAATACTTGACGTCAATAAAACTTGATTTACATAATGATTAATTTTATCGAACTATTTGTGGGTACACCAGCGACTTCTAGACCGTACATACAAATAAAATTCTGTAATTTCAAATTAACAGCTTTTCACTAAATGCTTATGAAAGTATATTATACGATACTTATATAAACAAACAATTTTTAAAATGCCTGTCTGTCTGTATGTTTTGTTTCGGCTAATCTCTGAAACGGCTTGACCGATTTTTACGGGACTTTTCTTTTAAGTTTTACATATAATATCTGCGAGATATAAGCGGGGAAATGAAAAAATATTTCATTATTGTTCCAATATAGGCAAAAAACCCTGAAAAGACTTAAATTTCCTTAACAACTACTTATATAATTTAAATTTCATAGATATCACAATTGTTTATTTTGTTGTGACCTACTTGTCGCATCCTTGTTCTTAATTTCTGTGGAAAACTATTATGAACAGTGAAAATATTGATAAAAAAGTACACGAGAGAGATGTTTGCGATGCAGTAGACAAACCAGTTCCGTCACAGCCTCCTACCCACACATGCAGTTGTAATGAACACTCATTATTTGTGCGAATGAAGAAGCGTTTGACTGTCTGTCCATCTCGCTCAGATCTTGACATCAGGATTTAATAGATTATATTTCTTGCACATTAACTGCTCTTAAATGATTTATCACTAGAAACTTCTTTTGTCAAATATGAAGTCTTAAAATTGATTTTGAATACGAGGTATGTATAGGCTGTGTTTTTTATATACATTATGAATATTTGACATTAATCTTTTTTTTTATTATATTACAAAAGTATTGCCATGTCGATTGTTATTTCGCTGTAAATTTGATAAAATTTAATCTTAATATGTTCAACAGCTATGTCATGGAAGGCATAACACAACTTGGTCACGTAGTTTTAAGGATAAGAAAGAAGGTCTAACGAATTTAGAACGTTTTAATGTCGCCAGATCTAGTATATTGCCTTAGGCTTTAGAAACAATCACACTCGTATATAGTTGTTTGACCGGGGAGTACGATGAAAGTAAGACGTTTGACTTGGCTTGGGTTATTTATTTTTTTACCTTTTAAAGGAAATATTATAGTTTATACAAAGTAATTTATGAAATGCTACCTTTAAAACTATAACACTAAACGTTTATAATAGAGTTAAATATTGTAATATAAGTAAGTAGTTTATTAAACAGAAGTGTTTTGGCACCAAACGCGCGCACCACGATAATATTTACAAAATGGATATTTTTAAAACGAAATACTAATATTTTAAAGTATGAGTGGAAAATTGTAAGTAGCTATAAACTAAAATAAAGTAAAAATAAACTCATTATTTATAAGGACAGAAACTGTAACCACGGAGTTGTTATTAATAAAGTTGTAACATAAATAACATAGGTATTCCCAATGTCAATACACGTAATTTCGTATGGAAGCAGATTCCTGATAAAGTATAAGGTAAAAAACCGAATCATTAACATTTCCATCTTAAACGCCCGCTTACCTACGTCATACAATCTTTTCCTGTTTTATCATTAATATCACTGAAGTTCTACGAAATTGTGTACAAGGGGTAGTAAAGTTTCCTTACTCAATGATAGATATATATGAATGTATGTATGTATTTTCGCCAATTTTGCTATTTATGTTACACCACAATGTTTCATTATGGCTATAAATGGCGTGACACCATAAATCGTGGGGCATGAAACACATTGTAAACCATTCCATAGGTCTTTTTCAAAGGCGAACGGGACATTGACCTAATTCGTATAGGTTAACTGTATGGCAAATGTTAAATTAAACTTTATGACGCAGGCCAAAAGATTGACATAGAATCTATTCAGCCTAAGATAGTATAAGAATTATAGATAGGATACATACGTTTATGTTAAATAGATGATGTAACGCAACATAGGTTAATGAAATATGCAATGTATAATTCAAGTTGATAATTTTCTGGAACAACAACACTTTTTTAAGTTTGGAGGTATGAAGAAGGTAACAATAATGTATACCTACTGAGTAAAAAAGGTAAAGGCTTTTAGGCGATGTTTGGAAATATATATGTATAAAGTTTATCATATAATCAATACGTGAAGATAGTCACGTAGAAAGCCAAAAGTTTCTCAAATGGGACAATTGAAATATACAATATCTTAATTTATGCGTTTCTTTATGAAGCATAACTTAAAATTAATATGTAATTTTAAGACAAAAAGGGATTCTTAACTCTATGGAACTAACTTTTTCAAATTCTATACACGCTATGAATAATGTATAACCCATGGTAGATAGTGTGAAGGATGCCGATTAGGCAGCATGACGCGCGTACGCAGTGTTTAGACTGGGCGCCGTATGAGGTCGCCTCGCGGTGGGTGGCGCTTCACGGTTACGCCAATAGCTTTATTTAGTTTCGTTTTTTGTTAACGTGTGAGATATTAATTCTTAAAAGATAGCAAAAAATATTAAATTTTAACGATTTACAATATGACTACTGTTTCTTTAGTAGGTAGGTAAGAGCTTTTTATTACTTAAAAGATTATATTTTTTAAGCCCTAATAAAATAGATTAGCAATAAAAACACTGTTTAAATATTTTACTACAGAGTACTTCAAATGTTAGATATGTTTAACCCATTTACCATCAAAGGCCATCGAACAATGACTTGGCATTTTAAAAGTTTACTATCTTTTATTACCCTGGGACTTAATGTAACGGTAAATGAAAAGGAAGTAAGGAAATGAAGTGTTATTTAAAACCGTGAAGGCCGATCCAATGTAGCTGATTTATTTCTGTAAAAAGAAATTTACTACAAATAATATAAAGAACATTTGTAAAAAATCTTAGAAAGAATAATGTTGAGGAAATTGAAAGGAATCCCAAGGCAATGTTGCTTTTTTCCTCTATTATGAATTGCGATAGAATTGTAAAAATGGAAGGTAGGTGTTCGCCTGCGACATCGCTCGCGTAGTAAAGCTATTTTTGTCTACAAAACATAGATTTTATTGCAATGAAAATCTTATAAAATATAAGATTATGTAGGGACTTAAATTGAATTTTACCTACCATGTTCCTTCACCATTTTTAGTAATCATGTTGAAAATAGCAGGTCGGAATTGTGAATAAGCACGGTACGAATCAATGCAAAAAAAATCCTGTCATTAGTGTTTTTACTACCACATTCACAAGATAAACAGCAGAATCAAGAAAACTTGTATAATGATATCTTATTTGCGTCTCATTTTCAATTCATATAGTGTTGTTTCTAAAGTAAGGAAACGAATTTAATTTATTTCGAACATCAATCTGATGTCGCTAAGTGTAAATCAAACGAACACACGTCAAAGCAGCCTCGGAAGGCGAATCGTAAATATTTAAGAGAACATGTATTGAATAGGTAACAATGTTAATTATCAATACAACATATTAGCATTGCAAGGCAAAGGTCAAAAAAATTCATGCGTCAAATTTGCAAATACCTACATATTATTTTGTATTTAATAAAAACTTTAAAAGCAATCGTATTAAAAGTAGAAAATAATGTTGTAGGATTATATTTCACAATATGTGTAATTCAAAATAACACACATACCCTTCTAAGTCAGAATATACATATACATATTAATATGATAAACTACTACTAAAGAATTGATTTAAAATACCTTCTAGCTAAACCTTTTTTGAAGTCTAGACAAGCAAGGTTACGTCTAATGTTGCCTAATATTTTTTCTGTAAATTGTTCAAAAAATAGCACACAAAGACCACACTACTATATTGCTATTCTAGGTGTTCCTAATATAATTATTGTAGATGATGAATCCACCTACTAAAGATTTTATATTATTACTAGCAGTAGTTTATTCGAAAAATTAAAACAATACTCAGGATATAAACAACAACTAACGTGACTATCCAAACCCTGGATCTAAGAACTATTCCAATGACCCCTTATGGTATACACAGAGACATTTAAGATAAGGAATAATGATAGTAGTAACAAAAGCAACATTATCAAATTACATGAATGGATAAAGAATAATGTGTAAGTAAGATAAATTTGGAACAGAGGCCTTACTCTGAGAATATAATAAGGATTGAGGCAATATGCCTACCAAAAGTATCAACAGCTCACAACTCGTCGATTTCGCATCATCGACGAAAATAATTTAATGGATAACTACTTACATATGACGAACGATACAAGACCAATTTTCACTTCAAAAAACTAATGTTACAGTTTATTTTAATAGTTACGGAAATAAAATTGCATGGATCTGAAAAAATAATAAATTTAAAGTGAAAGTCAAACTGAAATATAAGAGTCAACATTAAATAAATAATACATAAAATACTTTATCAAAGCTCGAACTTTGATGAAAACTTTCGAATTTGTAAAATATAAACGTAATGTAACTTCAATTTAAATAGCACTAGAAGATTCGTGATTATAAAGCCTTTTATGTTAAAAACACAAGTCTATAACCAAATAAGGTTCAGAAGAAGCATGGAACAAAATTACCGTTTGTTGTTTGAACGAACTTTCTGGCCGGTTCGGTTACAACTTTACTGTTATTTTGCTTCTTATCTTAAGTATTTCAGCTTCGAACCTATCAACAACACGTTCATTGTTTAACAAACGCTGCGAAAGCTGCTTTGTTCGAATTCGAGGCATATAAATAAGTACGATTTCTAAACGTTCTCCTTATGTAAAATGTTTACTAGGCATTTCATTGTGCATATTGGTTTTTTAAATTTGTATAAAAATTGGTATAAATTTGTTTAAACATTGAATCGACAATTTGCTTTTAATAAACATCATCACACGATAATATAATACAAATCACATTTATGTGGTAAAACTTCGCTTATAGAACTCGTCAAACGGCCCCCATTAGATGCTAAATGTTTACGTTATTACTTATTGCCGCCGACGCATACAGAAATAAAAACACGCCCACATATTATTACTTTTCACTAAATGAACTTTAATTTGTATTTGAAATAGTGTTTTTAGAGATCTACTTAAGTTGGACGATTTGCGGGGCTTTAAGAGAAGGTGAAACGAGAGGTGCAGTGTCCTAATCGTGATGTGTTCATGCCTGACTATGAATGGCTATTTTACTATCTCGCTCTAACATATTGCTGTAAATGAGAGGAATGAAAGTATTGAAATAAATAATACTCAGGACATTAGGTATTTGTAAGTTCTTTTATTATATTTTCAGTGAATCAAAGGGAAATGCGCTTCATGGAACGTAAGAAGAACCCATATATTGTAACAGAATGTTTTCTCAAGAATCGAATGCGAGCAGGTTTCATGATTATAGGATTCTTTGAAGCGTTCTACTGCGGTTCAGTGAGGCAGACATCGGCTGATTTTAACGATGAAATGTACCTCGCGTGACTGCCTCTACCAGGTCGATAAATTAAAACTAAAATTGATTGTAATTTGAACTTTTGTGGCAAATTAAGTTTCAATTTAAAAAGGAAACAACGCATATGCATTTCACGCGCACTTTCAAATTTTTCGTTCACTTTTAAAATTTAACAAAAGATGTATGCGGCGAGTGAACAATTGGTGGTGCTTATCTGATCTCAGTAAATCAGTTGCAGTAATTTCATTCGTTACGCAGGGAGAAACAGCTGCCTCTCATACTAAAGAACGTACAATTTAACAATGTTTTATTTTATAGTTGTATTAACTTTGGTGTGATAAAGCATTGAAAATCTTACGATTATTAGTCTTGGCTTTTGATTGAAAGAACAAAACATTTATTAATTTTCCATGGATAAAAATTAAATTTTAGGATATGGAACTTCCAAAGAGCTTTTTTTTGAGCTTACTTTTTTTGGTTTGTCAGATAAGTTAATTTAGCTGATTTTAGAATTTTTGTAGATCTTGCTATTTTTGAGCGTCACTGGAAAGCACTTGAACTGAACGGATTTGAATCGCACATTTTCTTTTGTAAGTATAACGAGTAGCATTTGCCACACTGACAGCGATAATAAAGATTTGAGTTTCCATTAAGGAATTAAATACATGTTCGATACATGTTTTTTTAAAATTTCATTTTAACAATGTTTTCATGTAAGCGTCCGAAATGTTCGAAATTACGATTTTTTAAGGCAGAAAGATGTACGAAAGACCCGTATTTTTTGGAAACCTTCTTAAATTCATTAAATTAGTAATACTGATTTTGAACAGGAATACGCACGATCCGGCACTATTAGTTACATGTAATTATAGACGATCTGTAAGTATCTGTAATCTAAATGATATTTTTTTATATTTCGTGATTAGATTAGGGACTGATTGTAAAAATAACAGTAAATGAAGTAAGGTAAGTTTCAATTGTAAGTACTTTTTGTCACAGTCGCATAATGCTCAGTAGCATAATGTAACAGTTACGTCAACATCTAATATAGCCCGATTGAATAAACGCACTACTAAAGATTTAATGTCCATTGCGATTAATATGGCTGCATGTTTATTGCATGAGTACCTACACATATAGGCTGTTTTGCTATTGTACTTGCCGATAGGTCATAAATGTATTAGATTTTTTTAAGTTTACGTAATAACGCATAATATGGCATTACTTTTCATTTTAACTCTACTTGTTTTAATATGTTTTAAATTTCTATCAAATAATACTATTCTTTAAGTAAAAAAATATAACAATAACTTATGCCAACAGGACTTTTATAACCATAATTATATTATTCATCGTTCATTGATATTTTCATCTCTCCACTGTCTATTAAGATTAAAATTACATCTTTTAACACGATGCTTTAAGTAACAAGCACTGACCATGTAGTTAGAGTTTAGATGATTACAAATGTTTTTTTTTATTTAAATCTTTACTTAAAGATTTAAATAAAAAATAGAAGATGGACGATCGCTATGAAAAAAAAATTCGGTGCTATTAGCATATAAAAAATTGTACCTTGTTAAAAACTTCGCAGTTTTAACTCAAGTCGTTTAAATTGAATCGTACGGAAAATTACCAAGACGTTTACATAATAATTTCTTAGATTTACGCGAATATTTGACATTAAGTCGCTTTCGGGACCATGATTGCTGCAAATCATTTAAAAACGACGTTTTGATTGCCAATAATGATGTTTTGGTAGTAACATATCCTAATAAATCCGTGAAAAATTTCTAAAAAGATAGTTTTATTTATTTACCTAGAGGTTTATTTAGTTTATTAACGCTACACAGCTATATGCCTACATTCATATTATACGCGAGCCACAAAGTAATATTATTCGTTTTCTTTGCACTTCAAACGAGATATTAAGAAATGTTAATTTATATTCTATATCTAGGGTAGGCATACTTTACGTTTTTACTTTTTTTCATATATCATAGGGGTTGATGTCTGGAGGTTTAATATGTGTACAAGCTTAATTCAATCTTATCACATAGTTTGCAAGTGACTAAGAATAAAAGTATTATAATATTATGTTTTCCTGTGCATGCTCTCTTTACTTAGGTATAACATTCCTACGCGATAAGGTTAGGCGTCTTATATTTACTTATCTGAAACAGTGTTCCAATTTGTTTAAGAAATAGCACATTTATAATGAGTGTATGGTTCTGTCTCATTATATATGTATTTAAGGAAAATTAAAAAAATTAGGAAATCGTAGCACATCTTCGTAAGCTAAATAAACACAGAAAGTATGGACGACCAATAAAATTTAAGTGACTTTGAAATTATTTAATGAATCAGTTTTTATGGTAATAAGTATAATTTAATTAGTATTGCGTGTTTCATAGTAATACAATGACAACTAAAAATACTAAGAACGAGACTACAATGATAATATAGATTGATAATTACAACATAATCGACGGCTCATACTAGATTACTGAGTTAACTACATACATAGAACACATAACTACCCACTTAGACCGTAATAAATCATTTATGGTCAATATACTAAATCACTTTATATTTGTCCTTAACGGATTCGAATATGTGACCACTGTCATATAAGCCCTTACTTTATCGACTACAAAATAATACTAATTTAGAATTAAATGGTCCAAGAGAGATAGTAATCTATTGTTTTAACGTAAAACGTTAACGCGTTCCCTTACGCAGCTGTTTGCTTTACACTGCGTTGATGAGAGGTTGTCGACTTGCTTTCATTATTTCCTACAACAAATAGATCGATTGAGGTTATCAGGGAAATGGTTCGATAACATCAGGCATGTATACTAGACTGTGTTAAAAATATATATTGATAGTATGTTATACTAAATAATACAAAATTTTCTATATACATATAAATACGAGAGACAAAACAGTCTGTTTGTCATATTTTTTTCTTTTTTTACATATTAAAGAGTTTAATGTTATCACAAAAAATATTGAAAATAGTTTGTAATTCGTTTTTTAATTATATGTTTTGTTTCAATAGTGATTATACTCGAATTACAACTAGACGAAGACTAGTATGTATAAACAGTACACAATTTAATTTAATTTTTAATAAGGGAAAATGTCTGATTTTCCTGCAATAATTGATTTTAAAATGTACTTACATAAAGCAGTGGATTTAAGTCGTTTTCTCTTTATGCCGAATTGTCGATGAGTCACCTCCGGTCTCTTGGACTCGTTTGATTCGATATCGGACAGGTTTTATTTTCTCTTTACTTTTTATAAAATTAATCTATTTATGAACTGTATAGTGAGTACCATAATATTGTAGCTGATATTTAATTTTTTTTCTTGATTATGCATATGCAGTTCAATGTTCAATATAAAAATAAATATAAAAAATAAAAATAGAGTATTAAAAGTTGACATTTCATATGATTACGTCAGTTATGAAAAGTACCCATTATTATATAGTTCTTTAAATTAAATAGTATATACTTTTGAAGTTTCATCGTTTCGTTTACTTTTTTAAATATCTTACATTGTAGAAATATAGAAGGTATTAAATATCCATAGATGACCCATATACTGCACTGTGCAGTGTACAAACAGGCTCGTTTACAATTCTTCTCACTTTTGCATCTTTTCTTTGCAACTTGACACGTGACGGTTTACATCGCCTGTCTAGTTTCTTTTGTGTGAGGGAGAAATTCACAAAACTATTCATGTTTGTTAAATCATTACATCCGTGTAACATAGTCGGTAGCCCTTCAGATGTATATTACTTCATTTGTATTCTAACGCCATTTTTCAATATTAGTTGAAAAATGAAATATTTCATATTGCTACTTAATAATTAATCTTCTTTTAAAATATAGTTTTAATGAATTGAAAGTTAATTAAAATGAAGCAAATAAAAGCTTCAAAAACTGTTCTGTTTATAATACCTATCTGAAATGTATTGATCAAATTAATAAATTATTACTTAGGTTTCTTATAATTAAAAGATTCATTTTTAACCGTTAGTTTTAGGACTGAGGAATATTTTATCAATATAATTATTCGCAAAAATCAATGTGACAGATTATTGTTGTTGAGCATTTTAACAATGTTTAAATTCGGCATTTAATTATATTAATTGAATTTCATAAACAAGTTACCGCATAACAACCGACTTCCACCGAAACGATCCACTAAGGCTTTAAGTATGTATTTCGAAAACGATAAGTACCTAATTATTATAACAAAGGTATTCTTCGTAAGGCGATCTTATGTTTATAATATCGCAGGCGGAAACCGTAAGCCATTAGATATCAACGATGACTTCCTTAAAATACAAACAAAACTATTCCAAACGGCTCAATAAAGGCTCGCCGACGTGTATGCAGTTTGCAGAATGTTTGGAATGCTCTGCAGCTTCTAAGAATTGCGTCTGTTCCCTTTACTTACGTTGAATATATAATATTTTTTGCAAAAACATCTTAGACTTTTTAAAGCTTTAAACATAAAATCGAGTTTCTTGAGCTAATATACCTATTATAAATAGTTTTAGATCAAATTAAGTTTAGGTTATGATAGTTCACATCGCTTTTATTCGTCTTTCGACATAAAAAAATATTAAAAAAAACTAAAAAAACTGTGGTCTTTATACTAGCACAATGCAAATTCATCTCCATGCGGAACTATTTTCCGTCGACTGATCAGTCAAAGACAAGCCGACTTCCTTTGTATAAGCGTCTGCCTACTACGTGCAAGATTACCCGTACATTGTGATTACCCTGTGATTCGTAAAGATATGGCAAGATGAGTTCAGATTATTTTTGTATTGATAGTAGGTACTTTGTTGCGAGAAACATGTTTCTTCTTAGTACGTACTATTATCCAAGTAGGTACTTATAGTAACATCTAAAAGCCGTTGTTTGTTCTTCGATTGCTTTAAAAATAAGATGCTCTCTAGAATATTCTTTTCGTACTGCAACGCAGTATTGAAATTGAAAATATTATCATTTTCAATTGCAGATATAGTTAATAAATCGACATTGATAGAATACTTTTTACTTCGATACAAGTGATCACGTGACACAGACAAGTTAAGACCCGACTTTTAAGAGCGAAATAGAGACTGATTCCACACTATAGTTTAGAGTGATGTGATCTTTAATAAAATGAAATTCGAGAACACTGTTGAAAGACCTCGTGAATTAGTTGTTTTTGCGCATAGATCATTAGACCGTCTCAATTGTAAATTGAACGCTATTATCGACTATACTATGGAATGAAGTCAGCTTCCTTTTGGTTGACAACAATGTAAGGAGGTTAATTATGTCAATTGATCCTCCGCCAATTTGCTCTGTTTATTTCATGGATTAGGTTCATGTATGGAAAAAGTAAAAGCGCAAATCGGTTTTATACCGATCCAGGTAACTATTCAAATGGGACTCTAGTTTGTTTTCAAACGATGACAAAAAATAACGTCCATTTTGTATAAAGCGACTTGCCTCTATTACAGGAAGTAGTAAAACAATTAACATTTATGTGGGGCAAAGAGAAGAGAATTCAATAGTGAATTGGATCAATTGAACGTTAAACTTGTTTAAATAATACGTAGGACTTTCGGTATCAAAAAAATGCTAAAGCTCAAAACTAAAAATAAAAAACCGTTTATGAACAGAGGGCAAAAAGCTTTTAAGAGGTCATATAAGTTACATTAATTTGGGCGTATCCAGTTGTTTAAATATTCTAAAGGACGTCTACTGTCTAGAGAGAAGGATACAAAGAAGTTTTATGCTTCAATCAAGGTTTATTGGTCAGTGAAGTGTAAAAAGCTGGTGACACCCGGTCACGTATTTCCAAACGAAGGTTGACATTTACAGTTAGAGTATCATTTTAAATAACGTAATGTTTAAATGTCCATATAGAAAATATGGATGAAAAAAGTTATCAAGTTATTACTGAAGAATCTAGCAAATTATCTATCCATTGCACCGACCTAGGAAGTTCTTTAGAACAATAATAAGTACTTATATTGTTTATAAAGTGCCTCTAATCTAAACTTATGTGTAGGCGATGTAAGTACTTATGTGAAGGGAATGACAACGATTAGATAAATAAAGTGTCGATAAAGATTCCAAGGTGTGAGTTAAATGTTTGTGTCGCAAACAGTATCCAAGTGCAAATTAAATGTAGAGACGAAAATACATTAACATTTACGTAAACTTTAAATAATTAGCAAATGGATATTAGTAAATAAAATAAACCAATGACAGTAAACGACGTTGCTTAGAAACTGTGTTTAGTAAACACAATATTTTTATAACCCAATTTGTTTAATTAATAAATTGATGTAGTCGAGTCGTATACGACTGTTGCATATTCAAAATTACACCACCAGACAAATGTATGTTTGAAATTTTACAATTAAATGCAGTGTATAACTAATATAAGCAATTCGTATTAATTAAGTCTAATTGCTCAGCTCTAAGCTTATCTGCGATATTCACTATATGTATGTCAGCTAACAACATCTATTTGTTAATAATGGTTATCCTTTTGTGTAGACGTGACTCTATAATAAATACCTAAAGTATAAGTATACATTCATATTAAACTGTAGAGCGAGATAAGGCACTCAACCTCGACGAGGATTACCTAAGATGTCAATAATGTGCGCCGACGCAAGGAATCCAAATGTTTCGTACAACGCACAAAGGATCCAAGCGAATAAAGAGCCGTAACGACTAACGAGTCTACCTCCCCGTCACAAATTAGGCACAATCGTAAAAACACTGAACGTTACAAAAATAGCACGTAAATTTCCAAGAGTCACTTTAAAAGGTGTGTACAGGGTGCGCATACGACGGAGGTAGCGCCGCGCCCGAGAGCCTCCGACTTGGATATGCACACCGCCTTTGGTTAAATTCTTTGCATAAATAAGTAAGAAAGCTCTCCGTTCCACTACTCAGAAAACACTCACTCCGCGAAATTCGAGGCACTGCTTCCAAAACAGTTTATAAAATCAACTTCCTTACCTTACACTGCGCAGTAATGATGTTCTAACGCGATCGATGAGGGAAATACAAGCGGAAAGTAGACACAGTCACGTTCGTACGGATACGTCGAGAGTAATGGCGCCGGTTCGGTCCAACTTCCAACCCGTCGAGTGTTACTCAGACTCGGAGGCTAAGCCTTGTTTGCTCAATGACGCGGGCCTCACTTTGTCTCTTTCTTGTGTTACCCTCGATATATAAGTAAGAGAGGGATAGCCACATCGTCTCTACACCGTGTTTTATACCTGTGCTGCAACCTACATCACCGGTGCGCTCAGCAATGTCATGTCTCGTGTTTATTCGCTTTAAAATCATGCGAAATATTAAACATACATTATATATCAGTTATTGCAACACTATTGTAATAATGTTTCAAAACTTTCCAAAGTGCGAATGATGAAACTTATCAAAAGTTTACAACTTTACCGAAGTAGAGCTATAAGTTGTTTAAGGGTCTTTCACAGGTTACTTTTGTGGATCTAATTTGGTATATTCATTATTTGTCATAAACATATACATAAAAAGCGAAAATAAATGTAATATACATTGTGAAATATAAACTTCATATTATGGAAAATTTATAAGTAGCGAATGGCGCCATCTGTTGACAGATAGTTAATATGGTTACGTACTTCAAGTCATGTGATACTCTTAAAGATATTTCAGTGAACAATTTCTCCATAATATTTCGTGAATAAATTCATAGATGGCGCTATGAAAAAGTTATACAGTTTTAAGAGAAAATATTATTGTGTATATGAAACTGGCAGTACGACCCGGCTACGCCTGCGATCAAACAACAACAAAAACAAACACTTTTTCAATATTTCCGCTTTTATCTTTTCTCCATCATATATTTGCTTTCTGTATAGGATCGCGCATTTAGGGAAACCGAAAATATTTAAGGTAGAAGTACTTATCGTTAGGGTGTGGAACGCGTAAGATCCTGGATACTGCGACGTATATTAAGACCGAGAAGCTTTCAATAGGCTTTTCTAGTTAGTGAGCTTTTCATAACCACCGTGCCGGTACTGTGACGTTGGTACCGGTGAATTAACGTATGCTAATACGTAAATTCACTCATCAGCGATAAGGATAAAAGATAGAATAAGAAAAAATTCTATAAATAACTTTTATACTAAGTTTCAACCACTAGTTCGATGTAAAAAAATGCTTTCGCATAAGTTTGCTAGAATAGTTTTGCATACTTACTGAAGAAGGTAGGATAAGCTATATTTTAAAAGCGCTCTACAAAATTTTGGGGCAGATCAAAAATTCATATGAAGAGTATGCAAGAGGAACTGCCGGTGTAAGCTCATGACGTAAAAGAGAAACATTCTGAGGATGATTATAATTCGTGGTTCTAGATTCAAAGAAATCAAGGCTAGTAAAGCAATCGTGAAAGTATTATGTACTTTACATTACATATGTATTACCAATATTCACTCATAAGAAAGTCACGCGTCCTTTTTTATATATAATCTCATAGTGATTTTTAGATATAGTCGATAAACAAACAAATACGCAATATCGATTATTGGTCGTACACTTCCCAACGGGCGTAGTAAAATTTTGTATCTATATGTAAACGGCGAATGAATCGTTAAGTTAAATTAATATTACTCAAAATATACAATCTAATTCTCTACACCGCATAGTTTTTTACTAGCCATTTGTAACACCAAATGCCAAAAGCTATTTTATTTTTTTTGCAATATTGCAATTCTACTGTATTTTATAAAAACTGCCTTTTAATGTTATAAGCAAATAATAAATTATTACCTTTATACAGATGTAATATGCATGTTCGGTGTTTTTCTATAATTTTGAAGTAGCTTCTCTATATTGTTAAGTTATTTCGTGATATTAAAACTAAATACGGATATAATGTTTGTTTACTCGTTAATCTCTAGTATAGCAGATAGAGATAGAAAATTCGGCCAGTAATTACATACATATAGGTTATTTTTTATCCCAGGAAAAGTTCCTATAGGATAAATTTCGAAATAATTGTCTTAACTGATTTTTAACTTTTACATTACTATTTACTACTACGTGTCTGGTTAAACTTAAATTACAATCAATAATACGTAAGCAGAAACGCGCGAAAAAACTAGTAACTAATAAACAAACTCATAAGAGATACTAAGTACTCTATTTATTTTACTTCACTCCCATTTTTATCTATTTCCATTAAAGTAAAAGTAGTTAACATATAATAAATCGGAACCACTTTACAAGAACATGCAAATCGCACAGTTTGTCAGTGCCTATACAAGTCTTTGAAATGCCGCCGCTAGAACTATTATTCAAACTTGGGATAATTCATCAACTTGACTGATGCCAGGCTTGTGAAAGTCGAAACCGATTATACTTTTGATCGAGAGATCGTAAAATTGACTATGGGATTTTTTGCACACTAATAAATATAATTTTTATTACATTCATCATACTAACTGTAGTTAATTCGGCACATAGACATAGTCTAAGCCTATAAATGAAGTTTTATATAACGAAAACTTTCATTTTACTAGTAATAGATAACAGAGATGAAAGGAGTACAAGGTTTCTTCACCATATATTATTAATATTACTACATATAATAAAACAAAGTCCTCCGCCAGCTGTCTGTCTGTTCGCGATAAACTGCACTACTGCACCGATTTTCATGCTGTTTTCACATGAATAAATTGGTTCTCGAGGAAGGAACCCGCATCTTCGCGAAGTATAAAACGACACTAAAAACCATCATTTACCCCTTTAAATACGATAGCGTGTTTCCACATACTTTGCAGTATTTATTAAAACTTTTATTTAATACAGTTGTTCTGGTTACAATTTGAAAAGAGAGCCACCGATAAGTACCGTGGGTAGCTAATAAAGATTAATTAAACGTAAGTTGATCGCTGCCCACTTTCGAATGGCAGAAGTTTATCCATTTACTGGCAATAAATTGATATGAAACTTACGATCCCATATATCACTGTTGTTAATTTACGGTAGTGAAATACTAGTAGTAGGTAGGTTGGTTAAGAGTTAAGACTAAAGAGTAGTATTATGAGCAAAGGTGGCATTTAACAACTTTTAAAAATATTTGTTTTTTTTTCATGACAGATCTAGAAATTAGTATTATTCTTTTAGTATAAGTGTTCATTTGTTAAATTTTTTGTTAACGACTTATGTATGAAATTAGTCTCCAGTCTTCATAGTAAATGCATGCTTAACTAAAATACATTTTGAAGCGGGAAAGCTAATTAAAATTAAGTTTATTTTTCCGTAAACATAATGACCTCTTACTTTCAATTTGTCATTTTAAGTATCTAGTTATTATTGAAAGTGTAGTATAACGAGAATAACAAACCGCAAACCGCAAATATTGTTTCGTGGAAACTAGGAATGCGGTGGCCGCTCCAGGTCGCCCAGTCTGATCGCAATTGTGCAAGTAGGAGTACTAATCGTGGGTGAATAACCGCTAGAAGGCCAGCTGTTGACAGAAATGACATGTATGTTTCATGTGATCGACTCACGTAATTTAAGCCTAAGCAAAATAAGGGCCTAAAATATACAGCCTTTCCTCAATATAGCTATTACATTTATATGGAATAACATAGCTGTTGTGTATATATTAAAAGCAAGCAGCAAGCAAAATAAATAAAAATCAACAGCTTCAAGAAGCTGTTAGCTTAGACACTTCTTTATTTAAAAAAATACGGTAAGGAATTATTCCCAACCGAAACTATAGCATGATTGATCTTGATCTAAAAAAATTACAAGAGTATTAATTATTATATGTCAAAAATCGATATTTATATCGATAGTAAAATAATTGAATTATGATAATCAAATAATAGATTCTTCTAGATATTTTGTAAGTGAACAAATACCTAACAAAGATAATATTAATAAAAAAAATAATATAAATATTAAATCAATGATCCCTCCTTCATTTTCCGCGCTCAATGGTGAAGTTCCAAGCTTTCACCGACGGCAGCTCATTACTCTGTATCTGCCGTCATAATATCTCGAGATTTTAATTAGGTGCATGTTCGAGCAGTTATTAATATTCGGCATACAACCGTTAGTTCAACATTGTTCGGACGTACAGAGCAATTTTTCTCGCTATAATGATTTAAGTGACCTGTTCTATTAAGCTTGACCCGGTTTTAGTGTATCCGTCACGTTCGATTATGTACAAAAGGAGGAATAATCTTAAAGTTTAAACTGTATTTTAAGACGTTATTATACTATCATTTTATGGCTATATTTAAATAAGTAAAGCATAAAATTAGAAAAGTATTTTTAATTCTTAGTGATTAATTTTCAACGCAAATGTTTATAATATGTAATTAATTCATAAAATGATCTAAAAGATTCTATAAATAACAATTTATGATATTAACTCTTAATACCTAATTAGGCTAATTTCATTTTAATTGCTCGAGCTTGACAGCAATATTTTATAACTAATATAATTTTTTCGATAAAAATCTTATGAATAGGCCCGTTCAGATAAAGGAAGCTCATCACACATACCAGCTCTGTTAATTTAGCATTATTACCGGTCGTTATCAACCCGTTACCGACGATTAGCCTCGATGTAAGATACTCTTAATCGCCTCCAGGAGGGCAAATATATATGTAGCTTTCATTTAACTTATTTTAGCAAACTAAATTTTAACACCGTTATTGTGAAATGGAATAGATAAATCTTAATAGATAGATAAATCTTAATAAATTTTAATTTTGATAAGAAATATGTTAGATATTTTGTAGAGTCAAGTCAATAACAAATCCAATGATTATATGTGAATAAAATAAGAATAAAAATCATCACGAACATCTGTAAAATAAAAAAAACGAACTTACAATTACGATAAATATATGATAGGGAAATAACTTCTTCATTCAAGTATGTATAATTGATAACAATAACACTTAAACTCGAAAAGTATATTGCTCATTTACAAAAGTGCCACAACATATGACTAATTTGCTTCAGTTTATCATCACATACTTAATTAAATAAATAAATATGTTGGGACATTATTACACACAGCGCCATCTAGTTCTGTGGTAAGCTATGAAGCTTGTGTTACGAATACCAGATAGTTGATATACTCACGGAATTGATAAATAACATCATCTGCTCTGTGGATATACTACATATATTAGTTTAAATACATACTTACATAATATAAATATAAACACCCATGACTGGAGTACAAACATCTGAGTTTAACAAATGAATGCCCCCAGTGGGACTCGAACCCGCGAACGCGCGAAAGTAGGGTCACTACAAACTGCGCCAATAATAATTACTAGAAATTTTATACAAATGCTTCTTGAATATTAGTACAAATAAGCTCTTTGTGGAGGCATAGCTTGTGGTTTAAGTATGTAAACGAGAGTAGTAAAGCAATAGTAATGGTTATTACAATACATTACATATTAAAATATAAGTTTTTACGGAAGTCACGCATACTTTTTCAACCGTAAATATAAAGTATGATACCATCAATAAGCAAACAATATAACCCAATCTCTGACGTACACAGTAACATTTGGCGGCCGCAGTAACATTTGGTAAATTCTAATAAATATTGATATTGCTCAATAAATAACTTAATACTTTGCAACTTATGGCTTTTATTATCTAATTTTAGACACTAATTTCAAGAACTATCTAGGAAAGGTATTATTAATAAATATGTTTCATAATATCTAAATGTCAAAACTCAAAACTCCAAAGTAAGTACATTATTTATTTCCACAACACATGTATCATTTATTTTAATTTATCGTCAAATATTCGATAATAATTAATAAATATTTATACTAAGTAGCTCTTTGTACGTGCTTTATGCCTGCCTGCTTCGCTGGGCGTAGGTTAAAATAAATTAAACGGTTTTTATAATTTTCTAATACAATAAACGTAGCTTGAGTACTGAGTACTCCTTATAACATTAGCTATCTGCGAGTGAAAGTCCCGTCAAAATCGACCGAGCCGTTTCAGAGATTATCCAATTCTATATTTATTATTCTATATATTATGTATATACGATTTTACAATCCAAATTAGATCAAACAGACAAACAAAAATTTAAATATAGTTTTTATGTAATTAGCGTACATATAATACTTACATATGCATGTAGTAAAAGCTGTTAATTTAAAATTACAAACAGACACTTCAATTTTATTTATAATATGTACTGATGCTATTAACAGGCTCATACGTGAATATTGTTTCCACGGTTGTTTGAAGGGAAAGATATATGACAATTTCCGTTGCATAATAAATCATCAGTTAGTGCATTTTCGATTTCTCTAACTATTTTATCTTGTCCAATATTTCATTTTGTCGTACAATGGCGCTGCCCGAGGCGTGTTCTAAGATCCTGTCATAGAGTGGTAGAGAATTTACTTAATAAAGAGAAAATACTCTGAAAATGAACTAGCGATATTCCAAACGTTTTATAGATTAGTAAAACGTAATATTTATTATTTATATAAACATTTTTTGAGTGACCATGGTTGCTGTAATGCAATTGAAACATAGGAACCAAAAATCAAAATATATATAAATTCGTGAAAGAATAAAAAATGATTTATTTAAAATGTCAACTATGCATGTAAATCTATGAAATTATTAATACCATAATGTAAAAATTATTGTACCACACTGACTTCAGAACAACTTGACGGTACTATGTGTAAGCTGTGTGCAATTCCGTGTACTAGGTACGGAAGTTGAATAGAATAGGTACACAGCTTGAGGGCTATCTCAGACGGACTGGCTTATGTAAGCAAGCTGAACAACACACCCAGCTCACTAGACAGGCTATCAAATGGACATGCAGACATCATCTTGTTTCACTATATATAAAAGGTACAACTTCGAACAATTTTCAGAGATTTATTAACTACTTTATATATCTTTACTAATATTTTTTTATTTCTTATCACTACATAGTATAAAACAAAGTCGCTATATTGTATGCTTAAATCTTTAAAACTACGCAACGGATTTTGATGCGGTTTTTTTTAATATATAGAGTGATTCAAGAGGAAGGTTTATATGCATAACTACCGGATTCCGCGGCTTTGCCTGTGCTAAATCTAGGGAAGGGCCCGAGCGAAGCGAGGGCGAGTCGCTAGTTATATTATAAAGCTGAAGAGTTTGTTTGTTGGTTTGAATGCGAATAATCTCAGAAATTACTGGTCAGAATTGAAAGTTTTATTTTGCGTTGGATAGTCCGTTTATCGAGGAAGGCTATATTACATCACGCTACGAGTAATAGGACTAGATAAAATTTGGTTTCCGGTCTTTAGAACGCGTGCAAAGCTGCGGAAAATGCTAGTGTTATATATTAATATGATGCTTAAAAAAATAATAATTTAATTTAATTATATCACTTATATTGAATAAGTTTATTACTAAATAAATTATTTAATTTGTATTTAAAAACTTTATTTTATACAATTTTATACAATTGAAGTATATTTTTAATAAAATAGTATCAATTTTCATTTATGAAATATTTGTGACTGTAAAATAATTAAATTATGATTATGAAATAATTCTTTCAGTAACAAGTTCTTGTAATTTAACACAAATAGTGTTAATTATTAATAACTATAAATAACTAATATTCTATAACTGTTTATTTTTTATTACAAAACAGTGAAATTGGTGATCTAATCAAAACGGTCTACAATACAGTTGGTGTACTATCAACTATAAAATACGAATTGATATTCAAGAATAAATTACTGTGCCGTATAATTTCTTTTATTACCTTGTTTTTAAATATCAGAACCAATCAGAATTGTAAGAGATTATAGTAATAAGTAACTTTCATATCCTCTAGGCTATCACGATCGCGATCTAAGCTTAATTTCTGGGTACTCAACACAGCTGTCAAAAAACTCTTTATTGGTCATTGAGATAAACAGTAAGAAGGCTTTTAAATACTTATTTATCAAGACGGATTGAATATAATGAATATTGATATAGATTAGAATTTTTATTAGCGACACCCCCCTTATTTCGCCACACCCTGTAAGCTCTTACAAAAGATAAACTTATTTTTACGTAGTTAAATTAGCAGTACGAAGGAAGGTATTATTTGCAGTTTAAACTCAAATCATGACTTCGATGGGAAAAGTTAATTAAATTTACACTAGATCAAAATAAAATCCCGTTAAATATTTATTTTAAGTACTAGCCAACGCTTGCTTCGCTGAGCGTAACTTAAAATAAAACAAAGGGACAGACAGACAAACAAATAAGTACCGTACATACTTTCGTAATAAGCATTTAGTGAAAAGATGTTAATTTGAAATTAAAAACAGACACTTCAATTTTATTTATATGTACTGATTAACTTTGCAATAAAAATCCAACTATTACCGTTTCTAATCGAAACGCTATTAAGTAGATTGATTCGAAAAGATGTTGACTTAAGCTTTATAAATGATGTAGACTGTTGAGGAGCTGTTTCAATCTAGAATAATTATTGTATCTAAAATAAAATCGTTTTGAAAATCCAATTCGATTTATACAAAGTTAAAAATTAAGCATTGAATTTTCAGGAAGAATTGTATTTTTTTATTATTTTAATGTTTACTCAAATATTTTTTTATTTTTTTCTTTAATGATATAGGAAATAATATTCTGTGTTATAATTAAATTAAAATTCGTATAAAAGCTTTACTGCTCGATATTACGTTGTGCGGAAGACGCGTGCATCCTGCAGTTTGGTAAATATCACATGAACTCGCTGACCCTGGCGAATGCCACGTGCACTCCCGATCTTTGTTCTCTTACTCACTGCATGCAATGTTTGGTTTAAACATCTAAAGACTCAAAATCCTTTCTATTTTTGATTATCTATATAAATATACCCATAAGGGAAGTTTATTTTAACAAATAATTAAGTAGTTTTTAAAATAAAGTATGCATTATTTTAACGCTTCTTAAAAATCTGGTTATTTTTGCTAGTACTTATCATAAAAAAAAAAAATTTATAAAGCAAATCTTTTTTCGATATATTTTAAGTATATTGCTAAGTTTTTATATGATACAATGTATATTTTTTTGATTTAATTTTTTTGTCTGTTTTGTATATTTGGTTTAACAAAATTATTCTTGTTGCTCTTCATATTGTAAACTTTTTATTAGCATCTTAGCTTGAAAGTCGAAGGTATCAAATATGTGAAGTATCTAGTTATATGTGTGATAGGATGTAAGAGAAAACATTCTTTTCATTAATCAGAGTCGGCAACTTTCTTTAATACCTAGGTAATGAAGTAGAGTTTGAAAGTTATTAGTTCACGTCGACGTGTTTATTCTATAATAAGCCGTGATTATTAAATGTTTTTTTTGTATATTTGTATAGAAATAGGCAAATACAAAATAGTTCAGTGCCTATTTTTAGTAAATATTATCGAACTTTCGTGTACCTAGTAAAAAACCTACCCTAGAACGTATTAAAAATGATTGAATTGAATTGATTATGTCCTTATTATGACGTCTACATATGACTAAAATGTTAAATTTTTTGTTAACATATTTCCATATTCTACTTATATCCGATATTGATACGTAATGAATAATTAAAAAAAAATCATCTGAGTAATTTAATATTTTGTTTCATTGTTACTGTTACGCATAAGTCGTCCCAAACAAAAGCTGTCACTATGAAACTTTAAAAGCTGTCCTTTTAGTATATGTTAATAAGATTAGAAGATATCTTATAACAATGGCTGTTATCAACAAAGACCACCCGAGCGATAGACCGGACTGACCTATCTGAATAATAAGTAATATGTTTATTCTTGAAATCATAGTTGGTGCGTTAGTCGCTAGTTCGCTTATAAAATACGTTTTACTGAATAATAAAGTTATTTAGTTTAGAAATTTTATTTTGCTAGTAAATTATACAGGTAGCAATAAAATATAACGGAATGCTTGATAGAGCTTTTACCTACACATCGAAATTCCAAGGTAATTACATTTCTTCTTTTTTATAATTTGTTAGGTAGGCATAATTAAACGAACGATGATTAATAAAACAAAATTAATATATTTCTTTTGCACAAACACGTCTGAGTCGTGATAAAAAATGTTCTAAAGACATAAATATACAAGATTCATAAGATTTTAAAAATTTTGATTTTATTAAAAACGATATCTAATAATGATAAATCAACGTTCTTGAAATACTTATTTTGGCAATCTATTACTATACTTTAATGATGAAAAATTCTTCGAACAGCTCTTAAGATTCCGAGGAAACATCTATCATTATTCCGGACCATATTATTTTATATAGAAAAGTTGCAATACAAGACTCGCTGCCCATATCGTCGCGTCAATCAGTCTATTAGTGCGGACTTGTTTTATAATACAAGTATGTACATATGTGATACACTCTCTCCTTGCATTACATTACGTAGGCGCAGACCACACATGCCGGTAGACATGCGTTTACTCAATAAAGCACCGAATACACTGGGTACGGTTACAAGAAAGCATTACGACAACGCATTAAATTGAATGGTCTCGATTTCCGATTCATTGTAAAACAGATCCTGTTACCTATCCTTTTGCACAATACTGCGTAAAAAATGTGCCGTGAGGAGAATGCTGCTATTGTTCGATATTTATGGGAGTGAGGAAGAATATCTATTATAAGTTTAGAAGTTTCGTTTATCATTATTATTACAAGATTATTAAATACAAGCTTGTGAGTGTTTGTTTATTCGTCACACTGAACTGTCTACCGTATAGAAATAAATAAGATTCTAATGAAGACATTTTCGAAGTATATTACTAGTTCTTGCCCATGACTTCGCTCGCGCGGTAATTTGGTTATTGACTCGCTATAGAGTAAAGTAGTAAGAAAAAATACATAATGATATAGAAATTATACTTCAAGAATATAAAGTAAAAAATTTAAAAAAACAAGTTTGTCAGATACTACAAATTACAATAATTATTCTAAACAATAGAACGTGCAGGAAAAGTTTATATAAAATTATTTATTTAAATGATATGCACAAACAGCATAATAATTGATACAGTGTACAACTGTGCATTAGAGTTCATTAACTATCATTGTTAGGCGGCTTCCTGTAATATTTTGTGGTTTTGTTTTAAGTCATGACTGGAAGCGAACAATAAGCTCGGAATGTAATAATTTCTTTTTGTAAATGACGAAATGAATGTAATTTCTATCACTTCTATTAAAATATTATTTTGAAGTATGACAAGATTATTCTTTTTTATAATTTGTACTGGTATTTTTAATAGTATTTTTTGGTACTTATATCTAATGATAAATACATATTTGCATAAAAACGGTCATGGCTTTATGAAAGATGTAATTAGCAAAAAAAATACCGTTAGACAAATAAATTATTATTTATGGTCTAAAGTATAAAATCCATTCCAGTATTTTTTTAAGCTTTCTCTCGTAAAACTAACATTAAAAAGCTCTTTACGCTTTATCAACAACAGTTTTTATATTAAAGAGTTTTTATACAATTCGGAAAAGTTTCTGGTGATAACATTATCGTCGTGACTAATTTCCGGTACCATGTTTGTTCGTTGTTACGCACAATCGAAGCTTTACATATTGACTCAGACTGATGTAATATTCAATTTATTTATTTATTCTTTACTTTAACGAGAAATGTTGCGGTGTCTATCATTTTTCGCAAAAATATTTAAGGAAAACAAAGTGTGAGGCAATATGTTCACGGTCAATGACTGGTTTCAACGTTAGCACTGCAAGTAACAATGTTCGTTTATTAGTTAGTCGCATGTACGATGACTTAATAGATGTATTTTGTTTCTAGGAGCCCGGAGTTGGGAAGTTGTCGGTGTAACACCCCCGTGCCTCGGAGAGGACATAAAGCCGTCGGTCCTGCGCCTTAACTCTCACTGGTCGTGTCTAGCAGTAGTCCCACTGGAATATGTGACTGATAGGTATAGAGAGTACATCTGTGTATTCGCGTACCCTCGTGCACTATAATATCTCCTGCGCATTAATCTAAGCCATAATCGGTCGGGAGGACATTTTTATTATAATAGTTGAAATAGTTCGGAGAAGTCGAGAGAGACAAACTTAGGTTCTTCGCCGGTTAAGAAATAAAAAATATCTACTCAAAAGTGAGTTACATTTGTAAAATATCTGTTAGCTGTCAATACGATATGAATTTTCCCTAAATAAAGGTAAAGTTTAGTTAGAAAACTAGCAACATTTAAAGGACGGTTTATGTTTATGTTTCACAGTTGAGTTTTGCTTTAATATCACAAATAAAGACTGTCATTAATTTTCCGAATGTCCCGTTTTTTTATACAAGTGTTGTTATGTGTTTTGATAACATTTAATCGATAGTGATGTGAACTGTGCTAAAATTGCTAGAAATTTATCTTCAGATAAGATAAGCTACGTCGAAAAGTTTGACGAAACCGCTTTTATAGTAAAAATCACGGAATACGTAAAAATTATCTTTTATGTGGTAAAAATTGTATTTATATTTAATAAGGTTATTTAAATAAACACAAAATTAAAATGTTTTTTGATTTTCTAAGACTTCTTCCTTATTAGTACCAATTTTTTGTACTACGTGCAAAAGGTTCTCGTGATTTAGTCCTGTTTTATTTAAAACCCCCAATAATTCTTTAAATTTATACAACTTCCATATTATTTGGGAATATGTGTTTAATTTTTCCATTCAAATTATGGTATATGGAATACCGTCGCGTTTTGACAGCGACGAGGTCATTGATGGTCACGGTAGCAGCGCGCGATAACGATCATCGGCTGCAACCGAATGACCTGTGTATGGATGACACAATAATTTAATGTAAAATTTAATGCTGCTATTCATCCAATATTCTAAATTCAATCAATGATTTATATTAATATTTTGTCAAATATGGACTTATATTCTCTCAAACGAGAGCGCTTTTAGAAACCTTAAAGCAACGTGTTGTAAAAAAGAATGTAAGATATCTAAATAAAATGAAGTTTGCAAAATGCGTCTGTTTAAACGAACAAACAAAACAAAATGATAAAAATATTCTCAGAACCCATTGTTTGATGACTAGTAAGATTATCACTATATAAAAACAGGCATCCCTATTCGTATGATCTAATAATGAAAATGACAGTGATCACATTGATACCGGCTTTCCTGTGATGTTCGGCGAGCTATAACTGAATGAATCACTTTTTGTAATATATTTTTCATATATTAACAGTAAAAGCCGCGGACGGGTTTATTTCCTACTTTCTTCTGCAACGCGTGATGTGACTAAACTTGATTTAACGAAACTACAAACATGAGTAGTCAAATTATAAGCAATTTGGAGTACTAAGACAAATGCCAAAAAATATATTATACAAAGTGTTCTAAACATGTCCATATTTAGATAACGCGATATAAAAACAAAGTTACATAAAATAAATAAATCTCACAAGAAAATAAGCGATTAAGCTAAGACCGAAAAGGAAAAAAAACTTCAAAGAAGCTATAAATCAAAATTAATTTCCAGTATCAAAATGTCACATATTCCATAACGCCTCTTCTTGTGATATACCATTAGACACCACGTTTGTTTTTCTATTTTAAGTTAATATAGATCTTGCTTATTAGTAAATAACGTTCTTTTTTGTTAACGTCACAATTTTTGATATTTTTATTTCGTAATTCCAATAGAGTTTAAAGTTTTAATGTACGATTAACATTCCTTACCTCAGTATTGAAGTATGGCGATCCTTTCTAATACGGAATTAGTTTAAGAACTTAAAGCTATTTGGATGATACTATATTTGACATTTACTCCTTAATATAGTTTAACAACATGAGTTAAAAGTTAAAAAAATGCTTACAAACTTTTAACTCTACATTTCTCTTTAATGCGCAATGTTATTATATATTTCGTAAGGCAGAGATAAAGTTGTACTGTAATAATAGATCAATATTAAATTTGGTATATTACACATAAATATGTAGTAAGCGAAATGTTAAATTTTGATTTCATTGTAAAAAAACATAAAAATAGCCGTACAAAGATTTAAAAAAAAATTGGTACTTCAGTATGAAGAAAAGCATTTATCATTATACTAGAAGCTGGTAGAGTGCAAAGAATGTGTTGTCAACATTTCCTTACCTCTGAAAAAGTTTGAAAGGCAAAGTTCAATTGTTAATAATAAATACACTACGATTTGCACTCAGTAAAAGGTTTTTTAATGTAGCCTACTGTTTAAAATGCCCAACAATATTTATTTACTTATTTATTTTAACAATGAATAAAAATTAAGTCTTTATTAACTCTTGGTAAAACATAAGAACAATCTGAAACACTACGTTTAGGCAGAAGCGCTATAAACAGCAAATCATGTCCTTTATAAACATAATATTATATTAATATGAATAATATATATACAAATTAAAAATACACTTTATTCATACCATAGTAATGTCATAAATATTGAAAAACAAAATGTCTAAAACACCAAAGTTCAATATATTTTTTTAATAATTTTCCTTAATTTAAAATAATGCTGTAAAATACTTATAATTTTTATTATTAAAACTTAAACGACCGTACAATTATTATTCAGTCAAAATTTAGGTCTTCTTCTTCCTCAATTTTTATGAGCCCAACAGTAAAGCTTATTTAACTTATTATTCGCGATATGACGGTTTTTGCATGTAAAAATAAAGTTACTGTTGTGTTTTCAACGTTATTCAATTACATCCTACATATTTTCTATTTGTCAAAGAAAATTTATTGTTTATGAATAAATAAACCACAGTGTATAATAAAAACACTTAAATCTGTGATTTATGACTCAAAATCAGTAATTGCGGGTATTAAATTGTAATTGAATATCATTTTCCATCCTCGTAACTTTTAACGGTAAGAATATTAAACGTAAAGTACCGAAGTCGGCACACACTCCATAAAATTTTGTGACGTAGAGTGGTACATAAGGGATGTGTTGCTTGTAAACGTTTTTTTTTTATTTTAAATTTTATTAATCTTAGTGCATTTGTATAAAAAATAACTTATAAATAAATGTACCTATGTATAACAAAGATTTGTAATTTTTTATATACATAGTGGTATATTTTTAGTTGTTACATTACAATTGCCAACCCTAGTTTCTATACTTTCATATAATATTTCCCTTCATTTCCTTCATTTATCTTCTTGAAATCTTGTTTCCATGGATCGTAAAACCCATGTTACGACGGACACCTGCAAAATCAATATCATTTTCTACACAGGAATTACTTATTGTTTATTTATTTAACTAATTTATATTTATTTATATAAACTTTCCAAAAAGGATTAATGTTTGGGAGAATTCATTTTATTGTTGAATGAAAGTCTTTAGTGTGTTGTGGTGAATATTAAAACACTAAGTTTTCAATTAGTAGGTTGGTGTAGACGTTTTTTTGTTTAAAATTAATTCTCATATTATATACTAGTTATTTGTTCGTCAGTTTTCTTATTTTGTTACCTAGAATAAAGTCAACCATTTTTTTGCCTAACTATATTGTTTTAAAAGCTAAAAAATAAAAAAAAATACCTCATATAATATGAGCAATTTTATAAACGCATAAAATGTAATTATTGAAATATTTAAATATTTTAAAGCCTGGAGTTGGACTTGGACTGAAAATTCATTTCGAGTTCTCCATCAGATATAAGATAAGTATTAAGCAAAATCGATAACTTTTATCTTCATATTCATACGAGTTAACCAAACAAGTAGCAAGTGGGTGCGGCATTAGCAGAAAGTAACTGATCATTTGCCCGTGTTTACGAGCTGAGAAAGCTGACCATTCAATAACTAACTGCATTTTTATTATACGCTGTAACTACTAATATGAAATGTAGTATTTTTTCTGTTTGTTTCAAAATTATACATCGTCATATGTTATCGTAACAAGTATTTTTTGTATTTTATAATGTTCGAGTAGGTTGTATGTAAATTCATTGGAACTATTGAATGACATTTTGTTACACACTTTTAAACTATTTCAAATGTATTGTATCTATTTGTAGTATATTTATATAATCCCAAAAACTTTTTTTTCAATTTAAAGATGTTCTATAATATTGAATTTCTATATTATATAAGTTTAACGATATAGTTTTTTTTCTGTTTCTTACGAGTATCTTCGGAAGCGCGGATATTGTATAATTACAATTAGGTGAGAGTAGCATAGGTTAATTACTATCGCTATAACACGCCACGCCGCGGGCAAAAGCTTGTGATTTACTATTTAACTCGTCTTTTTATTACGTTGGAATGCGTGAGATCAATAATAAACCATTTGGCAAAGTGAAACTTTAAAAAAAATTAGTGAACATTTGTAAAAATATTGTTTTTCTAATGTCTTTATGTATAGTCATCAAAAATATATTTTGGCTTTGAAATGACGTTTTAACTAGAATGATAGTAGTTTGTGAAGCGTGACAACTGACTTGCACTGTCAGTCTCGCAACGGTCATGGGCGTGATATATAGAGGCCCCTGTCTAACACGCAATTGACGCAATGACCACATAATTTATAATTAAATTGCTTGGACGTATTTTTGTATTTTTGATTCGCAGTAACTAGGATATTTACAATTTCTAATTTCTAAATCTATAAAGAAATATCCTGCAGTTGAAAAAACTATTGCATGAATTATTATTATATAAGCTCACACGATGACTGTTTAATCGAGTAAGCATGCAAAATATACAGAGTAATTAATGAAAGCTTTCCAATTTTTTTAATATCACGACTTATGACCAATTTCTTTATATTTCCGTACAGGTTTGAGGGACTCCGTTAGTTTTATTATAATTTTGCATCTCACGGGTGTAATTACTCTGCATTAAAAATATATAGGAGGTTTCATGTTTAGATGCTCGCAGATTACTAGTAATAAATACTTAGTACATGATTGATGTGATCAGGCTCTAAAGGAGAAAGGTGATGAAAGTGATTTAACAATGTAACAAAATATATATGTATGTAGGTATGTACTATACATATATACATCCATAACGGTCGCTGGCCAAGTCTGGCCTGTTTAGAACAAAAAATATTGTGGTGTAATTTGAAGTCAATGCCTTCAATAAGCGAGTAATAAAGAAAATGTATTTTCCACCTGCTACTTTGTAATACCGATAGTACTTTTACTTATATTTATATAATATCGGTACGATATCTCAATTATACGGATATATTTTAAGTTAAAAAATCACATTTTACATACTAATTAAAATATTTGATTAATAATTTAACTGTCGTTTATTTATAGAAAAAAATACATGTTCTTTTGTTTTACCATACTATATATACTATGTCACATACTATCGAACATTTTTACAGAAAAAATGGTGTGTGTGAGATGGAGAAAAACATTTTCCAATTAATGAATAAGTTCGATGATATTAATTATTAATAGATAATGAAACGAGAATATTTTTTTCGAATATTTTATTAAAGTACTAAAAATTTTTTCTAGTAATCGGTATGAGTGTTGAAGTCTAATGTTGACTCCATAGACGTATTAACTAAGGACGAGACACATAAGCTGACGTACCTTTACCGGCCTTGACAGTAATCAGGATATTTTAGGCCTGGCCGTTTGATTTTACGTCAGTCTCAAGCACTTACTTGTCAACAAAACATCTCCCAAAAATGACTAAATGTTCTATTAGATGGTGTAAAAAATATAGCAGCGGAAGCAGCACTATTTCTTTTCACTTGTAAGTAATATATTTTATTACATTTAATGTTATTTATCACAAAATTTGAGTAAATGTAAAATAAAATTTCGTATTATTCAACTATGTTAAATATAGTCGATATATCTATGTATTGTTGACATCTGACAACCATCATAAAATGGCTGGATTATACCGTTCAAAACAAATGACAGAACCGTCGAGTAAGTCCATTTGACATCGACTAGTGCTTGACAATGTCGAAAAATATATCGATATTTGACGAAATAACTAAGCGAATAATGGATGTTATTTGTACAGTACAATAACATAAAATACTTTTATCGCAGTATCCTACAATCTGATGACAATAAATTTATAATAATATTTTTATAATTAAATAAAAACATTATAAATGCAAAAATTATAATTAGTATGTGTACTTAATTTTTATTTTATTTTAACACATAAATTACACAAAATTTTAGATTTCCTAGGGATCCTTCTCGAAAGAGAAAAGAAATTCTTAACAAAAAATTTGAAGTCTATAATAACTATAATTGAGTAAAAAGTTCATAACAATGTCCTGCTTATTTTAGTATAATTAAAATATAAATACCGGAAGCTTACCCCACCTTTATTCTCCCTTTATTTTCTTTGCATTACAGCTTATTTATGATACGCCTTTTCTTTCCCATTCGAACGTTCTGGGTTTGATTGTCGGCCAAAAATCAAACATTAATTATTATTAATATTTAAAATGTCATTGATGTATGTATTTTATCGACTACGTTCAAGCACTAGCATTAGAGTGAATTTTGATGTATTGTGTCAATTCTTTGTGAAGTATAACACTTCAAATGGTTGAAAGTGTTTTCATGCATTTGTATTTTTTGACTGGTCCTTAGGTAATACGTCCATGGTTGACTCTATTTAAAACGCTAATAAAATCAGCATGTGATAGGTCTCTTACAAATTTCGTACTTTTGTGAACTATGATTCCTTTAGTGATGTAGTAGTGGTTTAGACATTTATTTTACGGAATTAAATATTATTTAGTATGTTATTTCGGGGACTAAAGGAGAGAAAGTGTATGACGACGTGTTTAAGTTTCGACAAATTAAGTTGTTGTCATGAATAGAAAACAGTTATTTTAATATCTAATTAGTAATTATCTTCCGAGAAAACGACACGAACATAAATGGATAGTAACAGTTGTATCTAGTTGACGCTCCAGGCGATTCTTCTATTTAATTTTTGTAACGCAACTATATTTAACTGGTTATGCTATCTTCATTTTCTTCACTTCTTTCCTTTCATGAGAATAGTTGGCACAAACTGCCTATTTATAAAGCTATTTACTTAAAACCCTTAGGCCTTAGAGGCTAATTAATGCGGATGCAGACAAGATCCTAGGTTCATAGATAAGGTTTTTTATACTCTCTTGGGGCAGGAGAGTGCTTGAAGCTTTTGGTGTGATCAGATTGTGAACGTCGATTTAACAACAATGGTGTAGTTTTTGTTAGAGTTAAGTCAATAATCGAACGCAAATGTGTTTTCAAACATTCCTTTACAAAAAAGAAGCATATTTTAGAAACAGATGGAAAGCACAAGGAATAAAAAAATATAGTATATTACCTACATAACATAACAATTAAAAATTGAAAATATAACCGTAATTTAATTATACTTAACATGTGAATTAGCAACCAATAATAATATTCGTAGTTGGTTCCAGGCATTTAGCCTGATGTGAATTTCATAAAAACAATTTGTAGTGCTGTACAAAAGGGTTACACATTAATTGTTAAGATTGTTGATTCTAAGAATTGGTGTATTCGTATTTAATGACGCCTCAGTGGCTGGCATTAACATATTGTAAGGATTCAAGCACATTGTATTCATTTTCTTAATATATTATGTATTGTAATAAGTTTTTTTGTAAAATATGATTATCAAATAAATATTATATTTTTATTGAAGAGATTAAATAAATAATAATCGCGCTAATCTCAGGACCTACTGGTTGAATTTGATTTTTTTTTTGTGTTGGATAGTCCGCTTATCGAGGAAGGCTATAGGCTATATTTCATCACGCTACGACTAATAGGAGCGGAGCAACAATCAAAAATGTTCCGAAAACGGGAAGGGCGGGCGTTAGTTCTGCGAGGTATCATACGGCGCGACTCGGAAATAATGTATTATATAATTATTAGGATTACTTATATATTAGGATACCTACTATCTTTTCCATAATTAGTCTTCAAAGAGGAAAGAAACGAATATTTTATTGTCCGGGGCTTCTAAATTATTAAGTTTACATCTGTTTTATCTTATAACTTTTTGTTTACTTGAACGAATCCATTCATATTTTATATAATGTTAATGAGTTTGTAAAAGACTAATGTAGCGTAACAAAAACGAGATGTGCCCAGCCCTGTCCTGCAGTAAAATGTCAAAGGAACGTGTAGCGCACGTGTGTTTCGCACATGCGTCTGCGCATTGTTTGTTTTTTACTCTGCATCTCGACACGTTTATTCGATCGTTGAACGCATTTTCTGATAATACCACGTCTGGCGTAAGCTTTGTTGCATTATCACTTAAAATATTTATGCTTAGCTTATAAGGAAGCGTTTTTAATAGAAACCAAAAGTTTGGTTATGAAGGGTTTTATAAACAATGTGTTGTATGAGATTAAACTTTTTGTATAAGTAAAATAGTTGATAAGTACATTCGAGATTTATACAAATAATAATATTTTAAATATATATTTTTCATAAAAAAATATATAAATTGATAAAGGCAACAAGTTCCATCTGTCAGATAAAAAGTACGCGAGTGTTAAGATAACAAAGCTACACAGAAACACATCTTTAATTTATTCTTATTTACTCCTTTCATTATTGAGTATAATAGACTGACAGCTGTTTATAATAAAGTAATTTGTTGTAACTAATTAAAATAACTTAATGAACTTTGTGGTTTTAACTGTAAAGAAATATTCCCGTCTAACTTTCCTTTTATGCAATTATGAGATAACTTCCAGGTTGAGTTTATAAGAAACTTTTATGAAGAAACTATGATTGATTTGAAATTTGATTACATTTCGTTGCTTTCCGTAATTTTTACTACTTTTTATGTTAGATATTGGTATTATATTTGGTGGTTAATTTTCAGGCAAAAATAAGTCGTGCTTGCGCATATCCACGCCTGATCATTCCCGATTTACCATTAAACGAAGTCGGCGACAGGAGACGAGGACGGAGTCCGACCGTAACGACACTCGACACGCCAGCCGATCTTGCGTCTAGTTACCAATACTTATACCATTTTGCCTTCAATTATTAAGTAATTCTAACAAATTTGTCTTTATTACAAGGTTTTAGAAGTTAAAAGCAGTTTTGTGAGTACATAATGTAAAGTTGTGTCGAGTTAATTCTACACTATTATCTAATCGAGCGGTCGAAGTAAGATCAATTTGGCGTTGCATGTTAAAGAACTGATGATATTTCGCATACTTTGTATACCTAGTATTAATTTAGTCGGCGTCTGGAGTTAATGGCTGTGTCAAAACCAGTGATGCGAAGAAAGCCTTTGCATTGACTAAGTTTTTGTTTGTGAACGTTTACGATATTACTATCAGACTATTTCTTTTTCGTCGGCGTCGATTCTTTTATTTGGATAATGAGATTGGTGAAATAACAATTTTTTCTGAACAATTTTTCAGGAATAGGAACAAGTTTTACTGATTTTAATGTTCATTACTGACGTCTAAAGCTTAAATATTAAAATTATTTTGTTATAACCCTTGTTTTATTCGAATGTGTTCTTAGACCCTTCGTATTGTTTAATGTTGTGTTATATTAGTGGGTCTTGGGCTACTCTAGGTTGTAGTCCCACTATATATAATATAATTTTCAATAAAATCCAGGCATTGCAAAATGAAGAAGAATCCAATAAATAGTGTCCAATTGTGTTATGTTATAGTCAAATTTACCTATTAGTACATTACAATACATAATATAAAAATTACTTAGAATGTTAAACTTATTTTCTATAATTATTTTAAATATCAATAGTGTACAAATAAATTCAATGTCAATCGTGAGTTAAGTACAAAATTACAATATGACTAACCTAAAGGTCAATTTTAGCACATTTACAATGCTGGTTGCTATTGCACGACCATCTATTTATTGCTCTATTAGGTACTAGATGGTTTGTTGAAACATTTTCGAGGTCTAGATCGAATTTGAGATATTGTTTGCAATCATTGCATTTGTAGTTATGTAATACTTTGGTTAAGATGGGCTGTTGTCCGCAACTCGACGACTAGCGCCTATTTTGCGTGTCAAAATGTAATACTTTATACTAGTGACTAACTATCGCTTTGCTCGGACGTTTTCCTTCCCTTCATACGAGTATGTGTATATAGCGTTGCCTCAGTTTTATCGAAGACCTTTCTAGAATAATTCTGTCATATGTTATTTTCTTATAACCTTACCTAATAGTTTACGGCAGTCGGCATGATATTTTCCGACATATTCAACAACTATCGTCATATTTCAGGCTATTTACACAAAACATTAATCATTTAACATCTAAACCTTCCTCATGAATCATTCCATCTTTTGGTGAAACCAAATGAGATAGTTTTTGAGTTTATCGCGCTTAGACAGACAGACATACGCCATGATTATATAATTTGAGGACTACATTTTAACCAAACGTCACAATCCTATACAATTCAAATCATCTATTTCTACTATGCATTTCAAATGAGAATAGTAACATATCTTTAAAATTTATTGCAGTTCGTTGGCTTATTCTGGGAAGTAATGGTGTTAAACACGTGTAATGGGAAACGCGTGTTTCAGTATGTTTGGAATACAAATTAAAATACAACGGGATTTTATTTGAGTTGTATGTGTTGCTAAACTTAAATAATATTGTTATAATATTTACAAACCAAAGTACTTAATATTTCAAAAGTATTGATAATTTTGGTCGGATATTTCAGCAAACATAAAAGTTATTGATACATTTTGCTGTTCAGTATATTATATTAAAAATATAAACATTTTAAAATAACATAAGGATTATTACAAAACTCTTTAGCTGTAACGTATATCGTACTATCATAAATCTCCAAATGCATTGAATTTCGCGATAAGTTCCCGGATTTTAATGCAAAAATAAATTCGCAATTGCTTTGAATTACATTTGAGAGAGACGTTATACTCAAAAATGTTAAGAGAAAGGTTAATGTATACGGACCTTGGTTAAAAGATAGTGAAACGACACAGTCACGACATAGAAAGATGTTTGCATCTATTCTATAATAAACGGTAGACAATAACATGTGTAGGAACATTATATTTAACGAATAATCAATTATAGCGAGATGGCTTTAAAGTATAAAGTCGCGTATAATTTTTCATACAAATCTTAGAATGCACGATGCTTTGTCTACAAGGATAGAGTGAAATCTCAATAATAAATAACATCGTATCAATGTTAATAAGACCACCCGCAAAGTACTCGGAGCTTTGCAAAGCCTAATTTGTCACTTACTGACAATGTCATAGATTATACATTTGTAATATATAACGTCGCTGTAATCTATTCTATTAAAAGTTAATTTAACTAAAACGTAAAATTAACTTTAAAATAATAATATTCAAGTAGGTAGTATGGCTTTCCTTTTTTTTAAAATATTTTGTGAAATACCTATGTATAGTTTCATTCAAAAATAACAAAAACAACCGATCAATAAAACTCAAATATTTATTGTGATTGATATGATTTTTTGAACACTAATTCGCTTCCACTTGTCATAGGCCTGACGCATCATGATGAAGTGGAGCTTTATTATCATAACTCCACGAGGATATATAATATAATTAAATATAATTGTATTATTAAGTATATTTATGTATGTATTTATGTATGTATTTACTATGTACATACATTTTATCGTCTTATTTTTTATAAAGTACCAAATCTTTTGTCTTCAATTGAAAAAATCTTAGTTTAGTAGGATTATTACTTGAAAAAGAAAACTGAAGTGGCGATTATTTATACTTAAATCTTGAATTGAATTTTGTGAAGATAACAAAGTGTATCGTAAATTTAAAAAAAAATAATTGCAGTCAATAAAAATAACGATCGAAAGTTTGAGAAACAGATTTATATAAATAATGACCAATGATATATACAATAAACAAAATAATATCAATTATGATCTGAGATCATGTGATAAGTTGAAAACGAAGCATTCACTTGTACCTTTACAACGAAACTCTGCACGATAAAGCAGCGGTTTTACTTGTTCGTTAGTGAGGTGAAGTATTTGTATACAAATATTATATAGGTATACACATATGACATAAATTATTATTTATATATATATACTTGTGTTCGAGTTGTCGGTTTTGTCCTTGTTTCTAGCTTTCACAGAATAACTATTTCAAATGAACTAAATGACATATATTAGGTACAATGGTGAATAGTGAAATGTATTTAAAACGAAATGTGTAAATAAAACTAAATAACACAAGATGTTTACACATGACGAATTTTTGGTACATTGTGTCCGGGGGCTTCCATTGATTTTCAGGAATTAGTACCTATATGTATGCATTTTGCTTCGTATCTAAGAGTTTAATTAAAGTATACCTTAGAAAATAGTCTAACAATTTCCTTACTGTTCTATTTAAAATGCACACACGTTAATGTGATAAATACTGTGCGCACGAGCTGTCGAAGGCGGGCTTGCGTAACGATTGTGATTGTTGAAAAATATGATTCATTCAATTACATATTTCTTTATTTGATAATGCATACTGACACTGCACTGCTGTTAAGGTGAATTGTGGTCTTGTATTGTTGAAGGTTAATATGCCTTTTATAGACTACACGTATTCATATAGAAGTTCGTCTCTTAATAAAGTAAGTAAGATCTTAATTTTTTGTAGCTTTTTCAAAATATTTAAATTGTAAAATGAATCTTGAGATTATATTCCCTTAAGGAACTCCGTTGTTATAATGTTGAGGGTCATGTGATGAACCAAGCATTGCTCGGGATTATCCCTGGATGGTATAGAGGACGAAGAGTCAAATATAGGGGAATAAATTAGAGTTAAAAACTCTAATCATTCAATATAAAATTTTAGACACCAAAAATATTGATTTTATAAATATTATTATCTAGTCACTAGTGTGTTATTAGAATACCTAAGTGGTTACATCAAAATCTGTACAGTGGTTATCTCGTAATAAAGTTACAGACAGACAGGCAGCAATTCTAAAAACTATCGATTACAATAACGATTTCAATAAAATTTTATATAAAAATATTGTTCCGAATCGACTTAGAATTTAATTCCTATAAATATAAATAAATATGTATGTGTGTGTCATGGCATATGAAGTCCATGAATTAATATAGAGTGCTTATTTGTTTCAATAACCTCATGTCGAACAGCTTTGTAATAATTCATTTGAACTAGTTACGTCAAATCAAATTAATAAGAAAACTTAGCCCTTAAATGGGCATAGTTTTAAACTAGTATTACGAGGTTGGTATACTAAACACCTGTGACAAGGCTTGTTTTTAAATATTGTGAAACTAAATTTCGCATTTTGCTCCGCTTGCTATTTACACGTCATATTTTATAACTTTAAAAGTTGTATATTTTCGACCTTCATTAGGAAAGAAATATCAAACATGGTTCACGATAGGCTGAAATATCTTATGATATTATAAGAGACTAACGACTCGCCCTCGTTTCGCTCGGGCTCGTTCCAGATTTAGCGCGAGTGAATCTTCTTGAATCACTCTATCTATTAAAAAACCGCATCAAAATCGGTTGCATAGTTAGATGACATAGGGAGCGACAGACAGTGAGAAGCGACTTTGTTTTATACTTACTATGTAGTAATGCAAACTAATCATATTATCCATTTTATTTCTCTTTTTTTGGAATTGGTTTCTTAAAATTAAATCTTTTTACAGTAACTTTTTGCATAACATGTCTATACTAAAATCATAATAAGCTTCTTAGCGGGGTTCCAAAGTTAAAGACAAAAAAAGAAGATTTGACACTTAACTGTTCCCACGGTAAGCGGGCCGGAGATGAAGGTGGTCTATGCCCTCATGATGAAATCTACATATGTCGTCGTCAAATTTCATAGAAATCCGTTTAAAAAATTAAATGTTCTAAGGACAGACAGAGCTACTTCACTTTTATATATTAGTTTGGATAGTAGATTTAATAAGTAGCTAGCTACTTATAGTATGTATTTCATTATGGATTAGTAAGGATTATGGGTTATAAATAAAACTATTGAGTCAAAATAAGCATAAACGTTTTTTAATACCTCCATCTTATACTGATTTAGCTGGTGTACTAAATTAAATTAATTATGTACAATGGTACATTCTACGTATTATTTTTATAATTTGTTAGCATAATAATGTTCTATCATACGAAATCGAGAGTAAGTTTATATGTGTAATAAACAAGGACAAGCCTTCAACGAGTTTGAAATTTCAAGTATATTTTCTCCATCAATCATATTATGTGCGACGGTTTTTGTACGCTAAATTTATCTACAGCTAATAAATATTAATTTAATACTAGTTTTCTAGTTGTATTTTTATATATACTATAATTAATTACTTAAGATGTTTATTTTAAACGATGTAATAATAATTATAGCGCTAGTACTACTAGTAGTATCTAGTTTCTATCGTAACGTGTTTAACAGTTTATGTTGTGTAGAATAATAATTTAATACGTTTAACGACAGCCGTAATTAGAATAAGTATCTAAGTATAATGATATAGCTAATTAAATAATTTTGTTCTAGTTTATAATGGAGTTTGTTTTAATATTAATTTATTATAATTGCTTTAATTATTATAAATTAAGTAATTATTTGTTATAAATAGTAATAATAAAGTATTATTCCTTTAATTAATTATAATGTTTGTGTTATTTTAGTCAATAGCAACCATTTTTATTTAAAACATCAGCACTATCATCAAATTCTAGATTGAGAGAGAGATTGTAATATATTTCACCAATTCTTTTAGTAATCACAACATATTATAAAACAAAGTCCTCCGCCGCGTCTTTCTGTGTGTCTCTTCGCGATTTTGATGCTGTTTTCACCAATAGATAGAGTGGTTCTCGAGGAAGGTTTTAGTATATAAACTAGCGGAACTCCCTGTATACTTAATACTAAATGTAGCGCAGATTAAAAAAAGTGTGATCCACATAACATGATACAAATATAATTATAATCAAATCTATCAATACGTTCATTTTAAGTTTATTTTCACCTAATTATAGTTTCAAACAACACTACTTGTCATAAAACAATAATATTATTATATGGATTACTACTAGCTATAAAAAGTAAATCAAAAACTTATTGTAGAAATGAGTATAAATAAAGTTACGGCTTAAATAATGAAAATCAGATCCATTGCTCTCTTAACGGAGTAATAGAGTTTACGTTTATTAGCTAATTCAGCATTGAAAATAAAACAATGTGGTAGAGTAATGACATCTTAGGGCCGTTTCAACGCGCTGTCTGGCTGCAGTCTAGTCGAAGTCATTGGCAGTCCCACTTTCACGAACACAAACTCATCGTGTAATATTTCGGCCGTTATGATAACTGAACCTCTATTGTGATTACAGGGGACGGACACAATAATAATTTGACTTCTTTTTCTTGTAGTTCTAGTCGTATTACGTGACTCTGCTTACATTTTTTATATTTTATTACTTTATGTTTTTCATTTTGTGCTCTAATAAGTTGATTGATTTACATAATTTTGCTATATTTCGTTTAATATTTACCGTTCAATTTTTGCAAAGAATGTAGGTAGTTAACTAAAATATGTAAAGTTAAAATAGATAATTTAGATAAGACCGTGACTATTGAGTAGACGCGCTTAGGTGATGCGTAAATTGAAAAATGTCACCAGTATGTTTTTGAGTTTATTTTCAAGTTTATTTATTAAAGCTTTAAACCACTTACCCTTTTACACAGACTAGACGTTCTTCACCTTTCCTGAATAATTTATTGACATTTTTTGCTCTTCATGACGGTTCGGGCAATACTATTTTTTTTATAAAAAATGTAAATTTTTTATAATAATATATTATAAAAAATTTATAATATACTTTAAAATGTGTAATATATTTTATTCATTTAAAGTTTAATATGATATACCTATGTAAAATTTTCATCGAGGTGGAACTACATAGGTACTTCTAAGAAAAAGTGAGAGCGGTTTAATTTTTAATAATTAATTATTAATTATTTAATTAAATAAGTGGGTGTAAGAATTTAAATATTTGCTTAATTATATTTTTTAAGTTTAAAAATATTATTAAGCAAATATTTAAATTCATTATTCATTATTTTTGATCCAAAAATGGTTCAACCCTATTCACACTATTGAAAACTATTGAAAACAAATCGGTGTAACGATAAGTATATAGTGCAACAAATATTAAAACATTAAACATAAATAACAAAAATCGTAGGGGTGTTTGTGCTAAGAGCAAATTAATTATTATTAATATTAGTCAGACTAGAACCTGTTTATTAGTTGCTGACTTTTATATAAAATCTGTAACTTTATGTCTGTAATTATTTTAATGTGTTTCTTAGAATTAATAATTAGGTAAATTTTATCAAGTACAAGAAGTTGATTCTATAACTTTACTTAGTTAATAGATATTTACGAAATAGGCAAATATAAAAAAATATACCTACGTACATAATTAATTAAAATTTTCACGTTATTGTAATCTGTGGTGTGTCTCTCTCGTCCCAACTACAAAAAATGCATTTAGGTATCAATTCAGCGGTGACCTCTTCCATACGTATGTACATATATTATGTATATACAACACAGATTTTTTTACATGTTTCAAAGCGAGTTCATAACATAGTCTAATAGATTAATTATGTTATGGTCATTTGTATTGCAAACTTCAGGTCTTTCGAATATTTTAATATTTTTTGATGATGTGAGAATAAATACGTATATTAAAATTCTAACTAAATCGTACATTACATGTTGATTGGAAAATCTTATTGAGAAAGTCATTATTCAGGACAAATCTGACGTCTGTCTGTAACCGCGTCACGAGTAAACCGCTCATATCTCATTTCTGAGAATCTACACTGTATGTATCTACACTAACTTTAAATACGCATTTAGGGACGAAACGAAGCGGAGCGAGTTTAAGTTATCATTTATAATACTTTTATAATTAAAGTAAAAGGCTACCAAAAAAAGAAGGAACTAATAGAATCACGTACAAAAAGCAGTAGTAGAATTAAATTCAACATTAAGATAAATCTTTTAATATTAACCTAATTGAATTTTAAAATTCGCCTCTCTTTCACCAAAACTTCACCAAAAACATTAAAATAATTTTAACAGTTAGGTATTAAAGAGAAATGTCACTTGAATATAAATTACCACATCGTAAATAACGTGAAAGACATAATTTTCTAATTTAAGCAATTTTTATCTAACTTCCTGCCGGCCTCTGTATATTAGAAGCGAATAAATAGCTAGCCATTTTAGGGGCCATAATAGGACTGTAACGAGTAGGTATTATTAGTGTTTTTTATACATTAAATATTTTTTTTAGAAAATCTGATCAAAACAGGTATTATTATTAATAAGAAGGCGCAATTTTGGGGATAGCTGATTGATTTTTGTCTTTTCTGAGACCGTATCACGAGAAAATAACCGCACAGATTTTGATGAAATTTAGTATGATGGTAACTGCTTATTCCTATATAAGGTAACTTTTTACGGTGTAAAAAAGGCGGTACAATTTCATAATTATTTTAATGTCATAAATTTTTGATACTAAACTAAACTGATACAGCGTCACCAAACAAAATTTCATTTTAATGCTCCTAGCATATCGCCAAAACCGATTTCGCACTAATTTTTAAACATAGACGAAAATTACCATTGTGGCTTCAATACAGGCTAAAAACTTAATCCTCGGAACTAATGAGACTAGTGTTGTCATAATCGGCCTATTCTGATGTAATAGAAACCTCGAGGGCGCTTAGCGTGTCGATAGTGTCATTTAGTAAAATACCATTATCACCAGAATTGTCTATTTTTTAAAATTCTTCCTTATACTTCTACTTCTAAGGCAGTGGTAGCCCAGTGGTAACGTGCTCGCTTGAATAACCGAGTGATGCGGGTTCAAATCCGGGTCTGGCACTTCTATCATTTTTACCACTTGTTTTACGGTGAAGGAAAACACCGTGAGGAAATCTGCATGTCTGAGAAAACCCAGCGAGTTTTCGAAAGACATGTAAAATCCGCCAACACGCACTAGGCCACCTCGTACTGAGGGAGGCCCGTGCCCAGCAGTGGGACGTTAAAAAGGGCTTAAGACACACTTCTACTTCTAGTCAACTTAATTCCGTATTTTGTTGAACTTATTTATACTGCTTTTTAATTTCTAGTAAATATTAGACGTATATTTACATATGTATACAGAATAAAATATTACGTTTAAATAGAAGTTATATATCAGTAGCAAATAGCATTTAATAAAAAAAAACTTACATATATAATTATGTATACAAATTGATATTTCATTGAAATATACTTTTTATTTTAAATGTTTTTACAATTTATAATCAAAATCCTTATTTACGTATATGTATAATAAACGGCTGTTTAAAATTTGAATAAAGTAGTTCATGTGTAATTAATGAACCGAACCACTTCAAAACGTGTTAAAGTATTGGAGCCATCATCAAATTAGCGAGTGACTTTACTCATGATAATTTTATATTTCGAACCTCGTTTGTAATAATTACCATCCTAACATGAGTTCGTGACCTATGAAAAGGTTAATTTTTCATCGGCCAACGGGTCAGTTGGAATGACACCGATACGCAGGATACACTTTCGAAATCAAGTTTGAGTAGCTTACTTGTCTTCAGCCCGTTTTAATGTCCCACTGCTGGGCACGGGCCTCCTCAGTACGAGGGGGATTAGGCGAACTTCACAGTTCACATGTCTTTCGAAAACTTGCTAGGTTCTCTCAGACATGCAGGTTTCCTCACGAAGTTTTCCTTCACCATAAGACAAGTAGTAATCATGTTAGAAATGATTCGCACATTAAAATATTAGAGGTGCGAGACCCGGATTTGAACCCGTATCAATCGGTGATCCAAGCGAGCGCGTTACCACTGGGCTACCACTGCCTAGCTTACTTGATAACAGTAATTACAGTTTACGATCGTGAAGCAATTTCCTTTTCGCCCGCAGTGGTCGAGAGGCGGTGCTTAAGTTATACGAAGATCAGGTGATGCCAGATAGTCATTATGCAAATTTCTTGGTCATAAATGAGATGGTAATGGCACTATACAATCACTTTGACTGTAACTCAATCAAACTATTCATCTTTTACATTTTTCAATCAATTTAATGACTGTTCATGATCATTTAATTATTATAAAAATAAATAGAGAAAATAAAAACATCATTATAATTAATAAAGTTTATCAAGAACACTTTTTAGCTACTTATGTTATAAAAACATTGTATTTTACTTGTGACAACAGTGAATATCGTGTGGAACCCTGTATGACTGAGTGAAGTCCATTAACCTGTACTTGGCCTGTGGCCAGCGGGATGGACTATGGCCTGATCCCTCTTGTATTGAAGAGAGGCCTGTGTCCAACAGTGTGACATTAAATTCTTAAGATTCTTAATTTCTAAGAGCTAAATTCTTACATACAAATGGTATTAGTAGAAAATAATATAAGAAATATATGAATTGCTTGAAGTAGATAACACATAATGTGTTTGTAAGCGTTTTTTATATAAAAAATAGTACTACCTACCTAATACAGGATTGTACAAATATGTTTAGTGGTTATTTTTAGACTACTTTACTCTTTGGTGTAAAGATGCATTCAAGGACTTGTCTCGGTGAAACACTAATTGTATCCTGACTCCTGCGACAAGGTCGTGGATGATAACTGTGTAATGCGAAGATTGGTGATGCGGGTTCTTAGAGGAGTGTCCGAGGAACAAGAAGGATGAAATAAATCAAAATATACCTTTATTAAAAATAATAAGATTTAAATTCCTTTAAAAGAAGTATGGAGCTCTAATTTAATTTCGTCTTAATAACGGTTTTGGTGCAAAGATAATGCGGGCCTCAGTAAGTAGGTCTGTTATGTACTTACATACGTACGAATGGCTGCATGCTAATGAAATTGTTTTATTTAATGTCTTAATTTTACATTTCTCACCTTTACTTTTAAACTTATTTTTCTTACAAATTAAGTTAAAAGCGAGTAACGTACGTTATTTTTTTTAATATCAGACAAACACTTTTTTATTTCATAACTAGCAAACCCGGCCCGCTTCTAATTAAACGGTTGAAAGTAAACGGTTTTTGTAATAAATTAAAAGTAGCCTAATTTACTTCTTATAACATTCTGCGAGTTGTAGTCTAGTATCTGCGAGTGAAAGTCCCGTTAAAATCGGACTAGCCGTTTCATAGATAAGCCGGAACAAACATAAGGTCAGACAGCCAGACAAACATTTAAAAAATGAGTTTTTGTGTTAGTAAGGTATATATTTTGTTACATGCATTTAGTGAAAAGCTGTTAATTAAATTAAAAACCATTACTGATTTCCTATTTAAATTAAATTAAACTGAGCACTTTAAATTAAACTGAGCAAGTTATTGTCGAGACGGAACGTTTATACTTAAAATTTCACTGCGTGTCGCCTTGACCTCACGGCATCGATTGACGTCTTGACATTACAGGAAGCCATAGTTATAGAAAAAACTTAATCAAAACATCAACATATTGTTTACTTCAACAACAATATAGGCATCTTTCGGCTTCTTTTGATAATATGTAAGTACCTACCTACATGTATTAGCATATTTAACCGATACTCGAGTGTACAGTTCTGCTTACAACTAGTAGTAGGTACCTTAATAAATTTAGAAAATATGTTTATGTTTAATGGAAAATAATAACTTTTTTATTAGGTGACTTATACACGGAATATACTAGACCTATGACAACACCCCCCAAATCAGGTGTGACTAATTGTTTATTCAAAATAGTTTATAGTTTTTTTTATTAGTATACTAGCTATAAGTCCCGGTTTTGTCGTTTTGTCGCCCTACATGAAGAAGTAACAGACATACACACGAACATACCTATTTTAATGGTATTTATATTATTAATGTGTTAAAATGAATATGCCAACAGTACTGTAACATATTTCGGTTTGCGAATGAAGATTGATAGTGTCTGAGATTATTTGTCTTCACAACAAACTCCCAAGTGACGATGCACTGTTGTTGATTTCCTCATTCTGACTATTATGTAGCTGGTAATTTAGCGTAGGAAATGAATGGCACAAAAAATTATAGCCATGTATGCGTAGATACATACTTTGCAATAAAGTCTTTGAAACTTAATTTTATTACTCTTTATGATAATTATATGTGACCTCTACATTATTCTACCTTTACCTATAATTATATAAGATATGCAGTATACATAATATATGTTACATGCAAAGTTTATATTCTGGCAACAGTTTTTTAGGATATTGAAGAAAACATACATTTTATAAAAACTTCTACAGTACTTTTAGCAAAATACAAATTGTATTTCGTTCATATTGTTAGTTGTTACTTCTAAATAATTAATTTAGGTATTCATAAAAATATCTTAAATACTTTTGGCCTTTGGCTTCAGACTCAACTTACGTCTGCGAATGTAAATAAATGACAGATTTTGATATACCTACATATTATGATATTCATTGCAGCCCAAATTACACATTACGTCCTTATCACACGTATCGTACGCGGTCAAGGTTCACGTTAACATTGGATAACCTTCGAGGTTAGTGAACAGTATGTTTCGGAGATTCGTTTTACAACTATCAGTTTATATAAGAAGAGTTATGATTTTTTATTGATATCAACTTAGCGTAGCGTAAATGCGAAAGAAGCTCTGTATTTTAATCTGTTTTCCTAAATACTAAATATTTATCGCAATAAAGCTTAGACTTAATCATTTGTATTTTAAATAAACTTTATTGGTATTGGATACTTTAAAGTTCAACCCCTGAAGAGTTAGAAGTTCTAATCTAGAAAAATCTGTTAATTTTATAGTTATAATGACGTAAATTAGAAATAATATTCCTCAAAGCTAAGACAAATAAGCTTTTGAAGTTAGACAGTGCCTAGCAACGTAACTGATTCAAGAGCGGCCGAACGTGGATAAGTGGTTAGGAACTGATACAAATTATAATTCATTCATTATGTGTAACTAAATGCATTTTCCAAAGTTACAAAAGTTCATATTTCCATATAAGTTCTGCAACGTAGTCCTAAAACTTCCGTATGAGCAGTCCTTATAGTTTTTATACTTTTAAATTGAATGACGACATTTTGGCGGTAAATTTTAACAATTTTTATTCTCATTTAGTTTGGGATTATTAATGAGATTTTTTTCGTACTCTGCCACTACTCGTCTTATGGTGAAGGAAAAAATCGTGAGAAAACCAGCATGTCTGAGAGAACCTAGCAATTTTTTGAAAGAAGATGTGAAATGCGCTAACACCCACTTGGTCAGCGTGGTGGATCATGGCCTGATCCCCATCGTAATGAAGGCCTTGCTCAGCAGTAGGACGTTAAAAAAAAGTTAAATACATTCATATAATGCGTTTTGGACGATAAAGTTTTGGTAGCAGCCCGGAATTGGCAGTGGATGGAGTAACACCTGTCACACACCTTAGCAAGAAAGTTGCTCGAATCGTCGAGCAGATCTCTTCCTGCTGCTCTCAAATTGTCGAATCACTAAAATTTAAGAATGAAAAGAATAGATAGTAGAGTACTTTTGATTAGTGAACTATTTAAATTGGCAACAACAGTTTATCAGGAGGACATATTGAGAATCAAACTGCTGGTTTTGTAGTGACTAATCGTTATAAACCTTATCAAAATTTTCTTCTGAAATATGTACGTATACTGTGTATGATTAACTTATCATCAACTTATCACTCTTTAAATCTAAAGAAATATGACAGACAGATAAATAAAACATCTAAAAGTTGTCCACTCCACATCTTTTATATATGCAGTATGTTTTAGATAGCTATAATATGAAGTATGGCCGCAACTATTATGTGATTATGACCACGATAGTACGTGTAAGTTTTTGAGAAACTGCAGAACATAAATACATATGTATGAAAGAAATGTACATGTTAGTTGTTTAGATAAACTTCATAGATAAGAAATTAAAAAAAACAAACAGTATCGAAATGTTCCATAAGAACTCGTGAGTATCTAATTGAATAATAATATGTTGTCATTGAAGACCATAACAGGAAAGCTGATAATTAAATAATTGCGCTGAAAATAAAAGGGACATGCATTGTTATTTATTTTCTTCTATATTCTTAGAACTTCCAGTTCGTATTGCACTTTTTTCAAAGGCCTATTATTAATTTTTATATTTTCAAGTCAATAAACACAGAAAGTGTTGATAGACAGTAATTTATAGTATTTTTGTACATTAGATAATTTTTGAACGCTTCAGTGTTATTTTAAGATATCTTTGTTTTGGTTATTATTATAAAATGGACATGAGTTAAGCATAATAATGCGATAGTATATCTTTAATAATTAATAAAAAATAATTTTAGATAATAATTTATTTTTCTGCTTATAAAAGTTATATAAGTATAATTCGCGTCATGTAAAAAGAACGCTGGCTGTCAAGTTGCGCAGAGGCGATTTATCTGCCAATTTGGTGGTAAGACGCGGGGCGCATGCTTCTCGGCTCGCTATTGGTTTGTCAGTTTAAAATACCATCGCGCACACAAAAGTTATTAATTACGAAATGATTTTATATAAAAATAGTGAAAAAATATTTTTGGCCTATATTGTTTTATAAAGAGAGAGTCTGATAATAATGCAGTTAATAATTTAAAAAAAATAAACGAATTAATTAAATTTTTTGTTATTAAATTAAACATTCTACACTAAATCAAACATATTTTATTAATTAATAGAATTCTATTTAATGACATACTATGTAATACATTTTTCAATGTCCCTACCAATAATCAATATACATCGTGAGCGAAATAAAAGAATTTCGTATGCGAATGTACCGATGCGCAAACACACCCCCCACCACTTTCTTCCAGCGTTCTTTTTACGTGACGCGAACTGTATATACATATTTGCCGTTTTTTTAAGTTTTAGTCTGCCTAATATCACGATTTTAAAAAATTTCAACTTCAAACTATATAAATAGAGTCAACTTCTCTCAGGATTCCACTTTCCAGGACTTTCCAAAAACAACTGTAGATTATTATCAAAAATACACTCAGGTTTTTGACATTATAGTTAGTTACTATAATTGTAATATATTATGCTGATCATATACACGCCTTTAGAAGGGTAAAGATTATTACCATATAACGTGGTTCCTGATTAGACGTAGTCGTTAGGTTGGCTTTCTTTTTTATTTCATATCTTTTACAAAATCAAGTAGGTAATCAAAGTGGATTTTTGGTATTTTCTAATAATGAAACGATATTACAGATGGACGTGATTTTTTTTATGATTACGCACTATATATTATGCATACTATATAAGTTAATTTTATATTCGCAAATATAGTAATAATTTTACCAAGTTGTGATCGCAGACAGAAACAGCAGCAGACCTGTTTTATACGTTATATAAATTATTTTATTTTATTATTCTTTATTGTTTTGTATTTTTTATTTGAATTATCTTTTTTTAAGAAAAAAATAGTAAAACACATTACTTGCTTATCTTTTTTTTTAAGAAAAAAAACAATAAAGACCTATTACCTATTTACCATTTGAAGAACCCATTAAGTAGCCTTTCTTCATTATTTTACTCACTATGTCTATATACATTATACACATTTCGACCTTCGCAAGGAATATTATCTTGTTTAAATGAGGTCATTGTTTATGTAGCGGTAAAATTAATTCATGATCTGAGAAATGCTGGCTATAAAATCCCTATAAATGTGGTATATAAATATTATGGAATAAACGGTGGCCAATCAGCGTAGTATATAAATAAAATCTGATATATGTGTAATTATTGTTGTGAAAATTGTTACTCTAATATAATGAATGTGAAAGTATGTTTGTTGGTTTATCGTTCTCACACGTAGCGGTAAAGCAATAGATTTACGTGATTAAATGCACAAAGATAGAATGAGGATTGGTGGGAGAAATATAGTATCTAGTAAATCAGAATAATATATTTTTATATCATACTTAATTTTTTTATTGATAAAAATGATAGGCCTTATTTTTTTAAATAATAAACTAGCATTTCCCGCGGCTTCGCCCGCGTTCTATAGACTGTAAACCAAATTCTTAGATTTACACAAACCGTGTGGTGATTTACAGACGGTTAGTAACGGTTAGTTGTGATTTCTAAGAAATTACATATATTCCTGTAGTAAAAAATATCTTTTATCCTGAACCGGGACCAGCAATCATCATATCAAATTTCATCCAAATCTGTCTGGTGATTTTGCGATACGGTCACAGACAGACAAACATTCTAAAAACTATAGATTCTGCATAAAGTACAGAATAAAATAAATATTAGTATCACAGTAAAGGAAAACATTGTGACTGAGAGAACTTAGCAAGTTTTAAGATGGACTTGGCCAGCGTGATGGATTTTATTGGAGATTTGGATTGATCCCCCTCGTATTGTACTCAGCAGTGGACCTCTAAAAAGATCTTAAATTCCTTCCACGGGATTTCTTGTCTCTTTGGTTAAGTCACTATGAATGTTAGTTGAAAATATGTTTAGTTGTGTTACAAATTATACCTTGGGTAGGTTATATTTATATTATGGTACAATTAGCTCTTGTATCATCATAATACATTCTTAAGTTGGCATTTTTATAGCCTTCCAGAACAAAAAGTTTTATTAAAGAATTAAACAATATCTATTTAAAACTATGTTTTTAAAACCTATGGAAAATGACCTCATATGTAAAATACCTATAATAAACACAATATCACGCAGAAGGACCAATCAAAACAAACTTCTAATAATAAATTGAAGAAATGCTTCCCACGATTATTTAATCAAACAATTCGGTAAGGACTTCCCGCCAATTATCGAAATGGCTCTCGAATCTACAGAGTTAGAACAAAGACTGCTCCACTAAACAATCTATTATTTATATATATTTAACATTACACTATGTGGTAGTTTCAGTGTAAATTTTGGCACGTAATATTTAAATTTTAAAATAATTTTAATTTGTAGAGTACCAGTATGTCTTAACTTTTTAAGATAAATCTATAAAAGTACATGATACGGACTACATGACAAATCTTTATTTTAATCTGAATCTGTACTATATTATACCTAACAATTTTCTGTTTTAGTTAGTAGTATCAATGAAATAACCTATTCTTTTATTTAGATAGCGTCGTAGCGAGTTGTAGTTATGTCCAAACTTATGAGTATAACTTATGATTTTTGACATTAAAAACTGCTTCCTATTAATGAAACTTTTTTTTCAGTTTCAGTTTCAGAGATTAACCTCTACGTCCAAACTTACAAACATTACCTACCTCTTTATAGTATTAGTAAACTTATAGATTGTTACAATTTAACGATATGTATGTAAAAGACATACCTACGATATTTTTGATGACACAAATTTATTCAATCGGCTATAAAAATAGACATTGCAATATAAAACTAGATCAAACAAAATATTTTCGTTTGCAAAACTACTTTATGCGAATATTTAAATAAATCATTCTCAATAATCGCATGCATTTAAAATTTATATCTGTCAAAATTATAATCTACATATCAAATAAATAAAGTGAATCTACATACATTATTATAATAGAACTTTTGATGGTTTTTGTATAACATTAATAATAAATTTAACACACAATAATGCGATTGTTTCTAACATATAAACTAACTGAATAGTTAGGTTTGTGACGTGTCACACTTCACGTCACTTGATTTGGCATTTACCGACAAGGATGGTGCGATTACCAACCGGTTGTAATAACCACTTGCGTCAAACAGCACATAAATATAAGTACTTCTTGTAGAAATCTAAATCCGAATCTTCTGCGTAATAGACAGTTCCAGTCAGTATTATCTTTAAGCTGAAATCATTAACAAAGAAAAGAAAACTTTATATATGAATTACGAATACCTACTGTACATATAATTGTTCCGCTCCTAGGTATCGTTAAGTGATGTTATAAAGCTTATAAAATTTCACAATAAATAAGCTTTAAAAAATTGTCAAATTAGGTACATAGCTCCAAAACTTTTCATCTTTACAAAAATATGTACGTATAACATAAAAGCACAAAAACGAATATGTTTAAAAGTATTTAGATTCTCATAATAATTATGCATATTTAATTAATAATAATATATGCATGTATGTAAGCTTTCTAATATTCATTTATAGATAGATTAAACCATGAGAAACTGAACGTAACAACCTAATATGGGTAGACAATCAAACCGCCCTCTCTACTACAGGTCAGCTTTCAATATAGGGGCCATAATACTAATAGGCTCATATAGTAGCTAAATTAATTTCTACTGTAAACCATTTTATTTTGGTTCTTAGATCAGCCAATTTATATGTGGTAATTCTATGTTAACTTATATAAATACGTTTTAGCGGTTAGTATAAATTTCTCTTCCCTTCCTCTAAAATGAGATATTTTCCTATAGTAAAAAGGATCTTATTACTTATATATTGACACGGATAACCAGCTATCATTATACCAAATTACATCAAAATCTATCCAGTTGTTTTCTGCAGTTACAGACAGACAGGCTAAATTTCTAAAATGGATATATATCGATAAAAATGACAAATTTAATGAGATTTTCCATAAAATATTTAATGTAAAGAATTTTATTATATGTATAGATATAAAACTGCGTTATCCTTTGATTGTCGGTATTTATACAAACACGAATATTTTTAACACGTCAAGTGAAGAACTTAAGGTCTTCAGGTACTATACAATTAAAAATGCTAGGGACGCCCATAACGGGAAATCGTATAGGATACTGAGTAGTAAATCAACGGATGTCGGCTACAATAAATGCTGTATACGTTGTAAACGTGGGCGAGCGTTCTTGATAGGGTTGCTAGCGAAATTGTCTCTTCCTCTTTTGATTGGACAAGTGGTTTCATGAATGCTTTATACTTTACTTTTGATCATCTAACTCAACGGAAAGCGTATCTCAAATATCATACTTCACTCGTGATGAATTATTGTAGCAAATGCTTAGAATACAGTACAATTATTATTATTTTAGTGACAAAATATTTTAGCAAATGCTTAGAATAAAGTATAATAAATAATAACAAAGATGTAGTTACGTAAAATATGTACAGTTTATAAATGTATAATATCATCAATTTTATCCAACAATAATTACATTTTGTACATACATAATATTTTAATGTCATGACATAATGAACGTCAAAAGATCGTACGATCGAAAATTTGCATAATTGTATGTGTGTCATTTGCATACGTTTCCAAATGTCGATGCGTCGTTGTAAATTTTATACGTACAAGTAGATTGTTTACGAATTTAGTTGTTATATTTAAAACTAATATTTTCATTAATTACATATATTTTAGTTTATATCTAACGACACGCACGACACGCGTAACGTAGTTTGTAGTGACCCTACTTGCTGCGCCAGCGGTCGCGGGTTCGAGTCCTGCTGGGGGCATTCATTTGTTGAGCACGAATGTTTGTACTCCAGTCATGGGTGTTAATATTTATAATATGTATGTATTTAAACTTATATATTTGTAGTATATCAGCACGAATGTTTGTACTCCAGTCATGGGTGTTAATATTTATAATATGTATGTATTTAAACTTATATATGTGTAGTATATCAACCATCTAGTATCCATAACACAAGGCTCGTACCTTATCGTGGAACTAGATAGTGCTGTGTGTAAATGTCTCAACATATTTATTTATTTATCTAAAAACTAAGAAAATATTTTTTTTATGTTTATTCTTGAAAGAACTAACATAAATATATAACCAGCACTTGTTAACCTTCCTTTATTTCACGTTTCTTTTCCTGGCACTGATTCGAAATCTTGCACTGCATTTAACTCATTGTACATAATAAAACAATTTCTATTTGAATAAAAACTCCTCAACTATGAATAATTATAAGTGTATAATATTTAAAGTGCTTGTTATTTAATTAAATCTATTTGTGGCGTCCCTAATCACGTGACACCTTGACGTTGGAAGCGATCCCAGAACAATCTACAGAATCCTATAACTTACCGCTTAGGCTGTAAATTATTCAGCTGTGGGCGAACTAGCACTAGACCTACAGCCTACTATCTTAGGTATTCTGGTTACTTACTGGTGTACTGGAAATTCTGGAGTGACCTACGCGCTTAACTTAATAAATAATTAATCGTTCGGTTCTTCTGATCTAAAGATTATTATATTTAAGTACATAGAAAAGTGAAATACCGCTCTCTCACATATTAACTACGAAAACTTCAATAGTACATAGATCTGCACTAAAAAGTTGGAAATACATAAAAACAGCTTTGATTTTCTGTGTGTCTGTTTTTCCCTGATCTAATTTCTGAAACGGCTAGACAAATATAACTGGATTGACTGACAAGTTACTAATTCCTTAAAACTTAGGTACTTTTTAAATTACATTGACCAAAATTCGATATATCCTTTCGATTTAAAATAACGACTCTTGCAATTTAAACCTTTTGACAGTATATTCTCTGAGCATGACAAATAGATGATGATGTGAATAATGTCATAAATATAAAAGTGAAGCGAGCGGAAGCCGCTAGTTCTATAAAATATTGGAAAAATAAACACTAAATTATGATTTATAATAAGACTTGTGTGCAAATAAATCTTTATCGTCATAGTCTATGCAAAAATCAATATAGCATTCATTTATTATTTGATTGCTCATTAGGTTGAAAACACAAGAGTGGATCATTTATATTAAATAATATTAAAAGTAAATACATGCCCTTTATGCCTTTCACTTATTCCAGTGAAACTTGTCTGTACTGCGTTTGACGATCTATCATTTTACAAATGGTCACAATTCAAGTTATTGAAATTACTTCTAGCTCGACTGTTGTTGTTAATGTTTACTTTCTATTTAGCTTAAAATATTTATATATTATTTTAATAATCCTTAAAAAGTTTATTACATTTACAATATATTTTTCTATTTTTATAATAGTTATACCTACAAGTTTAGAGACAAAGTGGAAGAAGAAGATTTAAATAAAAATGCCAATAAAATTTGAAAATGGTTGCGAAAAATATTCTTTTCTGCAATTTAAAAATATTTCTTATATCGTTCTAAGATACCTTATACAGAAAGTTAGAGTACGTACAGGAAAATAGTTTTAGTTGGTCTCAAAATCGATCGTTACGCCTGATATTGCAGGCTTTCAAAGGCTTTATACACGTCTAGTAATAATTGAAACCAGGTTTACCACTTGTGGTATACAACATTGTATCTTGTTTAGTGGTGAAAACAATTTACAAGTAATGGCTTCAATATTTATCCAGAATATGCTGTTTTAATGGAATTTCTCTCAGATTTAATGATGACTAAGGAAGTTGACCTTAATCTTGGATTTTAGGTTAATAATAAACGTTTATGTCTGTCTTTGGTAAAATTGGCATTTATTTAATTACCAGTTTCATTATCGGTTTACCTATTAAGCTTGATAGTGAGTAATACTTTTTAGTCTACACATTTTATAATTGACTTTTCGCGCTTCTAAGGGTTCTGGAATTTCTGAATATATATATGTAAAACAAAAATACAATAATAATTAATAATTAAATCTTAATATAAAAATTGAAGTGTTTGTTTGTGACATCAACATAACAGCTTTATAAGAGCAGCTATGATTGTCTAGTTTTTTCCCTCATTTAATCTCTGAAACGGCTAGACAAATTTAAAGGGATTTTGACTGACATGTAACTGATGATATAAGGGGCAACTAATCCTTGGTTTAATCATACTAGTTACTTTTATTTTAGAAAAGAAGGGCCTAAAAATATTAAAACCTAGGTAGGTTACGAATCTGAACGAAATCAGGTGATTTAATAGTATTAATCATAAACAACCAACCAGCACGACTTTTTTTACGAATTGGAGTAATAAATTATAAAATTGAGAATTTTTTTTTGTGAAAAACCAGTGGTTAACCTTGAAATGATGGGTTAAGTGTTCTCCAATATCTGTGCTAAGAGCACTTGAATTCGCTACGTTAATAAAAGACCGAGTTATTATAAGCCCGAAGAGTTGTTCAGAAGACAATTTGCTTCTACTGCTTTGTCTTATGGTTGAGAAGGAATTATTTTTGACATCAAAAAATTGAGTAATTGAAACTTTTTATATCTATATTATTTTATTTTATAAGCAGTAGTAGCCTAGTAAAGCGCTCGCTTCGATAACCGAGTGATGCGAATTCAAATCCGTGTGTCGCATCCCTGATATTTTCATGTGGAATCATTTCTATCATGATTACTATTATCTTACGGTGAAGGAAAACATCGTGAGGAAACCTGCATGTCTGAGAAAAACCAGCAAGTTTTCGAAAGACATATAAATTCCGCCAACACGCATTAGGCCAGCGCGGTGGACTATGGTCTAATCCCCTCGTACTAACGGGTGTCCGTACCTAGCAATGGGACGTTAAAAATGGCTGAACACGTATATCTTTTTATATAATGTAATATGTATGTACATGTGCATGTTTGTACCTTTTGTGGCGTTTATAATAGTTAAATCAACGACATTTTAAGATAATTTGAGCTTTTCAGTTATAATATATTCTAATCATTTACGAATATGTATTGTTATACATATAACTATGTATGTACGTACGTATGTGTGTTATTTACTTACAAAAATAAAATTTAAGAATATATAATTGGGCATATCTGAATACAGGACCAGAAGTTAGTTGATCTTTGAAGGTTTTCATCTAATACACGTGTGAAAACATGAATGCTACATAACGACATATTACCCTTTCGGATGTCAGCGTAATTTTGAACACGTATGAAGACAGAATTTGAGACGCATCCTTGATCTAAAGACCAAGACACCGAAATCGTTCATTTCCCTTCCTCGAGAGCTTGGAATGGAGATAAATAGATGTAAACTGTGGGGTTAAATTCTAGTTTTTTATTCAGTAAAGGGAATTTTGCAAATATAAAAAAATTTACACCTTACTATAGTAAAAATGTGAATCTTAATATTATGTTTAGACTAGCAACTAGTTTAGATTTATACATTGTATTATACATATAAAACTTCCTCTTGAATCACTCTATTAAAAAAACCGCATCGAAATCCGTTGCGTAGTTTTAAATATGTAAGCATACATAGTGACATACAGACAGACAGCGGGAAGCGACTTTGTGTTATATTATGTAGTGAAAATAGATTTCTTTTACTCAATAATGCCAGAATGGATAAACGGATGAAAGGCAAAGAGATAGATTATAGTTTGGAACAGCACATGTGATACAAAAAGCCTTAATTAGAACGCAAAAATTATTTACATCTTAAGTTATGTATGATAACGTATGTTGTACGCGCTAATATTCCGCTCTAAAAATTGCATAATATTTTAGTTTAAAAAATAAGCATCTAGGATATATTAATATTTGGAACAAAAAAATTGTACCCTTTTTACGAAAACTGCGAGGACGGAGGAGTATGAAATTTCTCACACTTATAATTTATAAGTATAGAGAAGGAGTGCAGAATGCTAATATTTAATCATAATAAAAATGCATTAAATCAATTAAAAAAACATTACATAGTGAAATGACAGTTGACACACTGATAGTCAAACATAACTAATAACCATACCCAAACAAATATATATTATATTAGTTATTAATTATGGTTCATTTTCGACCACAGGGCGGCCACTAGTAACTTTTAATACGGAACAAACAGGAACTATATCCTGTAAGATAGATTTGTTTTTGTTTTTATGAGTCGGTAGTTAATTTATACATCCCGTGAATATCTGCGATCAACAAGGCGTTCAAGGTGCACCTACTCGTATGATAAATATATTATTAACCTAAATTGAAAAATTCCGTTTCGATGTTAACTGTCATGTTTATACAATTTTTCAGTCAGCATAAATTTAATTATTAGTAGTAATAAGTAAATTTAATTATTAATAGTATTTTTTAAGTTGTTAGATAGCAATCTTAGATCACTGGCAACGTGATCAGTTGGGCAACCGAGTGTAGCGGTTATATATTACCATGGGTCACACAACTCTTATATTTTCATGTGCGAATCATTTCTAACATGATCACCACTTGTCTCACCTTGGAACGCGCCCCACGCGTGGGGTGCATTCGTACAAATTCCTCATAGTAGAAAAATGTCTTTAACTCTTTAACCTTGTAATAAAATAGTTTCAGACTTTTTTGCAACTAACTACGATATATTTGTTACACTGAGGTGCAAAAACTAAACTAAACTATCTTGGCAATTAATCAGTAAAAAAATAAAATTTGAAAAGTGTACGTGGGTCCCCTATGTGTGTAGTAAACATCCTTCTTCCGTTTACATCCGGTAAGAAAATGGGTAAAAGACTACCTAAGTTGAGGTGTTTTATAATAGATACTACATTGATGAGTGAGGTTTTGTGACCCTGATTATATTTTAACTTTATTATTTATATTCTTTATTAAGTAAGATAAAAACGATTAAGTTTAAAATGTGTTCATTAAACTTTATTTACACTGCGTCTTTGACCTTAATTAAAGAACCTTGAGTATAATACAGGCGATTTCTGCTGTCATTATTATAGATTCGGAAATGTGCATACATCGAAGGAAGTAAAAAAAATATTCTCGCTAAAACTTCTAAATTTGTATGACAATTTACTACAGTTTTGTATTCTGCCCTTGTTAATGCCTAATCTTTTAATACTGGGCTTGGGCCTCCCTACAATACGAGGGGGATCAGGCCATAGTCCACCGATCTGGCCTAGTGTGGGTTGGCGGACTTCATATGTAACAACTTGCTAGGCTCTCTACATGCCGGTTTCCTCACGGTATTTTCCTTTACCAGTAAGACAAGTGGTAATCATGATAGAAAAGATTCGCACATGAAAATATCAGATGTGCGCGACACGGGTTTGAACCCGCATCGCTCGGTTATCCAAGCTATCGCGTTACAACTGGACTACCGTTACCACTGTCTTATATATTTATTACAGTAGCTATTTATATATCCATTTATTCACTAGCAAAACTTACGAAAAACACACAAGACATTAAAGGTATTAGGAAACCTACTAATATATACCTACATAGTCAATGTAATGATGGCTCAATTAGTAAACTGGGGCAGTATTTCTACGGTAACAGAGCATCTAATAGATTAGTCATTAGCATCCACGTCTATTATCTTGCAAATGCGGCATTGTCTTCGTTATCGTCCGTCGACTCACCGTCAAGCACTTATGTCGTTCACTATTACTCAGGTTATGTTAACTTTCCTCCAGTGACATCCATTAAAGTAATTATCGCAGCTGGTGTCATGTTCCTACGTCCTATTTGATATAACTTAGCGTTCTCGACTTTATGATGTTTCTATTAAATATAGAACTGTTTATTGTTTTGTTGGTTTGTTTCTTGCGCAGTAACGAAGCAATGAATTTACGCTATTTTCGAATACATACACACAGTTTTTTTCTCGTAATATATATTTCTCTTATCCTTTCTCGTAACATATATTTTCTATTTTGTTAAAATTTCATATTTCATGAATAGACAAAACACATAATAAATGTTGTCCAAAAGAATACATGAGGTATGAAGGTATTTGGTAGCTATAGATTTTAGCAATGAGACTGCTTATTGCTAAAATCTATCGCTACCAAAAAACTATTGGGTTGATTAGAGAGGATTTAACAAGTAGGGTATGGGGCGGTATAATCATAAAATTTTGTCACTGTATGGATAAATAAATATAATGCGTATAATTGTATTCAAATATAAAATGTCATATTTGATTATAATAGACCTTCAAATATTACAGGAAATAACTTTGGATATAAAGAAAAAAAAAATAACAAAAAATCAAGGTATAATAATTTTTCACACAATGTCACATTTGGTCAAGGCTAATCTTAGTTAGATCTTCAAGTTATTATTTGTATTGTTGACTGACTGACTGACGTGAGTTCTTTGTTTTAATCAGTAATAATATTTAATTGTAGAGGCATATGTATGTACGTCTGAAGAACTGGATGCCTCGGGTTTGAGTCTCGGGGCAGGCCAAATACAGTCATTGATATAAGAAATTTCGATTGCTAGAGATAGAAATTTGGCGGTGTTAAACCTAAAAAGTGTAGAATTGTGGAAACTTAAATAAGTGAAAGGAGATAAAATTAGTGACCTTAAACTTGAAAACATACGCATTAATATTTCTTTATATGTTAGATTAATTTTTATTTGATTAGTTAAAATAATTTGTTAAAACGACAATCATTGTGTATTGGAGCATGTGTGATAGGTGTTATATTCGATTTCCGTATAATCATATACGTATGAATAAATATCTCAAGGAAAAGCTAATACAAATAAACAAATTTGATTTATCGACTTAAAACAACAACAGTACGTTTTAACTCGGTCAAAACTTTAGAGGTTGATATATGATTAGACAGTGGTAGCCCAGCGGTAACGCACTCGCTTGGATAACCGAGTGATGCGGGTTCAAATCCGGGTTTCGCACCTCTGATATTTTCATGAGCGAATCATTTCTATCATGATTACCACTTGTCTTACGGTGAAGGAAAACATCGTGAGGAAACCTGCATGTCTGAAAAAACCTAGCAAGTTTTGAAAGACATGTGAAGTCCGCCAACACGCACTAGGCCAGCGCGGCCCTCGTACTGAGGGAGGCCCGTGCCCAGCAGTGGGACGTTAAAAAAGGGCTGATGATGATGATGATGAAGATATGATAATTAATTAAGTAATTAACTTAATAACTATAATACTTTCTTAGGTTTACGCGAATATTTGACATTATAAATGAAATTAGCTTTTCGGATTTTGTCGCTGATTTATTATTGCTTTTGGTTCCCGACGTTTCGAATGATGTCACGGGAGAGACTCTCTCCATGCAATCATGCTCTCACAGCAATCATGGTCACGGGAGAGATTGCTATAAAGCATTCAAAACGTCAGGAACCAAAAATCATAATAAATTCGCAACAAAATTCGAAAAGATAGTTTCATTAATAACTATAACTTAAAATTAACTTAATAACTATAACTTAATAAATATAACTTGTAAAAGAAATTTAAGTTAAAAAAATGTTTATCTTGTTAAAAATCTTTGTAAACAATCAGTGCTAAGTTATATTATAGTTTACCAGCTATTATTCGAAATATTCGCTTCCTGTACTATGGGAAATATTTGAGCAAGGTCTCTTTCATGGAGAAGATAACGGTGATAAGATTATTTTGATTTAAAAGGGATTAAATGATGACTTGTTCTTCGAAATATTTGCACTTATCATACTACTGGGTAGGTATGTGAAAATTGTCCATGTAATTATATAAGTTTTAATCTTACTGCGCGATGAAACCATGAAGGTTAGCACTCACACAATCCTTTTTTCCATTCATAATATTAACATGATTATTTTTATCATCCTAAGCGGTTGATATAGTTTACAGTTTACACCATACGATAGATTGCTCTTACTATAATCACATAATGTGTAATTTTCATATTACGATGCTTAAATGGATATTTGAAACAATATCACGGATAAAAAGGCGAAAATCTTATTATAACTCACGGGTGTATTTTTCATTGCATTTTTGACATTATATAATGTAGAGAAAGAATATCAGATAACTAAAAATCATTTATCGTTATATATAATAATAGCAAACCCGGCCCGCATCTCTGGGCGTAAGTTAAATAATCAAAGGTTTTATAATTTTCTACTAATTTAAGTACCCAAGGTACTCCTTATAACATTAGCTAACTGCGAGTGAAAGTTCCGTCAAAATAGTTCCAGCCGTTTCAGAGATTAGACGGAACAAATAGTCAAATAGATAGACAGACTAAAATTTTAAACATTGATTTTTTGATGTTTGATATTCGTATATACTTTAGAGTAAAAAGCTGTTCATTTGAAATTAAAACAGATACTTCAATTGTCTAGATGTAGGTATAGTTAATAGTAGCTCTCGTAGATAAATGGTGGGTGAGAGAAAGAGAAAGCTTTGTGTATTTTGTCAGGTCTTATTTAAGTTTCGTGCACTAGAGGCCTAGCAAATGTAAAATTATAGCGCTTACAAATTATAATAATGTACTGAATTATTTAAAGGTGCTTAAACAAATTGTTATTTTAAATCATTACTCACTTTTCACTGTAAATGTCGACTGAGTGAAATTTGAGTTTACAATGTCAACGAAACACGAGTGAATTTCTGCTTACAGCGTTTACTTGATTCTCATAATTGATGTTATGTATATAAATTTTTGCTTAAAAGTAAGACTTAATAATATTATTTGTACATATTACGAGTAATCTCACTCGCGTTTACTACTAACTACTTCTCGCATGTGCTTTACAATCTTTTTTTAATCTATACTTAATATTATAAAGAAGTAAAGTTTGTTTATTTGTTAAATTGTAAGGGGTAATCTCGGGATCTACTGAACCGATTTTAAAAATTCTTTCACCAATAGAAAGCCACATTATTGCTGAGTGTCATAGGTTATATAAAAAACCGAAAAATATTTTTTTTTACGTGGTAGTCCGTTTTGCAAAGTGAATCGGAGAAAAAACGGTCGAATAAAGCGTTTCTTACGAACGCTGCCTTAACTATGAAAGATATATTTTTGAGTTCTAGAGAAAAGATGTGGAGCTTGAAAATGCCTACAAAAAAGCCAACGACAGCATATGTCTAACTTAAACACTTTGTACTAAAAAAGGATTATTAAAATTATGCCCAACGAAGTGGGCACGGGTCAGCTAGTATATACATATATTAGACTGGTAATAATTATTTGCTATGTAATGTAAACCATAGCTTTATAAAGCTGACTAAGTAATTTGTTTGTTTCAACGATTTAATTTACGGAACTATCCGTACGATTAAACTATCTTATTTTATGACCTCAGCTTAGTTATGATTATGTACATAAAATAAGTAATGTGAACCAAAAAGCTTATATACCTTCTTATAAAATATATTCATTACATGAATCATTTGATGGTCTCCGTTCTAAAAAATATGTTATTCTTCGGTCCACTAGCTCATAAACAATATCATTAAAAATATACCTACATAAGTATGGATATAATATCCATGGAAAAAAACAATCAACAGATTGGTGAACTAACTAATACTTCCACTCTCTTACACTTTAAAATATTTGTACCAATTTTATTTACTAAGATTATTTGTATTTTCAGAATACAAGGAGTATTATATAATGATTTTGTATAATGTAACTTCATAAATTTCAATTGCTTTCAAAAACACTTTCTTTATTTTAACCTCACATATTTAATTAATTTCAGCATGTTGGCAGTAAAACCTATACTCCACAGCCTACACAAATGAAACTGTGAGCAAAAAGTAACTAAAATACCTACATTCGGAATTTCAACGTGAGAAGATTCTGCGAAATCTTGTATGTTAGATAGCCTTTGTAATTGAAAATCACCAAATGTAAAAAATAAAACATAGATATGTGAATAAATAATTATTATCTATTAAAAATGTTGCTAATTTATTTTGAGGAAATGAAATTAATTTAAATGTTTTTGACCCAGCAATAGCAAAAACAATTAATGTGTTTAAAACCCATTATTTTTATTAAATTGATATAATCACGTTCTAGTGAATGCGAACGTTGCTCTTAGAAACAAGAATATTACAATTATCTTAGGTGGTGTGATTGTCGTACGATGCTGGATCGTGGTTGGACCGGTATTTTAGTTAGTCGGTTCTCGATTAGGCGTACAGTATTCACTATTCAGTACCTTTGCATTTGGGGTCAAAATATATCACACTGCTGAGGGGCAGGGACTGGTTTTAGTAAATTCTACTCGAAACCAGATTACTTGCTTTCGTATTTGTCACCCGATTTGCTATTCAAAATAGGTATACCTAGTTAACTAAAAATTATCGTTCATACTTAGGTTTCTTCGGCATTTTTGTATTGGTGTTTTCTAACAACAGTAAACGATTACGAACTCATTACTGTTGTTTTTATTTAATTTATTTTTTTATTCATTAAGGGATTTTATTCGTATTTGTTGAGTTGGGTCGTAGTCAGTGGCAGTGCAGTCGGCGATAGTGTCAGCGATACAACGTGCGTGTAAACTAAGCGCCAGTCCGCACCGAACCATCGTCTAGCGAACACGCCACGTGCAGGAGCCGCACAGACGTGGCGTGATGACCACAGAATAAAAAAGCCGGTACACCCATTGAAAAGTGACAGTGCGTCAGTGAGAAGATATTGTGCTCGGGATTTTTATATAGGACTCATTCACATTTTCGACCATCAACGTTTCGCTTCTTTTTTTCATTTTTTCAGTTTGCACTACATTATTTAGGTGAGTATTTTTTTTTTTGTAACCTGCCAAATTTTAATATGACTAAAATATTACTCATTAATTTAAGCAAATCAAATACTACCTTAAACGTCACAGTTCAAACAAGTTTTCAAGGTTCACAGTTTAATGAGAAGTTCAGAGTAAATTCAAGTCCGTATAAGTAGAAAAAAATAATCGTTACAAATTATATATTTTTTGTATGGTTTACGTAGAACTTATTTTACATTACGTATATTACTGAAATTTTAAATTTTAAATATTGTTTCTAGGAATTATAAAATTAAGCTACGTGAGTAGGTAGTTCGAATATTTTGTCCGTTTTAGGTGGTTTTGTCGCATGTTTTTTTCCTTGTAAAATATTTATTACAATGAAGACAATTTAAAGAACATTTTTATATGATAATATACAACCAGTGATTTATTACACTTATAAAATTATAAAGTGAAATATGCTAAATGTTACTTTTGTCTAACGACCTTAGGTATAATTAACGACGTTTTGTTATTTTTGCAACTTATATTACCTTTACTTCAATGTAAGACTAAGTTATAAAAAACGCGCATTTGTTCATTAGCTTCAAAATCTGTAAAAAAATAAATGAAGAATTTGTTTCTGTTATTAATGGTCTTCAACAAAAAACGTATTGTCGAATAATTATTTTGCATATGCAACATAGTATAAGGTTTGCAAAACTTTATAGTCGAGGGGTCTATGCCCTGTGATATTATTTTTGCTTATTTTCTTGTTTCAAGGCTAGACTTGCAAACCGGTGGTAGACGGCTTGGAGTCTGTGAGTTGCAACGCTATTACGGTAATAGCCTGATTTGTAAACGGTTTCGATTAAGCTGTGGCTCAGAATTATTCGTTTTCGCATTTTTTATACAGCAGATTGGTATGTAAATTTAAATATTCAAATTATTAATTTTAATATTTAATTTTGGACATATTTTATGTCATCGTTATCGTGTCTACCTATAATAGGTAAATACATATTAAAATAGCGTATGTCACACTAATCCATCCGCCAGTGAAAGTTTCGGCAAAATAGATACCTATAGCCGTAATTTTTCCCAATGTGGGGTTCTCTATTTTTCAAGATGAGAAAATTAAATTTTACAAATATGTTATTATAAATAATTTCATACTATACTTAGGTATAGTATAATGATAAATTAGTGAATGATGTCAGTTCTCCAAGAAATGTTAAATTTAAGTTTTAGGATCGTTTTTGCATCGTGACAGTCATGTATGTAGAGTGTAGAAACTAGGCATACTTATACATAGAAGGCTAAAACAATGAAGGCAGTGTTAAATCATAATATGCATATTATGAGCTGGACAACAACAATTTCACAATATAAATACAAATTATAATTTATTGAAATATTATTATTATCATTATTATCATTTTCATGATAAAATTGCTTTTGATTTCAACATTTTCATTTGAACAAGTCTTTTATAAAATAAGAATTAAAAATTCTAGGTATTGTCAAGTACTAGTTAAGTACAAAAAATATTAAATTTAAAATGCAATATTAAAATAAACATCATGAAATAAAATTAATTATTTATACGTTTTAATATAATGTTATATGACACTTTATTTTTATTGTCTTTTAACACAATATGATTGTTTGCTCCAATTGCAACTAGGTATGTATTATTTTTATGTTGCATAAACTACTGATAAAGTGTTATTGCCACGGCAGAGATAATATTTGTTAGGTATTTTATTTTATCTCATTTACTTTTAATGGGCATCATTATAACATAATCTACTTATTCTATTCTTGTCCTATACTTATAAATAATAAAAAAACTTTTGGAATTGTTATACTACTTTCAGAGATAATACTGTAGGTACGTATGTACCTTAAAACAAATCTTATTTTTTTACCAACAGCGACAAGAAATATATTCTTATTGATCTTCTCTACATTAACTTATAAAGTTCAACATTAATACTATTGTGGAATATAGTACCAAATTCATAAAATATTGTAAATATTTATAACACTTGTCTCTATATATATTAGTATTATTTTAAACACAGGTATTTAAAAGAAATAATTTACTCTAAGATTTTGGAAATGCACAGCAATTAATGTATCCAAGCTATAAATAGGTACGTATGAATAATAACTTATAAAAATTTCCCATCTTACGAGAACAAAACGATTAAGGTATATCTAAATTGTGATCTTAACGTTCGTTAAATACGCAGGTATTCTTTATGTGTAACAAGGCTTTTACTACATAATACCTTATATCATTTTATTCGTAACATGAAATTACCAAAATTGGTTCTAACAATATCTGTATCATATATCATCGCGTTTGTATTAGTGTAAAAAAACTAAAAAGACGCTTTATGAACTCAATATTTACGAGAAGCTATTGAGGAGGTCCAACTATTCATCCGAATTCCGACTCCATTATTAGACTCCCTTGCTATTGTTGAACAAGAGTATTCGAAGTACGATACGATAAAAAGAAAACTAAGCTATATCTTTATAAATTATAGCCTTTGTGTTTCTGTAATGTATAAACTATATTACTATATAGTTTCATCAAAATCCGATCAGCAGATTTTCCGTAAATGAATAACATAGTATTGTGTAACTGTATGTTTAAATGTAAAACCGGCTTCCAAGATTTAATTACTAGTAAAGCTAATAAAACCGTTTTAAAATAACGAATGATCAGGGATAGTGTTGCTTACTTTAAATTTACCAATACCGATATTCTTTTTAAATCTTATTGTAGTGCCAGAAACACAAATTATTTACCATCTAGAAATAAAAAAACACATTGACTAATTTTTATTATAGTTTAGATTAGTTATATCCCATAACATTGCTCGCATTTATCGGAACTAGTTTTTAATATAATTAATTTTAAGACCACTTTTAAAAATTTACGTAACGATGACTTCTAAAGGCTACTTCACGAATAACTAAAATCTATTACATCAGCTTAAATTTTAATTCTCTTAACTTATAAATGTTCATATTTATCGTAGAAACGTGAGAAACTAATAGCTATATCATTATTTATACAAATCATTTACAATAGTAAATGTAAACACTATTCAAAGTATTTACTAACGCCCGATTGATAATAATTTCTCTAAAGTAACGTCACTAGTTGGTTATGTAATCTTTTGGATAGAGGATGGCATTTAAAGACTGTATATTGTGCAATTATTATAGACATAGATATATTTGGCGATCCTCTATCTAAATTAAAAAAAAAAATTAAAAGTTCACTTTTCTTTAAAACATAATTAAGTTTCATTTCATTTTTCTATTTTCAATTTGTTGTTTTTGTTTTAAGTAGTTATTTAATTTAATTTATTTTATTGACTAGGATATTTTGTTTGTTTTATTTTATGTCATACAAATGTTGTGTTTACCTTTAATTGGTGTATAAAAGATGACCCTTTATTTTTTTAACTACTATTTTTTAAACATTATTACTTTTATAACACTGTTGGTAATCCTATCTAAATAAATAAATAAATAAATAAATAAGTAAATTTACTATAAATGTGCAATATTAAAAAAAGCACATAATATTAAAAAAAAGAAAAAAAAACAGAAAAAAACAGTATCGGACGACGTCATAGAATGTAAGCATGTATTGCTAGTTTTAAGTTTTTAAAAATGTAAAACGCCAAATAAATAACAGAAAAATAAATATACTAAAGGCACGGGCGCCTAACGCCTATGGATGATTACATTTAAAAAAAAAGTATATAAATATCAACACATAATATGTACATAATATATTGTCGCGGAATATAGTGCGAACTCGTCATAATAGCACGCTTGTACCATGCCTTACAACAGCGAATGTCAATTTCTAACTTTTGACAATTAGATAACAAGAACAGTTTATTACAAATTTTAATGTGTCAAAAAGAGATAAAGCATTTTCAGGAAAGATTTGGAAGTTACTAGAAACATTTTGAATTTTCGATACTAGAATGTTCTAAATTTATGCATATAAAAAGGCCGGCAGTGTGTCGAGAGATCAGTTGATGTTCGGAGTTAAGTGAAGATTACGAAGCGATACGAAATAGTGGAAAAGTGAAGAAGAGTATAGTAAATTATTAAAAGTGGTGAATTATAGTGCTCATAGACCTTAATAAGCTAGTGTTGTGTACAGACTGCGCGTGTATATACAGAAGAAATAAAACATCTATAGTGCGAGAACGCTTTTAATTTCCGATCCCGAACCCGTAGAACGTAACAATTGGTGTCAGAAGTGGGATCGGAAATGCCGTTAGTACCGAGGCACGAGAAGGAAGGAGTCACTACACGCGCAATGGCGGAACAGCAAAGGGAAGATTCTGGCCCTAGTACATCGAGTGGAGAGTCCGCGGCTCAACAGAGTACCACCCCAGACATGAACGCCCTTTTGCAACAAATGGCGTTCATGATGCAAGAACAAACGCGCCGCGAGGAAGAACGTGCACGCCGCCAGGAGGAACAGCTGCGCACACTCCAAGAAGAGCAGGCTCGCCGCCAGGAGGATCAGATGCGCACACTACAAGAAGAGCAGGCTCGCCGCCAAGAGGAGCAGACTCGCCGCGAGGAAGAACGTGTACGCCGCCAGGAGGAACAGCTGCGCGCACTCCAAGATGAGCAGGCTCGCCGCCAGGATGAACAGCTGCGCGCACTTCAAGAGGGCATTCACAAAGATGTCATAGCCGTTCTTCAACAGAATACGGAAAGGGTGGAAGCCGTTGAAAGAGAAGTTGAGGGAATAAAGACGACACTCGTCACACACGGTGAAGCTTTAGAGGAGTACGACTCAAAACTCTCTAAAATGGAGAAAAGGATGGATTACTTGGAAACTCACAAATTACCGCGTAGTGCCGACATTAGCTCATCATCAACAAAGAGCTTTAAAGCCCCTTACTTCGACGGCAAATCTTCTTGGGCTGCTTTTAAGATCCAGTTTGAGACTGTCAAGGAGACGAGTGGATGGACAGATGATGAAGCCCGATCTGCCCTTACCGTCGCACTTAGAGAGGAGGCTTTGAATGTATTGGAAGCTCTTTATGCTAGCGACCCCGTCAGAAAGATCACATACAGTGAGCTACTCAGCGCTTTAGAGTCTCGGTATGGTGACAGTCATCTGGAGCACGTGTACAGAGCTCAAATTAAAGACCGTACACAAAAAGCCAATGAAACCCTGCAGCAGTGGTCCGTAGAGATTGAGAGGCTCGTACGGAAGGCATATCAATCCTCGCCAGCCACCATAGAAACCATTCTTCTGCAGGCTTTTGTGGACGGGATTCGCGACTCGGAGGTACGTGCCGCTGTACGCCTAAGACACCATACAAGTCTCAGGGAAGCTGTCGCTCATGCTCTAGAGATTGAAGCTGTGCGTCATGACTCTAGACCTTGGAGGGTGCAGGAAGCTACCACGGGAGGATTAACCACCCGGAGACGTCTTTTCAACCCAAAGTGCTACGAGTGTGGTGAGCGGGGCCATCTTCGAAGTAACTGCCCTAAAAGGAAGAATGGTCGACTATACTCAGATTTTGGTGTACCAACCTGCGATCAAGTAAGAGGAGAATTGAACTCAGCCAGAGCTAGGAGGTGGGCGCTGGCCGGGGGATCTACAACCCCACCCATAGAAGTAAAACAGGCAATAGATGGAAACACTTTGGTTATACATGGCGCTATTAATGGAGTGACATGTAAACTGACACTGGATACCGGAGCTTCGCGAACTGTCATTAATAACCGAAAGCTGAAACATATTGCGGACAATAATTTGCAAGATAGGAGGCACATCAACCTTATGACAGCCACTGGTCAGCGCATACCTGTTTGGGGGGAAAGAAAAATTGCTATAAAAACTGGGGACAACGTCTATTGGCATAACGCAATAGTTGCAGATATCGTGGATGATTGCATCATTGGATTGGACTTTCTTCAAAATTACCAGTGTACGATAGACATGAAATATGGAGTTTTAAAGTGCAGAAATAGAGAAGTACCGATAAGTGGTGGAGTTCAGGGGAAAGTTTGTTGCTTAAGAGACACCGCTCTTCCACCAAGATCACAGACTCTAGTACCTGTCGCTTTACCTCAGAACAAGTCAGGTAGTCAATGGTGCTGCGCTATCATAGAGAAGTATGAAGATGAGAGCTCGTGGATCCCAGCAAGAGTTGTAGTAGGTAAAACTTCGACATCCATGGTTCCAGTGCTGAACACCAGTGACGCTACGCAAACTATTCAGAAAGGGGAAGTTGTGGGGACTTGCGAAGAGATAGCCTGGTTAAGTAGATGCCAACAGAGTGAGAAGGTGCTTAACAAGGATAAAGAGCAAGCAATGAAACTTTTAGAAGACTGCAAAGAGCATCTCACAAGTTCACAGAAGACGAAAGCTGAAAATTTACTTTACGAATATTCAGATTTGTTCTCGAAACATGACGGCGATATTGGAAGAACCGGTTTGGTGAAGCACAAAATTAATACTGGTGACATAGCGCCTATTCGACAACGACCAAGACGAATTCCATGGGCTAAGGAGAAAGAGGTTGACGACATGATCCAAGACATGAGAAAGAATAACATCATCGAACAATCTACTAGTCCTTGGTGTTCTCCAGTAGTACTTGTAAGGAAGAAGGATGGATCTACAAGGTTTTGCATCGATTACCGCAGACTCAACGATGTAACCAAAAAGGACAGTTATCCCCTGCCTCGAATCGACGACACCTTGGACACTCTCAGTGGTATGAAATGGTTTTCAACTCTCGATTTGAAGAGTGGCTATTGGCAAGTAGACATGGACCCCGTGGATAAGGAGAAAACTGCGTTTTCAACTGGAAAAGGGTTGTGGCAGTTTAAGGTTATGCCGTTCGGGTTATGCAATGCACCAGCAACATTCGAGAGGTTGATGGAACGTGTACTCGCTGGATTACTAGGAGCAGCCTGCCTTGTTTACCTAGATGACATCATTATTGTGGGACGTGACTTCGAAGACCATCTTAAGAAACTCGAAGCAGTATTTGATAAACTAAGGGAAGCAAATTTAAAGTTAAGTCCAAAGAAGTGCTCGTTCTTTAGGAGACAAGTGAATTACCTTGGACATGTAGTCTCGGAAAACGGAGTGGAAACGGACCCTAGCAAAATCACCGCTGTGAAAGATTGGCCGACCCCTAAGGACAAAACGCAAGTGAGAGCATTTCTGGGATTGTGCTCTTACTATAGAAGATTTGTAAAAGGCTTCTCTGACATCGCCAAACCACTTCATAAACTGACCGAAGAGAAAAGACCCTTCGTATGGGACAATAATTGTGAATCGGCCTTTCAAAAACTGAAGAAACATCTTTGCCAAACACCGGTCCTTGGGTATCCAGACACAAAGGGAGAGTTTATTGTCGACACTGATGCCAGCAATATCGGTATTGGAGGTGTATTGTCCCAGCGGAAGGGTGATCAGGAGGTGGTAATCGCATATTTCAGTAAGTCACTCTCTAAACCGGAAAAGAATTATTGCGTTACTCGAAGAGAGCTACTTGCTGTAGTGAAAACTTTACAACATTTTAAGAAATACTTGCTAGGACGCAAATTTTTGGTAAGAACCGATCACGCTGCCCTAAAATGGTTATTAGAATTCAAGGACCCCGAAGGACAGGTAGCGCGATGGATTGAACAACTTCAAGAGTTTCAGTTTGAAATAGAACATCGTGGGGGTAAAACACACAGTAACGCCGATGCCCTATCTAGAAGACCATGCGAGGAAGACTGCAAGCACTGTCACAGACAAGAAGTAAAGGAACTAGAATCTATTAAAATTATAAGAACAGATTCGATAGATGAACGTTGGAGCGATGATGCCATGAAGAGAGCACAAAAAGAAGACCGAGACATACGACCAATCATGGAATGGTTAAGTAGTGGTAGACCAAAACCTAAGTGGACTGACATAGCACAGTATAGTACCGCTACGAAAAGTTTGTGGGCACAATGGGACAGTTTGTTGTTACACAATGGAGTATTGTGCCGCAAATGGGAGCAGACACGTGGAAATGATAGCCATCTCCAACTAGTGGTACCTAAAATAAAAGTATCTGAGGTACTTCGAGCATACCATAATGGTTCTTCTGGTGGACACTTAGGGGTAAGAAGAACGTTAATCAAGATCAAGGAGCGATTTTATTGGTTGCATTGTCGAGATGATGTCGAGGACTGGTGTCGGAAATGTGTACAATGTGCCTCTGTCAAAGGCCCGCAAACCAGAAGTCGAGGAGCAATGAAATTATACAATGTTGGGGCACCTTGGGAGAGAATCGCAATAGACGTAGCAGGACCATTTCCGATTACTAACTCCGGGAACCGATACATTTTAGTTGTAATGGACTATTTCACGAAATGGCCTGAAGCATTCGCCATACCAAATCAAGAAGTTGTTACTGTTGCAAATAAATTGGTCAGAGAGGTATTTTGCAGATTTGGTGTCCCGTTAGAAATGCACAGTGATCAAGGAAGAAACTTCGAATCGCAGGTGTTTCAAGAACTGTGTAAGATCATGGGGGTGCACAAAACTAGAACTACGCCTTGTCACCCGCAGTCCGATGGTATGGTTGAAAGATTTAACCATACTTTGGAACGCCATCTAGCTAAGGTTGTGGATAAACATCAAAAGGATTGGGACGAGTATTTATCATTGTTCTTGCTTTCTTACCGGACTGCTGTACATGAAAGCATTACCATAACACCTGCTTTTGCAAATTTCGGAAGAGAATTACGGCTTCCAGCGGATCTGTTAAGTGGTTGCCCGCCGGATACTCCCAGTTGCATCACCGAATATGCCAGTGAACTAAGAGCGAAGATGATTGGTGTTCATGAGCAGATACGAGATGCAGGACTACAAGCAAGTGAACGCATGAAAACTCGTTATGACCGGAAGGCGACAGGAACGAACTTCGAGGAAGGCTCATTGGTATGGCTGCATAACCCGGTGAGACGAAAGGGTAAATCGCCAAAGCTACAACCCAGTTGGGAGGGGCCTTATAAGGTTATAACGAAAATTAACGACGTCACTTTCCGAATTCAACGTACATCTAGAAGCCCAGCTAAAATCGTGCATGTGGACCGATTAGCCAAGTATCACGGCAACAACGATGCTCGAGACGAGCATGTCTTAGGAGGGGGTAATGTCGCGGAATATAGTGCGAACTCGTCATAATAGCACGCTTGTACCATGCCTTACAACAGCGAATGTCAATTTCTAACTTTTGACAATTAGATAACAAGAACAGTTTATTACAAATTTTAATGTGTCAAAAAGAGATAAAGCATTTTCAGGAAAGATTTGGAAGTTACTAGAAACATTTTGAATTTTCGATACTAGAATGTTCTAAATTTATGCATATAAAAAGGCCGGCAGTGTGTCGAGAGATCAGTTGATGTTCGGAGTTAAGTGAAGATTACGAAGCGATACGAAATAGTGGAAAAGTGAAGAAGAGTATAGTAAATTATTAAAAGTGGTGAATTATAGTGCTCATAGACCTTAATAAGCTAGTGTTGTGTACAGACTGCGCGTGTATATACAGAAGAAATAAAACATCTATAGTGCGAGAACGCTTTTAATTTCCGATCCCGAACCCGTAGAACGTAACAATATGTATTTTTTACTGAACATTCTCTAGTTTTAGATTATAATTTTTTGGCATATTAATTTTGTTTTATATTTTCTTCTTAGTACTAATTAATACCCGATTACGATTTATTTAATTAAAAAATACATGCAATGTATATAATTAATTAGTATATTACATATAGTCTAAAATTTACATAACTACTTTAAAATGATGAGTGTAAAAATTGACACGAAAGTTTTAATTTAATAAGCTTTAATTCTTTTAACTTATCTTAGCAGCTTAGAAAGAAGATTTGCAATTTATTTATTTTTTTATTTTAATGTCTTTCTCATAATCAATCAATATCTTAAAATCAAATGTCTGTTTGTCTTTTTAAATTCATAACAACTTAATTGTTCAACCCCTAAATTATGGTATGTAGTCTTGATACCTACTAATGAAAAACACGACAGACGTTTCAGTAGTAACTAATGCACCTTTGCAGACTGAATATAGTTTATACTTATAAATTAGTTACATCAATGTCATCAAAAATATTACCTAACAAATAAAAATGTATTTAAGTAAATATACGTACTTATACCAAAAAAAATTAATTATATTTATATACGTGTAAACAACTATTTTTAAATTATTGTCAACCCTGAAATAAGTAATTATTTTTTATTTGAACAAGGGCTCTATTTTTGATATAGTTTTTAGTATTAGCTTTGCAGGTTTCATCACACATTGAATAGAGCGTATGAATGTAGTAGTGCAACTGAAAAGTTATTAAATGGTCTTTTGCTGCAAAGAGAAAGTCAGCGAAATAATTAGCGCATTGAACTGTAACAACTTCTGCGCGTGCAAAAAAAGTATGCCATTTTTTCTTTCTTGACGAATATCTGTATGCAACTTATAAGAGCATTTAATTCTGACATTTCGAAATACGCTTATCTTTAAGTACGCATGAAGACATCAATGTGCAGCACACTTTATATGTTTCCTGCAAATACATTAAATATTCATAACTTGGTGTTTTGTACGACTTGGTGCAATATTACATTGCCTTATATAGTCATTATAAGTACATATTTTATTAAGCGTTTATAAATTAAATTTACTCAAAACCTGTTTTATTATCTTTTTACCTTAAATAATTATAGTAATTTAATATTTTAATATAAATATTTTCAAATAAACAGTTTCAAAAAGAAAAATAAAAACGTTACTGACCAAATGACAAAATTTGTGACCAGATTCGCAAAGTTGTCTATGAGTCTATTATATTTCAAGTATCTTTGCGCTCGATCATAATAATACTTATATCATTCCGATTTCAAATACATACGAAGTTAAAAATCGATGCCATATAATAAATTTCCTGAATTCGCGCAAATATTTGACCCTTTAAATAAAATATCTCCCAGGATTTTTTCGTGAATTTATTTCGAGTTTTGTGAATGAGAAGAATTTGGTTTCTTTTAATGGAATTTCCAATTACGAGTGTATATTTTGCATAAAATATGACGATAATATTACGTCTATTATCATTTCCTTTATCTGCAATATAACTCATTTCAGATTACTAGTGCAAAACTAAGTCTATACAGGAATCGACAGCTATAAGTAGGTATTACGTATAAATAGAAACAAGGAAGTTTCAGGTTACATTCGCAACCTCGGGTCATTGCGGTGCTTTCAGTTGCTTTCTCTCAGTCTTATCTGATGCGAACATTCATCGACGCTAATTAGGCAGACCGTTTGCACTCATGTTTTATGTTTTTAACGAAGTTCCCACGATCACATTGACTTAAATGACAATTAATTACATTTGTAGTTTAGGACAGGTTTTTGTGGAACATCCTAAATAATGATTATGTTGCCATCAATATTCATGTTTAGGCCTAGAGAAACATTTGTAAAATTACTTGGCAATCTCTTTAATATATCTATATTTTATTGCAACTGCCTCGGTGGTGTGGCTAGCATGTACGGTCATACATCGAGATGTCTTGGGTTCGAGTCCCGGGTCGGGCTAAGTTTAATTATTGAGTCTTTCTGTTTAGTAAGCCTCAGTAACAGCCCGGAGTTGGAAAGTTGGCGATGAGTTCCCGTGCCTCGGAGAGCACGTAAAGTCGTCGGTCATGCGCCTTAGCTCTCACTGGTCGTGTCGAACAGTCGTCCCACCGGAGTATGAGAGCGATAGGAACATAGAGTGCACTTGTATCTGCGCGTACACTTGTGCACTATAATATCTCCTGTGCAGTTGGCCAGTCTCAATGAGATTGGCCGCCATATCAGGAATCGGTCGGAGAGAACAGTATATTTTATTTTAGTAAACATTAATAAAACAGTCACACATTCATGTTTATATTGTTATGAATATCAAAAATGAAAATAAACACTTTGTGTACATACAGCTTAGTCTAAATACGAAAATAACTTAAGTATAAGATATAATTATCGCGTAAATATATCATTATATACGTTGTTAACTAAATAGGCACAATTACTTTAAGTTTGAAAACATGTTTGTTAGTCATTTTTTCCTAGCTTAGCCTTGGATAGTTAAAAAAGTTAAAATAGGTACGTAGTTGAGATGCAGAATCGGGTCATTTGGCTGAGGTGTGCGCAAATGGGTCAGAGGCCATTATGCGATTGAGCAGAAGCCATTGTAATCGTATCCATTGTGTCACAACAATAAATAATTATTACCATATACAAAATGAATCCAAATGCACCGCAGCGTATCCTAGAACAAACATGGCCTATTGTTTGTTAATAGTTTTAGAGAGTGTAAGCTTTGAGTGTCTTTTTATTAACTTTTTATATTTCCACGTACGATTTTTGTGTTGAAAAAATTATTTGAATGCATGAATATAATCTACATATTTAACTATACCTTAAACAAAAACAAAGTTGTAACGTTATTGTGTTTAGAAATATTATAATCGATATTTAATATCAAACCTGAAAATATTAAACTATTTTGAACTACTCCAATAATATATTACAAGGACGTGTACTAATTGTCTCAATGATTAAACTTACCTACTTGTAGAAACAAATCGGCGCCATAAGCTCTTGAATGATAAGGTTATCTATTAATGTGGCAATTAGAATTTTATAACGCACTTCTTTTAAAATAACTTATATTAAAACGTACATTAGGCCAATTAACTAGAAGCCATATTGATTTTAGTGATGTCCAAACCCAAGGTTGCTATTTCATTTTTCTCGTGTGCTACCTAAATGTCGTCGTTAGTTTTGTTTGTTTATGACGTTACTCTCGATCTTAGAATTATTTCGAATTTGAATCATACACCTAAAAATAAATTAAAAATAGGGTACAAATATTATTTATTTATTCAAAAGTCAGGATCTTTAACGTTTTAAAGATAACACGTAGCCAAAAGTTTTCTGGTATTTACGACGACGAACATTAGCTGTTGTTAAAGTAGTTAAAACTATTACGAAATATTAAAAGATGTTCTTGAGAAGCCCATACTCATTCCTATTAGAGTGCTGAGCAAGCAGTATGACTTTCCAATACTATAAACAATGGGGTCTTTGACATACGACCTTCTTACAAAAAACGTTAAGTAAAGATGGCACTTGAATGATTAAAAAGCTGCTTTCAAATTGACTATTTATCTTACAATTATTTTTTTAATAATAACTTGTGACGTGGGAAATATTATTACTTCAGTGTGATGCTGTTGTTACAGGCAGATAAATATTACCTTTATATTATAAATTTTTCTTGTTTGGCTATCAATATAGGTACAGGTAGACCAGTGTTCCGATACGGATTCAAATCCTAGGTGTCGCAACTCTGATATTTGCATGTATGAATCATTTCTAACATGATTACCACATGTCTGACGGTAAAGGAAAACATTGTGAGGAAACCTGTATGTCTTAGAGAACCTAGCAAGTTTTCGAAATAGGTACATGAGAAGTTCACCAACTTGCACCTAGTCAGCGTAGACCAGTGCCCAGCAGTAGGACGTTAAAAAGGGCTGAGTAGTGAGTGATGATTCTTTAGAATCTTAATATAAAAAAAACAGGGTTCTTTAAGACGGAAGAGGGGTCTTTTCGACGACGAGGCTTAGTGATGGCGTGTCTATGAGTAAAAATCCCAAAAAAACTATTATGATCATGATTTGTTGTCGTGTTTTTAAGCAGTTTTTTTATAACTAGCATTCTTATGACAACTATACGGAAAATTTTCTGTATAAATTAAACGTTTTTATACTGTGTCATTCCATAAGTCACAATGTCAAGCGCTACATTATAATAAATCTTAGTTTGGTGTAGGAAACATTTATGAAACGACTTTCCAACAGCTATGGTAGTGTTCAGTAATTCTTTATATAGTTCTTGCTCTTGCTAGCCATCTTGTATTCATTAGGACCCTGTAAACATTCCATGCCATATAATAATCAAAGATTATAATATACCTTATACAGTTTATAATCAGTTATTATGATTAGCCTTTTAACGATATTATATAAAATGTTAAAAATCTTTTTTCTTCATTTAAAAGCGAAATTATTCCAACTATGATGCTTTTTAGTATTCGAAATATACCCACTCGTTTTTTGACTGTAATTACAAATTGACTACGCGGTTCTGCGTACATCATTATTAGTTTCGTGCCATTAAACCGTCAAATTATATCAGATAGCTAAAATGGGGCTTAAACTAGTATCTTAAAAAAAACAACTAATTTTATATAGACATTGTAGAATCTATTACGAATAGAATTAGAAATCATTGTTAAATTTTGTTTTATTGTTAATTTCTTTCATTGAAGGTGTGCTTGAAGCAATGGCGATAGATTTTAATTTTATGTTTATCGAAATACGGGTACCTACAACACATTTTTGACGCTACAATAAGGAAGTGTCAAATTCAAATTGACAAACTAATACAGTATGCGATAGGTTTATGGGGGCCTATGGTTCTTGCTGCACGTTTAAAGGGGTAAGACATTTTATGCGAGGGTTATTATATACGTTAGAGACAAATTATGAAAGTGTTTGTATACATTCTTATTAATTAGTCTAAGTCTAAGTAATGATGTATTCGGAAATTATTGATAAATAATGCTTTAACTTAAAAGAAACAGGAAAAACAACGAATATCCTCAAATTGGGTCGCTATCGTATTTTATTTTATTAAATGAAGATTAAAATAATCCTATTGTTTTCCTGTATCGCTGTGGCGCATTATAAATTACGTGGGTTGTTGTAACAAGTGTTGTAAAGGCACAATTAAACAGGAATACATTTCATATTTTATCTGATCACATTATGCTCAAACTTGATGTTTATCTACCTTCACAACTTTCAATACTACACTTCTAACGTATTTAATGCGCATGCTGCACTTTCATTGGTGATTAACGTTAAATAATATGTATTTATTAGTTTCGTTTTCTGGGTGATTTTCCCATTATAATAATAATTTCCAACATAATGAACACATGTCTGAAAGAACCTAGCAGGTTTTCGAAACATATTATGCAGGAGTATTTCTTGTCTAAAATGGGGTCAAAAGGGCTTTTTATTATTTAGTGTCTATTTAGTGAAATCATTATTATTATTACTTGAATTAGTTGTAATTTTATTACTAGATAAAGTATATCTTGATTTCTCGAGCTACTTTATATTACAATGCCCACGCACTAATCTTAATTATCCTTTACACAGCAGTAAAGTAATAAACCGATTTAATGATTCTACTAAATATAGTACTTTATTGAAATTTCTCTCGATATTTCTTATGAAAGTTGAACAAAGAAATAAATCTGTAGATTAATATGTTTTTGGCATTAATCGTTTTATTATTTTATTGATTATTGATTCTCTGAACGAATTGGTTGCTAATGCAACAACAGGGATTAACGGAATTTCTGATTCACAAATATTGCGTTACTATGAAAAAGAAGGTATAAACAAACATTTTAGCCATTACATGTAAAGTACAGATTGTGAAAAAATACCGATATTTTTTGTATTTAACCTTTAAAAACTAACGAGCCTTGTTAAAATCAGATTTATAATTGTTAGCTTTAGCCAATGACACTGAATAATCACTGATGCCAAAATAAGAGAGTTGTGCGTGTGAGAGAAAATATGCACTTAAAATGTTTGCCTTTAGCTAATTAGGCAGTCAAACGAGCCGCGGTGAAAACGTATTAGCTTCATTACACACAACGCGTCTTCGTCCTCTCGAACGAAATTGCTATCTCATCAAGATATCGTGATGTGAGACCATAAAATAACTATTAATCCGGTCTAACTTATTTGTCTCCATAAATGGTACAGGAATCAGTTTTATGTACGTTCAAGGAATGCCAATACGCTCTAGGCAGTGATAATGACTGAGAAGTATAGTCGGAAAGTACTATCACAGTAATACTACGCAAGAACCCATACCTAACTACATATTTTCTGCAGGAAATCTTTCGCTCGTCGTTAAGTGGTATCTTACCAGTTTGACGAGTATTCATTATTACTTAAATTAATTTGCTTAATATTAACTATTTTATTCGGCAATTAATGTTAGGATGTTAAAAGTAGATATAAATTAAGAAAAATAGCCAGTTTCGCTAAAATTATAATTTTATGCTTCATTACGGTGAAGCAATTACTAGACATACCGTTATCTATTTCCATATAAAACGCCCCGGCATCGTTAGGTTTGTTTTTTATCTGATATTTTTTTTGATAAAAATATTTTAATAATTAAGTTTGAGTTATGGGACACAAATATCTCATACTTTTAGTTTCAAAAATTTTCTGTATAAATTAATAAACAGTTCACATTTTCGCCTCAAGATGGGAATTATGACTGCCCTTAAAGGTAGTAATAGCATCACTCAAAACAATACTTTAAGTTCTGTCTTAATTGCTGCTGACTGCTATGTGTTAGCAACACATAGCAGACGAAAAATTTGAAAGTCAGTCATAAAGTAATGACAAGTAGATACGCGAATAGAGTTTAGTATGCGTTGCTGTAGTTCCTTGTTGATGGATCATCGATCATTGACGTCCTAGCTTGTTTATTCGCGTTTCAATTACAATGTAACACTTGTTACAGATTGCAAGCACTCATATATTTTGCATTGCGTTATTAGCTAAGGCATGAGTGGCATGATTGCGCTCTGTTCATAACAAATTACTCCTTCATATGACCTGTTGCACCAAACTGGTAACGTTAGATAGATGATGTCAATGTTCATATTGGTACATCATATTGTGATCTGATAACTTGATTACCGTGTTATCTATTTATGCCAATGTATTGAATACACATACAATTTAAATGACGTGACACATCTACTTGAATGTACCTTAAAGAATTTAAATGAGGATTATTTTTAATGAATTATTTAATATGTTTAACGTTTTTCTGCTATCACGTTTGATCTAATTTGCAAATTATTCAAATGGAGATGTCTATAAAAATTAATGGCCATATCAATTATTATATAGTGTTAATTTTTTGTAGTAGGTACAGTAAGAGTACTTACAAAATTAAACTGAATGTTTAAGTTTCAAAATCATGCATTATTTTTTCATTTGTTGAAAAGAAATCAATAGAAGTAAACGGAACTTGAAAAAATTGATTATACATTGTATGTAATAAATATTTAGAAGGTGAATTCAAATCGTGTTGACCTGTCTGGGTCTGTAGCCGAAGTCCGCTAAGGGTACATAATTTAATATTATTTAATTTAAGAAGCCTATCCTGCTTTTTTGAATAGCACAGTCGATTTTTAGAGGCTGTTATTCTTGGAAGTTCTTTTTTAGATATGATGTCAATGCTTTTTGAAATAAGTAATAACTGAACAAAAGCTTTTTGAATTAAATATATTACATAATTTGTGGGTTTTAAGTGGTGGGTATATTTTTCTAATATGGCAATGATTTGTTGGTGACATTGATGTAATAAAAGGTACATTTCCATTTATAATAATTCTTACACGTAACCTAATATAAACAGTAATATAATTTATAATTTACAAAGCCTTGTAAAGGCAATGTATTATGCACATAACGGAGTCACGTATACTGGCGGTAAAGTCATCCTTATTTGAGCAAACAGTCGCCTCTGAGATAGCAACGTTTGCACTTAAATGTAACCACGATTACTGAGATAATATCGACTACGGCCAATGTGCACTCACCGCTAGGAATTCCTACCTGAACTCGTCTCACTGACGCCTGACTCTAAATCCCTTACAAAAAATCGTTTCCTTTACATTTTGTTTACAAGACCTCCGACACTGAGGGCCCTTTGTACTCTCTTCCGTCCAATGTGGCCTAGCGACCTTTTTTTGTTTGGGTTACTTTAAAATTTCTTCGGTTCGCGCGTTTTAAGCCAATTATACATAATCTCTGTCAGGGTTTTAAGAGAATGTTAATGGCTGTTAACTTTTTGCTTTGTGACCGAGAATGTTTCACAAAAACAAATGTTGGGATTGCTCTCTAATTAAATATAAAACGGTATTGAGGTAATTAAAAGTATTTCGTATTCTTGAACTACTTGCTATAAGGAAACTATACTATTTACATAAATGATGTAATATTAAAATATTTGTATATTCACTGTGTAAGTGACTCAACAATTTCGAGGGAACTAAAGTAAAAATATAATAAATGTTGTCATGCATCCGCATGCAGAGGACGATATGTTTTACCACAATTAGTAAGGTGAATCAAACACACCCACCAGCAGTTGAAAGGTGTCTTTTACCCGCTAATCGTCTTTTACAATATATACTGTCTATTTTTGTAACAACATTGTTTTGTAACTATTTATACAAATAACAATCGATTCTGGGACAATTTACGTAATAAGTTCCATATTTTAATGTATGTATTTGAAGGAATTTTAATGTTATCATTTCATAGTTCCCAAGAGATAGTAGAAAGGTAAAGAAACACTTCTGTGTGTTCAGTCCAATGTGTCAACATTGTGGTCGTCGTCCCTCCTGACCTTGTTGTTGCGAACACGTTTATCAGATTTGAAGACTTTAATACCGTTCTAAATAATATATTTCATTAATTTATTTATTAAACAATTGAATACAAGTTATTATTATAGTTCTATACAGTTTTGGTTATTAATACAATTATAAGATTAGAATTAAAGTAATTTCTTTGGATTCCAGAATGACTAGATTGTATCACAGCACTTTTAAAATAACTTTGTTACCTCATTATTGTTATTGGATTACTAGTAGAAGGTAAATAGCAGATCTATTTTTAAATAATGGAGACTTATTGTGTTAGCTGGATAGAATTCTTACACATCATTATTGTTTAATTTTGTGGAAATGTTCCTGCTTATTCTAAGGGATTATGCATTCCATATGAGTTAAATATTAGAAGGTACATATATTTTTCGTGAATTAGGAGAAAATTCTATGAAATTCAATTTAGTTTGATAGTTTATACAAATTATTTCACTAATGTTAGGTAGAACATAGAAGACGAGGCTTAAGAATGTTTTAAGTGATTGACGACTCCCCATGATGCGTAGTAGATAGATGACAAAATATGCATAAAATCAATTTGTTTCACTGTAGACAGGTTTCCCACGAAAGCCTGTAGTTGCACGCTGGCTAATGAATGTTAGCCAGATGGGATTACTTCTACTCGTATGCAATTTACGCACTAATGCGTAACTACAGACAACCACAAACGATTCTGATTTGCACGATTCGAATCTTAGAACGTTGTGATGTAATTTCATTACGCATATGATTCGGTTTATTTGGTCAATACTAACTTAACTTGATGTATTCACTGCAATTCTCTTTTCACTACTATTAAACATTGGAGTTTGTAAAATTAAATGACATATTATTTCAACCAATATTTTCCTATTCTTTTATGTTTTTCCGTGACCATTATAATGAGGAGTTATAATAAGGAGTTATAGTAAGTTAATTTATTATTTATAGCCTTGGTCGTGACCAAGTCAAAAATTTTAACTAAATCTTTTAAGCTCTGTTGATATGTCGATTGACAAGTTAATGTCCAATTCAGCAATTATTTCAAAATTTTGATTCGGGAACTTTATAGACCTATCCAATCATATACATAGCTTTTCAGCTAATAAACCTATAAAAAATGAGAACAGTAATACTTAATATGACTTGACAATTACTCTAATAAATATGTACGTAACCTATACGCATAAATAACTCATTCAGAGAGACCTAATTAAATGTATTATTTGAATATATTAGATTCTTTTCATTTAGTAGCTTGTGTTTTGCACAACAATTATCGTTAGTTCCACCCATTCTTATGCTTTCACTCCTTCATATACAGTGAGATTTGACCAAGAATCTGATCTGATTGTCTGAACTATGTCAAGCGTGAGCACATTGTGCTCTCACAATCCATTCTTAGAACGAAACGTTTTGCTTCAAAATAAGCGTGACAAAAGTACAATTGTTAACTATATGGGTCTTGAATGGGAAAAACATGGGTAGCATTCTTTTTCGTCTATAAGAACTATATATTAATTATTATGTAGGTATTACGATAAAATTACACATTGCATAAAAAAGGTATTAAAAATATTTGATTTGACAATTTTTCTTAGTCTTAACACGTTTTATTTGCAGTTTTAACAGGAAACAGTATAATAAATGTCCACTTTTTAGACCTCGACATTCAGGCAGCTTCTCTGGTAATAGCCAAATAATTCAAATTTTTGTTTTATACTTAAAAGTACCTATTAAAAATTCCATCTGTTACGTGGTTATATTAAACGTATAATGGTTTGACTCATACCTTTCGTATGAACAATCTATAAAATATTATATACTGGTAAAACTATTAAAAATATTTTCAAGTAACGAAGCTATCGTATATCATACATAGAAGTAGAAGAACCTTAGAAGTTAAATTTTATTGTTTTTGCAAATTACCCTCGTAGTGCGCCACCTTAAAATAAAGTCGTAGACTTTTGATTTTTGGTACTAATAAATCTTTTACATACCATCAACGATTGATGATACAGGAGAATTAAAATTTTGAAAAAAAATAAATTTGGTCAAATTCACTCCACCCTAATACACATGTCACTCAAAAAATAGAATATAATTCGTGCCTTAATACGGGCAATAAACGCGCAGTGCAGTTTCATGCCGTTTTTGGTTAATCCGTACGGTATTTGCAGCGGTCTACGTTTACTGTTACTTTAACTATACCTGTTACACTTATTTAAATGATCAAGTTGGATCGAAATATTTCTGAAATATTATTTTTAATTTACTTTGAATAATATCCTAGTAAAATTGTGAGCATAAATGAAACTATTTGTCGCGGATTTATTTTGATTTGAATATCAAATATAAGGTACTTGGGTGCCATTTTGGAATATTTTGTAAATTGTGGGTAGGCACAGTGTGTAACAAGTATATAAACCCCTAAGACGTCAAATACCTTAGTCTCTCCCGTGACCATTATTGCTTTAAAGCATTCGAAACTTTGGGAACCCTAAATCAAAATAAATCCGCGACAAAATCCAAAAAGATAGTTTCATTTATAAAATACTAACTACCCTTTCCCGCAGCTCCGCTCGCGTTCTAAAGGCTGAAAATCAAAAGTAGAAAATATTAATATAAAATATAAATATAAAAGAAAATATTTTTCTCCCGTTTTTGAAACATCTTTCATGATGGTCTGCTCCTATTGGTCCCAATTCCTGAGATTAGCACGTTCAGCCAAACAAACGAACAAACTCTTCAACTTAATAATATTAATATAGTTTATAGTCAGCTAACTTTCTGGGTAAGAATTATCATTTATTCTATTTGCATAATACGCTAATTATCTGTATTGAGTATTCACGTATTTCCTCATATATTTATACGAAACGCATTCTATATATACAAACCGGGTTTTCGAGTAAAAGCGTTAAAACAAGATACGCAGAAATTTCTTAATCTATACAACCTTAACCTCATTTTAGTGACAATGAATCATAAAAAATGAAAACCAGAATGATAGTGTGATATAACTTAATTACTGTCGTGGCGTAGTCGTCGGGTGGATGTGAAAGTATCTGGCGCTGCCTAAAGGTCACAGGTTTGATTACCATGCGAAGCAAATATTACACTGGTAATATAATTTATGTGTATTTTGTTTTTTACTGTATCGTAATAATTTAATCAAATAAGTAAAATTGATTTAATGTACTTATTATCACAATGATATTTTTACGTGACTTAAGCGAAGTTAAATCTGTACTTAACTAACACGCTTTGAAGTTATTCTTACAGTCACGAACAGAACTTTCAATGATGTCTTTTGAATCGGAGTGTGACATATGCTACAACTCAGATTATATGCTACAATTATACTATTTTATTTTTATGAATACTATTTTGTTAGTCAGATTAATTTTTTCATCTTAAACTAAATCTGTTCTCGTAGTCCTCATATTGTGGTCGCATTCAGCAATAAAACTCCACAATCTCTCCGATAACCTACGATTTGATATCGAGGCCGAAATGTCAACCACGACTGTAATTTATATTTATAGTACTCTGATATAGAGATTGCTTGTATGATTTTTTATATTATGTCTGTATCTAACGACCTGAAATATTTAAATAGACTTATTAAAAAAATGTATGTATAAAAAACATCAACTTCCTAACTAATATGATTTCTTCATACAATTATTTTGCAAAGGCTAAATTTAAATTAATTTATGTTAAAAGTGTAAAATTAGATTTTATGTTTTTATATGCCAAGGTGTATATTTTTTTTCGTTAAGCTTACTTTCTCCCTTCATATTTATAGAATTCCCAAATAAAATCATGTAAAAGAAAGACAGAAATCATGGATGATTTGATATATGATAATTAGGGTGAGCCACTATCCCACAACCTGAGCATTTTGTGGTACACTTTACTGAAAAACTATCACGTCTATAGATTTATGTTTAAACATAGTAATTTAACTTCATATCTTGATGTGTTATCTGTCAAAAAATACAGTTTAATAATCATAAAAAAATGAACTTTAACAACTGTCCTAAAAATTATTACCCGTTAGAAAAACTACGAGAGCCCTCACAAAGCTCAGCTTTTTGCTAGTATATTCAATAAAATTTCAATAGTAAAACATAAATATATTTAAAGCTGAAACAGTAATTCCCTAAAGCAAGATGCTGCACGATTCCTTTTACCTGCTAAATAATAATACATCTCGAAACAGCTGTTTGGGATAAGATCATTGTATACCTGTTGTATGCATTGAACGTAGGGATTGTACTTCAATTCAGTTCCTATAAGATCATTGAATCAATTTTTTACTGTAGACGTATTCTTTATTGAAGATATGTGCAGCTGCTTTCGTTGAACGATTAATAAAATTGCATGGTCGAATGATTTAAAGCGTGCCATCTTTTTCCTTTACTGTGAAAAATAAGTATTTTTAACCGACTTCAAAAAAGGAGGAGGTTATTCATGTTATTTATTTTGTTTTTTCTTGTTGCAGAGGTGCAAGAAGGTGGTGGAATGTCTTAACTGTTGAAGCTAAATTCGTTTGGTAAGTAGTAAATTTTCTAATATTTTACTTTCTATTTTTTATTGATATACTTAGATTAAAATTAGTTTCTAGAAAAACAGGATTTGAGTAAAAAATCTACATACGACATACTTATTTATGTTTTAAACATTGTTTATATATATATATAGTTGGTTAAAATTATGTACTTAAGTATTAACAACTAGGTACCTTTATATTTTAGATTAGCAACTTAGACACTCATTTAACGATCAATAAGGAACCGTTACTTGAGAAAGTCCTTGGTTAATTATCATTACGAGAATCAGGTTGAATCTCAATGAACAGATTTCTTTTTACTAAAGTGTCAATATAGAATGTGTAGAAATCTATTTCAAACAGCTGACGATATTCGGTGCAAACGAAATCTTTCTAATGGTATTACCAAAATCATATAGCTACAATTTCGAAACCCAAATTAAAAAGTAACCCCCTTGTTAAATATGGCCACCTAAAAAAGTAGTAGGTAATCTGGTAATAATAAAAAAATGTTACGAATTTTACAAAAAAATGTAGTAAAGGATGAACGAACTGTAATAACGATATCATAACTTATGAGACTGAGACCGTTTGTTGTAAAGCATTCGAAACTCTCAAAATAAAATTGAGATAAAATCCGAAATACAGAAGTAAAGATACATACATAAGTACGAATAAATAAAATAATATCTTTAGCAGGTATCACACGTAGATTAACCTAACCTCATAATCAATAGATAAACCTAATTTATTCTTATTATGAATAAATACTTGTAACATGAATACAATCCAGTGTATCATTATCTTAGTTTGCAAGGATTTGCTCATTTTTATTATATTCTGTTTTAAATCAAGTGAAAATGTTTTAAAACATTTGTCATAATATTTATTCATAGTCTTTACTATTGTCACGTATGACGTCAACTTGACTATTTTACTTGAAAACTGAGTCAGAAGTTATCTTAGAATAAATTAAAATAAATATACATACATATGTCCTTTACTTCTTTTCCTCACGGATAATAAAGAAAATTAAAATCTATATCTGTAACAAGGAAAAAAAGTATTTTTGTTTGTTTTAAATAAACTAAAAATCCGATGAACCAGACCTTTATTTCATACAGTGATGAAGATAGTTTGATATCCTAGAAAGGAGATAGGATAATTTTTTTCCCGGAAAACATCCTTCATCATTTCAACCTTTTTAACGTCCCACTGGGCACAGGCCTCCCTCACTAAACATCCCTTAAGGGACTAAAAAGGGACCCCTAATATACATACATATCTATTGTTCTATAGTTTCTGTAACATACCCACGGTTAAAACGTAGGTACCTATCCAAGCCCGAGCGAAGCAAGGCTAAGTAGTTAGTAAATAATAAAGAGAAAGATTTAATATTGTAATATTTCCATATAAGGATAATAAATTAATTAATATTTAAATTTAATCTTTGAGTTTCTTTAAATTTTCTTCTTCTGCTTTATCTTTAATTGAATTAAATTTGTCATAATATTTATTCATAGTCTTTACTATTGTCACGTATGACGTCAACTTGACTATTTTACTTGAAAACTGAGTCAGAAGTTATCTTAGAATAAATTAAAATAAATATACATACATATGTCCTTTACTTCTTTTCCTCACGGATAATAAAGAAAATTAAAATCTATATCTGTAACAAGGAAAAAAAGTATTTTTGTTTGTTTTAAATAAACTAAAAATCCGATGAACCAGACCTTTATTTCATACAGTGATGAAGATAGTTTGATATCCTAGAAAGGAGATAGGATAATTTTTTTCCCGGAAAACATCCTTCATCATTTCAACCTTTTTAACGTCCCACTGGGCACAGGCCTCCCTCACTAAACATCCCTTAAGGGACTAAAAAGGGACCCCTAATATACATACATATCTATTGTTCTATAGTTTCTGTAACATACCCACGGTTAAAACGTAGGTACCTATCCAAGCCCGAGCGAAGCAAGGCTAAGTAGTTAGTAAATAATAAAGAGAAAGATTTAATATTGTAATATTTCCATATAAGGATAATAAATTAATTAATATTTAAATTTAATCTTTGAGTTTCTTTAAATTTTCTTCTTCTGCTTTATCTTTAATTGAATTAAATTTTAAAGATTTCTGATAAACTTTTGCTCCCGAGTAACACTACTGCGACTTAATTCTTTTTAATCGGCGATTTCAGGAAATTAATTGTTTTTGGTTTAATCACGTATAATTATTGAAAATGACTTAACGTATCCGTCCGCGTCGTGTGAATAACTATGAAACATGTTCTTTCAGTTTTATTTAAATTGCAGGTTTTGAAGATCCAGTTTAAGCTGTTTATTCTAGATCGTATAGTAAAAAATTATATATGCACAAGTAAACTCGCATGCAGAAGATACTAACATTTTTTTATGAACTGGCATTGTACCCACGACCTTTGGCACCTTAAAGATACGTCTGTCAAACACGTCACGCGGCTTTAGTTGTAAATCTTAAAAAAATATATTTCTACACGTAGTCTTACTTCTAATCGGTGGTCAACTGACTTAAATAAAAAACATTTAATGTTATAAGACTCGATTAATCAATTATTGTTAAATATAAGTACTTTTAATTATCATTCCAATATCGCAAAACAATTACGCAATAATTACAATCATTTACTGTTTTAGCAGCGAGATATAGTGTTGGACTGATTATATTTCATATTCAACTAACTGAATAGGTCCATAGTTCAGTTCTAAAGTTCAATTAATTGTGCTATCAAGATTTAATAGAGGTACCGAGTATTACTAACAAACAATACTGGCTCTACAAAAGTACGTTAATAGGTTCTTCTGTAATATGTTATTGAATTGAGGGCACGTTTGGATCAGCTTGTACTAACCAATACTTACTGTGCCAGCGGTCGCAGGTTCGAGTCCCGCTGGAGGCTTTCGTGTGATGAGCGTAAATGCTTGTACTCGTATTCGGATTTATTTAGTTTAGTTTATATTTGTAATATGTATGATGTATTATGTTACATACATTTAGAGCTATATATAATATATGTAGTGTATCATTTGTAATCCATAACATAAACCTCGTAGGTTATTTGTATTTATGTCCAGACAAAAAATAATTTTTATTATATGAAATAATATGAACACTAATTATATCAAATATGATGTACATATTATACTATGTACTACTACAGTAGTGTGGAAAAGCTTATCAAATGTTCTATTTGCTAGTTATTCTAAGTAGTGTTTTTTCTTTAGGAGCATTTCTATAGTCACTGCATAGTTAGGTTAGTACCTAATTGTTTCGTCAACGTATAGTTTTTATTACAAATTTGTAAAAAATCGGAATGTAATTTTTTTCAATAAAGCCGAATACTATCGTACAAGGGCAGATTCTTAAAAGGAGAAATATGTTTTTTACAAGAACAACCTTTAAAAGTTAATGGTTGCTTTATTTAATTACTTAATTAAAAAAGATGTATCGTTATTAAACGTTAAAATATAAGTAGCTTATTACGTAAAGGTGAGTCATCATCGTACCAACTCGCAACCTTTTGTAAGCGTCCAAAATCTTAGTTAAATGTGACCTACATAGTACTAGTACTTTATATACTTACGTGATATATTTATCATTCTTTTCAGATTATTAAATTATATTTAACTAGCGAGTTGCCCTCGCATCGCTCGAGCTCCTTAGATTTTGCGCGAGAGGAGCCACGGGTTCCGCTAGTTATAAACCTTCCTCTTGAACCACTCTCTCTATTTAAAAAAAACGCATCAAAATCTGTTGCGTAGTTTCAAAGATCTAAGCATATATAGATACAGACAGACAGCGGGACGACTTTGTTTTACACTATGTAGTGATAAGCAATAAGTATTTACCAAATTACATTTACTCGTACCTATTTACTATTTTCGTTCTCGTAGGAATCTAAAGCAAAACCCATACTTTTGTTTCACTTTCAATATGTACAGTTAACTTTATCGAATAATATGTCAGTGACAGTTAGCAAAGGGATAAGCAATTGATCTTAATTAAACTGCATTACATCAATCGACAATCAATTATATGTTATTACATTGAATTGGTGCAGTATGTACCCTTAACAAGTCTTAAAGTTGCCAGCATGCAACACATGTGTGATGTGCATTCGTACTTCCTTATTGAAATAAATTAAGTATTAAATAATATATGTCAGGACATTAATATACTGCACCATGTAGTTCCATGTAAGCGACAAGGCTTGTGCTGTGAATTACTTAAAATCCATACATATTATAAATAAAAACACCTATGACTAGAGTACGAACCTTCGTGCTTATAACATGAATGTCCCCAGCGGGACTCGAACCCGCGACTGCTATATCAGCACGTAGGCCGTAGGGTCACTACCAACTGAGTCAAACGACGTCTATTAAAAGAACTAATTATTCTTAGGGCAGCTTTTAAGTAAACAATATTTTTGTATTCTTGTACCTAAAAAAAGTGTAAGGTATATAATTAGTTAAAATAAGCACGTATCGGATAAAGACCTTGATCAATACTATATTTGAGTAAAAAAACTTGTTTCGTTATATGTACTTAATAATTAAAAGCAAAAACTGTTTAGTTTTTATTAAAAATTGTTCAATTACATACCAATGTATTACCACAGAGGTAATTTCAAAGGTATTTTACGAGTGTTAATATTAATTCTTTATTGTGCCAATATTGTATATCCGGATACTGGTTAGTGATGTGCCGTTTTAGCATTCCCCTTGTCATCATTTTAAGTATATATTTAATCAACTAGTCAAATATCCTATACAAATAGATGTCCCCCACCTCCTGAAGCAGGATATTCATAATATTACGTTGACGTCATACAGATTAACGAATCTTATCTATATATAGATAACATTAGCTGACAGGCTAAACATAAAATCCAACACTAAATTCTTTTATTTTAACGAAATTTGGATTATTTATGGTTGAAGTCCGCATATTTAGTTTGTCATTTTGTTTGTGTGGAGAATCGGGTTCTAATGATTATTTTCTCGGTAGTGAATTATTTTTTTGCGAGCAAACGATTAGCTTTGTAAATAAAGAATTGCTTGTGGCAAATCGCCATGTTACGGATGTTACAAAATAGACTTACCTAAGTCTAATTTAAAAATGATAAAAATGATAGTTCATATAATAATCGTATAACATACGTAATTTCTTGCATCAGTAGGTACCGATGACATTTTATTTATGGATTCAAGTTCAACCTACGAAAAACTTGATGAGAAGTGGTAAATGTACCTATATGAAAAATACTTAATTTTTTATGCCAAATCTATACAAAATTCTACACCATAAAAGGAAAAGTGTTTGCGAGTCTTGAAGAGAGGTTGTTTCTCGTAGAGTCATCTATATGCGTCCTATTAACTTACCTATAATAAAATCATAATGTAAGTAATGTATATTTTTTTACTATGAGAAAATAACTAGGCTAAGTATATTACACGTACTATATTCACGATATGGTATTGTAACAAATTATGGACTCCAGACGGTGCGCGTTTAACCTTAACGTTGTGTGAGCATGTCTTAAATCAGATTTGTTTGTCATTTAATCACATGCTCTGGTTTTCCATCTAACTGATAGAGGTTATTAATAACTTATCAGTGAGGTCGCTGTATAAGTAAATAGTAATCGATAACGACACTGTTCTATATATAATCTGGGCATGTATTGATTTAGTATTACAAATTGCAGCTGTTTGTTATTAACATATTTCTATTTAGACTTTCCTTTGTAGAAGTTCCCTAGAATATTACAAATGTCTGTTAGCAAATACTGGTAATTTATAATTAGTTTAAAATAACATTATTAGCTATCGTAATCATTAAAATGTTCAAGGACTTGCATTTTTTGTGGTTTTTACTTTAAATTAGTGTCAACTCTAACTTTATAATAATAATTAACAATACAGCTAGTTTGTCTGTAGCATTCGGGCATATATTTTGGCATACGCTAATTTTTATTAATAACTTCTCTTTGATTTAAGTTCACAACCTATTATTATAATTTTCAAAGTATTTACCGTTCACAAAAAAAAAACTTATCATATTTTTTTCCTGTTCATAATATTTTTGTGTATATCAGTTATTACTACACAAATTCAATATTAGTATCGTAGTTTTAGTAGAGAAAATAGCGATGGTTTTTTTATCTGATATACAAATCAATTGTAGTAATAACTATAGGTTAGTTATCAGACCGAATAACTTATCCAATTAGTATTTAGGAAAACCTTGAGCTTAATTAGATTTTATTTGGGTATTAGGTACACTTCCTAGGTTACTTTTTTTATGTTTGGCCATTAAAACACGGCAACGTCTAGTTCCATGGGAAGGGAAAAGTCTAATGCTGTGGATACCAGACTGTTGCCAGATACTACACAATACACATATTATATAACTTTAAATACAAACATCCATGTCTGGAGTACAAATACTCATGATCATCACACAAATTAGAGCCCCAAGAAGGACTCGAACCTGCGACCACTAGCACTGCATTAGGGTCACTAAAACCTGATTCGAACGTGTCGTGTAAAATTAGTAATATTTAAATAAATAATATTTAAATCTTTGTGTCTATAAATATAAAGTAAGAACAAAACAAATAAACAAAGTAAGAGCAGATTATAGTCTAAATTATTATTTAAAGACAATCGATAAAAAAAATACAAAGTAGATGTTATGTTGTTTACAAACATAATATATATCTATGCTTAAATACATAATAATATGTTATTGATATTTCAAAGTATATATAACATTAAAATCAATTAAGTTATATAATATTATTGTATTATGGTTTAATGTATCATTCAGTAATTAAACATCTCTTCACCTTCAGCTTATTTATCACTAGAGCAAAGTGCATATTTAATTAATTTAGTTGTTAATGTGCATGAATAAATTATCTAAGAAATTTCGACATTGGTATGTCTAAAGTAAAGCAAGTCATGCCTTCTTTAAGTAAAATCTTGAATTTTATTTTAAAATATTAGATTTTTATACCGTTTATATTATTAAAAGCGACCTTCACTTCGTTTGGGTTCATCCCTAGGTTTGGCGCGAGCGAAGCCGCAGGTTCCGCTAGTTAAAATAAATAACATTTATAAAATTAAAGTAGCCTAAGTTACTCCTTATTTATATTATATTTAAGTTATCATTAGCTACCTGCGAGTGAAAGTCTCGTCAAAATCGGTCTAGCCGATTCAGAGATTACCCGGAACAAACAGACAGACAAATTTTTTATTTAAAATTGAATTTTTTGATGTCAGTATATTTTAAAAAGCTGTTAATTTGAAATTAAAAGCAGACACTTTATTTTATTTATATGTATACGTCTAGATGTATAGACTAGTATTCGCCCGCGGTTACGCTGTGTGGTAGATAGGTAACGTGGTAGGTATAAGAGTGTCCATTCTGAATTTTACTTATGTAAATCCATTCTATTACAGTTTAGAGAAGTCATAATAAGTATATAATATATCTGTACTCACACATTTAAATATTATTACCTTCCTACTTATTTTCACGCATGTGTTTTCTAATCCACCTTCGTTAATCCAATATGTATATTGATTTTACATCAATTTCTGCGTTCAAGGAACGTGTGAAGTAAAACCTATTAAAAAACAAATTTTATTTAAAAAACAATATTTTTGTAAGTTAAATTTATATTCTGAGACGATGGAACCCTTTTTAACGTCCCACTGCTGGGAACGGACCTCGCTTTAATTCGAGATCAATCCAGAGTCAAAGTCGAAGTAATTAAAGTATTTTAGCGGTCTACAATTATCTTTGGCGACGCCACGTCTCAGCCACCTGCCTACGGTATTGGCAAGCATCCAAATACAATTCAATATTTTTTCATCAATTGTGTGAAACTGTGTCTTTGTGCCGGCTTAACAAGACTTATTATTAGCTGCTACGCTTCCTCGAGTACACGTAATGTTGAAACTAGATAGTTTTATAACAATTAGGTAAATTGTTGCGTCATATAAACGGAATACTTACTTTATTGTTAACTAGCTACTCGCCCTCGCTTTGCTTGAGCTCATCTCTAGATTTAGCGCGAGCGAAGCCGCGGGTTTCACTAGTTATACATATAAACCTTCCTCTTGAATCACTCTATCTATAAAAAAACCGCATCAAAATCCGTTGCGTAGTGTTATAGATCTAAGCATACATAGGGACAGACAGCGGAAAGCGATTTTGTTTTATACTATGTAGTGATGCAAGAGATGGAGTAGATTCAATGATATTAGATTAAAGACTTCAACTAGAGTTTGTTCGGCTTCAGGGAATGCAATCGATACATAATGTGGGAGTACTTCATATATGAATCATGTTAATTATCTATCTAAATGAGGGAATTATGTCGTAATTATTGATCTAAGTGAATAAAAGTGGAGCTTACTGTTTCTATGCTCGAATTCGTTTTTAAGAACCTAACATTAGGCTATGTATTTCTTCAGGTCTGTCGGTGTAATTTCATCCAAATCCGTTGTTGCAGCATAAAACGTTATTTAAGCAATCTAATTCTTATAGCTTCGTAAATAGTAAAGAATTTATTTCATGATTCTGTTCAAGTTGAAGAATTTAAGTATAGCTACTTTATAGTGAAATTGATGTTTGACCTTTAATAATTACAATTCACTTAACATTTCAATCAATTAGTAATGCACTTTGTACATCAATAGTGGTATAACTTAAAAGTGTGGACGGCTTATAATAAATAGAAACATACGGTAACTAGAACGCCATTGACTTGAAGATCAAACAAAAATTAAACAATCCCGACTGTCAGCATGACGTTGTATTAAACCATACTCATCTTGTATATCAATTACCGAAAGAAAATTACTGGTTCTATTTTGTTTTAATCTATACGCGGACAGTAATAATCCGTAACGATCGCAATTATAGTATAGATGTAAAAAATAAAATTTTAACTGCTGTTGAATCGTTAACTGCAATTTAGTTTACAAAAAACATTGACGTACAATGAATCTTGTTTTGCCGCCTCCGTGTTGTATCAATAGTGCGATTTGCGCGTCTAGAAGTTGTTGGAGCAAAAACGGTTAAACATATCGCCTCAGTGTTATTAGTATTCATCGCGATGTATATAAAAAATGAATTAAGTAAATTATACATATTTTCGACGACATGTTTGGTTAAGACCGTACTGTGCCAAATGCCAGCGGTCTCGGGTTCGAGTGCCGTTGAATCACTTTATGAAAGAAATGAAAAAAATATTATTTTAATTGTATTTTTATCTTTTTGTATATATTCTATTCGAATTTCATAAAACGACTGTTGCTATAATATTGCTTAGTTGTAAATTAAATATTTAAATACTAAATTTATTTTTAACGTCCGTCGGTTATATGAAGAAAATAGAAAAATAGTTTGTTGAAAACACTAAATAATAATCATGAGAGAGCAACTCCTACAGTGAAGTTTTAAAAATAGCATCGTAAAAGAAATTGCAATGCACAGACTGGCATGTATGAAAGTCTGAATACAAATCTTAAAATTTGAAAAACATACTTGGAATGAGTCCAACGAGACAATAATGTCCTCACCTTGAGAGGGAGACCGTGAATGATATGCAGGCCGTTTACATTACGTTACATCGATAACTGCATTGTAAATTACTCAAGTAAATTTTTTGTTTAATATTTTGATTTATTTTTACTTTCTTTGCTTTTTGTCTTATATACGAATTAGGTTAATCACTTATATATGTAGGTACTAGCTTTACCCGCGGCTTCGTCCGCGTTCATTTTTTTAATTGCTAATCAACCTCATTGGGTTGTTCTGTAGGATGCCTGAAAGTTTCTCAAAATTACTCTATCTATTTCAGAACCTATTGTTAATACAAACAATTTTTTAATTTTTCGTAAAAAATATTTTTTTTTTTGAATAAAAAGTATCCTATGTTACTTCTAATACCTCCAAGAATATGTGTACAAAGTTTCATGATGATCGGTTGAGTAGTTTTCGCGTGAAAGCGTAACAAACAAACTTACATTCACATATTTTATAATATTAGTAGGAAGTAGGATAATGTATACGCATAGATACTGGGGAAAGAGCTTTCATCTCCATACAATTACAAGTTTCCCAATAGATCTTAAAATTAGTTATCTACCATTTTATTGATATATCTTCAAAAAATTATACTTGACTTGTTTAAATCTGAAAGCTTGTAATGTTTTTATAATATTAAAACCGTTTACACATCGCATCTGCTAATCATATCAAGTAATATGTATAGTGGATGCGATAATGTGTAAACGGGTTACGGATTTTCTCTGAAGTTGCATTCAGTGAAAAAACAACATTTCCACCGAAATATGAGAACCTGTTAGTAATAGCTGTGTTTGTTGAAAGAAGTACGAGTATGTTTGTAATTATGAGAAAATTTATATAATCTTTGTTGGACGATACATACATTAAGGTACGCCGTACCGACAAACTTAATAATTGTTTACAATTTAAAAGAATGTAATTTGTAAGTATAATAGAGGCCACTGTTTGGACATAAACGACATGAGTTATATGCCTAGTATTTGATAGTTCGATAAATCATAGTATTACATGTAAGTACTAATTAATTTTAGGTTCTACAGGCTTATGATTAAGGTGTATTAAGATAGCAGTGAAAGGTTAGCAGAATCAATAGAAACATACATGGTATTTTGTAGCTAATTAGTTGCTAAAACCCCCATTTTATTGCTTTAACCGATTTCGAGAAAAAAAGTTACTGCTATTTTAACGTTAAGCTAGCAGTAAACTCACGAAATCAGCAAGCATTAAATCAAATTATTACGTTAGAATTTGTTGCTAATTTGTTACTGGAAAATAGTCTAAGAAGATTTGGAAAAACCCTACAATTGGTTAGACCTGCAGACATATTACCTTAATATGCAGTTTTCTTAACAAGAAGATAGCATAGATTTTGTTGCTGATCGGAAATGACAAAGTAACCTTTCACTGCTATCTTAATACAACTTTATGATTATCATACTGTGTCTTTACGCTGTTGTTGTTGATATCTTTTTGGCGTCCGGCAGACCAGCCGGTCGCGTAGCCAAGAAAAGTACTCGGGAGGCGGCTAACATCAATTGGCGGTGTACTTCTCTGATAGCCGAATGCACTGCGGCTATTAGTGGTTGAGCGCGTAAACGATTTTGCGACACTCCATTAGAATTAGCGGATATTAGGTACTCGCTTTTCTGGTCTGTGAGTCGCACGTACCTGTAAACGGGTTCTATGTGTTTCCTAACGTTGAAAATCATTCATGTATGATTATATAATATTTTATATTTGCTTCTTTTGAAGTAATGTTCATACTTCATAATTTATTTGGCACTCATTGGTATTTAATGCAAATGAATATATTAAGACTCTAAAGATTCTATATGGTCTAAAGATCGAAGAGAGATCCTAAGTAACACTTAATAAAATTAGAATTTATAATTAAAAGTGACATCAACATATTGTGATTTGTGACGTATTATGGCATATAATTTACCAGATCACGGTCAGGTCATAGTCGTTCAGAATGCAGTATAGAATTCAGAACGCAAGGTATCTTTAACAATTACACGTCTTTTTATGAAATTCTACCTATTCATAATACGGACATTGTAATATTAAATCATGTCTGACGAATAGGTGAATATATTGATAGATAAGAATGATTCATTACATGTGCTGATATTTAAAACAAATAAAATTGTTACACGTAAAAGTTATAAATTTATTCTATAGTTTATTATACTACTACTAGCTTTTCATGGTTTTTAGGCTGAAAATCAAAAGAAAATTTTCTCCCGTTTTTGCAACATTTTTCATTGATGCACCGCTCCTATTGGTCGTAGTGTAATGTAATATAGTCTATAGCCTTCCTCGATAAACATACTATCCAACACAAAAAGATTTTTCCCATTCGGACCAATAGTTCCTGAGATTAGCGCGTTCAACCAAACGAACAAATAATATTACCATAGATAAAAATAGTAAGACATTCTGCAGCAGAAAAAAAACCCAGATAGACAACAAGAGATAGACGTAATAACTAGATACCTATTATTTATCTTTCAGTCGGTTTTTGAATATTAGTCGATGACCAAATGATAATAAACGCATCAGGGACAACACTGTTAGTAGAGTGTAAGTTCATCGTTAAGACTTTAGTCCATACAATGCACTATGTATAACCAATTTTTAATAAATGCACATGTATAAAAGTATATACGGCACATATAAAATGGAAGAAAAACACTTTTTTTAAGTTTAGTCTATCTGTCGCACCCTTTCTTCGTGATAATATCCGAAATGATTGGAGGATTTTAACGAGAGTTTCTGGCAGATAGCTGCTTTTAAATAGACTATTACTAGGTATGGTAGGTAGCTGAAAAAAAACAACGTAGGTATTTAGTGACGCTTCCGAGCGAAGCTAGAGGATGCCGCTAGTAGTACATCATACAGACAAAAAACTTATATATAAAAGCATATCTATCTACATCACTCGTCTCGCACGTAGTGCACGGGATCGTGATTAAGTCATCTCATGTAAATTATTCTAACATAGACATACCGTATAATGCGATTGCAAATGTAGCTTAGTATAGAGTAGACCATTATCAATTTAGGGTCTAAAGAAAGAATCTTTGCATAAATATGAAAATACAATACCACTCATAAATATAAATAAAATGAATAAATATTTTGTGACATTATTACACACAGCGCCATCTAGTTCCGTGGTGAGCTACGAAGGAAGCTTGTGTTACGGATACCAGATAGTTGATATACTACATATATAATATGTTTAAATACATACATATTATAAACATGACGAAACATAAGTAATTACATAGAAACAACAGCTGAGTGTTACCTACATATTTAATATATGCATATGTAAATGAAAATGAAATGTATTGCTGTGATATTATGTTCGTATTGTTCATATTATTTCATAAGTACTTAGTTAAGATAAGTTATTACTAAAAGTCATTAGTCATCTGTATAAGAAAATATACATAGATCTTTATTACATGTTCAGAAAATTATAGCTTCAAAGAAAATCTCTTACAGCCCTTCGAAGTACCCGAATCAATGGAATCTTTTAATTCAAGGGCTCATCTGACAGGTTATTTTATTAGAAACCTTAATTAACTTAAAATTTGTTTAAATTTTTTTACTAAAAGGTTACTTTTATGTCAAAAGTTACTATATCGTTACTATATATACTTACCATAGATAAAAATACTATATCCATGAACGAATAAACTACAGGACTAGTCACAAAATACAAATGCATGTTCAACCAATTGAAGTATAACGCATACAAATAATTGACACAATACATCAAAATTCACTCTAATGCTAGTGCTTGAACGTAGTCGATAAAATACATATATCAATGACATTTTAAATATTAATAATAAATATTGTTTGATTTTTCGCCGACAATCAAACCCAGAACGTTCGAATGGGAAAGAAAATTTATGTGTTAAAATAAAATAAAAAATTAAGTACACATACTAATTATAATTTTTGTATTTATAATGTTTTTATTTAATTATAAAAATATTATTATAAATTTATTGTCATCAGATTGTAGGATACTGCGATAAAAGTATTTTATGTTATTGTACTGTACAAATAACATCATTATTCGCTTAGTTATTTCGTCAAATATCGATATATTTTTCGACATTGTCAAGCACTAGTCGATGTCAAATGGACTTACTCGACAGTTCTGTCATTTGTTTTGAACGGTATAATCCAGCCATTTATGATGGTTGTCAGATGTCAACAATACATAGATATATCGACTATATTTAACATAGTTGAATAATACGAAATTTTATTTTACATTTACTTAAATTTTGTGATAAATAACATTAAATGTAATAAAATATATTACTAACAAGTGAAAAGAAATAGTGCTGCTTCCGCTGCTATAGTTTTTACACCATCTAATAGAACATTTAGTCATTTTTGGGAGATGTTTTGTTGACAAGTAAGTGCTTGAGACTGACGTAAAAACAAACGGTCAGGCCTAAAATATCCTGATTACTGACATGACCGGTAAAGGTACGTCCGCTTATGTGTCTCGTCCATAGTTTATTCGTTCATGACTATATCTTAGCTTTAGCGTCAGCGAAGCCACTGGTTACGCTAGTTAAAATAAATAAAATTTCTATCTCCTCCTTTTTTGAAGTTAAAAATAAAGTGAAAGTCTAGTCTACTAGTCCCAGAGATTACCCGGAACAAACAGACAGGCAGACAGACAAAAATTTTAAAAATTATTTTTTTGTTGCTAGTATCGTATAATATTCTTTCAAATACATTAATAGTGAAAAGCTGTTTTAAAAAAATTTGAAATTAAAAACAGACACTCCAATTTTATTTATATACATGTATAGATTATGCCATTGGTTATATTATATTGGTATATATTGTTATGCAGTGTTTGTCAGTCAGTGAATTTAAGATTTTTTGAAGTAGATAATGAATTGTGTTTGCCGAAATGCATTACAATTTCTTTGATTTTATATTTCAGTTCTATTTTGATGTAAACGTTCATTTAATAGTCAAGGAAGTAGAAATGGAACGTACACTTAGATACTTTAGTTAGGATTTATGACGATCCAACCCACGCATTTCGCATTGGTAAGGAACTAAATAATATTCAGGTTCAAGTGCAGTAATAAATAATGTCAGTATTTTGATAAATATAATGCTCGTAATATTATACAACATCTATATAAGTATATATACTTAATTTAAACGTGTCGGTGACGTCTGAAAATTATCTGGTTATTCTATGAAAATAAATCTTAAAACCCGTTTAAAATGTTGGTTATTCAGATAAGTGTTTTAGCTGTAAAAGCTGATTTTATCTGGAAATTCGCTAAAATATCACTTCATGTCACTGTCAGTCTGTTCGCGCTAAACTCAGAAACTACTGCACCGGTTTTCATGCTGTTATCACCAATGGATAGAGTGGTTCTCGATATAACTAGTGGTTTAGTATGTAACTAGCGGAAGCCACAGCTTCGATTGAGCTAAATCGATCATTTTCGAATCGAATTTAACATGTACTTATGTCAAGTATGATATAAGTACAAGTTAAATTCTAAAAGACTGACAGATTCCTCAGTACAGGGAATAAATGTACTACATATCGTATTATATCTTTATCAGTGTCAAGGACTTAGATACTTTATGTCTTCCAAAGATTGACTTTCACAGTTCTGATGTAATTCTTGATATTATTTAAACCAGGATTAATGTTTAAACGCGCAATGCCAATTTAGAAGTAGGTTAAGGTTTTTAATGTCGGCGAAAGAGGAAATTTTACTTTATTATATTACCTTGATTCGCCTTTAATTTAATGTTTTGTACTTGCCTTCATATGAAAGGGCTATATTTATAGCAGACTAGCATTTCACGCGTCTCTCTCTCGTCGTCTATATGTTTATTTTAGTTCATATATAATAATATAATTCTTAAAATTTCTCTCAAAGAACGCCTTCGGTGTGCTAAATTAAAGTGGAATTGGTCCATTGTTAGTGCCAAACGATTCGAAAAACACACGATTAAGAACCTGTTTTATAGCCAAAGCTGGGTTAAAAGCTAAATTGGGACTGTGACCGAATTAGGTTACTATTTTACCTAGCTCTTAGTATATATGAACTCGATATCTAGTTCCCAAGTTTGCAGTTGAGTGAAGTTGTGCATAGAACATTCTAGGATCCAGTTACATTGCAAATGGAAACTCAAATAGAGCGTCGCGTTCTAGCGGATTTTCACTTATAAGCATTATTTATTACATTATTTTATTTATGTATAAAAAAATGTAAATGGTATTTTATTGTTATATTTTCTAACGATTCTTTAGATTTATGATTAAACTATTTTTGTATTAATGTTTGGTTTTATAGTTAAATCTGAAACTCAATTAGCGAGTGTCTAAACTTGGTATTCTAGCACTTACAAGCATTTATGCTGAGATTTGGAATGCTTTACAGAATTATTGTCACGGGAGAGATACGGTCAAGAAAAATCAAAATTAATCTGCCAAAAAAACCAAATAAATAGTTCAATTCACTTGTCAAATGTAAGCGTAAATTTAAAAATAGCTATAATCGGTACCATTATTTTCGTATTGTTTTATTCACTGATGAATTTGTGGGCGGGTATTTGATACTCAGGTATTTGACACTATAAAACTACTAACATATTTCGAGAAGGCAGTGTGACATCACACAACCTTCATTTCGGACTTTGTATTGCACACAGTTTAAATGCATAGTGACGCACGATGTAGGTAAATCCAACGTTAACAAGATAAAGATGTTTTGTACGATTTCAAGCAAAGTAAAATTTACTAGCAACTATGTAATAATAAAAAAATTAACAAAACAAGTTTTACAATATTAAAGGCGTCAGACTTTCTGGGCTGACCTTTTGTTGGTGTAACTGGTTCCATTATAATGTTGAGGTTGCGTAAAGTGTGCGAATAAGTTTTCCCCCTTCAAGATTAAAATGATAATTATTTTTTTTGGTATCGAAAATATTTTTATATCTTTTCATTTTTTATATATGTATGTATTTATTACTTTTAAACCTGTTCTTAGAATTCGACAAGGAAATATTTCTTTAAATGACTATGACCATAATTGGTGAAATAGAGTATTTAGACTAATACTGCATAATATACTATTAGTGATTAATGAGCATGGTGTCTATCAAATGACATAAGATATATGAACAAGGCAGTGAAGCCCAGTGGTAATGCACTCGCTTGGGTAACCCAGTAAAGCAGGTTCAAATGCGGGTCTCGCACCTCTAATATTTTTAAGTGTGAATAATTTCTAACATAATTATCACTTGTCTGACGATGAAGGAAAATATCATAATGAATCCTGCATGTCTGAGTGAATCTAGCAAGTTTTCGAAAGACATGAGAAGGCCGCTAACGTGCACTTAGCGAGCGTAGTAGACTATGGCTGGATGTCCCTAGTATTGAAGGTAGGCCCGTCCCCAAAAGTGAGCCGTTAGAAATGGACTGAATCCGAAAAAAAAACTTATTGTTGGTTATGATGGAAAACAGAAAGTTGGCAAAAGACAGGTAGCATTGGAAAAAGAGCAGGGAGGCTTTAATAATATAACATTTTTTACTGTTTGTAGACATGTGATTCGGAAACAAAGTTTTAAGTCCACGGTCGTTCAGTGTAGTCCTTTGCATCGACCTTATTGAGTCATAATATTTCTTCATTATCAGTCCAGCTTTTAGTGATCATATTACCTCAACTGTCACCAAAAGGTCTTTTTGTTTACTTACACATTTTGTTTATTATATGCCTTTTATTTTATTTCTTTAAGAACTTTGTTCATCAGAATTATAAAATGTTACCAAAATTGAATCTACTATTGCATGTTTTTTTTATTTAGTTTAAGTTAAAATTTTATAAGATTCAGATATTTTGAGTTAAGTTTTTTTACTGTTTAACATAATATAAAAACTTAAAGTATGAAAAAGTTTCACACATAATTATTTAGAAAATCTAGATAGATACGCTAAAGATACACAAAATAATTTACGCTAGGATTAGAAACATAATTTGGTACTTCTAAATCTAGTTCCAGGGTCAAAAGTATAATCGGCAGACGGAAGAGACTAATACATGCCACTCGATGAGTTTGCTTGTTTATATATGACTAAATTGCCTCAGGAACATGCATTATGCTAATAATCTTAATGTTGTACGAATATTTACTGTTTGAGATTAAATTATTATGTAATGTGCTATTAGCGAGTCGAATTTAATACAAACATTCCACTATATATTTAATGTTTTTTATAAATTTACGATCGCTTCCTTGCCAATTTTTATTGAGTAATTTCAAATATAAGATCAAATTAATGGTATACAAAATGGAAGTATTATTAAATATTTCATTTATATAACGTCTATAATAATAATAATAATCCTTACTAATATTATAAATGCGAAATTAACTTTTTCTGTCTGTCTGTCGCGCTTTCACGCCGAAACTGTTGAACCTATTTAAATGAAGTTTGTACACAGATAGTCTAGAGCTACTTTTCTAGGCGAAAACCTACATAATTAATTAGAAAACCTATATTATTTTATATAGTTTGGATATAAGTTTTGGATGGATATTAAATAATTACAATACTTATTAGTAATTTCATAAAGCATAGGTATATATCAACGTTCACAGCTTCTCATAAGACTTAATTGTTTTAACGTGAATTTAATATTTATCTTTTTTTTTTATATTTATCTTATATCGATTCATTAGATAAAATTAAAACTTGATTCATACTCAAGCCTATAAAAAATATCAAGTTGTAATATACTCGTATACTCGTAGTAGGTAGGTATAACGGATATGAATGATGTATTAAAAAGTTAATTCTTGTTTTCATTTATACTGTTCATTTTATTATATGATTTTTTTAACACTGTAAGGTAATAGACCGGTAGCGGTTTGTATAGTGAAGGAACATGTTGAAATAAGTGCTTATAAAATGGTGTGTATAGTTTAGTGCAATATTTTTATATTGCCTGTGACAGGCCTCCTGCGAAGATATATGACGGCATTTGCACAAACGACTAACAATCTTCTTCCTGTCTCTAACATTGAACTACTTCTGGCCGAGCGCCGGCCAAGTGCACCGAGGATGTTATTACGTTGCTACAAATAGAAACTGATTTCAAATCGTACTCCTACTGGTTGTGCGATTTTATCCCAGCTGTTGGTGTTTTACCGTTTAAAAGTAAATTATATATTTTCGATTTGGGCCGTATTTTAATTTATTTTTCTATATAGGTTTATTTTTAATTATATTTGACTGGACTTTTTACAACTTAAAGTTACTAATTGTATGTAAAAATACACAATATTTTTTGCGTTTACCTGATTAATTTTTTGTTACAAATTACGTACGACAAAGATTAGTGACGTCAATTCGATGTTGATTGTTTACGATTTTGCGGCTGTAATTTAATACGAGATGTCATTACTAATAAAATCATCTTAAACGATTGAAGATATGGCTTACTTTTTGAGAGGTCTCTTCGGTTCAAAAACAGAGTGAACGGAAATATTAAAATGTTATCTTTTTCTCGTTTCAGGTGGTGTCTAAACGATAGGATGGCGTGGCTTCCTATATATGCTTATCTTCTTGCGGGATCCTTGCTACTAGCAACAGCTTTGGCTGCCGTCTGTCCTAATAGCTGCGTATGCAGCACAACACGAGATGGCCTTCATCGTGTGACTTGCAGTAACATTGCTGAAATCTACAAATATACTCTCCAACAAAAGCATCATAACATTAACATTCTTGATCTTTCCCATAACAATATCACTAAAATCACCTATGAACTGGATAAACTTACTGAAGTCGTCACACTTGATCTATCTACTAATGGTCTTACAGAAATAAATAAATTTTTACATAATGCGAAAAAGTTGGTTCATTTGAACTTAGCACATAACAGAATAGAAAAACTATCATTAACGCACTTACCAACAAGCGTTAGCTCATTAGATTTAACTGGAAATCTGTTAAAAGATGTACCGTCAGATTTATCACATCTCCCTAACTTAGAGCATTTAGAACTCGATGGGAACCCATTAGATTGTTCATGTAATAACATAATTGCTCGAAACCGGCTACTGGCATTGAATGTTTTCATTGATACTGCAAAATGCCATACTCCAGATTACGTTAAGGGCAGATCGTGGCTAGAATTAAAAACGAAAAATGTCTGCAAACCTTCTAAAATAGATTTGTTGGACATGCCTATGGGCGATCAACCAATTGATGCTTTGCAAATAGGGGAAGAGACTTCTGCTCTAAAATCAATGGCTTTAGTAGCTGCTAGTGATCTTGACGATGGCAATATAATACACGGTGCTGAAAACATTGTTGATGATGATAGCTCGCAATTTATTAAAGTAGGTCATTTTTCAACACCCTCACCTATAACTGAATTAGAAGGATCTGGTGAAGTAGAGAGTACAACTATCAGTGAGGTAATAGAACCAATTCAAGATCGTAAAGCATATGACAGCTTGCTTGCAAGTGAGGACATTTTGCCAGCAGATAATTATCAAACAACAGAAGATCCTATTGAAGGTTCCGGAGAAGGATCTGGATTTGGTGTGATTCCCGAGTTTGACCAAACAAAAACGAGTATAGAAATCACTACTCCAGTAATGGACGAATTAAGTCCCGATCCTATTGAAAGAATATTTAAAGATGATGAGAACTCTTCAGAGTTAGAATTTCCCATGCCTAAACCACCTACTATATACCAGGGTGGGCCTGATTGGCATAGTAAAACAGATGCTGCACCAGTTACAGTAGTTTCAGCCACTCCAGAAATGACAAGAGATACGACAGTTTCAGAACAAATCCGAGTTACTCATCTTTCAGAGGTTCTCGGGCAAGCACCGGCGACTGAAGAGAAACCACCTCATAAAACTGGCACATATGTGTGTGTGGCACTGATAGTTGTGTTGCTAGTTGGTCTCATAGGATTCGCTATCACTAAAGGTCAAATGAGAAAACGTAGAGATCGAAGACTTCTGCGACAGCAAAAAAGGGATATAGAAAGGGCTTCGAAAGAAATGGTAGATATGAACAAATCCTTACTAGGTAAACCTGCAGCTGTAGAAAACTCTGCTGAAAGAAAACTTAACGGAAAATATGAACTTGTACCTACACACGAGGCACATCCTAAAAAAGGTGAAAATGGTGATGTGGGTAATGGTATAAAGCGTGCAGAAAATGAAACCCAGAGAACTGATAGTCCTCGAGACACAAATCAAAATAAAAGCAGTTCAATCGATAATAATTTAGCAAACGATAGTCAAGTACCAGCACAGGAGACATCATTTGATTCAGATCTAGGAGCCAATAATTCGAGGAAGGATACAAATTCTTTATCCAGTGAAGATATTTTTGTTCCAATTAACGATGATGATGGCCCTATGATGAATGGTAACAGAGATTCAGATGTATCCCAGCCTCTGATGAACGGAGATCCAAATATCGATTCCGACTATTTGTCACCATCGCGTGAATATGTGCCTGTATATTCACCAGATATGGGACGCGTTCGGATTAAAATGTCAGAGACCCCAAAACCTAAGACCCCAGTTCTAGTTACCAGAAGTAGGTCGAATGCTGGCGATATAATCATTACACCTTCACTAGACGGAAACGCGTCTAAATCGACTACTTGAAATTTAGTCTTATTGAACAGGATAAAAACAATTTGTGTATATCAGTGTCAATTTGCAAACATTTCACTATTGGCAAAGATCTGTGATTTAGTGTGCGCACGTGAAGGAACAATTGTTTGTGAAGCTATGAAGATTTTGACTGTATTAAGTACTGCCAAAGTGTGTTTGTAATTTGTGCCTTTATAATTTGTTAGTGTTTAAAATATATTTATGAAAGCATATTGTGCGATAAGTAAAATATTTTTATACGTATAAAAATGTTGCCATGTTCATTATAGATGTTAAAGTTTAAAGCGTTATATAAATCATCGTTAAAATCTGTTTATGGTAACACAAATTGTACAATCTTGTACTGTATTAGTTCGGTTTTTGGTTATTTGGGTACAATTGTTGAGTCGTCAGTGGTTGTGTACTTATTTGTCTCATCCTAAAATATTACATGAAAGCAATTTCGAACAACGAATAGTTCAACTGGGTGTTGTCAATAATCTTCTAAACTACTTTGGAGAGATTTACTCTTTCTCTCTCGGTCTATCATAAGTTCCTTATGAGTAGTTTTATTAAATTATTAGTTCTATAAGATTGTGATACCATTTATTTTAAGTAATTCGTGTTATCAAATTAATATGTATGCAGGAAAATAATTATTACATTGTATATTTGTTTAGATAGTTTTATTTGAAAATATTTTACATTGTAACTAAGAAATATTTTATTAATGTATCACTTTGCTTTTGCTGATTGGTTTGACTTCTATTTTCATTATTTATCGACTTTATATGTTTTTAAATAAACTTCCATCAATGCTATGAATCAAACAGCAAAGTATTTCAATGTAAAGAGATTTATAATCCTTGTAATTTTACTTCTAAAGACATAAATCGTTAATTTAATTTTTGTGTTTTATATTCCCCAATCACGTTTTTAGACTGAATTCAATAAAAGATTTAAAAAATCGACCTCGTATCTATATAGTGTACTGTCTCGTAACAAGGCTCGCAGCAAGTATGGAACATGTGTGCCTGATACTGCATAATACTGTTTTACTTCCTCAATTAACCAATTCCAAAGAGACGGAACACTAATAATAATTTATTTATTTGTTTGTTTGCTTTTCATTTTTGTACGAAGTCGGTCTTTTATTTTTATAATTTACTTTCTTATTTACAACTTGATAATTTTCTTATTTATAACTAGTCTTGGCTAGTTTCACACATTTGAGTGTTATTTAACTATTTTAGTGCCAAATTAATTTTAAACTAAGTGGTGAAAGGAACTTTATGAGGCATAAAGTAGGCTTTATTGAAAGAGTTCGAGCGCCACTTCGTAAGGAAGCTTGGAAAGCAGTTCTGCTGAAGATGAACCGGCGAAAAATCGCATTGAAGATGATAATATAAAATATCATTCACTAAAATTGTAGAGAGGCCAAATTTTTCAAAACGTTTGTACGTCAATTTCTTAAGAGCCATATTACATCTCGATTGTGATTTTTGCGTAAGATGGCCAATTTTGGCGGTCTTGATCTCAGAAACAAAAATACATTAACAGTTTTGACTTATTGAATATTGCAAAATAGCTCTTGCCATAGTTCGTAGCGGCCTCGCTTTTTGTAAATTTTGGATCACTTTTTAATTAAACCCAAAATTGCAGAGACAGATTTTCATAAAATGCGCGAAGGCACTTTTTTGAGCATCTGGATTGAACTACTGTTCTAAACAAATGAATTAAAAAAAATAGAATAATATCTCTTATATAGTCGTATAGTTCGTAGCGGCCTCTGAATTTTGAAAAATCATTGATTTAATATGGAAAAAAAATCTTATTCTAAACCAAAAAACTTCGAAAATCGCTCTAAGTTAACTTTGAATTTCTCCTGTCTACGATAATTTTATTAAGCAAAATTTGTACCAGAATAATAGTTACATCATAAGGAATAAAGATTTTATATTTTTAAGCATGAATTTATTATAATATTTCAATAAAAACGATAATTATAACTGCAAAATTACTACAAAATGCGACGCACCGGCCGTCTGCACTCAGTACTGCGCGAGCGCTCCTCGGAGTCGGACCTGTGTTGAATTTTTTCGTGTCAAAATCGATCGAGCGTCAGAAGTATAGTGCGTCTACCAAATTTTGATCACATAAGTATAATTCTTTTTAGTATTGTTATATATGGAATCTTCATAGCTTATTATGTGATTGAATTATTTTTAATATTTATTTTGTTATTTTCAGCATGAGTCGAAAAACCCCTAAGAAATGCAAATAAAGCAAGGTACACTTTTATCTATACACATATTTAAATATAATTCTCATTTATTACTACTTATTCAAAACTAATAATATTAATGGGACTGTTTCAGAATGAATAACTACTCTGCCAAGAAAACATTATTATTACCAATGGATAAAGAAAATATCCCGACATCATCGACTGAGGATGCGTTACCCTTTTTTTTTTATTAAATACTTTTATTAATAGATATACTAACTGTCCAAATCATAAGGGGCCATTCATTTATTACGTAAGACAATTTAGGGGGGAGGGGGGTCACCCATGCCTTATGTTTTCTTACAAGGAGGTGGGAGGGAGTCTCGATAGTTCTTTCGTAAAATCAACAAAATGCGCAAAGTTAAAATTATACTTTGAAAAAGCGCTGGCAACCGGGCAGTTTAAAGATACTGTACCTTTAAAATTACAAATAAACATTTAAAAAAATTGTAACTTTGAAAAATAAGCTTTAAAATAAACCAAACGTGTATTCATTTTTTCTTTTAGTCTCTTACTTAATATTAAACAGGGGGGGAGGGGTTCGGCCTATTCTTATTTTTTGAAGTTATACTTCTTTAGGCGTGTTTGAAAAATTGATGAGAGTGAAATTTTACGATGCGCGCGCACAGCGAGACACAAAATTCTCACGGGAGAAGTTAGCTAACAGTCAACAGTATAGAGGACTTGCAACTATATTCACGATATTTATTTTCAACAATGACATGGGTGTCATTTTCGAGGTTTCTCGGGGTGCTAATTGCGAAAATGAGGTCCATTTTCAAATCCAAGATGGCGGACATCCGGTTTTTTTTCAACAATGCCATGGGTGTCATTTTCGAGGTTTCTCGGGGTGCTGATTGCGAAAATGAGGTCCATTTTCAAATCCAAGATGGCGGATTTTCGGATTTTTTTTTAACAATGACATGGGTGTCATTTTCGAGGTTTTTCGGGGTGCTGATTACGAAAATGAGGTCCATTTTCAAATCCAAGATGGCGAACATCCGGTTTTTTTTCATCAATGACATGGGTGTCAGTTTCGAGGTTTGTCGGGGTGCTAATTGCGAAAATGAGGTCCATTTTCAAATCCAAGATGGCGGACTTTCGGTTTTTTTTTCAACAACGACATGGGTGTCATTTTCGAGGTTTCTCGGGGTGCTGATTACGAAAATGAGGTCCATTTTCAAATCCAAGATGGCGAACATCCGGTTTTTTTTTCATCAATGACATGGGTGTCATTTTCGAGGTTTCTCGGGGTGCTAATTGCGAAAATGAAGTCCATTTTCAAATCCAAGAATGCGGACTTTCGGTTTTTTTTTCAACAACGACATGGATGTCATTTTCGAGGTTTCTCGGGGTGCTGATTACGAAAATGAGGTCCATTTTCAAATCCAAGATGGCGAATATCCGTTTTTTTTTTCAACAATGACATGGGTGTCATTTTCGAGGTTTCTCGGGGTGCTAATTGCGAAAATGAGGTCCATTTTCAAATTCAAGATGGCGGACATCTGGTTTTTTTTTAACAATTTCTAGGTGTCATTTTCGAGGTTTCTCGTGGTGCTAATTGCGCAAATGAGGTCCATTTTCAAATCGAAGATGGCGGACATCCGGTTTTTTTTAACAACTATATGGGTGTCATTTTCGAGGTTTCTCGGGGTGCTAATTGCGAAAATGAGTATGTATTATTTAATGATGCCAAAAAAGTATAACTTCTAACGCGTGTACATAAGTACACGCACACATTTTTTTTCTTATAATAGGGGGGGAGGGGGTCAAAAACTAGCGAAAATAGTCTTACGTAATAAATAAATGGCCCCTAAGTCATTGGTAAATTGTTATGTGGTTAAGTTTAATTTAACTTATTTTTATTTTAGATACCTACCGGTCACGACGTTCTTTTTGATTCGTTATCTGCAAAAAATTCAATTAATATTGACGAATTGCCAATACTAGCACTTGAGGAGATAGAAACTGAATCGGAGAATGTAGTATGATATGAACCCAATAATTTAGAAGCATTCTTTTCTTATTTTAATAATAATAATAATTGTTTCAGGTAACAGATTACATAGTTCAGGGATGGAAAATAATTGATTTTCATTTCTTTTTTAAACAGTTGTTTGATAACAGAGGACTAAAAAAATGTGTGTGTGTGTACTTATGTACACGCGTAAGAAGTTATACTTCTTTGACATCATTAAATAATACATACTCATTTTCGCAATTAGCACCCCAAGAAACCTCGAAAATGAAACCCATGTAATTGTTTAAAAAACCGGATGTTCGCCATCTTGGCTTTGAAAATGGACCTCATTTTCGTAATCAGCACCCCGAGAAAACTCGAAAATGACACCCATGTTATTGTTGAAAAAAAAAAAGATGTCCGCCATCTTGAATTTGAAAATGGACCTCATTTTCGCAATTAGCACCCCGAGAAACCTCGAAAATGACACCCATGTCATTGTTGAAAAAACAACCGGATGTTCGCCACCTTGGATTTGAAAATGGACCTCATTTTCGTAATCAGCACCCTGAGAAACCTCGAAAATGACACCCATGTCATTGTTGAAAAAAAACCGAAAGTCCGCCATCTTGGATTTGAAAATGGACCTCATTTTCGTAATCAGCACCCCGAGAAACCTCGAAAATGACACCCATGTTATTGTTGAAAAAAAACCAGATGTCCGCCATCTTGAATTTGAAAATGGACCTCATTTTCGCAATTAGTTCCCCGAGAAACCTCGAAAATGACACCCATGTCATTGTTGAAAAAAAACCGGATATTCGCCATCTTGGATTTGAAAATGGACCTCATTTTTGTAATCAGCACCCTGAGAAACCTCGAAAATGACACCCATGTCATTGTTGAAAAAAAACCGAAAGTCCGCCATCTTTGATTTGAAAATGGACCTCATTTTCGTAATCAGCACCCCGAGAAACCTCGAAAATGACACCCATGTCATTGTTGAAAAAAAACCCGAAAGTCCGCCATCTTGGATTTGAAAATGGACCTCATTTTCGCAATTAGCACCCCGAGAAACCTCGAAAATGACACCCATGTCATTGTTGATAATAAATATCGTGAATATAGTTGCAAGTCCTCTAAACTGTTGACTGTTAGCTAACTTCTCCCGTGAGAATTTTGTGTCTCTCTGTGCGCGCATTGTAAAATTTCAGTCTCATCAATTTTTCATAACGCGCCTAAAGAAGTATAACTTCAATAATAAAATAAATTTTATGTTAAAAAAATATTATCTGTCTTATTTATCATCAAGGTTTCATCTTCATAATTATAATCTGTTTCTTCGCATACTACATTCATGGCACTGTATGTAAAATTTGCGGGTTAGTAGATAACGAATTACTCTATAGAAATACTAAAAAATATACAAAACTTAAAATCGAAATGTATCAAAAAAATGAAAAGTATCAAATCGCTTGGTCGTAGTTTCTTGTGCAGGTGTCCGGACGCGACGCTTCAAAATACCTAAACTCGCAGAGTGCAGATTTGTAATAGGGCTCTTAAGATGTCTTCTATTCTTGCAATAAAATTCTAACAGTTATTAAATTGATAACAGTTTTTTTTTCAACTATTCAAACAGGTTAATTTTAAATACGCTTTTTATTGCACAGAAACTACTATATTATACATACATGAAATTTTCAAAATATAAAATATGTAGGTACTATATAGATACATAAAGTCTTAATTTTCTATGAGGTTTTTGTAAATTCTATGAGGCTTTCTAAAGCTATAACCAAAAACCATATGCTCAAATCCTATCATCAGCACATCCTATATTATACAGGATGCCACTTACCCATTCGGGCGGATACTGAAATTATTTTATCAAAACATATGACCTTACTTTCTGTGCCAGAGTCGTACTTTCTGTGTTTCACACACTGGTTATCATAACTCAAGCCTTGTTAGCTTACTATTAAACTAGATGGCGCGGTTTGTTATTGTAAAAAAGTAAAAAAATAAAGTTTGTTTGACTTTGTTCTAACTTCAATTCGAATTTTCAATTATGTAAAATTATAATGATTTACCGATATTTACCATCCAACTGAATTATATACTTGACACTAAATTAATTGTTTCATTTCCTTATAGACGAAACTTTCTAAATTCATTCAATTAAGAAAAAATATTAGTTTTCATTGACATTATTGAGGTCCTCTTCCGTAGTCAATAAATTAAATTATACTTAATAGGTGTATATTTGCTTTATCAACTACGCCTGTAGAAAAAGATCAAGCAAAAAACGTGAAGTGATATTTATCCTTATGCTTTTACACTTCAATACAATGCACGACAAAAAATGCATGTTGACAGGCTAATCTTTAATCCTATTTACTAAACTTAATAATTATGTAATGGCATTAGGTAATAATAAGTCGCTATCCAATTGTAAGCCTAGAGAGGAAAAATAAAATTTCAAGACAAAAAGTTTTCAAGTATATATCTTCAATTCACAAATAGTAGTTATCAAAGTTCTACATGTTACATAAAAATAAAATTTATATTTCCGGGAATTTCATAAAAACTAACATATAAACTATCTAGTTATTTACATTAAATACGCATATTCCCTATCTTAAACATAAAAGTTCTAACAAATCTCTTTAATATTTTTCAAAAATCACTTTCTCTAGGTAAACTATCATCTGAAAAGCGTCGATTTCTAGGACGCAGTGGTCTTGATAGTTCCGCTTCAACTTCAATAGTGACACTATCATCAGTAGCATATTCAGACATTCTTCTCCGTCTTGCTCCAGGGCTTTGATCTAATTCAGCTATTTCATGACTACCATATCTACGATTGTGACGGCGTCTTCGTCTATCCTTACTTTCTTGTGTCTCTGTGAGCTCTATGTTATCAACAACTGGCGTGTCACCATGCCTCTCTGTTTCCTCCAGTAGATCTCCACTTGATTTAGTTTTTCTTCTGCCTCTTCTCCGTTTTGTTTTACCTGTTCCAGTCTCATTTAGAGAATGACAAGAGACATTAAGTTTAGGCATAGAGAGAGCTTCATCATATGAAGGTGGGGCTATCAAATCTCTTGGATCTGGCGTATTACACAAAGCTTCTTGTTCTGCTCGTATTCTCATCTGTCTAAGTCTATCTCTTGCTTCTTCTACTTGTCGTTCTCGTTCTGCTTGCATTGCCGCTAAACGCTTGTTCAAAGACCTCCTTATTGTATTGACCAGAAATATGCAAAGTGATAAACCGACAATCATGACTATTATGAACCATATCAAATTGTCCATGTTTTTGCCCCTTTCACTTGGATTCCACGTAAAATAACATGCTTCTAGCCATGCTTGTCCTATAACATTTATTGGACTATGGCATATAAGATTAAATGACTCTTCTTTTTTATTTGGTTCTAATGTAATAAATTCAAAAAAATCATACATATTGTCATCGGAACAATCGCATCTCCACATATTGTCAGCTAAATCTAACCTTTCTAAATAAGGATTAGATTCGAAATAAGTTTTGCTCCAAATATTAGTAAATCGATTTCCAATCACACTTAAACTAGTAAGTCTAGGGAGCATAAAAAATGTAAAATTATTTAAGGAACTAATTCTATTATAATTTAAGTTTAAATATTTGAGTGTATTCGATGAAATACTGTCTGGTATATGTGATAAAATATTGTGTGATAAATTTATATCTACGAGTGACGGTAGACCTTCCAATGAATCTTTACCAATTCTGCTAATTTCACAAGAGCTCATGTCAAGTATTGATATGGAATTAGACTTCAAATGACCAACTCTATTGATGTAATTTCTTGCTAGTTTAACATTCGTCAGAGCCTGCATTTCTAAAAAGCTTTCTTCAGGTATATCAGCTATTTCATTCCAAGATAAATCTAAATATTTTAGCAAATTAAGTCCCCGAAAAGTATCACTTTTAATAGAACCTATATTATTGTATGACATATCTAAATACTCCAACTTGGTATTATTTATAAATTCATGACTCCTTAAAAATCTAATATGATTGTTTCTTATTACAGCCTTCCTTAAATTGGGAAATCCAGACAAAATTGGTCTAAAAACATTGCAATACGATATGTCCAAGAATTTCAGGGAATTAGACAAAATTGTGTTGGGAACAGTAAGGAGATCTAAGCGGTAATTATATGATATTTTCAAATACAATAAAGAAGGTAAATATGATAATTCAACATAACTTATAGAGCTTAATTGACAGTTGCTTACGTAAAGACTCTTTAAAGTAGGCGAGATAAGGTTTTTAATTCTTATTAAAGGATTATTGTTAACTTTTAGTATTCTTATACTACTAAGTCCACTAAGAGGTGATCTTCCATGTATTGAATCTATTTGACAATTATCTAGAATCAATGTTTCTAATGAAGGGCTGATTAATAGCTCTTCGTTAGCTAAGTTTGCTAAAGTTTTGAACTTATTATTAGATAAGTCCAATATCTTTAGATTATTCGCCGGTTTTAAAAGTTCATTTGGATTTATACTAGTCCAAGATTCAAAATGATTTCCTGAAAGATTCAAAATTTCAAGTGATGTCAGATTTTGTAAAGCATCTTCTGGCAATTCACTAAGGCGGTTTCTACTGATGTCCAAAGATACTAGATTGTAGAGATTGCTTACATTTGTAGGAAAAGATGTGAATTCATTGTTTGAAATATTAAGGGAAGTCACCTGTAATCAAATAATAAATATTTAAAAACACATACATTTAAGTTAAAATTTCATGAATATTATTAGCTATTTAGGCAAACTAACCTTGCTGCTGATACCATCGGGAAGACTGGTTAGTCCTCTCTTAGAACAATCTACGGCTGTCGCATTTGTGTTACAAGAACACAAATAGCAAATTTCACTTGTGTGTTCATCGAAATCCAATAATTCCGCCTTCGTAATAAGACAGAGCCCAAGAAGCCCCCAAATCAGCGATAAAATCATCACGTCTACGTTTCATCACTACCTGAAATTAAAATGTGTTTATTTAAGGTTATCACTCTTCATAATATAAACGTGAAAATAAAACCTATCTGCTCTATCTATCAGTTTTTTTTACTATCCTATAACCGATTTGATTAAACTTGATACAGATATTATAAATAATAATAATGTTCTCCGACCGATTCCGGCCACGGCGGCCAATCATATTCAGACTGACCAACTGCGCAGGGGAAATTATAGTGCACAAGTGTGCGCGCAGACACAGGTGCACTCTCTATTCCTATCACTCTCATACTATGGTGGGACGACTACTCGACATGACTGGTGAGAGTTAAGGCGCTGGACCGACTTTATGTGCTCTCCGAGGCACGGGGATGACACACCGCCAACTTCCCAACTCCGGGAGGTTACTGAGGCTAACTAAACAGGAAGACTCAATAACTAAACTTGGCCCGGCCCGGGACTCGAACCCCCCAGGACCTCTCGATGTATGATGATATTATAACACTTATACATACTACCGACTCGCACTCGCTCTGCTCAGGCTCGTCCCTTTGTATGTTTTGAGGGTTACTATAGATTTCTCAGAAATAACATTTTTCTGCAGTAAAAAGTACAGTTCTCGAGGCATAAGCTCAGCTTTGCATTTGTGTGAGTGATAGCTTAAAGCCAATAGCCGCGCATCAAAAACTAGATAAAACGGGTTTAAACCAATCACGCAACGTCTATCCGTATCGTCGTGCCTATGCGTACACTGCACTCACACAAATGCAAAGCTGACCTTATGCCTCGAGAACTGTATCCTATATTATATTGACCCGGAGAACCAGCTATCACCATACTTTTCATCAAAATCCGTCGAGTGATTTTCCCTTGATGTGGTCACAGACAGACAAAAATTCTTAAAACTATACATTCGGCCTCTGTATCGTTAATAATGATTATTTCAATTGAAATTTCCAAAAATTATTCAATGTACTGATTCAACAGATGTTATAATTATATTATACTAGCTGATACCCGCGACTTCGTCCGCGTTGCTTGAAATATTAACAAAGTTTTCCGCATGGCGCGCCGCTTGCCCCACTACTCCGCGAGAAGGAAACATACATACTGCATCACTGAACACGCAGTACATATACAAATCGTGTTTTCTTGAAACTTTAATAATTTTTTATTAAATGAAGATATCGCAATCTTTTTTTTATATAAGGGCCAAGTGTCTAAGAAATAAAACTTAGTAAGTTTCATTTAAATCTATGCAGTACTTTTTCCGTGATGCGCGCACAACTGCAGACCTCTATCATTTTATTTATATAGATTATTAGGTTATATAAAAACAAATGAAATTAATTAAATAAAAAAAAAACAATTGACTTTAACCTTTTCTATTTAAACAGTAAAAAAATAATCATTTGGAGTCTGTAGAAGTTACAGTTTGGAAACATAAATTTAACATTCTCACACCCACCCCCGCAATCCCTATTGGAAATAGAATTTCGTAAAATCCTATTTGAGATGATTTCTGCATGACAAATAAAAGATTACTACCAAATTTAAAGTCTATAGAGGTTACAGTTTGGAAATAGAAATTTCACATTTTAACATCCACTACCGCAATCTTTTTCGGCGGTGGGTTGTTGTAAAATCCGCTCTTAAATCCCCCTGTGGGGTGAGCTACCGTAAAATTCGTTCATAGACTATTTCTACATCTCTTACAGAAGATTCCTACCAAATTTGGAATTTATAGGAGCTATAGTTTAAAAACGGGAATTGTTCATTGTTAACGCCCCCGCAATCCCCTTTGGGGGATGAATTTCTTAAAATCTGTTTTTAGTTGACCTCTACATAACGAAAGTAATATTCCTACCAAGTTTCACATTTCTAAGTCCTATAGTTCCCGAGATTTCGTGATGAGTAACTATAGAAATTGGAATACTTCGATTATCGAAATTTTTAACGTTTTAGCAGACTTTTTTAAAATTTTCTTACATATAAACATTCTCCTGACAATTCTAAAGACAACAAAAAAAAATTAACCCAATCGGTCCAGCCGTTCTCAAGTGATATTCGATCATAGATACGGCATTTTATTTTTATCAAAAAATGAGAGTGGGTGTGCAGGGGTGCGTGGGAGTTGGTGGGTGGATGCGTGGAAGTTTGTAAGTAGATTCTTAGCTGAATGTAAAAGAACATTATCCGTTTAGTAAACTCCGTTGAAATCCATGAAAACAAAAGAATCAAGAGAAAACGCTTGTCTTTTGTTTTTATTAGCGGGATAAATGTTCATAAAAGTAAAACAGCAATAAAAAAATGAAGGAACGCTAGAATTCGAAAAATAAATAGCCATAAACCATCTAGGAAAAATTTTGCATCGAATGGTGGTAGTTTTATGTCGATACGATCAGTGGTTTAGGCGTGATTGTGCCTCAAACGAACACCATTTTCATTATATATATATAGATGTATGGATTATATTGACATCTTTGCATGGTAATTTCTGTAATACCAAAACCGAAAAAAAAAATTACTTATAGTGTCCACTTGTCATTTAATGATTAAGCTAATTTTAAACAAACTTTTATTAGGTAGACCGTATAAGGCTGTAGCCGGCAGCAGCAGTGAAATATACAACATTTATCTGCATATCAAATTACTGAAATACAAAATAATACAAAAAAAGAAACGGTTTTGTGGGACAGTTTCGAAAGAATTAAAGTGATACTTTTATTAATAAATAATTAGTTATGATTCAACATGACACCTGCAACAATTTTATTAGTCCACAAATGTTTAGATTTCTCATCACGTAAAGGGGACAATCAAAAAGGAGTTGAATTCTTTTCATAGTGAATACGAAGTTACTCGTAAAAAATATCAACATTTGCAAGTAATACAAAAGGTTTATCTTTGTTATCAGCATTTGATAAAAAAAGGTTGTGGAACACTTAAATTTAGGTCGCTCTTGCTCATACCAGAAGTAAAATCTGTGTATTGTATGAAATAAACGTGTGGTAAAATATACATAAATAACTGATAAATTATGTGTTTTAAATGATAAAATAAGGAAAAATATTAATCCATTCCAACTTTTCCTTGACAACTATAAAAAAAGAATAAAAACAACAGCCTCATGCGGGAATCTAACCTGTGACTGCTTATAAGAATTACTAAAACACTAAGCCACTTGAGACTCTGGATACGTACATATGAATAGGTATATAATAGAACGTTTGATATAGGCATTTTCAAGATATTAAAGATTGTTATCGGGGTGTGGACTCACCGTCAATATATGTATACAGATATTTATTATTAAGCCACGACCTACGGAAAGAACCTGAACTATTTTTTATAATACTCGTATTTACCATTATTAATTACAATAAAACTTCTACTTATAATTACTAGTACTTAACGTAATATAAAACAAGCCATAAATATTCTTTAATAAAGCCGGACAAGGTAGGTTCCTTAACAAAATACTATCCTATGTGCTACAGAAGCTATTCATTGATATTATATAAAGTATTGAATACCTACCTTTTGATTTCATAGTCCAAAAACAAAATATTCTCAATGTGAAAAGCTTCTTCGTTTCACTTTATTATTTATCTTAAGTTACGCTAAAATCTATTTATTTAATTTGTACACTATTTTCGTACGTGTGCCTTCAGCGGTTAGATAACTTTGTATGAGCTGAATTAAATACATGACGTGTTATCAATGGTAATGATAAGCTATATGAGACTACAGGTGTGGTAATTGTTCACTAATGTTGAGCGTTGACCGTTATATAGCTATTCATAAAACAATATTTGTTTATGGTAAGCACAATAAAAACATAAATAATGAAAGTTGCTTGAAAACCGAATGAAAATGTATTTTTCTTTAATTTCGCACATGTGTAATATAAACTTAACAAGTGATTTATGACTTATATGCTATATATCTATTTGAAAAGATCATAAATCTATTTGAAAAGATCATAAATCTATTTGAATAGATCTGCTGTTGTTTCATTTTAAAGAAAGTATAACCTTTTAATAAAGTAATTATCATATATTTCTTTATTTTATTTTTAATTAGTGCTTGACTACGTTCCACCTGATGGTAAGTGGTAACGCAGTCGGAGATGGTAAGTCGCACTAATTCAGTAGCCACCTATTCACTCTTGCCTTGAAGACACCCATATTGTAATCGGACGGAAACACTGACGCAGCAGGTTGTTCCAATCCTGAGCCGCACGTATAATAAATGACGAAGCGAAACGCTTCGTCCGGACGGGTGGAATGTCCACAACATAAGGATGGAGACCAGCCGTTCGTCGAGTCGTCCGAAGTGGAAAGGGGATGGGGGAATTATTTCGTGTAATTCCCGCGCACACTCTCCGAAATGCAACCTATAGAATACACAACGGATGGCAACTTTGTAAGTTGGCTTTTACCAGTCACCAATAAGCCTCAGCGCTCGCCTCTCAATCGCGTCCAAAACAAAACAGATGGCATTTCGCAGCACCAGCCCATATGTGACTACAGTATTCCACGCACGACCGGACTTGAGCTTTATATAGATTAAGAAGCTGCCCCGGCGTGAAATACTGTCGGACCTTTGCGAGGATGCCGACTTTCCTCGCTGCTACATTAGCCTTAGGCTCGATGAACCGCCCGTAGTTCATGTTGGGGCTAATGTCCAATGTCCATTCCCGACAACTGCAAACGGTCAGTGTATTTCAGAGGCACATTTCGGAAAGTAGGAGTCAAGATCAAAAATTATATTAGTTTACTGCTAAGTTAGTAAAGTTTTTAATGATTGATAGAAACTTTTAAGACGTCTTAAATCTAAGTGTGCCTCTATTTGTTGTAAAGCATTTGAAACGTTGAAATTAAACCTATAAAGTAATAAAACCGTGACTTAATCAGAAAAGAAGATTAAAGTGACTCATAATAAATTAAAGATTACAAGCAACCATGTAACATATTTTTGTTGTTTTAGAAGTGACATCTAGCGGATAATAATTCAACTACTTCACAGATAAATTGTTCTTTTTGTAACTGATAGTATTTTTAACAACGACATATAGATGGCAGCAGAAGTTACATACTTTTTACTGAATACTTATTATTATTAATATTATGAATTATGCCCGTGGCTACATTTTATAATAAAACACTGTTTACAGTTACTTATTTATTTAGAATAGATTCAAATGCAAAACAATAACTAAATTACACTGAAAAAAGTTACAATGTAATAAATATAAGACCTAATTTATAACTTACAAGTAATAATTACAGACACAGTTATTGTCATAATATTTTACCCTGATTCTGTTTACGCGAAAAAGCGTAAAATACGTTTAAAAAATGCACTACTAAAATAATACGATGCATTTTGTACATATTAGCTCTCAAAGGATAAAAAATTGACCATTGAAAATAATTATGTAATAATAAATTTAGTATATTTAAATTACCTCGGCTCGAATAATAATTTGTAAATAATATTTACATTTCAATTAATTACCTATGTTTAAAAGTTAATTTAAATATGCTCTTATAACCAAACTAAAAATAATATTCTACAAAACATTACATTAGGCACATAATACTTTTTAACTTACTTCGCCCGAATGAGAAATAAGTAATTTTCTCTTCATTCAACCATCTACTTTTATATTATGTGTGCTAAAATTAATATTACATTGGTAATATGTGTTTTACTAATTTATACGTATTTCTACAGTTCGTCTGACTGATCGTCTGTCTCCTAGCCTAGGTCTAGACTCAGTTAAGTCCCCAATAGACCTTGATCTGCGACTATTTTCCCTTTGATTTTCTTGAGCGTCGACAAAGTCAGGCAATGAGTGGAAAGAGTCATTCAGTCTAGGCATTAAAAGAGCTTCGTCATAGGTTGGAGGCAAATCTTCTCTTATCGGAACTCTCAGTATAACTGATTCAGCTCTCGGTTGGGTGTCGTTCAATACAGTAGTCTCTGATGTAGTTCGAGGTGCATCAGACTTGTTCATGGCTATTAAAATTCGACATACGAACGAAGTCAGTATAACACCTATGATTATACCAATCATAACAGCTGTTAAAGAATAAGACGACATTGATCCTTCATCTGCATGCCAGGTCCGTATGTAAGCCTGTTGCCAGCTCATTTGGGTGACGTTTTCTGGAGAATAACACATCAGTGAGTTATCAGAAACTTTTGCAGGTTCCTTTGTCAAAAATTCATACGTGAGAAGTAAGTTAACACTAAAACCTTCGCAACTCCATCGATTACCTTTCACTTGAACTTCCCTCAAAAATGGATTCGAGGCGAAGTATGAAGTTGACCATACCTCTTTAAAGTCATTCCCTCTCAGATCCAGTACCGCTAAGTGCGGTAGCGACGAAAAGGTAGAGTCAGTGAGCTTGTCAATTGTGTTGTAGCTGAGATCTAATTCTTGTAATGAATTTGATTCCAAATTGTCTGGAATAGATTCGATTTCATTCATTGATAAATCTAGTCCTAGCAAGGATTGCATTCCATTTAATGAATTTACGTTTATATTGGTTATTTGGCAATTACTTAGATGCAGATTTTTTAAAGAAGCGGACTGAAAATTTGGTACTTCAGAAAAGAAATTAAGAGATAAAATTAAAACTTCTAGTCTAGTTGCTTTTAAAAATATTTCTGTTGGCAGATTACTTAAGCGGTTTTCTGATAAATCAAGTATTGCCAGTCGTGGCATTTTATCGAATGCATTTTGGTCAATTTGACATATTTTATTTCGTGACAAATCTAATTTTATAATACTGGATGTATGTTGAAATGGAAGCCATGTGTCGTAGTTGTTATCTGATAGATGAAGTATTTTTAAATGCTGCCATAATTGTATATAGGCAGGTATCGTCTCGTTTAGGTGATTTCCAGACATATCCAACTTTTCAATTTGTCGAAAATCTGCTAGCTGTGAGGGGAAGCTGGCGAAGTTGTTATTTACCAAAAGCAATACTTGAGCCTGAAAAGTAAAAATATTAAATTAGTGAAGAGAAAAAATTAATGCTAAATCTTTAGTCTGTGATAAATTAAAAAAATATTTTAGTACAAGTTTTTTTTTAAAACAAAAGGCAGTGCTGGATTGGTAGTCGTCATCAACTAGCAGTGTGAAAATATTGGCGGAAATACAAAGAAGATTTCAGTAAAGAGATTTACTTTCACACCTATTGGAAAGCAGTCGCAACAGATATTGTGAAACATTGAGAAGAAAAAAGAGACTGTTTTAGAATGAGAGATATGTTTGAAATCCAATAATTTATTATACTTTTAATTGAGTGATTAAAACTTAACTAATTTATGATACAATTTTTTTGTAATATCTTCTATTTTCCCATAACAATTCTCTTACATTATTATCGAGTCCATTTGGTAATTCGGTCAGCCCTCTATTTGAGCAATCTACGTGGAGAAGATCATCATGGATGTAAGTACTGCAAGGTTCTTCCTGTTCTTCTTCGAGCTGCCGCAGAACCCCTGCCGTTACTGTCACAGACAGCAGCCATATCTGCAGTAACGTATTTATTAGACCTAAAACAAGACATTTAATATTATAAAAACAAATGGTGTCCTTAGGCACATGGTAGGAAAGAAGTTGGTTTTGTCTTTGGTGTACTTATACATTCATAAACATCAAGCAACGCACATTGTACATGACTATTTTTTATTATGTATAGATAATTCTAAATACACCTTTTGTTTATAATATAGCATTAAAATAAAACGATATAATCTTATTAAAAATTTATTACCAGTTTTTAATAATTATGTACCACTTACTCAACATTCAAAAATTATGATGAAAACTAAAAAACGTGGCTGACATAATTTCCGGTGACAATATCGTAAATATGCTTAGAAGATATACGAGTACCATGTGGCTTTCTCGCTTAAGATCTCTGGAACAACTGGCCGATACAAGAGAGTCAAGAGTAGGTTTACACTCTTAGAGAAATATTTGTAAGTTAAAGATAATCATATTTTTATTTATTTTACTAAAAGATCTAAACATATGAAGTTACATGAATAAAAATAATAAAAATTTTGCGACAGCATACTATACACATACGAGGCTTGTGTTACGGATACAAGATAGTTTATACATTACAAACATTCGTGCTAATCTCACAAACGGATTCTCGTAGCGGGACTCGAAATCGCGACCGCTGGCACCTCAAGTAGAGGCGTATAACTCCAAATTATTGAAGAATGAAGTAGTAAAAGAAGAATAAGATATAGATAGATTACACTGTATCAGCATAAATATTTGACATGGTTTTCCATAACACTAGTGATAAGGGCATTGCCATTGACATTTGATATACAAAATTAGTAATTCCCCCAGGACATACTTTTACGTACAAGTGCATTTTCTATTACTTTTACTCCCAAAGTCCAGTGAGATAATATGACACGACTGGTGTGAGTCAAAGCGTCACAGATGGTTTTCATACTCTTCGAAGTACAGTGGATACCCTTTTACATAAATATACTTATTATTATATTTAACATAAACTGACTTAATGACTCATAAGCCTGACTTTTTAAACCTTTTCACTAGATTCGTATTTCGTACACTCTATAACCATACGTCTTAAAATCATTTTTATTGCTACACTATATAAAAAAAACAAATATATAGGTAGCGACGTATATGTGTAAATTTTATGCATATAAATTATATCGCATTCATAATACTCGAGTTCAAACGATAACTAGTCGTGAATGTGTGTGTCCGAGAATTCTGGGTACTTTATCATATTATATCGTAATTAAATAATAGTACCATGTTAAATATTTCTATACTAATATCACAGTGTAATAAAAAGAACTTTAGACTGTGCTAATATTATAAAGCTGAAGAGTATGTTTGTTTGGTTGATCGCGTTAAACTCAGGAATACTGGTCCGAATTGAAAAATTCTTTTGGCTATGGATAGTCCCTTTATCGAGAAAGACTATAGGCTAGCCTATATTAACATCATGCTACGACACATAGGAGCGGATCATCAATGAAAAATGAGGGAGAAAAATGTTTCTTTTGATTTTCAGCCTTTAGAACGCGAGCGGAGCCGCGGGAAAGGCTAGTATTCTGTATTATATATAATGCTTATTTCTATCATGTTCTTCAACTCGATTAGATAATAAAATCAAGGTAGGTAAACAAATTTAGACTCTGCGGATTCTTCATACAAAAGACGTGTGTTATGATTTAATTAGTTATATTAATATACATAATACCTACATGAGTAGAAGAAATAAAACTTATCGTGCAATTTTAAGTGAATGTAGAGTCGTTACTAGATTAAAATTTTAATAAAACTTACCCATTAGTTTTGTGAGTCACGTCATATTATGTTCTTTATCGCGCACTCGAGTTCCAAATTTTTGATAAACACTGTATTTGTATAATTATTAAATATTTTTTAGACATTTATAGACACAACTCAGTGCACTGTAGTTCGCTTAATTTTGTATTGGATGACTTGTGTGTAGACGTCAGCGGATGGGCACCACCGCCTGTGGATAGCGCTGGATACAGGCTGATTTTTGTTTGATAACGCAGATAATATATTTTAAATGTTTCCGTACTATTTACATATTATATCTTTTACGTTACAGTCCCTATTGATATTTGTATAAATATTTCCTAAGAAAATTGATCGGTGTAATATATATTTGTAATCAACCCACATGAATGTCCCAGTAGGACTCAAACTTACGACTGCTGGCACAGCAACTACACTACGAACTGAGTCAATTGCCAAACGTATTGTCAATACAATGTCGAAGTTAGCCTGTTTATCTTTACGTTTACTTCTTCTAAATCACGAAACAGATTTTGGTACAGTTTCACTAACAGAATAAACGATAAACGAAAAAGGTTCCTATAAATACATATTACATAATATTTTGGACAACAATCAATATTAATGAATAACGCTTGCTAAAAATTAAGAAATACAATACATCATAGTAGTGTATAAAATATATTTAAACAGCCTGTATTTAGATAATGTTATCTAAACTTTCTTATCTCTGATTAGGTACGTATTGACTTATCGTTTTACCTAAAGAAATAACAAATTTTCATTCCGTTAAAAAATATTTAAGCCACGTTTAGGAGCTGTTTTGAATGAATTAGTGAGATAATTTTATTAGTATCCAAAACATTAGATAGTTACATAATATATCAAAAATTAACAAATAAAAAACAATACTGACATAAGTTATTGATTCGAATTTATTTGGGAATATTAAAATAAGTAAATATTAAAAAAAAGTTTATTAGAGACATTGCAAAAGAGAAAATATTACATTGCGTAGAGCATTATTCCAATCTAATACATATATAAAAATCTCGTGTCACGGTGTTTGCTATCTAACTCCTCCGAAAAGGCTTGAACGATTTTTTTTTGTGTACATTTGATAAGACTGAGAATAGGTCGCAGGTTATTTTTTATTCCGCTAGGTATTTAAAAGCTATTTAAAAATGCATATAACCCCTGAATTTTTAACTGACTACCGCCAATCCACATTTTAATAGTGATTAGAGCGTGGGCGGAACCGCGGGAATTGCTTGTAAATTATAATTGAACTAGCGACTCGCCCTCGCTTCGCTCGGGCTCTTCCCTAGATTTAGCACAGGCAAAGCCACGGGATCCGCTAGTTATGCATATAAACCTTCCTCTTGAATCTATCTATTAAAAAAAACCGCATCTTAAACCGTTGCGTAGTTTTAAAGATTCAAGCATACATGGGGATATAGGGATTAGGGACAGAGAAAGTGACTTTGTTTTATACTATGTAGTGATGAACAAAGAAAGCTTTATTTTCATTAAAGTTAGAGATATAATAAACTTGATATATATACGTATTTAATATAGTTCAAAGTTGTTACAAATCTGTCGTCATGTGTTCCATCTCACCTTAAATCCTAAGTGCTTCAGGATTAAAATCAGGCGTCGAGTGCAAAAACGCGACACGTTCACGTTACGCCTGTCTGAACTCGTTTATGACCTGTTTCCCCCTCTAAAGGTAAGCTTCATTGATTGAAAATCACTAAAATTCCTTTGAATTTTGCAACTAATATGAAAAATATTTAAACAAAAATTTGTAGTCATGGTAAAAAGGCATATCGTAAATCAAATATGTACCCATAGTAAAGTGGTTCAAACAAGAATGAGTGAGTAACGGCTATATTTTGTTATTTTAAACCGTGGATAGAGTTACGGAATAATTAGAATTTGGGAATTATACTAATAATAATATATTCTTATCTGTGTGCTTTTCATATCCTTAAAATGAATTGCAACTAATATGCCCAGAGTGTTAAATATGTACAATAAATAGTTAATACATATACATATTATATAAGTCTAGGTATAATTATTATATATAGATAGTTATTTACAAACTTAAGAGTTTATACAAATTGTATTTGTATACTGAAAGAACGTGTAAATATATAAAATACGAGTATATACAAACGATCCCAACTATAATATAAATAAAATGTTTCATAAATAGTGGGAATTTTCAAATTTTCTTCGTGGTTCGGTTGCAGTGGGTTCAATAAATAAGGATACAGCCCATTAGAGACGGTCCAGCAAATCTTTGGACGCCGAACGCCACTTACTTAGACTTAAACTGTTCCCGAGAGCTATTTGCCACAGATTTGGGATTGCCGACATTTTAAGATATAAAACTTGTAAAGAAAATAAATTTATAGCTTTAAAACATCCTTAATTACGATATATTGTTAATACATTTAAGATTGTTTAAAAAAATATCTTCTAAAAATATGTAGGTATAAAGTACTTGTACATAAAACTAAAATAAGTATGTATATCTATTATCAACAGTATTAAAAAATGATAAAAATTCAAATACAATTTTTATTTCATTAGAACTTGCTTTATCTTTCTTTTCTCTACCGAGTCTTTTATTAGATTATTTAACATATTATGATAAGAGACCGCTTGGGCAACCGAGTGAAGTGGGTTCAAATCCACCTCTGATGTCTTCAAGTGCGTATCACTTCCAACATACTAGTAATTACCATTGATCTAACGGGAAAGGAAAACATTGTGATAAACCTGCATGATTGAGAGAACCAAATAAAGTTGATCTTTGCCCAGCAGTGGGACGTCATAAAAGACTGAGAAGAACCGAGATATGATTCTATTAAAATAAATCAGATGCCATTATTTCTTTAATAGACATGTCTAAATAAATATTTATGACTAAAGAAGATAATGTAAACTCGAAACCATTCTGAAACAATATACAAAACAATAAAACTTTCGTCTTACTTCAATTGGGCCGGGAATTAAGTCCAGCAGATCAATTGCTGACCCTACCATATCTTAATACCCAGATCACAGAAATATAATACGGGACGTATTTATTTGTGCTCACTAAGGATTTGCCCTTCATATGTTAAGATGTTTGACCCTTGAAACGAGATGAGGGTAATTTGCTGTATTGACTACTCAATAACCTTTTCGCTATTAGATTTGAATACATAAATAGCGATTTATGTTTTAGTTTTTAATATATATTTTATACTATTTTATATATTTATAGAATGTCGCACAGCTAGATCCGCGTTCTACAGATCGAAAACCATGTGCTTATATTTTACATATACTAAAGCGCTGCTTCCTAAGAAATAGATTCTATGTCTATCCGTTTTGTAGTTTTTGCTGTAACCGCGAACAATAAACTGGCTCTACTGCAACGGAGATAATGGTTTTTTTTATTTTTAAACATACTATTCTACGTATTTCATAGTCAAATTGAAATATGATTAGTAGCTTTTTCATATCAGTTCTCTGTGCTAATAACCCAAGAATAATGAATACTCATGAATTATATTATGAGTTTGGACGTTATTACACACAGCACCATCTAGCTCCGTGGTAAGTTACGAAGGAAGCTTGTGTTACGGATATCAGACAGTTGATATACTTCATATATAAGTTTTAAATACATACATATTATAAATATAAACTCCAATGACTGGAGTACAAACATCCGAGTTTAACAAATGAATGCCCGCCCCCAGCGGGACTCGAACCCGCGACCGCTGGCGCAAAACTTCGTCAAATATAATAATAATTGATAGAAACATTTTAAGTAAAGTATAGCTAGCAGCTAAATAGGAAAACAAAATTATTTTTGAGGCAATAGCAACGTAAACTTAAAAATATAGAGCAGTAAAATAAAAAAATATGTACTAATTCAATTTTTAATTATATAGTAAAAGCTATGGGGCTATATGTAATGTAGTTGACAATAGTTTACTTTGAGTAAAAGCATAAACAGCGAGTGAACTTTTAACTACGAATCAAAATAACTTTAAAATTATCTTAAAAGTACGTGAGTTGAGATGTAACCTAATATTGAATAAAAATGTATAAAATAAGCGAAGATATTGTTATTTTGTAATATATTTTAATTTTTAAGAACAAACTAAATCAAACTTTCAAATAGAATATGGATATTTCACATTAGCAGCGTACTATTTCGAATCTACTTTGTCTCCGTCTCAACCCACTCCTTCGATCGCTCATGGCTTCAAATGTCAATCCTTTTAAGTTAGAGAACTTTATCGAATTTTCATATCGATAAGATTTTTATTATATTTTTTCTTTTTCTATATTCGTTTGTTTATATATTACGTTATCGAAAAGACAATTTGCACCTTTTTTTCTACTACATTATTGTACAATGTATTTGACACAATAACTTTAAAAATTGAATACGAAACTATGAAAACCAAAGTATAGAAATTAACAAAACTTGAACGACCTTCTCTTTCACGACAGATATTTTTAAATTAACTTTGTAATAAGGTGATATATACTATTTATAAAACTATTATATAATGTGTTTTCAATAAAAGGAAAATAAAAAAAAAAGTAAAGATATATCGATATCTTACAACTCTATAATTTAAGTATTGATGGCAGAATAAAACAGCATTGAGTCGATGTTGCATCCCTAAACCCCGACGTCGGGAAACAGGCTTATTCTTCCGATGAGTGCTATCGCTCTGGCCTCTTACCAACCCCCGCGGGAGCTCAGCCTTTTACAGTGTGTACGTGGCTTTATGCGATCGACATTCAATATGAATTTCAGATGGGTTAGAAGATCGTAAGCCGGTGTTCGCAGTTTGACAAATAGGCTTGTGATCGGTTGTAAAATATTGTTTGACTTTTATTTCCTTTTCGGTTAAACCTTTGTGTGTAGTTTTAGTAGTTATATAATAAATAAATTAATATTGTTTCGTGATGTGTCGTTTTAAATAAAATATAACTTATTAAGTATATCTAAATAAGGAGTCATAACGAAAATTAAATACGCTTTGATAAATTTTTGTCAGAAGCCACATCTTACTTCGGAGTTGCGGTAAGTTTTCATAAAGTAATAGTTTCTCAAAGCCCGTCGCGAAACTGCGGAACATTCCAGAAAATGAAGAAGCAAAGCATCCGAGTGAAACGAAGGCGCCGGCTGAGGCGGAATAAAGTTGACATTTTTGCAAAGCTACGTTAGAATTTCAACAAAATTAAATGTGGCACTACACGAAATGAAAATAGTATGAGGCGTCTCTCTCGCCTAGGTTTCGCCTCCCACGATTCTCCCGCCCTATTTTTGTTAAGAATTTTCAAAGTTCAGTCTAACTTTTTAACTGGATGGGTAATAAGAATGGTGGAAGTTTCCTACGCTTATGTATACCTTTTATATACTTGCTTGTAAAATGCTTTTACTTTAATTACTTAGTGACATTTAAAATGTTTTGTAATATGTAAAATTATGAGTATAAGTTGATGTTTATTTTATGTTCCCGTATCTACACATGTTTATTGCGAATCAGTTTCTTTTTTTAAGTATTAGGTATGTTTTTAAGATGCAATGAGTGTTCTTCAAGGTAACCTGTTAACAATGTGTGCTGTATTCATTATATTTGTAATGGAGAAAAATTAGTTTTTTTAAATTATATGTATCGCTATTTCATTTTGTCATAGAATTATTAGTATTCGAAGTTCCTACTATTGATTTCAGTCCAAGAGATTTCATTGCAATCTCACTGTCCATCTGCTCCAGGAGATATTGTACTACATCCTATATATTTAATATTTGTACGCAAAGACAAGTATATTTCTTACGCTTCAAAAGCTCGATAGAATTACAAGAAACACATCTCGGTAAGAAGAAACAATTGATTAATTATTACTGTATCTGTCTGTTGATTGCCAAGTGATTTTGTGCTCGTTTGGATAACCGAGTAAAGCGGGTTCAAATCCAGGTTTGGCTATTATGATATTTTAGTCTTACGGTGATAGAAAGAAGAATAAATGGTAGAAGAAAGAATGGTATTCTTGAGAAACCTGTATGTCTGAGACACCCAGGCAAGTTTTCGAAAGATATACAAAGTTCGCTGGCCTTCGGGTTACGGGGTAGACTATGGCATGATGAATCTCGTATTGGAGGGAGTCCAATGCTAATAGCAGTGGGACGTTAAAAAGAATTGAATACACATACATACTTATCTGTTTTTCTTAAAAGCAGTGAGTTCTTATATTTAAAACTAGCAATACTTGGGCTTCGCCCGCGTTCATTTTTAAATCGCTACTAAACTAAATCGCTACTAAAAAAAACTAAAGACCACTCGCTGGGTTGAATATTCTCCAAAATTATTCCAGCTTAATATACTCCTGAGCCGCGCGGCTACCTATTTCATATATTATGTGCGGCGTGCACTCCTCCTCCTATCCTATTATTGTAATTTTAGTAGTGATTCTTATTTTTTTTTCTTGCAATTAAAATAGCCTATATTAATCAGTGATAATGTAGCATTCAAATGGTGAAAGAATTTTTAAAATCGGTCCAGTACTTTTTGAGCCAATTCGTTACAAACATACTTACATACAAATCTTTCCTCTCTATAATATTAGTATAGATGCAAAAATATTGTAGATAATAAATCGTTTTAACCAACAAGGCGGTGCCAAATGCAAACGAGATGCAAGCACACATTAACACAACGAATAACCTCTGCCGGGCGACTATCGCGCGACATAAACTAACCACCACATTACCAGACCGACACACACAGACACTTTGTTATGATAAAAATATAAAATATTTTATCATACTTTGGTAACTTTTGCTGACCTAAGCACCTTTGATTTACTGCTATTATATTTTTAAGTAAAACATAAAAAAACAGCTGAAGTAATACATTTTACAAAATAATAACATACAATACTTGTACTGTTATATGTAATTATATGGTTAAAAAATTAAGTCTGTTAATAAATTTTAATAAAAAAAATACATATTTGGCTCACTCTGCAGTTAAACTACTATGGGTAAAGGGTAGGGACAAACTTGCTGTGCCAGCGATGGGGGATCGATTCCCGCTGGTGGCATTCATTTATGTGATGACCACAAATGTTTTTACACCATTAATTTCAGTTACATTAAATATACATTTAAAGTTATATTAAATATGTGTGTAGCAACTATAGTATGGTACCAATAAAACAAGCCTTGTAGTTGCCATGGAAATAAAGGGTGTTAATATCCCATCGTTTTATTAATATTTTTATTAAAATAATCGTTACTATTGCTCTTTTATATAAGACATCAAAAATTTATTTACAAATATGTACAAGTCGTATCATAAATAGAGTTTATTTTCTTTTCTGTCTTTTAACATAAAGTTAACACTGTTAAGTAAATACTAGCACTAAATCATAAAAATTTTTTTTTACTAAATCGCAATTGAAAACATTTACCTAAGTTAATCGTATTATTACAAAAAAAGGTTATATAATAATTAATAATATTTAGATTATATTTTTTTAGTCTGTGTGTAGAGACGCCATCAAGACCGCACTATCGTAAGGCTAATGTTCCATGATCAGAGCCCGTAGCTTATAAACTTCATTGTTATATTTTACATGCAAATAGTGCTTTTAGTAAAAATGGAAAGTTCGGTTATTTCTTAAAAGCGTTTTAAATATAAATTATATAAAGAATAAATAAATATTATATTAAAATGAATATTATTTTATTTTTAAATGGTTTTTAATTTGTCAATTAATCACATTTATAGTAATCGAATCACGTCTCTTATAGCTCTAATCTTATAGCGCGTCACTCAATAACTTTAAATATTATGTATATAGCTATATCCCACTGGAGGCTCCTTATGTACCAGTATCATATTATAATACAGTCCATGTAATTTCCGAATTAAAATCTTAACTAAAAAACTTTTTAACTTGTATAATTGCTTCTTATACGAAGGATATTCTACTAAACATATCTTTTATTTACATATATGTTATGTTTATCCAATTTTATGAACACCGTGTTTCTTGGTTCTTCTATAATTTTTTTTAATACATATTAGCATTAATACTTTCATTACATATTTATTATTTCACAAAATACGCAAAAACTAAAACATATATTTTTTAAAGCGCAATGTTAAATCACTAATCTTATACTACAAGTTTCTAAGAAAATCATCTTCTGCTTATGTAGGTCAAATTTCAGCTACGACTTATGAGACTGCGCGGATCGATCGATTAGTTATTGGTTGGATAAGTCTTGTAAGACGTTTATGTTTGTTTTTAATTAACATATTTTTAATATTATATAAATAAATCCAATGATTAGCTAACGTTGAACATTTACAAATAGTATTTCTAGTGTACTCTATTTTTTAATATTTTTATAGTTTACAAAAAGTTTAATTAAAAATAATAGATCTAACTAATAAACTAAAAAATATTGATTCAATTCAATTCTTACCAAGGTGGCTTTTAGGTGTACCAATTGTACACAGATTACAGTTTTAACATATCTTTAAACATATCAATATATAAAAATATATGTATAAAAATATATGAAATAGTATCGCACAATATACCTACTTAGTATTAGGTAATAATGTAAAACTCCATGATGGCGAAGTTAGAAAGTGTATCAACCTTTATCTTTGGAGTTAAATGTCATGAAATTGGCGTTGGTCCATCTACGAGCAATTAGGGGGCGAGACGTTTAAATGTTTATATTTTAAAGCTATAGTTAGGCCCTTAAGTTTCGTTAGTGTAACATAGGAAACTTTCCAAATATATTTTCTTTATAAGTATAAAGAGTGTAGAATTATGCACAGCATATTAATATTGTTTTTAATTAGTTTTAGACTAAGACCAAAGATCGATGAAGTTCCGACCTACAATCTAAGCCGTCTAGCAAGAAATTACATTAATTTACTTGGTAGGTATGGAGAGATATTAAATTACAAGTTATAAAAATTTAACTTCTCATTACTTTTATTTTTCCTTCTGACTCGGTCGGTAGGACTCTGTGAGATTTTCCAATCTTATCTATTCATTTTCACTCTAATCATTTTCAGATTGAAATGAAATAAATTGAGATTAGAAAATATTTCATGCAAACTCCCTCTTCTTTAAATTTCAAATTTCACTGCACTTTCTTTTTTAGTCTCTCCTGCGATGATCACAATAAAGAAATCAGAAATCAAAATAACACGTGAAAAATCCTATAAATGGTCTTATTACACATAGCTATCGTATTGGTATCGGTGAAAAGCGGGGTGGAGTATGTGTCAACATTGTGTTGAGTCACTAAGTAGATAACTACTATCACACTGGTGATATAACTAGTAATCAATCCGTTCATAACGTATTTTCCGTGGTAGCTGAAAATTTATTTATTAGATACTACTGAATTTCTCACGCATCTAGGCTTGTTAGCGATAAAAATATTATATTATTATATAAAAAATATAAAACTACTTTCAGAATCGACTCAGTGCTTACCGAGATTATTTTTGATGTACAAACAAACATATAACCGTGTAAGATTTAAAAGCAATATTCGATGTAGATTCTATCAAAAATTGACTCTTTTTCGCAAAATCTAATACAAGATACACACCATCTTATTAAATTAGTAAACCTCTAACGTCCATACTCAAAGGCTGCAAAGCTTTTTGGATAGTAATGACATCATATACGTGACCAATAATTCAAGGGAACTATTCAGAAGACCAAGAAAACATCGTAGATAGCCGTTTGAAGTTTCATATCTTCCCTATTAATATTGATGTAAAGATGAAAGTCGTTCCCAAATGGTGTTCAGTGTATGCATGAATATACTTGTCGTTTCATAGAACGTTAGAGGTACAATGCACTAATTATATCAGTATCTTAGAAAGCCTCTAACCAGCCCCTTAACAGTTTTCCACAGTATCGGAGGGGCATTAGAGCATTTCGCAGTAATGCTTCTAAAGACGGTTGGCGCACGATGACCAAGGAGGTCGCCCGGTGACACCGTATCAGTCGGCTTGTTTACCTAACCATAGGTTAAACAAAGCGAAGTGCTGTTAAAAATGAAAACTTTAATATATTATAACTTGTTATAATTTTAATTGTTATAACATTAATAAATAAAAAATTTACTCTCAGTTTGTTTTTTAATCTCATAACATTAGGTTTAACTTGTTTTTATCAATTATCCTTTTTTACAACATAATAACAAATGTTTTTTACATTTCTATACCTAATTCCTAAAACCAACTAGACATATACCTTAGTAAATAAATACGTCATCAGTCTCAGTAACTGAACGAAAATAAACTGAAATATTTGATTTTAACTTTGTCTTAGTATGTGGAATTTGCCGTCTTGGCTAATTTAGAACCATCGGCAAGCAAAGTGCTTCTTGCGTCCGGGCCGGACCGCGTACTCAGAGCGAACTTAGACTTAACGGTCACCACTCAGACCAGAACTTAGTATCAATATGTGATCCTTTGATAAAGTTACTCGTGGCACTAAACGGACGTTGATGTAAACCTAGCTCAATTGATATGGAAAAAATAATATGACTAATAAAACATTATTGATACTTATAAATGAAATAGAACTGCTATTTCAAAATAATTATGTTTTCACTAAGTGGGTACAAGCTGACATAGAGATATTTATTATAATACCATTACCTATTAACAAGTTTTTTTTTTTTTGTTTTTTAAAAGTACATAGGTACCTACTTATGTACCCTTTTAGAAAAGTCGTCTACCTAGACATGCAGTTTTGTTTGTCCGAGGTTATCTTTAAAATCATATTGAAACTTTATATATCTCTACCAGAGATATATCTCATTCCAATAGTAAGGTATATTTAATTCAAATATCAAAATCGAAAACCCTTCAAAATTTTCATAAAATTCGAATTTAAGATTTCACTAAAAAGTCCGCTATAACACGTATTTGGTATCGGTACCTTAAATTGTAATTAAAATTTCGACCTATTATCATTATATTATGTAAGCTATTAAATATACTTCAACTTAGCATAAAGCATTTAAAACAAATGAATCTAAACAAAACATAAATTCTAAAAGTCCTAATATAAGACGGAGCATGTTCCTAAATTGATTTAAAGTCCAGACGAGATTTACACAAAGGTCCAATCTCATCGTCATACTCGTATCTTAATTGCCGAATATTGTCTCGCAAGGGATCGCTAAACCGTTAAAAGGATCTGTTACTGTTAAGTGCTAGATCGAGGGTTCGATTTCCCGATGTAATTCGATTTGCCAATTAGGAGTTTAGTTGAACTTCATCTTAAGGTAAGTTGAAACCATTGTATTGTTAAGACTGTTTTAATAATATGAATAGTGATTTATTCAATAGAAAGTGTACTGAAAATCTGTTGAATATAATAGTAGAGTTCTGAAATTATAAGAAAATAATATAAAAAGATTATTTAGATGAGTATAATATAAATATATATAAAAGTATAATATGAATATAATAAAAGTATAAAAATAGTATTACTGTAAAAACATATGTGTGGGTAACACATATGCATTTACATATGTATTACACATATCAGTAGGTAATAGTTGTGACCAATCATAATTCATCATCATTCCAATCAAAATTGGATTAATAGTAGATGTCAAAATATGTGCTAATAAATAAATAATAAATAAATAAATATGTTGGGACAATTTTTACAACAGCGCCATCTAATTCCGTGGTAAGCTACGAGGCTTGTATTACAGATACCAGATAGTTGATATACTACATAAATAAGTTTAAATACATACATAATATAAATATTAACACCCATGACTGGAGAACAAACATTCGTGCTCAACAAATGAATGCCCCCAGCTGGACTCGAACCCGCGACCGCTGGCGCAGAAGGCAGGGTCACTACCAACTGAGCCAAACGAGTCGTCAAAGACAAAAGTATGTATAAAGTTTTAACCAATTCTAAAAACGGCTAACTAGTCTTTGAAAAAATAATATAACATGTGCCTATGTACAAACATTTCTCATTTATAAGAATGTATAGTTATTTCTATAATGGCAATGTTTATTATAATTTAAACCCAGAAAAGCAAATACGCAGTATATTTACAAAGTTCGAATAACAATAGCATAAGTATGGATATCAGAGTGACATTTCTAAGCAAGTACCAAACTCTTTCAGTAGGCGTGGTTATCGGATATAAAACGGCGATCCGTATATCCGAGTATAGCTATATCCGCGCATATCCGCGTGGGCGGATCAGCCGGATCACCAACAGGTGGGGGATGAGCCGCCCGCCGATCCGCCCACTACCACGTGCTTAACGCCTTATAATGCCAGCTTTGGATTATAGTTATCTCGTTACTTTGTTTTACATATATGTTTATATCCTATTATGAAATGTTGTATACGTTATTTAGTAAAATAAATTTGTGATTTTAGTACTATATAATTAAAATTATGCATATTTAAGGTAATATTTATCAAATTGTGTTTATTATTTTAATAATAACTAGCATGAAATAAACAAACAATTTATGTTATTACGTAAAACGTAATAAATAAAGCTAATTTCCACAAAGCTTTCTGCGGTAAAACAAACTAATATTACTAAAGGATGGACAAATTTTGAGCCGATTGGATCACTAATGTGAATTTATTAGGCCATTTTACAATTTATTGATGAAAACATTTGGTTACAAACTTGTCGGTTGTCATTAATAATGAATCAATCTGCTTTAAATTGACGTAGTTTTAATACCTTTGGCAAATAAGGTATTATTGGATAGCAATATATTTATTTTATGGTAACCAATGGAAATGGGGTAAAGTTGTTATGAAATTGAAAGTTTTTGCTGTAACAAATATAAGTGTAATATAGTCTGTAGGTTATTAAATTACATTTTGAATAATATATAAATTTTATTGTTTATAGATCTTTAACTACGAAGATGGCACTGCACTACAGTCTGCAATAAAATCAAATTTTATTAATATGACATAGCAAACCCCTCTGATAAACTGAATGACCAAAATGAAAGTAACTTCGCAAATCGTAACTAAACTAAAAAAACTTTATTTTTATCTATAAAAATCACTGTGACATAAAAAATAATTAAGATTTTTAATTTGTAATTAACAGTAAGTCAGTGAGTAGAGGTTTTTGTCGAAAGCAGATGGTATTATCAAATTATAATAATTTTACTGTTTGCCCCATAAATAAATAAATAAGATTTTTTTAACTGAATTCTTCTTTTTATATTGAAATTTGGATCCTCCTTTATTCATTACTAGTAAATTTTTAGTTCATTGATACAAAAAATGGGGATAGAAAAATGACAGCCTGACTCACGTTTGCATATCTGAACATGTGGAATCCACCTCGCCTGAAACTACCATACTACCTCAGTTTTTTAAAGCAAAATTTAATGATGTAAAGTGTATGGTATAATTTACTCTTAGCTCATCGTAAACTTTATAAGAAAAAAAAATATTACCATATTATATAACATCCAGCACATACAAAGTTCATAATTCTCGCGTATCCCGGTTATTTGTCGGCATAAGAGGCAAATTAATAGTCCAAAGTTCTTGGATTCCGCACGCCTTACTCCGAACTTGTTCACCAATTAATTTATTGCACTAACTTCGAGTTCTTTACTCTATACATGTATGATACATTCACTTGCTACCTATAAAATGACTTGTTTAACAACATTTTCCTTTCAATGAGAATTAAAATTTAAAACATAATGAATATACCACATAATATCCTTATATATAGTTGAGCGTAGACTACATGGACTAATTATATAAAATTGCTAAGAATGTTCGACAAAGATGTATTCAGTTACCTAAAAGGTATTTATTTCAAATGTTATTAAATTGTTATTTTAACATTAATAGATATTGTCATATATCTAAATATATAAAAGCGAAAGGTTACTCACTTGCTCACTACGAAACATCGAAAACTGATAAAATACGTAGTTTATAGTTAGTAGATGTCCGCTATAAACCTAAGGTCAAAAGGTAAGGTCAAAAGGAACTATTGGAGGATCATTCGCTATTTTTACAGTTACAGTTACGCTCAAAAGAAAACGTACGAACCCAAACGAAGCGAGATTAAGTCGATAGTATTTAAATAAAATCATAAAAATCAAATTTAGTAGGGAATACAGATAAATATGTACATTAATTGTATCGTAAGCATTAATTATATTTCAATTCATACTTATTACAGTACATATGTTTAACAAATTCAATACACGTGTCGCTGTAGCTATCACGAGAAAGCTTAAAGCTATAAATAAAATCTGACAATAATTTTCATTTTCATCTTCGAACGTCTTCGAAACCTGACGCTAGAATTCCTTCTATGCCAGTAAACATAACGACAATAAGAAAGTCGGTAGTAAAGTAAATCACGCGTATACTCCACGGCAATTCTAATTAGCCCTTGCTTATTTATGATTCATAAGCCGATGAACAATAAATTCTCAGAATCTTTCCGTCCCACATGTGTACTAAGCCTTGGCATTAGCGAATGTTGAATGTTGGTTCTCGCCTAATAAGAGACGGGATGTAAGGAATCGCTCTGATTACTATATTATTTATTACACTACGTGCCGCTCTTGTAAACGCTTCCTAATTCTCCAATCTACGGCACCGTCTTACAATCTTACGCCTTTAATACGAAATATCGTTTCCTCCAATCCTCGAACTCGTTATAATTTAATGTGAAAAGGTTCTAAACATTCGACAATCTATCAAAATAAGTTAACGATTAGCGGTAACGGAAGCTTTACTAGAAGGTTGTTGTTTTAATAAATTGTGTTCATCATTTATGTTACTTAGTTTATCTTTGTTTATGCTTGGACATTTTATAAAATATATCGGAATTGACTAACATTCTAATAAATAAATAAATAAATAGTAAGTGTAAGCTATATATAATGTGATCTAGCTTAAGCCAGTAGGTTACATACTATGTAATGAGCATCATGCTGTAGAGACATTCATAGGCATAATGCATATTAAACATGGATAAACAAGATGCCACAAAGCAGAATAAATTGCATTTTTTTTTCACTTAATATAAAAAAAAACATATTTTCTTTAATTATGCTACCAAATATCCACGTAGCTCTGTCTGATATTTCAGTATCAGCCTGGCATAGTGATAATTGAAATAAGGTGGTGTTGAAGGTTTGTAGGATATTGACTGATTAACAGTTTCTATGTAACATAGCATTCTTCAAATTCATAATAATTTTATAATAACAAACAAAAAACGAACCATTATAAAATTATAACAACGTTAACAAAACGCTATTGAATAACGTTCATATTTTGTCGTATCTCTTGTTATTGCCGAAGGGGATGAAATAGAACACCTACAAAATAGAAATAGCATATGTGGCAAGTAGAGCGCAAATAAATCTCCCATTTCTTAAGTTAATGATGAATGGGCAATTGACTCAGATATTAAATTAAATTTTATACTTTAAATATACATATCAAAAATACCTTAAAATAACAATAAATTTAATAAAAAATATAATAAAAACTATAACAAAAAATGATTTAAAACAAACCCTAAAAAGTAAAAAATAACTAATAGGTAGTTTTATTTTAGTTAGGTACTATAGATATCTAACTAATTTCAAATTTGAATAGCTCATTTTGAAGCTGCTTTTAATATTTCCAAAAAAAATAATGGGGCGAAAGCGTATTTATTTTACTTGCTCATTCATATAATTAAAATGATCTATTAATTATTTATCACTTTTTTTAATTTACTTTCTTCTGATTTATCTCTTGTTCTATGGATAAAGTATAGAAAATGCTTTATACGCCACCTTTGAGCTTACGCCTTGAGACCGCTTTAGTGTTAATTATAATGAATATTTATACTGTTTGTGCATTTACTTTAACTTGAAAATTGTATAAGAACTCGTGTGTGTAAGCAATGAAAAGTTTAAATTGGATGACGTGACGGAGTTGATATATCCCAGTTTATATTAAAGCTATTTTGTACAAACTTTTATAACTTTTATTGAATTTAGGCAAAGTTTACCAAAAGTTTTACATATTTTCAGTTAAATTATGTATATTACCTAAGAAGTTGATAGCCCAATGTTAAATTGCTCGCTTGGAAATAGTATAGCGAGTTCAAATCACAAGACTCCGCCTTTAATATTTTCTTGTGCGATTCATTTCCAATATATTTTTTTACGGTGTGTTACGGTGATAATCATGAGGAAACCTGCATGTTTGAAGAATCTAGCAAGTTTTCTAAAGAAAGAAATGTCACAAAGTGTTAAGAACTACTAGAGTAAAGTAATTCAACCCTTTTTAACGTTCCCCTGCTGGGCATGGGCCTCCCTTCGATACAAGGGGGAATAGGCTATAGTCCACCACGCTAGCCTAGTGCGGATTGACGGATTTCACATGTCTTTCGAAAACTAGGTTCTCTCTGACATGCAGGTTTACTCACGATGTCGATGACAATCATGATAGAAAACATTCGCACATGAAAATATCCGAGGTGCGAGACCCGGATTTGAACCTGTACCAAGCGATTATCCAAGCGAGCGCGTTAATTTTATTTATTTATATTATGATATATAGATAAAAGCTTTTCTTAAGGACGTTACGTAAAGACTGCCTATGATTTTAGAAAGAGATTGCCTTCTCCTGATTTACCATATTAATATATTTTAGTTCATATCTACATATATTCATATCTGCGCATGTCTTAACCATCGAGCGTCTTGGAGGCGCCATCTTTCATCCACTAACCGTAATCTACGACGCACTGAATTATTATTTATAAGGTAATTACAAAAACACTCTCACGCGTGCTATCTCTAATGTAATTTATGGGGGGATAAACGACGATGGGTAATTTTTGCATATCCCCCTGCCTCGTATCGCAAAATTGAATGATAACGTCTTGAGTCTTATGAGAATGATGATAGATTTACCTGACATTAGCTTTGAGATTTTATTATGAGACTGTAATACCTGCTAGTAATGTATAGCCCTCCCCTAGAACTTATTACCACTGGGGTCTATGATTTACTACTGGATTTAAAAAAATGTAACATAATTATTGTTATACTTTTTAATCATTTCGTATGATTTTAATGAATTAAAGGTAAATTATAATTTATATGTATATAAAATAAATCAAGATATTTCGTTATTGAATATAATATATCGAATAACTTATAAGTTTAAAAAACTAATAGCAATGTTCTAATATTATTGTACCTTGTAGACGGTTGATAATATCTTAGATATCATAATTTAAATTGGGTTATCAATCAATAAATGGAAAATATCCTGCTCCTTTAAATACGCAAGATCGTTAAACTGTCACTAAAATTAAAATCCATACCTCAGGGAGCACGTGAAAGTTTATTATCGGTTTTCGCTAAACGTATCCGAAGTTATTTTGCATGTAGCCGAGATAGCGTGTGTTGCAGTTTGAAAGAAACTCATGAATTATGGCTCTCTGCCTACATATCTGCTAACTTTACTCAGACTAAGAATACTGGAAGTGAATATTTAAAGCACAATAGAAATTATCTTGGTCGATGCTATTTTTTTTAATTATGTTTTGTAAGATACCGAAAATATGTTATTCAGTCTATAATAATAATTGTTTTCTTATACTTATTATTTTTGTTATTTTTAGTTTAGGTACTTACCGTAAACTTCAATTTGCATAGAATTTAAATTATGTATATCCTTCGAACTTTTACGTATATAAAAATATTTTTTACCTATATCAGTATAAAGCTACAAAAAAAATTCAAGGTAAACGTACTCATATGATCACTTATTCGTATACCTACAATCTACATAAATACGTAATATATTCCAACCAAAAATGTAAATGTTTATGCATAACTCTAAGAATAATAGCCCTTTGACACTAAATACCTCTTATGGGAACTACATCCGCTCCGTAAAGAAAATCATATTCATAGAGACGATAAATTCCCATCCAAGCAACGCACACCTCTTTAATCGTATTATTTTAATATACGTAAACCAAGAATTGCTGTGTGTCCTTCTCTAACATATTCTATCGTGAATACTTCCATCTCTCTCGGTTTTCGGAGGATATCTTAATAAGATTCATGAAAGGACCCCATATTTTATATCCGACTCTGTCCTCTATCTTCTTATATTATCCCGCAAGAAGAGCGCCTTTGAAATATGTGCTTGCTTGGGAATTTCCGATCTTTCAATTACACCTTTGTCAAGTTTCAAACATTTTGAAAATGGTAACAAAGTTAAAATTGTCGCATCAACACTTTCTAATCGTATGCATATAATTATTTAATAATATACAGCTTCATCTCATTTTTTTGGCATTCTAGAAGGTCGTAGGTTTGATTATCAGGATCATCACCGCAGGATGCGGTGTATATTGATTATTTGGTATTTAATTGACACCAAGTTTATATTATATGTACACAAATTAATTATAGATTTAAAAGATATAGTTTAGCGATATTTTCTTTTTATAACGAATTTGGATCATATTCACTTTTTAATTAAAATAATCTTTAACTAATGTTTCTAAAACCAAATAGAGTAACTATTTGGTTTTTGAAACTTATATAACAATACATTGAAATATGTTTTCTGATGCTAACCAGGGCCGGTAGTCTCCACATACTTTGTTATCGATATTGTATCAATTTCTGTCGTTAAGTCAATATTATCAATGAAAACATGATATTAAAATCATTAATTTATTTAAAATCATTCATTCATTTCATTTATGATGTCCTTCCGACCGATTACGACCACGGTGGCCCATCTCATTGAGACAAGCCATCTGCGTAGGAGATATTATAGTGCACAAGTGTATGCGCAGACACAATTGCACTTTCTATCTCTTATCACTCTCATATTCCCGGTGGGACGACTGCTGGACACGACCAGTGAGAGTTAAGGCGCAGGACCGACGGCTGTACGTGCTCTCCGAGGCACGAGGGTGATACATCGCCAAATTCCCAACTCCGTGCTTTTACTGAAGCTTACGAAATAGCAAGACTCAATAACTAAACTTGGTCCGAACCGGGACTCGAACCCAGGACCTCCCGTTGTGCGACCGTACATACTAGCCACTACACCACCGAGGCAGCAAACACCATATCATTTATACTTAATAAACTCTTTACTCTGTTATCCTTATAGTTCCATAAGCAATGCTGTAACTTGTAATGTGTAAAAACCAAGGGAAGAAATGCTCAAATCTGACAAAATGAAACTTTGATATTACTAATAGTGATACATAATGACCCCACTTGTTATTAATTGTAGGAGCTTTAAAAAAGCTTTATTTGAAGAAACATATCATTAAAAAAAACAGTCGTTTCAATGCCTCGTTAAATTATCACATCATTATGGATATTGCGTGGCTAAGGCAATATCTCTGTGTAGCTTAAAAGTTTCGTTCACAGGCGCGCAGCCGATATTAAATAAAGTTACGGCTATAAATATTCCTTCAGTTAACTTTGGAACAACGTAAACCTATATTATGTTAGAAAATATAAAAGAATCTATATTTTATACTAAATCTACTCAAAGATAGCAAAATAATTGACAACATTCATAAAACTTTATTACAAGTAATAAATTGAATGTCAGATCGTGATTTTAAGACAGTAACTGTATATTTAACTCAAATCTTCTTGCCAAAAAAACAGACAATTAAACTAAACCACGAATAAAATATCGCACATTCTTAATATATTATTATCTAATACTAATATAATAAAGGTACCCAATTTATTTCAAATTGATTGATGCATTTTGCGGTAATATAACGTATCTAATCAAAGTATTTGTATAGGACGTTCTTATTTCAACATCCATTAAAATCAATTTTTACGTTAACAACGATACAAAAATTCTCCCTTGAATATTGTTAATCATCACTATATCAGCATGCAAACTTTTTTCATAGACTCCTCATCGGGGGCGCGGTAATTCCTTGGGTCGTAAATCTTTACTTTAAGAGAACCAGGGGGAGGATTAAAGATCAGTAATCTTACGTACAGATGAGTTATGGCCGCCGCAGCGATTCTCTTTATTGTAACTTTAAGAAACTAAGAGGAGATTTTGTTAAGCGTTCGAAATTAATTTAGATAATGATTAATGGTATCTCCCGTAAGCAGGAAACTCCCGTGGGCCTCGTATTTGCATAATTGGGAATATACGTATAAACGTTAATTTAGTTGTTCGAATGCTGATTGTGTAGTTATGGTAATAGGCCGTCTTGGTTGTAATTTCATATATCTAGTAATGTAGAAATATTTCAAATCATATTATTTGTTTTTAGCAAAACACACATTTGTCACACAATATCACAATTGTAAGTAATTATTAATTACAATAAGCGGGTTCAGATCTGGATCTCGCACCTCTAATATTATTATGTGCGAATCATTTCCAACATGATATCTGAATAATCTGAATCCTGCATGTCTGAGCAAACTTAGCAGTTTTCAAAGGACATTAAGACAAATTTCTCAAAGATCAGACCAAGTTTTCGGAAGAGATGTGAAACCGTCAACCCGCACTTGGTCAGCGAGCGGACTATGGCCTGATCCCCTTCGTTCTGAGGGAGGCCCGTGCCCAGCCGTGGGGCGTAAGTAGTAAAAAGGGCTGAACACATTACAAAAAATATAATTACTAACGCATTAAATGAAACGTGATCGGATTATAACTACTGACAAGTAGGTACATATTAATTCTCATAGAAATTCTTGCAAAGTACGAGTACGTTGCGTGAATACATTTTGCACCAAATACTTAGTCACTACATAGTATAAAACAAAGTCGTTTTCTCTGTCCTTATATTCCTATGTTTGCTTAAATCTTTAAAACTACGCAACGGATTTTGATGCGATTTTTTTTATAGATAGAGTGATTCAAGAGGAAGGTTTATATGCATAACTAGCGGATCCCGCGGCTTTGCCTGTGCTAAATCTAGGAAAGAGCCCAAGCGAAGCGAGGGCGTGTCACTAGTATATTATACAGCAGATCCGGCTATGAGTAGCGCTACTTATAAAAAAACTATTTTTTACCTTAGCTTACCCGTTTCACAGGTTCTCTCTCTCTCTGGAATTCTCCAAAATGAGGAAATCGTTAATTTTTCCATTTAAGAAAAGAAATAATCTAGGCAAAATAACCCTAAATTATAAGCTAGGACAAGTCACACATTTAAAATACATATGAGTAGTTTCAAAGTTCAAACCAGAACAACATCGTGACACGAGAATTTTGTATACCTATGACATGATCATAAAAATTTTGAAATGACATGATCGTTAAATTTTTGAAAAACACTTAAAAATTTTCATGTCAATCAATGTTAAAAATAACAATTAACAAACTGTTAGCCGAGCCATTTATTTGTTCGCGTTTAGATTAAGATGTTAAGTGGCAAAAGTAATTTGTCATGGCGTACTTTATCACGCCCATCATCCAAACGGCGGCGCTTATTCATAAATCTTACGGTATTATTTGGAAGGTGAAACAACAAACATTACCGGTATAAATCTGCAACGTATCTCGGTTGCGAGTTATGCGCTCTACACACGGATTTTTAGAATTTATAATTAAAAATTATAATTATAATGAAAAATAAGTGAAGTTTTCAGGAAAAAGTTTTTTATTCTCTTTAAATTAATATAATATAATAGTGATTCAGACCACATCTTTAAAACCTTAGCGACAAGCGTTAAACTAAAATTCTTATTTTATTAATTTTATTTATAGGAAAACTGGAGGATTATAATCAAATCTTAATAATGAATTAAAATTTTTCAATGATTTATTAGATAAAGTCTAGTAGATTTTATTATTCTTTAATAATATACCTAACTACGGGCTCGTCCCTAGTTAAAGCGCGAGCAAAGCCGCGGGTTCCGCTAGTTATACATAATATAAACCTTCCTCTCGAATCACTCTATTAAAAAAACCGCATCAAAATCTATTGCGTAGTTTTAAAGATCTAATCATCTAAGTGTACATAGGGACAGACAGCGGGAAGCGACTTTGTTTTTAAATACTATGTAGTGAAGCCATAAACATTTTCAAAGTTTAAGTAGAATGCTATTTGGTATTTAATATGTATTTTCATTTGTACAAATATAACTAATGTAAGTTCAACTTAACGCATCACACATATTATTGGGTTACATTTGATATTGTAGATAAATGATAATATTCTGTCAATCTTAGATATAAAATTAATGTTGAATGAACGCTTCTGTTTCAAATTTCCTACCGCAGTGTGTCACAACTGTTATCTCCTACCGTCGCGCCATAAGACAATAGTAACGCAATAATAAAAATGTTGAATAGCCGTAATGATATTGTTACTGCGATGCATTGTGCTATGATAACGGATAAACTGTACCCAAAAGACTATATAGTATCGCGTTTTGTGAATTATTATGGCTTTATCTATGTAAAAGATTTTTCGTATATTGTAAGGAAAATATTATCTTAACCTACATAATTCTTATTAAAATTGCGATTACTATGTTAGATACTAATAATTTTAATTTGTTTTTTTTTTAAATTTAAACCTTAAATAAATTGATTCTTTTAGAAAATCTAATAACAATAATAAATACTTTTATTGTTTGCTGCTATGCGACATACTCTTACTTTGTTCGAGCGTTTTGATAGGTTCATCTAATTATATACGTTACTATGGGCACAGATCACATAATACTAATAATCTCTATATTCTACAAAGTTTGATATTTATATACTATGCATATTGTATAAGAGTGATTGAAGTACTAATACGATACGAAGTATAAATTACGTAAACTCACACTCTACGTAACTAGTACAAAAAATATATTATGATTTTTAAAAGAAGTTTTGTATAAATATATAATATAATCTTCTTTATTCTATCTACGATTAAATTAAAAATAATTTATTATTATAAATGAAATTATCTTTTCGAAATTTGTCGGGAGAGTCCGTGACCATGACTGCTGTAAAGCATTCGAAACGTCGGAAATCCAAAATCAAAATAAATTCGCGACAAAATCTGAAAAGATAGTTTCATTTTTAATGTCAAATATTCGCGTGAACTTTAGAAAGTATTAGGCTAAATAACTTACTAATTAAAACAGTTTAATTATGGTCACGCAAATATATCCATTTCATATCACCAAAATATTAAACACAAAACTCGTCGCAATGCCATTACTTTCTTAAAAAAGGTCGAATCTTAAAGTTTTTTAAATTGTATTTACGACACGTCATCACAGCTCTTCAGGTTCCGTAAACATATTTCCACCGTTTATTATCCATTCTTACTTATCTCACAGTATTGTTAAGAGCGTGATGACTTAGGAACTGAAAGTCCCATTAAGTAGCTCTATTCATGTGAAGGGTGGGTGGGGACTGGGGGTACACAAATAAAAAGGAGTTGTTTAAAAATATAACAAGCGGGTATTCTGGTAGATAAGGTGGTTGCGTTTCCGGCGTCTTCCCCGTCACCGAATTATTTCAGTGATTCGACGAAACACGATGTCGTGTCGCTGTCGCATTCAACACTGTATCTTTAAAAATTTTAGGGATGTTCGTTATTTGAGAACATATTCTTGTATTTCGTAGAAATTAACTCGCACAATATTAAATTTTCTCATAGGTCTTTCGTTACAGTAGTTCATTAGCATTAAGTGAAATCGTAAAGTGCTTTCCTATTTAACATTCTTTACATACTACACTTTTCAAAATAACTTAATATTCTAAATATTAAGTGAAAAATCTAATATAGAAGTTAAAAATAGTAAGAAATTCGTACAACTAATTTATTAATTCGTACAATGTACAGATTGAAATATGGTAATACCTATGTATTTTAAAATCAATGACACTTAGTAAGTATAAATTAATACGATGGACGATTATCGATATAATTTAGCACAGTATGTAACGTAACTATCGACAGATCTCTAAAGAGCGACCGTGTCAGATGCCCGCCGCTGTTTCTTAATTTCCTCTCGCCGCGATAAGATTGGCTTTTAGCTTTTTATTGAATTTTCTATGTTATATACTGACTTTACAACTCACTCTGAAATGGTGTTTATTTTTTAACAGATAACAAAGTTAAGTTATTCAATTAAAAATTGTTATAATGTTAGAAGTTTTTGTATATTTTTTATGTTTTAAAAGTTACCTGTTTATATTTTTTTTCACTTACCTTTTTAAATTAGCAAAAGATCGATTACTACTTAAAGTTAAAAATTTAAATCCCCCAATTTCATCAAAATCTATCAAGGGAACACGAAAACACGTGTGCTGCTTTCCCCGACGAGAAAACTGACAGAAAGACAGACAGACAACAATTCTTAAAACCTTCGATTGAGCCTCTGTATCCATAATTACTATTTCAATAAGGTTTTCCAATAATAAAAGAATTTTATTATAGACATAATCTATTAACCATCGTTCAATTTTTTCATTCACTATCATAATAAGGGAGGCTATTGCACATTATTCCTCGTATCTGTGTAATGTGTTCGAACATAAGAATCCCGAATGTATTTGCGTTATCTTCGTAAACCGCCTTAGCTACGACTCTACATTTCCGTTGAGCACATTTGACGTGATGGTTCTGCTTTCCGCTGCACTTTTATCTTCTCTTTAATGACTTTATACTTATATATTTAAGTATATCTACTATTTATTTTATATATGTTTTGATAAGATCCATATGAAATTATATACGGGTATTTTCTTTCCTACTTATTCATGTATATACTAATTGGAAAATGCATTATTTACGTAAAAAAACATGACAGTTTTTAAAAAAAAATAAAAGTTTAATAGACCCTTTCAAGAGGAAGCTTTCTACACTTATTTGCTTCAGACTTTAATTTAAGAAAGTTATTTTTTTTTATTATCGTAAAAATGTAATAAAAGGTTAAAAATGTTCTGTATCTCATTTTTGAAGTCGGTCAAAATATAAGTAAAGACTTAATTACTTAATTCTAATTTACCAACATTAAAAACATCATCATAAAAATAATGAGAAAAATAAACCGTTTACTCCTGTGACTGGTGGGGTGAATAAAATACAAATTCAAAAGAACCACACCTCGGAATAATCGGACAGATTCTTTTAAACAGGCGATTTAATTTAGAAAAACTCAAAAAATTATCTTTTAATTGCTCAATGCGGTGCTGAGGGACGGTCGAATTAGACAAGATAATCGTGTTACAGTTGACACCTCACTGTCAAAATGAATAGGGGATGTTTTGGGGTTCGAAAGTAGGCTGAATAAGTGTAAACTTTGAAAATGCAGATGCACGTATTTACAATATAAACAATTATTTTTTTCTCTCAATATGCTTCACTACATAGTATAAAACAAAGTCGCCTTTTCTGTCCCTATATCCCTATGTGCGCTTAAATCTTTAAAACTACGCAACGGATTTTGATGCGGTTTTTTTTAATAGATAGAGTGATTCAAGAGGAAGGTTTATATGCATAACTAGCAGATCCCGCGGCTTTACCTGTGCTAAATCTAGGGAAGAGCCCGAGCGAAGCGAGGGCGAGTCGCTAGTAACAATATACAGTTTTGGTGCCAAAAACTAATAATTTAAAGAAATTCTATATTCCTAAGCCACTTTAACATTACTCTAATACACAGTATTATAATATCATAATTAAATTATATAATACATTAGTTATCTATACTAATATTATAAGAGGAAAGATTTGTAATTTTATATAAACTCAAAAACGACTGGACCAATTTCAAAAATTCTTTTACCATTAGAAACCTACATTATCACTGAGTTAAATTGACTATATTTATTACTAGCGGGACCCGCGGATTCGCTCGCGCTAGAATACAAATATTGTAGTTAAACTTTTTTTGGTACTCATTTTCAAAAAAAAATCGTACAAACTGTTATTAGATACTCGTTTATCAAAAAGTCGCTGTTTCCTATAAAAACGTCTTTATCGTCAAAGTGAGGTACTGATTAGCCCCCACGCTTAGCTGTCCTTAGGGATGTAATTAAACAATTTTGATGAGTGCTCGTTAAGAATTCACTTGTTTTGCCTGAAGGGACCGTAACAGCAATAACAATTGAGGTTTTAATTCTTATTTAGAGCTTTACTTAAACAATGAATTGTTTTAATGACACTAAATAAACATTTTATATCTTGAGTATAATTATTTAATTTTCATTTATTATTTTATGCAATTGTTTTGTGAGGAAGATAAGTTATTCAGCCCTTATTAACGTCGTCACTGCTGGGCTTTCCTTCGATACGAGGGGGATCAGGCCGTAGTCCACTACGCTGGCTAACGTAACATAATAGTTTCTATTCCAGGATAGCGCAGGTTTTGAACTAAAATGAATTTCAATGAAATTGTCCTGCAGTCACTTTAGTAAACGTTGATCCGCGAACTGACAGACAATGGTATACATGTCAGAAGTAGGAACAGTAAACAGTTAAGCGGCGCAGACGGTGGGTGAGCGTGGGATCTTTTCACCTGAGGCCGCGGTAAACACGACTCGGGAAAATTATGGATATTGATAACGAGATGTTATCACTGTATTTTTTTATGAATGCATCTTTCAGTGGAGCTTTTATTTCGTCAATTTTATGCTTCTAGTACATATGATGATTGATAGTTAGAGTATAGTTGTACTTGTACCTTATATTACGTTAGTCTATCTATATCTAACTATATTATAGGCTATATTTTTCATTAGTTTAATATGCAACAAAACTGGTTTAAGTAATTTGTCTTCCTTTTCAATTTATTAGGGCGATCGAAGCGAGAGCTAACTCTATCCTCCACCTTGAGGTATTTGTGGTACACTTTACTGAAAAACTATCACGCTTATAGATTTGTGTTTTAAAATAGAAATTTAATTTCATATCTAGATGTTATCTGCCAAAAAATACAATTTTATAACCAATAAAAAAATGTTCTTGTACTACTAACGCCACCTGTTAAAAAACCAAAGTGTTAACATCGCTGTAACATTGTTACCCGTTAGAAACACTACGCGAGTCTTCACAAACCTCAGCTTTTTGCTAGAATAGATATAGTTAGTATATTAGATTTTGGAAACGGTAATAGCCCCTCTGTGTAAATACACTCGGTGGATGCATAAGTGCGATTTAGCAAGATGTCAGGGTGTGCGGCGGTACTCATGCGTTAATTTCGTCGCGACAAATTAATTCGAACACAGATTTAGTTGAGAATAAAATGTACGTGCTTTGTGCCGCTCGCGATAATGTCATGCATTCATAATATTCTCAGCAGAATGTATTAAAAATGATATATATAGGTAGTATGTTTATATTGAAAATTATGTTAAAAATTCAGAAAACAAGTCTTTATTATTAAGAAAGGTATGTAGTAGAGTAGTTTCTATGTCCAGCTTACAGAGCTTTTATAAAAGCAGGGCATTTGGAGTTCCATATTTTTTTGTTTCGGCTTATTTTTTTCTTGTACAAATATTGTGATGAAAAATTATTTTGTTAACGTCAACATCTATCCAAGCATTGAAACTTTCTCAGTTATAATATTAGGCATAAGAACTATATATACATAGAAATAACAAATAAAGTAAATAATAATTGAATAATTATTGTATAAAATATTCTCCAGAATTAATATAACTTAGTCTAACTTGAAAACTTAGCATAATGTAATAAATATAACGATATTTTAATGATAAAAATTGATGTTTTTCTTCCTTGTCATAGGATTGAATGTTGTACATAACTAAGCCATTCCAGCCACATGATCCTACTTTATCGCGTTATAATTCTTTCAGATTTAAAGGAAATATAAAACATTGAAAATCATCGTAAAATATTTAAAATTATAACGAACTGTGTTTCTTCTTGATTACGTTTCGATCACTTGAATAAATGAAAGAAGGATAATTGAATATCTCCCGATTGGCTCAGAAGCAATGAATAAAAAATAAGCCGCGGTTCAACCTCACAAAAAGAGGGGAGTAAAAAAATAATATTATCCCGTGGAAATGAATTAAGTATCTAACAGATATTGTGGTTCAGAAGACAGAGGGAGTGGTTAAATGTGGAAAGAGCATCTTTAAACTATGTTTACTACAGTACCTAATATAACTTTAATCTGGTAAAAACATTAGCCTATAATTTACTACTCTACACCATTTTACGTATTTTTTTTATATTACAAGTAAAATAATCTCTATTTTTTATATTGAACAATATATATAAATAATGAATGTAAGTTTCTTTACAAAATAACGAAAATCCGAAAATTAAAAGTTATAGAAAATTAAACAGACAACAATTATTATTACATTCGTAACTTATTTTACACTAAATATTTACTTTGAGTATTTAATAAAGTAAATTAAAAGTCGCAAATAAAAATATTAATAATACAAATTGACAAATTTGAAATCAATAAAAATCAAATAGAGAAGCCACTTCCATAATTTCATAACCCAAAATCTTTCGATCCCGGGTAAGTAGGGAATAAAATTAACCGAGGATCATCGCTAATGAAAATAAATTGGCGGCGGGAGATTTGAGATTACACCGCTGGCTGAGAGAGTACGGCCGGCGACCGACAAACAGCTCTACGTAAGACTCTACATTGACTTGTAGATATTTACTAATTCCTGTCCCATGTCATTTATTTACGTTTTATATTATTTCATGATGTTTAATCTTTTCAGTTACTATAGGTATGTATTAAAAATATATAGAGACAAAAATATGTATGTAGTAATGACGTTTTACATAACATACGAATAGCGATACTTATATATTTATTATTTATCTTACGCTTAGCTTTGATTAGCGAAATTCGACATAATTAATAATTAATCTACACGAACAGTAAAAGGATAAAGTTTGTGGATGTAAGGAAAAATATCTAATTTTTATTTCAATGCCTATTATTTATTTCAATAAAATATAGATATTGTTGAAGATGCAAAATTACTTGAACTTAGAAAGAACATAATATTACGTTGCTTCATCGACCTACGCTACTTTAACGGTTTGAAATAAAGCAATGAAGCTTAATACTCTACAATATAGAGCATTTATTAAAATAATAATTCTTGTATCTTACTGAAATAATTATGTTGCTTTATTATTTAATTACAAAGAAATAGGTAAATAAGTAACAAATTTAATATCCCTTCGAAAAAGCTCACTTCTGCTTTCTGCGAAGTTTTCAAGAAAAACTCCGCAAAATATTTTTAAAGAGTTTACGTAAACAATGTTGGCTTACTGAGGGTAAAAATGCCATGTCAATTAATAAAGTCTCTGTAAGACTCGGCTTAGCCGATTCCTTGTTATATCATAACTAAGGTTTGGACCAACCGAGAGATAGGCTGTTAAACTAAGCCTTCACTAAATATAGCAAAGGATATCTTGATATCGCGATGACAATATATTTAAAAAGTTTTTTTTTTCATTTGAATAGTATTTCGTTGTGATTACAATGTATTTCTTCATAAATTTTTTTTAAAGAGTTATTTGTTGTTCTTTTTGGCATACAATAAAACTAATATCGAAAGTTTCAACAATTCTTAATTTAACTATACATTTTACTAACTACAGTTAAGAATTCTTTTCTGTTGGTTTAATACGTCTTAAAACTTAGGGTAGGTATTTGTGATTTCTAGATTATATTAAAATAAGTAATTCCCGAACTAAGAAGTTAAGTTCAATTTTACTTTGATATTAGGATTCAATTCCCGAAGTTTCGAGAACACCAAAATTTAAAATTCCATTTTATAAGTTTAACAAAAATTCTTTAAATAATATTTAAGCTCCCATTAGGTATCGCAGTCAAACCACAGTCTATGCAATACGACGGTGTATTAAGTAGCTCGAGTAAATCTTCCAAACAGGGCTTAGGAGTTTTATTGCGCAATGTATAGGCCAGTTGTATGTCCGACTAAATGACACTTTGGCTAATAGCTTCTTAAAGCTTATCATTTTTTTCATATTCTCGGTTATCTAATATTTTTACGATTATGAATAAAACTAAATAGGCTATATTATGAATTGTGTGTGGTTTTGTAAAGGTAGGGAATGCTTTTACTTGAGAGAGAGACATACCTACTGTCTTCTAATTAACATTCAAAAATTTACGGGTTCGTACAAAAAGAAAGTTATAATTACAGTATCAGTTGATAGAAATAACTTAAATAAAGTATGTAGGTATATGGGGACCATGCTGACCAAGTTTTTGACGATTTTTCCTTCACTTAAAGCTGGTAAGTAGGTATGTCATGTTGTAAATGTTTCATACATGAAAACTAGACTACCTAAATTTACCTTAATATTGCAATATAATATATAATATTAGAAAGAAATATGAGATGTAGATCTAGAGACGAGCAAAGCAAGGGTAAGTCGTTAGTTATTTAACAAAAAAAGGTATAGTAACGATTGTGTCCTATTTTACACTAAAACCATTTATTTTCTGTAAGTCCTTGCTCGTTTCTACGAAGACGATAGACTCTATTACTTAGCGCGTAATAAATTACTTAATTACGGCATGTCATAATCCATGGTTAACTAACATAAATGCGCGGCTCTACCCGCCGCAGTTTGTTTAGATTAAAATGTAATACCTACATTATTAACATAGGCAATATATTTCCTTTGAAATATGTCTGTTTATTATAAAATAAAAATAACATCCGTAATAACTTGCTACGTACTATATTCTCAAATTGAAACCAAGCTGTTATACAATTTTTACTAACTCGTATTTCTTTATGCTTACCAAAATCAATTGTGCACATTTTTTATAAAGCGCCTAATAAAATTACAAAGCAATAATTAATTTATCTTAAGCGCCTAACGATTTTTCTTAGCCAATTTTTATGACACAGTAATACTAAAAAGTTTTGTATAGGAATTGGTTTCCAATTGTATGAATGAATAATCAGTACTAATCATTCCTAGTTAAATCATCAAGCTAGGTGCACTAGGTAATCTAGGTTCACTAGACAATCACATAATGATAATAAATAAATCTTTATATTGAAAATTATTTAATTACTAGCTTAACTTTGCCATGCTTTTTTTAAAATTACTCCTCATATAATAATTACTTGGGCTTTCGATAGGTACTTAGTTATACTAATAGATATATTTTCTATATAAAATTATACTTATCATAATGTAAAATTATCATAGCACCCATCGATACCATAATAACATGTGTCAATAGCTACAGAAGCGACGTCGGAAGAGGCGACTGGAACCCAAATCACTTGTCAAACTGCAAGTGTAATCGCAGTCGATATCTACAGACGTCTTTGTCGTAGAATCGCCAGTGAATGCCCGTCTTTATCATGTTTCGGATTTTGGCTAAGTTTGGTTTGAGACGTCTTACTTTGAGATTCAAATTTAGTGTATTTAAACCCTAAATCTATAGACTATTCCTTTTCGCCTGTAGCTTCACTCCCATGGTACCTAAGCGGGTGTGTATATACATATATTTCGAATTATTATACAAATCTGATCGAAAATAGTGAAAAATAATAAACAGTTTCGTATTCTATGAATAAATTATTATTCTAATACAATTTAGATGAATACTTTTTAACTACTGGACTAGGAATATTTTTGAATTTAATTACTGCACTAGGCTGTGGTCTATGAACATAGCATAGGTTTGTTGTCATTAAATGCCCTCGCTACGCTACGTTCGCTTTAGGATGCGTCCCTAGATATTCAGATTGTGTACAAGATTTCGTGGTCCTAATTCTTTTTCTTAAATAAAAGCAATCTACACCTTTAATATCAGTTACACTTAATAGAAAAAGCTGAAATCGGTCCAGTCGTTACAGAGATGAGCCGGAACAAACAAGGACACACATTTTTTTAAAATGTTTCTTCTTTTTCTTTTTAGTACATATGCATTTAGTAAAAAGTTAGTATTTAGATTTTTATTAATTTGTACAATTTGTACTGCTCAAATTCGTCATAATTTATTTAGTTAGTTAGTTTTGGGGGGTTGCAATAAAAGACATATTTAATATCGTAGTTACTATATTCATTAAATTTTCGTTTATATAATTGAATGGAATAAACACTTAGACAATTATTCTCAAATACCTAAGCAGTAAACGCTTAATTTTCTTGTGAGCCTAGTGACGTAATTATGATAAACCTTATTTAACATTAATAAAATATTTACATTATTTGGAAATATCATCACAGCTTCACGAAACAAGCATAACATTGATATAACAAAACAATTAGATAGCGGTTACCACTACTGATGTGTTTAAAAACTATAAAACAATATTAATAAGAAACCGTATGAAAAAACAGCCTCAATGTATAAATGCGTAAATACTGTAACAGTTATAACTTTATATAAAAATCAACTGGTAATACTAAGCAATGCCATCGGAATATTACTTTAGTGAACATTGAACAGATTTATAGGTAAAATCAGTAATTCGTCCAGCGATTTTAGAGAAACATATTTAACAGATGTTACCTGTTTTAAATAATATGGCAAAATCGAAAATAATATATATAAATAAATTTTTAAAAATATAATAATAAAATTTAATTTTAGTGTGTACATTTTAATTTTATGCACTTTTAATTCTTGCATCGCTTAGTAAAACAAGTTATCGTACAATACTATTGTTACATTGGTAATATCCTATTTTTAATTTATATATCAATCTTTGGATTGAGTATTACCTAACTAACAAATGTGAAGGAATGTGCGTATATACTATAAGTATATTAATATCAATTATGTATTAATCAAACGTCTACATACGTTTATAAATTTAATATTTAATTTGAGCCCCTAAGAGCGACATAGAAATGATACTTTCTTATATACACGTACCATGTGCAATTACATGTTTATATATAACATAATGACTGATCAATAATTTTGAATTATTTCTAATATTTATTTAATATTTATACAGCTTATAATATAAAAAGCAAATGGAAACTTTGGTATCCCCATTCATTTATTGTTTGCTAACATTTACAGCACATTCTTAAAACTATCGTAATAGTTAATAAATAAAACTTAGAAATATCTAATGTACAAAACATGAGTACTAAAAGTACATTTGAGATTCATCTACGTTATTGAAAAACGGGAAACTATTCGAAGCTATACATATACATGTAGAAACTAGTTCTAACATTAATATTTTTTATAATATTACATGAAAGGTAAACTTATATGATATTATTATTTTTATAGCCTTTTAAAGTACGTCACCACATTAAAACTAACATGGCACTTTTACCATAACGATTCATATTCAGTCTTTCGTATTAAAATTTGCTTCCAAACACAAACTAATCACAAATGATAATACAGGTTGAGAATCTCGTTTCCAAAGTGATTAGTTCAAACCAATTTTCTTTCAGCAATAGCGTGATGACCAGGATGAACGTAGTGTCCAGGGGACGTTGGTTCATATAACGACATTTTTAATCTCTTGCACTTTGCCCTGCGGTTTTTAAACCAAAATTGCACATTTTTTGACTCAAGCCGTGGAAATTTTTGTCTGTATGGCATTCTGTTTAATTCTTCAGTATATTTTAATATCAAGTTGTGCGAAGGGTGCGTGTTCATAGAAAACCACTGTTCCAAAACTGGTACTTCAGATACTGGGTCTATGAAAGTACGGTTCCTTTTACGACGTTCATCAGAAGCTCCAGCCAATGCTAAGTTTAGACCACTAGCGCCTTCGCCAGGAACCCCACCCACTCCAGGAAAACCACTCATATATTGGCTCATGTACATTATTCCATGGCCAAACATTGGATGATTCGGTACCATGGGAAATGGCAAGCGATCCAAATGAGGAGAAGATGGTCTATAATGACGTTCTTGAACTACTTCTTCATCAGATGGAATGTCATGATCATCACCACCGCCATTCTCTTCTTCAGTGTTATTATTATTATTGTTATGCGAACTATCACTATTCTTCGTTGGAGATCGTTGTGGTGAAAGCATTTGATCTGATTTGCTCAAATCTCTTGGCTCTTGTTTGATATCATGTACCTGTAAATAAAATTATTATTAAGAATAGCTTTTACATTTAAAACAAGAAATATTAAACATAACACCTTAAAAGTAAACTTCATAAATAGTTAATGTACCTTAATTATATCTGGTGGCTTTGGTGACTCTTTAGTACTTTCTTCTCTTTCGTCATTATTTTTCTCTCTTTTAGTAATCAAAGAGAGTGGGGCATCTGGACTTTCAGGTCTGTCATCTGCATTAATATCACCGCCATCATCATCTAAATCTGAACCAGCGTTCGATAAGTTGTCTTCTGACATTACCGACATTGGGTATCTAGGGCTTCCTGATAGTTGCATAGGACTTTTCATAGAATTATGATCATGAGAACTGTAATTATCATTACCAGCCATTAACGATCCATTAGTTGGGCTATGGCTTCTACTATTAAAGCCATTTACTCCAAGATGGCCTCCAAGTCCACCAATATTGCGTAGTTCTGCACGTTTTTGAGCTGCCCTCGCATTCTTAAACCAATAAACAACATTATTAACATCTAATGGTTTTCTTCCTCTTCTGGATTCTAAATTATTTAATTCTCGTACATATTGCTGAATTTGCTGTCTGCTTGGATGCTGATTTTCAGAAAACCAACGTTGTAGCTTTGGTAATTCTAATTCAGGATCAAAACTTGTCCTCATTCTGGTTTTCTGTGTAGGATATTGGCTTTGGACTGTTTGTAAAGCAGGATGAAGGTGATCGGGTAAGGGATTCAAAGTTGGCGAACGATTTTTAGGGCTAGGAGATGGATATCGGCGTGGACTAAACGGTGGAGGACGCGGTGATACTTGGGCACTCCACCATGATTCAAATTTTCGACGAGTTTCCTCCGATAATTCGTGAAAGTTATGAGGACCAGAAGATCTATCTTGGCCGCGACAAATCTGGGCTAACGTCACCTGTAACAATAAATAAAACCTTCAAACTTCACTTAATACGTCTTAAGTAAAAAAGTATATAAATAATACAAAAAGAAACGCAAACAACTTCAGACGGTTTTAAAGAGGTCAGTCTAACCAGTAACAGATACAGAGATAATTGTTTGAATAAACACGTAGCATTGTTTCACAGAACATCGCCATTAGATTATGAAAATATTAGGTCGGCTGTTAATGTATGTGTCATGCACGCGCTGCCGCATCGGTTCTGATGCGAGAACATGTTTACTCGGTGGTTAGTGCGCATCACTTCTTCGCCGCCGAAACTTCAATCATGGCTTGCTCTAAAACAATGATGTGCTAAATCTAGGGAAGAGCCCGAGCGAAGCGAGGGCGAGTCGCTAGTAACAATATACAGTTTTGGTGCCAAAAACTAATAATTTAAAGAAATTCTATATTCCTAAGCCACTTTAACATTACTCTAATACACAGTATTATAATATCATAATTAAATTATATAATACATTAGTTATCTATACTAATATTATAAGAGGAAAGATTTGTAATTTTATATAAACTCAAAAACGACTGGACCAATTTCAAAAATTCTTTTACCATTAGAAACCTACATTATCACTGAGTTAAATTGACTATATTTATTACTAGCGGGACCCGCGGATTCGCTCGCGCTAGAATACAAATATTGTAGTTAAACTTTTTTTGGTACTCATTTTCAAAAAAAAATCGTACAAACTGTTATTAGATACTCGTTTATCAAAAAGTCGCTGTTTCCTATAAAAACGTCTTTATCGTCAAAGTGAGGTACTGATTAGCCCCCACGCTTAGCTGTCCTTAGGGATGTAATTAAACAATTTTGATGAGTGCTCGTTAAGAATTCACTTGTTTTGCCTGAAGGGACCGTAACAGCAATAACAATTGAGGTTTTAATTCTTATTTAGAGCTTTACTTAAACAATGAATTGTTTTAATGACACTAAATAAACATTTTATATCTTGAGTATAATTATTTAATTTTCATTTATTATTTTATGCAATTGTTTTGTGAGGAAGATAAGTTATTCAGCCCTTATTAACGTCGTCACTGCTGGGCTTTCCTTCGATACGAGGGGGATCAGGCCGTAGTCCACTACGCTGGCTAACGTAACATAATAGTTTCTATTCCAGGATAGCGCAGGTTTTGAACTAAAATGAATTTCAATGAAATTGTCCTGCAGTCACTTTAGTAAACGTTGATCCGCGAACTGACAGACAATGGTATACATGTCAGAAGTAGGAACAGTAAACAGTTAAGCGGCGCAGACGGTGGGTGAGCGTGGGATCTTTTCACCTGAGGCCGCGGTAAACACGACTCGGGAAAATTATGGATATTGATAACGAGATGTTATCACTGTATTTTTTTATGAATGCATCTTTCAGTGGAGCTTTTATTTCGTCAATTTTATGCTTCTAGTACATATGATGATTGATAGTTAGAGTATAGTTGTACTTGTACCTTATATTACGTTAGTCTATCTATATCTAACTATATTATAGGCTATATTTTTCATTAGTTTAATATGCAACAAAACTGGTTTAAGTAATTTGTCTTCCTTTTCAATTTATTAGGGCGATCGAAGCGAGAGCTAACTCTATCCTCCACCTTGAGGTATTTGTGGTACACTTTACTGAAAAACTATCACGCTTATAGATTTGTGTTTTAAAATAGAAATTTAATTTCATATCTAGATGTTATCTGCCAAAAAATACAATTTTATAACCAATAAAAAAATGTTCTTGTACTACTAACGCCACCTGTTAAAAAACCAAAGTGTTAACATCGCTGTAACATTGTTACCCGTTAGAAACACTACGCGAGTCTTCACAAACCTCAGCTTTTTGCTAGAATAGATATAGTTAGTATATTAGATTTTGGAAACGGTAATAGCCCCTCTGTGTAAATACACTCGGTGGATGCATAAGTGCGATTTAGCAAGATGTCAGGGTGTGCGGCGGTACTCATGCGTTAATTTCGTCGCGACAAATTAATTCGAACACAGATTTAGTTGAGAATAAAATGTACGTGCTTTGTGCCGCTCGCGATAATGTCATGCATTCATAATATTCTCAGCAGAATGTATTAAAAATGATATATATAGGTAGTATGTTTATATTGAAAATTATGTTAAAAATTCAGAAAACAAGTCTTTATTATTAAGAAAGGTATGTAGTAGAGTAGTTTCTATGTCCAGCTTACAGAGCTTTTATAAAAGCAGGGCATTTGGAGTTCCATATTTTTTTGTTTCGGCTTATTTTTTTCTTGTACAAATATTGTGATGAAAAATTATTTTGTTAACGTCAACATCTATCCAAGCATTGAAACTTTCTCAGTTATAATATTAGGCATAAGAACTATATATACATAGAAATAACAAATAAAGTAAATAATAATTGAATAATTATTGTATAAAATATTCTCCAGAATTAATATAACTTAGTCTAACTTGAAAACTTAGCATAATGTAATAAATATAACGATATTTTAATGATAAAAATTGATGTTTTTCTTCCTTGTCATAGGATTGAATGTTGTACATAACTAAGCCATTCCAGCCACATGATCCTACTTTATCGCGTTATAATTCTTTCAGATTTAAAGGAAATATAAAACATTGAAAATCATCGTAAAATATTTAAAATTATAACGAACTGTGTTTCTTCTTGATTACGTTTCGATCACTTGAATAAATGAAAGAAGGATAATTGAATATCTCCCGATTGGCTCAGAAGCAATGAATAAAAAATAAGCCGCGGTTCAACCTCACAAAAAGAGGGGAGTAAAAAAATAATATTATCCCGTGGAAATGAATTAAGTATCTAACAGATATTGTGGTTCAGAAGACAGAGGGAGTGGTTAAATGTGGAAAGAGCATCTTTAAACTATGTTTACTACAGTACCTAATATAACTTTAATCTGGTAAAAACATTAGCCTATAATTTACTACTCTACACCATTTTACGTATTTTTTTTATATTACAAGTAAAATAATCTCTATTTTTTATATTGAACAATATATATAAATAATGAATGTAAGTTTCTTTACAAAATAACGAAAATCCGAAAATTAAAAGTTATAGAAAATTAAACAGACAACAATTATTATTACATTCGTAACTTATTTTACACTAAATATTTACTTTGAGTATTTAATAAAGTAAATTAAAAGTCGCAAATAAAAATATTAATAATACAAATTGACAAATTTGAAATCAATAAAAATCAAATAGAGAAGCCACTTCCATAATTTCATAACCCAAAATCTTTCGATCCCGGGTAAGTAGGGAATAAAATTAACCGAGGATCATCGCTAATGAAAATAAATTGGCGGCGGGAGATTTGAGATTACACCGCTGGCTGAGAGAGTACGGCCGGCGACCGACAAACAGCTCTACGTAAGACTCTACATTGACTTGTAGATATTTACTAATTCCTGTCCCATGTCATTTATTTACGTTTTATATTATTTCATGATGTTTAATCTTTTCAGTTACTATAGGTATGTATTAAAAATATATAGAGACAAAAATATGTATGTAGTAATGACGTTTTACATAACATACGAATAGCGATACTTATATATTTATTATTTATCTTACGCTTAGCTTTGATTAGCGAAATTCGACATAATTAATAATTAATCTACACGAACAGTAAAAGGATAAAGTTTGTGGATGTAAGGAAAAATATCTAATTTTTATTTCAATGCCTATTATTTATTTCAATAAAATATAGATATTGTTGAAGATGCAAAATTACTTGAACTTAGAAAGAACATAATATTACGTTGCTTCATCGACCTACGCTACTTTAACGGTTTGAAATAAAGCAATGAAGCTTAATACTCTACAATATAGAGCATTTATTAAAATAATAATTCTTGTATCTTACTGAAATAATTATGTTGCTTTATTATTTAATTACAAAGAAATAGGTAAATAAGTAACAAATTTAATATCCCTTCGAAAAAGCTCACTTCTGCTTTCTGCGAAGTTTTCAAGAAAAACTCCGCAAAATATTTTTAAAGAGTTTACGTAAACAATGTTGGCTTACTGAGGGTAAAAATGCCATGTCAATTAATAAAGTCTCTGTAAGACTCGGCTTAGCCGATTCCTTGTTATATCATAACTAAGGTTTGGACCAACCGAGAGATAGGCTGTTAAACTAAGCCTTCACTAAATATAGCAAAGGATATCTTGATATCGCGATGACAATATATTTAAAAAGTTTTTTTTTTCATTTGAATAGTATTTCGTTGTGATTACAATGTATTTCTTCATAAATTTTTTTTAAAGAGTTATTTGTTGTTCTTTTTGGCATACAATAAAACTAATATCGAAAGTTTCAACAATTCTTAATTTAACTATACATTTTACTAACTACAGTTAAGAATTCTTTTCTGTTGGTTTAATACGTCTTAAAACTTAGGGTAGGTATTTGTGATTTCTAGATTATATTAAAATAAGTAATTCCCGAACTAAGAAGTTAAGTTCAATTTTACTTTGATATTAGGATTCAATTCCCGAAGTTTCGAGAACACCAAAATTTAAAATTCCATTTTATAAGTTTAACAAAAATTCTTTAAATAATATTTAAGCTCCCATTAGGTATCGCAGTCAAACCACAGTCTATGCAATACGACGGTGTATTAAGTAGCTCGAGTAAATCTTCCAAACAGGGCTTAGGAGTTTTATTGCGCAATGTATAGGCCAGTTGTATGTCCGACTAAATGACACTTTGGCTAATAGCTTCTTAAAGCTTATCATTTTTTTCATATTCTCGGTTATCTAATATTTTTACGATTATGAATAAAACTAAATAGGCTATATTATGAATTGTGTGTGGTTTTGTAAAGGTAGGGAATGCTTTTACTTGAGAGAGAGACATACCTACTGTCTTCTAATTAACATTCAAAAATTTACGGGTTCGTACAAAAAGAAAGTTATAATTACAGTATCAGTTGATAGAAATAACTTAAATAAAGTATGTAGGTATATGGGGACCATGCTGACCAAGTTTTTGACGATTTTTCCTTCACTTAAAGCTGGTAAGTAGGTATGTCATGTTGTAAATGTTTCATACATGAAAACTAGACTACCTAAATTTACCTTAATATTGCAATATAATATATAATATTAGAAAGAAATATGAGATGTAGATCTAGAGACGAGCAAAGCAAGGGTAAGTCGTTAGTTATTTAACAAAAAAAGGTATAGTAACGATTGTGTCCTATTTTACACTAAAACCATTTATTTTCTGTAAGTCCTTGCTCGTTTCTACGAAGACGATAGACTCTATTACTTAGCGCGTAATAAATTACTTAATTACGGCATGTCATAATCCATGGTTAACTAACATAAATGCGCGGCTCTACCCGCCGCAGTTTGTTTAGATTAAAATGTAATACCTACATTATTAACATAGGCAATATATTTCCTTTGAAATATGTCTGTTTATTATAAAATAAAAATAGTATCCGTAATAACTGGCTACGTACTATATTCTCAAATTGAAACCAAGCTGTCATACAATTTTAACTAACTCGTATTTCTTTATGCTTACCAAATTCAATTGTGCACATTTTTTTATAAAGCGCCTAATAAAATTACAAAGCAATAATTAATTTATCTAAAGCGCCTAACGATTTTTCTTAGCCAATTTTTATGACACAGTAGTACTAAAAAGTTTTGTATAGGAATTGGTTTCCAATTGTATGAATGAATAATCAGTACTTACTTCATTCCTTGTTAAATCATCAAGCTAGGTGCACTAGGTAATCTAGGTTCACTAGACAATCACATAATGATAATAAGTAAATCTATATATTGAAAATTATTTAATTACTAGCTTAGCTTTGCCATGCTTTCTTTAAAATTACTCCTCATATAATAATGACTTGGGCTTTTGACAGGTACTTAGTTATACTAATAGATATATTTTCTATATAAAATTATTCTTATCATAATGTAAAATTATCATAGCACCTATCGATACCATAATAACATGTGTCAATAACTACAGAAGCGACGTCGGAAGAGGCGACTGGAACCCAAATCACTTGTCAAACTGCAAGTGTAATCGCAGTCGATATCTACAGACGTCTTTGTCGTAGAATCGCCAGTGAATGGCCGTCTTTATCATGTTTCGGATTTTGGCTAAGTTTGGATTGAGACGTCTTACTTTGAGAATCAAATTTAGTGTATTTAAACCCTAAGTCTATAGACGATTCCTTTTCGCCTGTAGTTTCACTCACATGGTACCTAAGCGGATGTGTATATATATTTCGAATTATTATACAAATCTCATCGAAATGTATGAATAAATTAATTATTATTCTAATACAATTTAGATGAATACTTTTTAACTACTGGACTAGGAATATTTTTGAATTTAATTACTGGACTAGGCTGTGGTCTATGAACATAGCATAGGTTTGTTGTCATTAAATACCCTCGCTACGCTACGTTCGCTTTAGGATGCGTCCCTAGATATTCAGATTGTGTACAAGATTTCGTGGTCCTAATTCTTTTTCTTAAATAAAAGCAATCTACACCTTTAATATCAGTTATAACTTATACTTAATAGAAAAAGCTGAAATGGGTCCAGTCGTTTCAGAGATAAGCCGGAACAAACACAGACACACATTTTTTTAAATGTTTCTTCTTTTTCTTTTTAGTACAAATGCATTTAGTAAAAAGTAGTTAGTATTTAGATTTTTATTAATTTGTACAATTAATAATGTTCAAATTCGTCATAATTTATTTAGTTAGTTAGTTTTGGGGGGTTGCAATAAAAGACATATTCAATATCGTAGTTACTATATTCATTAAATTTTCGTTTATATAATTGAATGGAATAAACACTTAGACAATTATTCTCAAATACCTAAGCAGTAAACGCTTAATTTTCTTGTGAGCCTAGTGACGTAATTATGATAAACCTTATTTAACATTAATAAAATATTTACATTATTTGGAAATATCATCACAGCTTCACGAAACAAGCATAACATTGATATAACAAAACAATTAGATAGCGGTTACCACTACTGATGTGTTTAAAAACTATAAAACAATATTAATAAGAAACCGTATGAAAAAACAGCCTCAATGTATAAATGCGTAAATACTGTAACAGTTATAACTTTATATAAAAATCAACTGAATACTAAGCAATGCTACCGGAATATTACTTTAGTGAACATTGAACAGATTTATAGGTAAAATTAATAAGTAATTGTTATCGATTAGTGTTATTCGTAATTCGTCCAGCGATTTTCGAGAAAATATCGAAAATAATATATATAAATAAATATTTTAGTGTGTACATTTAAATTTTATGCACTTTTAATTCTTGCATCGCTTAGTAAAACAAGTTATCGTACAATACTATTGTTACATTGGTAATATCCTATTTTTAATTTATATATCAATCTTTGGATTGAGTATTACCTAACTAACAAATGTGAAGGAATGTGCGTATATACTATAAGTATATTAATATCAATTATGTATTAATCAAACATCTACATACGTTTATAAATTTAATATTTAATTTGAGCCCCTAAGAGCGACATAGAAATGATACTTTCTTATATACACGTACCATGTGCAATTACATGTTTATATATAACATAATGACTGATCAATAATTTTGAATTATTTCTAATATTTATTTATACAGCTTATAATATAAAAAGCAAATGGAAACTTTGGTATCCCCATTCATTTATTGTTTGCTAACATTTACAGCACATTCTTAAAACTATCGTAATAGTTAATAAATAAAACTTAGAAATATCTAATGTACAAAACATGAGTACTAAAAGTACATTTGAGATTCATCTACGTTATTGGAAAACGGGAGACTATTCGAAGCTATACATATACATATGTAGAAACTAGTTCTAACAATAATATTTTTATAATATTACATGAAAGGTAAACTTATATGATATTATTATTTTTATAGCCTTTTAAAGTACGTCACCACATTAAAACTAACATGGCACTTTTACCATAACGATTCATATTCAGTCTTTCGTATTAAAATTTGCTTCCAAACACAAACTAATCACAAATGATAATACAGGTTGAGAATCTCGTTTCCAAAGTGATTAGTTCAAACCAATTTTCTTTCAGCAATAGCGTGATGACCAGGATGAACGTAGTGTCCAGGGGACGTTGGTTCATATAACGACATTTTTAATCTCTTGCACTTTGCCCTGCGGTTTTTAAACCAAAATTGCACATTTTTTGACTCAAGCCGTGGAAATTTTTGTCTGTATGGCATTCTATTTAATTCTTCAGTATATTTTAATATCAAGTTGTGCGAAGGGTGCGTGTTCATAGAAAACCACTGTTCCAAAACTGGTACTTCAGATACTGGGTCTATGAAAGTACGGTTCCTTTTACGACGTTCATCAGAAGCTCCAGCCAATGCTAAGTTTAGACCACTAGCGCCTTCGCCAGGAACCCCTCCCACTCCAGGGAACCCACTCATATATTGGCTCATGTACATTATTCCATGGCCAAACATTGGATGATTCGGTACCATGGGAAATGGCAAGCGATCTAAATGAGGAGAAGATGGTCTATAATGACGTTCTTGAACTACTTCTTCATCAGATGGAATGTCATGATCATCACCACCGCCATTCTCTTCTTCAGTGTTATTATTATTATTGTTATGTGAACTATCACTATTCTTCGTTGGAGATCGTTGTGGTGAAAGCATTTGATCTGATTTGCTCAAATCTCTTGGCTCTTGTTTGATATCATGTACCTGTAAATAAAATTATTATTAAGAATAGATTTTATATTTAATACAAGAAATATTAAACAAAACACCTTAAAAGTAAACTTCATAAATAGTTAATGTACCTTAATTATATCTGGTGGCTTTGGTGACTCTTTAGTACTTTCTTCTCTTTCGTCATTATTTTTCTCTCTTTTGGTAATCAAAGAGAGTGGGGCATCTGGACTTTCAGGTCTGTCATCTGCATTAATATCACCGCCATCATCATCCAAATCTGAACCAGCGTTCGATAAGTTATCTTCTGACATTACCGACATTGGGTATCTAGGGCTTCCTGATAGTTGCATAGGACTTTTCATAGAATTATGATCATGAGAACTGTAATTGTCATTACCAGCCATTAATGATCCATTAGTTGGGCTATGGCTTCTACTATTAAAGCCATTTACTCCAAGATGGCCTCCGAGTCCACCAATATTGCGTAGTTCTGCACGTTTTTGAGCTGCCCTCGCATTCTTAAACCAATAAACAACATTATTAACATCTAATGGTTTTCTTCCTCTTCTGGATTCTAAATTATTTAATTCTCGTACATATTGCTGAATTTGCTGTCTGCTTGGATGCTGATTTTCAGAAAACCAACGTTGTAGCTTTGGTAATTCTAATTCAGGATCAAAACTTGTCCTCATTCTGGTTTTCTGTGTAGGATATTGGCTCTGGACTGTTTGTAAAGCAGGATGAAGGTGATCGGGTAAGGGATTCAAAGTTGGCGAACGATTTTTAGGGCTAGGAGATGGATATCGGCGTGGACTAAACGGTGGAGGACGCGGTGATACTTGGGCACTCCACCATGATTCAAATTTTCGACGAGTTTCCTCCGATAATTCGTGAAAGTTATGAGGCCCAGAAGATCTATCTTGACCGCGACAAATCTGGGCTAACGTCACCTGTAACAATAAATAAAACCTTCAAACTTCACTTAATACGTCTTAAGTAAAAAAGTATATAAATAATACAAAAAGAAACGCAAACAACTTCAGACGGTTTTAAAGAGGTCAGTCTAACCAGTAACAGATACAGAGATAATTGTTAGAATAAACACGTAGCATTGTTTCACAGAACATCGCCATTAGATTATGAAAATATTAGGTCGGCTGTTAATGTATGTGTCATGCACGCGCTGCCGCATCGGTTCTGATGCGAGAACATGTTTACTCGGTGGTTAGTGCGCATCACTTCTTCGCCGCCGAAACTTCAATCATGGCTTGCTCTAAAACAATGAGCGGGAAAGGCGTCTTCGCAATTAGCATCCTCCCACAAGCCTTACAAAGCACCGGCATACCGATATGGACTAAGTGGTTGTACTAAAATTTCGACAGCAACTCCATGAGAAACCGTAACTGTACTTGTCAAACACATTATGTTTGAACATGTTTTAACAAAAGTTTCGTTTGAGAAATCAATTAGACAATGAAATAAATACTGTTATATATTATGGAATCTAATATAGAATTCAATACATAAAACCTTGTCAGATTAAAACTATCTCGCGGTTAGTTTATATTGCAGTTATGCAAGTGTCTGTTCATATCAAGAGATTACGTAGAACAATGCCAGCGATTACATCGTCAGGTGTCAGCTACAAGCATTGCCAAATCAAAAACAAGTAAAACTCAGCATTACACACACAGATTGTACTTATAAATCATGTCAGTACAGAGGCATTAGCGCCTAGCTCATGTGATACGTTAATCCACTTCTTTATTTTGTGTTTTTAAATAGTGCGGTCATATTTGTTCTCAGATATTGTCCGCTTGAGCTACACGCAAGATTTACGAGAGCTGGCGCCTACGCGATAACTCTGTCACGTGTCATATACTCTGTACGTAATTCGGTGTGCTTGCGAACATTACTTGATCAGAAGTAGTTTCTAAGGACAAATTAAAACAATAGGCTTAGTCTTATCTGACGTTAATATCACGTTTACATACGCTACTTAATGCTCGTGATGAATAAAATATTTGTAATACAAAATGAAAACATTTTAAAAGACTGTGGGGGAAAAATTAAGACCGTAAGTAGATTTATGGTTCAAAATGATCCCTCATTGGCCTCTTTATAACCCTTCTCTGAAGTATTGCGAATGTCTTGAAAGTTATTCCGAATTAAAATCGAAGTAGCGCAAGTTGAAGTGCGATAAATTACCATAATATCATAGAAACGAGTTCATCTGGTGTTTAACCTAACTTCGATGTTCGAAGTATTTGATTATCTATCCCCACTGAAGACGCTTTTGTCCAATTACTCGAAACGTTTCTAACTCTAATATATTTTATTGTTATTATGTATAATATATGTGCATATTTGATTAAATAATTTTTAACGGCTTTTAAGTTAATCAATAAAAAATCTCGTAAAGAAAAATTACCTCTTCGCGTTATATCAAGGGTGATATTGTTAGAGTTAACCCGAAAAGCGGTGAAGAACATTGCGCGCTAACCTCGCGTTTAATAAGATTATAAAGCATTATTTTATAGTATTAATAAGATCAAAAGCGTTCGTACATCTAAAACTCCTTTTAACCCTCTTTCGTTCAGACTCAAGTTAGTAAGACGAGGGCAACTTTACGCGACGCATTTTAGCACACCAGTATATGTAATAATAAGAGAAAGCGATTTAAACAACGTTGTTGGGCGTGAATTGATTTTAAAAATTTTATACTAGGTATTTGAGGAAAATGTGCTTCTAGTAATTTTATACACATAGCATTCGTATTAGGTATTTCTTGGGAATTGTTCAGGGGTAAAAGGTACCGCGTACGCAGTGAGGTGCGTAATAAATTATCGAAACTTACGCAACGCTTGTCTTGCATAAAAATACCAAATATTCTTACATTATACATATTACAAATGAATTTCTTAACGCACAGGAAAACTAAAAAAAAATTATTTCCCGCTCCATCTTATAACATGTTTTCGTACTAACCCTTTCCAACAAGGTGGATATTTAGAAAATATAATAAGGCTCTGAAGCGCGGATGAGTCTGAGATTCAATTAAATTTATTATGTATGAAGATCCCGCGTGCGAGGTGGGCGCTCATCGTGTCGACAAATTGCTCTTTCTTGTGATATCGATACATACTTGTATTTGTAGTAAATGATACGACGTAAAGATTTTCTTCATCTATATTTATATATAGATTAAGATAGCTACTAAAGTTTATTAAAGTTTATTTATTATGTATTTATTAAAATGTTCTTTGACTTCAAATAATTTTAAACGATTCTACTGATACTTTTCTTAATTTTATGATAATAAAAGTCAACTTACAATTGGCAAATATACATAAATCTCGATAGAAGCTTTTGTATGTTTTTTTTAATTTATGTGACATTCAATACATACATACAGCTTTATTTGAAATTACTTAGTTTTACGTGGCACTTGCTTTTTTGTTATTGTTTAGCTATTATGCACAACATAGGTATAATAAATAAATAGTTATTATAATAAAATCTGCTATTTTAAATATATGTAATATACGGCATGTAAAAAAATACTCTTAAAACTATATTAAGTCACATTACAATTTATACAAATGATACTTTAATTACTTGTAATTATACTTCGTTTATATACTCGTAGTATTAATACTAATTAGCGTCACGATTATCTGTTAAACAGAATGTAAATTTCTATTAACATTATGAAATTCATAACGACCCAAGAAATACCCAAACATCAAAACAAATGCTTCCTTAATTCTTCTCGTCGTTTGATGATCCTTATTAGCAGGGACTTAGATGTAACCTCGCAAATTATAAGGACCTCCAAAATTGTACGTCTACTTAGTGGAGTTTGATAATCTGCCTACATCGCGAGTTCTTCAAATCCGACCTGATGAGCGTTTATGTGATGTTTTGAGAAATACTTAAAAGTCGAGATGAAGCTTATAAGATGTTCGACTTAATGGAAATGTACAGACATTTACGCTCTTTATAGAAAGCCCAAAATGTTGTATACATAAGCTTATAATAAATTAGATCGTGAGTTCTTTAAAATGTTACGACAGAAACAGTGTATATTCTAAACGATTTTGGTATCGTACATTTGTTGAAATGAACAATTCGAAAGTACATAGTCCTAAATTTTAGTCTTCGTAAAAATGGTATGGTAATATAACGACTTACGTTCATAGATTAGTCAACTCGTAAGTAAGAATTACAAATTTAATCATATATAATCAATATTATTTAAGTAATATCTATAACGTCCAAAAATTTCAGAACATCCATTTAATTCTAGTAATCCTATAGCCATATCAAATATTTCAATTGGGAGCATACAGCTATTCAGGAGCTTAAATATTGAAAACAATGAGTTTCCAGTAATAAGGGGGTGGAAGGTTAGGGGTATATTGTTCGGGTCGGGGTTACAATCAGGTATTAAAGAACGTAACATTGCCGGGACAGTGGGAATCTGGCTCAGCTCAGTGTACCGAATATGCTTTGTCGTTATGAATTTTATGTCGGTTTTAACGCTACAGTTCTAGTCTAGTTTAAAACTAATTATCATATATCATAATAGTGGATTGGATAAATAATATGAAAATACTTCCCATTTCTTTCTAATACTTAAAAAAGGTTACACCTTAATTTGTATAGCACTTTCTTAGATTTACACGAATATTCGATATTATATATAGTTTCATTTATAATATTAATTTGTTATTTTTCAACCAACTTTCAAAAAAGGAGGTGTTACCCAATGTTGTGTTTTGTTGTTTTATTTTCTTTAAAAAAAGAATATATTATTTCAATTACCTCATCCAAAGGGCAGCCAGTAGACATCAGCAATGGCCTGCTCTGAACAAGTAAAAGCCTTAAAAGCTTGTCCTTTATATCTTGCAAGGGAGTAAGTCTCGGTCTTAGTAGTTGAATTCTGAGTGTAGCAACAGTAGTGAGTTCACCCAACACTTCGCCCACGGTCGCCAGCGGACCGTCTGATATGCGATCGAAGGGTAACGGTTTCCAGTTATTGATAACGACTGATCCTGACAACAAAACAAAATATGTTTAATTATTATAATAATAAATGATTAAATACTTTCTCTGATGAAGTTTTATTGAATATTTTGTAAGTAATATTCTGTAAGTAATAAATATTATATTTTGAAAGAAAGTTATCTTTTCAGTTTTTACACGGAAGCGCGAGAAAAAAAGTTTGGAAACCGAAAATTAAAATAAATCGTGAAATAAATTTAACATTAAAGAATGTAAACTAATATAACTATCAATTTAAATATGATGAAAACCTTTTCGGTATTTACATTTTTCGATTTCATTGGTACATTGAATATTTAGTGCGGAAGAGGTATTCAAAAAAGAACTTTGAGATTTAAAAAATCCATAATGATATGTTACCTTTAGCAGAAGCGGCTAATTCATGAGGATAGCCTAATCTCATCATAGCGGCTGGAACCAGCTCGTGGAAAGCCGTGGCGGCTGGGATGATAACATAGCTGTCTGTTTCTACGACCGCCCGTCTCCTCCACGCACCCTCTTCCAAGGAAGCGACAGCCTCTACCACACAATGGACTGGCAGGGTTTTACCTAGAGAAAACATTCTGTTATTGTAAAAGCAAAAAATTGAAGTAATATTAAGTACTTTTATAAATTCAATGATAAAAATAATAAATTATAATTATTTTATTTTCAACATATTATACTAAAAGTTTTGTGGAAAATATAAGTTAAGTGAGTTTAAATTTTTGTCTTAAAAGGATCGAAAGGTAGGTATGTGGTAGTTTAATATGGTTACGCCAACGCTCACTAGACCAGCGTGGTAGACTATGGCCTGATCGTATGTATGGCCTCGTATTGAAGGGAGGCCCGTGCCCAGCATTGGGAAGTTTAAAAAATAAAACTGAATACATTGTACGGGGTTTTCTTTGAGATAATTTTTATATAAATCAAAATTAAACCTACTGTATATATGATAAACGGATTACAAACTAAGAAAGGTAAAACAAGCTTACAAATTGAACTGTTATTCGAAATAATACATATAAGTAATTATTTACAAAGTCAGTCTTAACCAAAATGGCAGTGTTACTTATTTATGCTTCCATAAAGGTAAATTTTCGTCACTTAGTATAAAAATAACGTCGAGAGAAAACTTCCTTCTAAAGTAGGTATCTGCTCGAAAAATCAGAAACTTAATGGTAGACGTCGAAACGTTGTCGTTAAGAAGGCGTCTTAATTATTTAGCAACTTTTCAAGCGAAAAAGCAATGCTTTTGACTTGCCCGTGAGCGCAGCAAAAAACCGAGTGAAATGTTAAAATAATAATTAATCCTTGTTCTATGCCGGCGCGGCCGTCTCGAGATCGCTTTGTGCCGATGCTTCCATCTTCTTTGTAAAATGCTTCTTTATCGCGATATTAAATAGATTTTGCCTCGCTGCCCATTTTTACTCAGATGCGTTTAAGTGCTTTAACACAATTTTAGTACAGCCCTTTATCAGATTTTTTTATTTATTACATCCCTTTCATACTTCAGTAGAGGCGAAACAATATTACAAATGTTGCTATCAAAAGTTAAGGCAATTAACAAAAACAATATAATCGAAAACACCCTAAGTTGTTACTAAGAACAATTGATTTACAGTTCCTATTTATGCGGAACAAAAGGTTTTCCGCGAACCATAGAATTTACATAGTACTATCCGAGGCTTAGTAAACCGGCGCTTTTGAAAATTATAAATTTACACAATAATCTCTTACCCACTTAGTGGGGAAAGTTGTAAGCGTTTAAAATAGTCTAAATTTCTAGTCCGCGGTAATCGCGTAAAGTAACTTTCAATAGTTTTAGTCGGCGAGTTGTTTAGTCGATGAGATTTTGAGGGTAGTTCCAGGTTAGCACCTATGCTTTAATATTGCCCATGGATTACTTGAGATTTGGGCCGCAGTCTCTTCGCCCGTGGTCAGTTAAACCCGGGCTTTGACGGTCTGGGCTTTATTAATATCTGGTATAGTTGCGAAATAACTAAGAGTATAATTTAAGCTTTACAAAGTAACTTTTTCATGTGTTTTTATATGATTGATAACGTTTAAAACTATGATAAATATTAAAAATATTTTTCCGATTAAGAAGCAATTTCTATGTATGAATGTGTCAAATTTTTTCTACAAGTTAGCAACAAATCCAACATTAATTAAAATAATTTAAAATGCTTAGCTAATTAACATAAAATATAGCCACTGAGAACTTGGATAAATTAACTCGCTAATATGTTACACGGATTAAAATATTCTCGAATCAATATGAAAAATAAGTTACTTTAACGCATTCTCTTAAGGCTTAACAACATACTTCTCAGCATATAATATCACGTTAATTACTTTTAAATTATAATAAATAGGCCATAAGTATAATTAATATTAGTTAATCAGCTGACAAAATGGAGAATTAGATTTGGTTGTAATTAGTGGTTAAAAATTACTAATCGATTAGCAAAATACAAGCAATATCGAATCATAACATGATTTTATGGCTTTTACGAGCTTGGATAAGCTAAGCTATTCAACAACAACAAATTTCAAGTTTAACGACAAATCAGAATAATGTACGTTTTTCCTTATGAAATTTAGTTTATATAAGCAAGATTAGACACCTCTAACTAGAACACTAATCGCTTGAAGAACTTGTACCGTAAATTGCCAAGCCGAGTAGCTGTTCATTAGCTAACATAAAACAGCAATTAGATTGTATGAGAGAAAACGTTAGGAGCTTAGCCATTTGTGAAGGGAGGAAGCGAGAGGGAGAGCTTAGCCGGTTCTGAGTACTCTTGAAAAGAGTTCAGTTAACAAAGGATTGGATGTCAAGGAGCGTACAAGTAGTGTGAATTTTAACCTTAGACTTAGGGAATTAAGTTAGCTAAGTACGCTGACGGGACGACGGGAGCGCGAGCTTTTAAAATCTCCTTGATATTTTCTATTTATGTTATCAAAGTAACGCTTTTACGTTTAACAGTACGTAATTATTTATTGTATAGATAATAGATATCGTAGTTATATGAAATTATAATGTTAGGTTATTTTAAATCTAATAACATATCGATTATCGAAAATTATGTTTATCGTTATATTGAAATCTTACATAATAAATGAAAATTTTTCTAAATAATAGTATATATAGTGTTAAATCTATGATAAATGATAAAAACAGTAAAACAGAAAATTCATGTTATGTCGCACGTAAAGAAATAAATCATGTTTTTTTCATTTATTTTTATTAAACACAGAATTTTAAATATCACCTCATGAGTAATATGTACCTACTGTATAGATTCAGTCAATTTTTCGGAAAAGATGTGGAAATTGCTTTTTTTTTCAGAAAAAAACTATCGTATAGAAATACAGCAAAAGTTTATCTTAATACGAAATTTTATTCAAATCTTCTAAGTTAGAGTTAGTTAGCTGTTTCCGAGAACAAACGAAATAAATTTATATAAAATACAAGTACAATTGCTTGTTTAATATGCCTAATAAGATAAAACGTACAGTAGGTATATCGAACACAGACTTACGGTACTTAAATAAGATTTTTTTTCAATGAGTAAGCTCCTTAAGAAACAGCGTGTTATGAATCGTTAAAAAATCATGGTACTGTAGAGGAGAACGGTAAACAATTTATTTAAAAAATCAGAACTGCGATGATGAATTTATAGAGTTGTCTAACATGTTATTGAATTAAATGTAACGACATTTATACATTTTTCTTATAAACATCATCAAAAAATGATATAGTATGATACATATATAATATAGCTAGCGATCCCCTTTAGGATAAAATTTTTACAAGCTTTGAATATCTTATTTATCTAATCAAAAGCCTAAAAAATAAGTTTCAAGCTTCTAGCTTAAAAAATACGTAACTTCCATACAAATTTTCATCCCCTATTTCAACCCCTTACAGCCCTATTTTCGCCTTGAAAAGTACCCTATTTCCTTTTTCAGGGTGTAGACTATCTGTGTACCTTTCATTTAAATTGGTTCAGTAGTTTTAGCGTGAAATCGCGACAGACAGACACACAGTTACTTTTGCATTTATAATATTAGTAAGGATAATAGCTATAATTAAAATAATACCATATCTATTCAAGTAATAATGACGTCATAAAAAATTGAAAATTTCCTGTAAATCAAGTGTTTCTTGGATTATTAAATAAATTGATTAGAAATCTTATCTTTTTACAAGTATTAAACTATTATAGATTATACATAATAATATCTACTTAGGTACTATACATTATTCTGTAGATTTCATTAAAATGTAGTTCCATTGACTTTAAGTTCAAAGAGAATGAGATATTATTATATGTATTTTTTTTTATTTAAATAAAACTTAACTAAGATCTTCTTGGACTTTTATCTAGGACATTTTCATCGAGGCTTTATTTAGATTTTTATCCTATTAATAAACGCTTTTTTCTTAAAAAATGATAGAGAAACTTAAAAACATAAAAACAAAATAATAATTTTAATGTTATTGACTCACTGATTGTGTTGCTATTTAATAATATTAGAATGTGAAAATTTTTTTTTGCATCAAAAAAATTACTGACGAATTATATATATTTTCTATACATAAATAGGCATAGACAAAACAGTTCTGAAGCTTTTTAAGACTAGTAGTTGTTGATAAGCTTTAAGCTTATCCATAAAAAGACAATGAAAAGCTTCGCAAATGTCACGTGGAATGGAGAAGGCATAAAGGAGATTGGTATTAAAATAATTCATAAAAAAAATAATTAAATTGACGTACCATTAATGAATTTAAATATGTATAGTTTATGTTAAGCAATTAGCTAAATATTTAAGCGTTCTTTTAAAACTTATTACCATAGTAATTACCCTAATAGCATTATAATATCAAGAACAATTTATATGATACATTGCGAAATGAAATTCCTAAGCCGTTTCTTATTCGTATAAGCCGTATATTATTATTATTATAAAATGTTAGATTTTTACGTAAAACTGAACTAGAAACTACAACTGTATAAAGCTAATGACGATAATACCACCGTTAACGTAAACGAGATTAAAAAAATAGATATGTTTGTATGACTGGATTCAATAGGATTCGCGTGCGTCCCATTCGTGAGTGGTGATCTGCTTAGCAGTAATCGTGGCGTGCCAGATGCTGAAACCTAGCAAATACAAGCTAATCGCGTGCTGTACCGAATGTTTACGTGCAAATTGTGTATTATACTCGTGAACACTAAATGACAGGTGTCTAGTTTTTTTGCCATAATAATGATATTATAATTACTTTTTTGTTATTATAAGACAACAATACGTAGCTTAAAGTATGATTTATTTTACTGATTAAATAACTCTACACTATAATACTCATTATATAAAAATACGTGATGCCTTAAGCTTTCTAATTTAATATATTATACTTTTTAATTAAATACATATTGGGGCATTATTTACACACAGCGCCATCTAGTTCTATGGTAAGCTACTAGGCTTCTGTTACGGTTACCAGATAGTTGATACGCTATTATTATTTTAAATACATTTTATAAATATAAGCACCCATGAGTGATACTGAGCTGAACATTCGTGCTCAACAAATGAATGCCTCCAGCGGGACTCGAACACGCGACCGCCGCACACTAAATAGGGTCACTAGAAAGTGAGTCAAACGTTGTCGTTTATAACATTAATTAGAACATTATTGGTTTACTTTTTTCAATATACATATTATGGCGTCTAGTAATGATAATATTCACGTAAAACCCAATTCCACAATATTCCACTCAAATCCTAATTTTCTAAAGGTTACCATCGTCATGGAAATAAATATATAAGTTGAAAACATGCCTACTTATCTTAAGATAACAGCCACTTAACGTATAAGAAGCGAATAATGAATTGAAAGTAGCTTATTAATTCTATTTTTGAAGTACCTACGTGTGAATGCTTTAAGTTAAGGTACCTAGAGAGTTCGGCAATAGGCAATTTGTGTGTTCTTTTTAAAGTAACATCATTAAGATGAAATAGTTTCAAAGAAACTTATTTTGATATATAAATGTCCAAAGTTGAAACTTCTTATAACTTTGACACAAAGGTATGCTTATGAGGCTTTTGATTAAAAAAATATTTAAAAAATGAGAGTCTAATAATCCAACATGAAAAATTTTTAGATCTTGAACATTTCTTAATATTAATAATTATTAATAATTATTAACATTATAATGATCAATCACAGCAGATAAAATAAATTACAGCTATTTTATTCACAATGGGACAACATTGACTCACTGTATTTGTATTTGTATTGTATTGTGTTATTGTATTTCAATTATGTTACTATTATTTTTACTTATTTATTTATTTATTTCTTTTTTTAATCATGACATATTTCAACTTTGATGTAATGTGACTTAAATATTATTAATTTAAATTGACTAATTGACATTGCCTTATATTGACATACTTGGTTAATTTAATTCAATGTTAAATATTTTTATTTTTCTTTTCTTATTGTCATAATTTTGTAGTATTTCATTTCTGTTTCTGTGTTCTATGTTTACTGTAATAACTGTTGATTTTTTATGGACGTCTGGTCTGAAATAAACGTTTATTAAATTTATCCACCCGCACTTTGCTCAAATCCAAACCACAGTAATAATACCTTTTGAAATACTGTTTACGTCTAATCTATTAAAATTTTCCAGGAAATCAATAATACCGAGTAGCAAAAAGTAATTATGACATAAATTAAATCCGTACAAAAAAGAAACCAATTGGCTATTTCAATGAAAAAGAATCCAAAAATCACTCTCAATCTTAAACAGATTTTAAAACTCACAAAGATCGAGTTTAAAACTAATCAAATGGTAAGGAACTGTGACGTATGTCTGGCTAAGGCCTAAGCCCGCCTAGTAATCTCCTTATAGACCCCAAACTTTCACCTGGCTAGTGCAGACGGACTAATTCTAAGCCAAACAATACATGTACTTGTTGACTAACCTTCACTAACCACATAACGTCTATCTATAGAGATGTCTTAATATTATTTTATTATTAAAATAAAACTATTCGAAATTACTTACTATACAGTATGAAATTAAATTTAAAGTAGGTATATTTTTAAGCATAAATACTTACATAACAACAATAATCAATTCAATTTTTTTGTTATTGGCTTCAACGCGTGCCAGTTGAGCTTGAGCAATAACAATTTTATTAATATGCAAAGAAAAACAATCGTCTTATATGTGTCAAAATTATGAAGCACCGCTATACGTTAGTCATTTTGACCTATTTTATAAAGTGTGCTATGTATTAGTCAACTGTTGTTATTTACGTATAAGGTTAGATTATAGGGTATTCAGGTTTATACATTATTATCGGGTAAGCATGAAAATCGTTCCACAAAACATTCGTATGTTTCTTATAAGAAGTCAGTGCGTAAAGAACCTGCCCATAACTGTATAGTGTATACATCAACGAGATTGTCTGTTACACCAGCGCGAGTAAACTGGGCAGATTTCGACAAAATTTAGCATGATAAAAGTTAGTTATCTAGATGAACATATAACTTTACTGCCAGAAAATATATAATTTCTGAGGAATCTATACGTTAATCTAATACAATGCTATTTCAATGAGTAAAATTTAATGATATTCGAATGGACAAAAACATGGTTAGTCAACCAAAAATTATATGAAGATGATGACCATGGCCTCGACATTATTACTAATAAAAAAATCCAAGACCCTTATATATATGTATATAGCTTAATCTAAATAATTAAAAGGTTTATAATACAATTTTCGATCGTAAAACTAATAAACCCTTACTTGAAGTGTCCCGTATGTCCTCGGATTATGTATAAAATTATTACTGTCATAAAATCCTATGTCCTACTCGTTTTGATTTCTTTTAACAAGTTTGATATTGATGTAATATTATAATTTTCAAGACTAATAGTAGACGCGTGCCATAAAATTAATATATTTATAATACATTTATAAGCGACCACGCGACTTAATACTTTAATAATCAAAACTAGATAACGAGTCACATAAGTTAAATGTCGATATGTAAATAATAACATTATAGCAAACAAACTGGAACCAAATCCAATCTCAACATAATAAAAAAAAGACGGTCCCCGCCGAATGTACGCTTACATCATTTAAACTATGCAACGGATTTTAATGTGGTTTTCATCAATATTGAGTGATTCATGAGGAACGTTTATATGTTTGACTAGCATTTCCCGCGGCTTCGCCCGCGTATAAGGACCGGAAACCAAATTCTTTCTGAGTCGCACGGTATGGTACCTCGCAGAACTAACGCCCGCCCTTCCCGTTTTTGTAACATTTTTCATTGATGTTCCTTTCCCATTTGTCGTAGCGTGATGTAACGTAGGTTATAGACTTACTCGATAAACGGACTATCCAACACGAAAAGAATTTTTAAAAGTTTTTGTATACATGTAGCGGCAGCTAGCGGAACCCGCCACTTCGCTCGAGCTAAATCTAGAGTTTAGTCCGAACGAAGCAAGGTAGAGTCGCTAAAAATTATATATAGGTATAAGCCACATCTTAAAATTCTCATTTTAGAAAGATTAGCCATATTTTACTGCACACTTTACATAATTTATTTATTTATTTAAACAAAATTTTATACAAAAAATAAATAATACACCTATTTTTTTAATAATCCATTCTGTGTTTTTATAAAAGCTAGATAAATTGTAAATTTATTTTACTTAATGTAGCTATATACATTATCTATAAGTATTATACGTTCTATAATTATGTAAATTAATATTTTTGATCATTTATTATAATTATCAAATAAAAAAAGGTTTTTGACAACCACACTTTTTATGAAAACAGTATTAATTATAGCACGTTTTTTTCGTTTAATAATATTTCATATTTTGTAACATAACTGTAAATTTCTATTAAATTAATAGTTATTAGTTATCAAAGAAACCTTAACAAAATAGTATGGGCATATTTAGAATCACAACCCAAGGGGAATGAAAATAATTCATCTGCTTAACAAAAGTAACATGATCAATTTATCTGATGCCATGACAACTGGTTCTTGTCCCCCTAGACAAGTGTAGGCGTTTACAACCTGTCAGACATCACGCTTTTAATTAAGATACTGCCTTTGTGAGGTGACCTATTTAATATATGATCTTACAACTAATAAAAGCTAACTAAGTCTTTAAAACATCTATCATATAAAATAAAAATATTTCAGTAAAAATAATTGTACATTAACAAAAACAAAAATCAAGACTACAAAAGAATTGTCTATTCGTAAGAATCAAATGCCAATAAGAAGCTGTAAGTGGCCTAATTAATTCATCGGTAACGTTGAATGTGGGGTGGTAGAAGGAAACATCATCATTATCTTAGCCGGTGTTGCGGCAACTTGCAGAGAATACGCGTGGTGTGTCGTTCAGTCTTTTGTCCCGTCCCTCGTCAATCGCTAACACATTTACCCACTTACGACTGGGTGAAAACTCGCGAAATGAACGCTATTGTTAAGATCTCTACCAACACAATACTTCATGGTACGCTTATCGACTCTACCATGTCAAAGAAGTTCAAAAGCTCGGTTTAGACGTTCGCTATCGTACCATCGTTTGTCAGTTTTCACCCGGAGAGACGATTGTCTCCACTTAACAAATAGTCTTTTTGAGGGCGCTCGCCTGTTTCCATTTTAATTGACATCGCAAAAGTATCATACACATTTCGCAACATTGGAAAATCTTACAATACGACGCCGCGTATCCGTAAATGAGACTTCGGAACAAATATATTCGACTTTGACTCGTCCTTGTGTAACAAGCGAGTAGCGAACATATTATTTAGAAGCCTACTTACGTAACGTCGTGTGCGTTCGAGTATTAATCTCATTTGTGTAATAAAATCTGTGCCTTAGCCGAGCCGATGGTGAGGAGTGATCCGGCCCTGAAATGCGTGCCTCTGCACGATAATCCTGTTAGGTTAAGAAGGTTTCTACATATTACGTGCTTTGCTACGCCTTAAGGATTAAAACGTCACATAACTCGATACTTAGCGGAGGGCTGCGTATAGCTTCTATTGATTTTCCGGTAAAGTAACTAGAGACAAGACAATATTTAATCAACACAGCTATGAATAGATTTTCATTATTCGGCAACCCCGACGAACCGGGCTTAAACGATTACCTACGGCAAAGATGCAACGTAGATTTAAAGCGAAGCTCGCCATGACAAGGTGGTCATCGCAAACCCTGGGATCTTTACGCCGGACAACGAAGACAAAGGGTGTTTAAATTATTCATATAGAGGAAAAGCGACTTTAATAACCTGCACATAGACGCTTTTCGTTAATATTTAACTTTGTCCACCAATTTCGGTTTAAGACATGTACTTTGCATGAGAGAAATCGGAGAACGTCTGGAAACTAAATCTACCCTGCGGGCAATGGGGGCCGTCCATAAATAATTAATCTGGAACGATATGCGTCCGACGTTTAACTAAATCCTGCGGTGCTTAGTCCACTGGAGGAATCGAGTGACCTGTATAAAATTCGTGGAAAATATTTGTTTACATTACAAATTCTTAATACATATAAACCAAATATCACGCAGACTTATAAATAATTGGAGATTACCTACATTTCTTAACCTAATGAATAATTAACTTTAATTACAGTCTATTCGCCTTATTAATAACCAAAACTTTATCATTTAAATGAATTTGAAATAAGCTAAACTATCAAATAAAGAGGCATTGCTCCAATATTCCTATGTCAAGTTTTCCGCGACACACAGTGTAGGAAGCCCCACCGGCGAGCAACAAGCGGCGTCTTGCGGCTCTGAGGATCGGACGTGGATTAGGCCGGCTTTACCCGCAAGACACGCCAGATATCTACACCTATATCTTGCACCGTCACATTGTTTACTTAAGTAAACTAAACAATGTTGTGATAACATATATAAAAACTGTTTTACGGTTTATATTTTCAGTACCTACATTTTTAATTTTATAGTATTAGGCTTCAAATATTCTTTCTATTTTTTAGGTATTAAATAATATTTACATATAATTTGTAAGGCATAGTATTTGGAAAATTTAGTTAAATAGTTCCATGTAGCGTCATACAATATTTAATATTTTTATAACGCTATCAAATGAAATCGGTATTTCTGTTTAATCGCTTTATGAGTTGCGCGAGTTAGACTTGTGTTGTACTGGCAACATTTTTGAATAAAAAAGTTCAAATTCCCGTTCGTGTTCACATATAAATCATTGGAACAAAGCTAGACTAGTTAGACATATTTTTAATTTTAGATTTAATTAAAAATGTTTTTGGTATTACTAAAAGGTCAAAATTTACAATATTATAAATGAAAACCTTGAGAATAAATCCAAAAATGATATGCAAGTTAATACAAAAATTTAAATGAAACATTGCAAGATAGTTTTTGAGAATTTAAATCGTTTACACATTATAAATGAAACTTCGGAGCGACAAAATCCGAAAAGATAGTTTCATTTATAATGTCAAATATTCGCGTAAACCTAAGAAAGTATTCGTTTACACATTATTAAAAATAATTTTTCGTTATACGAAGTTGTTAATAATTTATTAATAACACCTAATAATCGAATCTTTATTATAAACAAGTTTTATCTTATACTAGCATTTTCCGCGGCTTTGCACGCGTTATAAAGACCGGAACCCAATTTCTTTCTTAGTCGCGTGGTAAGGACTTAGGTCCACCCTCCCCGTTTTTGCAACATTTTTCACTGATGCTCCGTTCCTATCAGTCATAGCGTGATATAATACAATCTATAGCCTTCCTAGATAAGCGGACTATCCAACACAAAATGAATTTTTCAAATCAAACAAACAAACTCTTTAGCTTTATAATATTAGTATAAATTAAAAGTCGTTTACTAAATTTCATTATTAACAGAAGCTAGGCTTTTAGCAAAAAGTTGAGTCAACTCTGTAATCGAGCGGTAACTCAATTGCGAGCTTACGACTGGATATTGGATTAGAAACAATTTTGTTCCCAACTTCGCCTTTACCATCGCATACAATAGTTTGCACATTACGTGACAAAGTGAGACTACGTCACAATCACTATCTGGATTTTTTAGAATTGCCATTTATAAATTCAAGTTTGAGATTATTTTAATCTAAATGTACATATTTTACAAATTTTAATTTATAATAGGCTAACATAAGTTTATATATATATATATATATATAAATACTTAAAATTGATTAATTTGTTATTCAACCGATCACAAGGACACGTGCTAATCTTTAATAGCCCAACATCACAAGTCATTGTGTAAATTAACTAGTATCAGACCTAGCATAAATTATTCAAAATTATTCAAGCAAATTTGAAAAGAACATCTAAATTCAAATACATTTTTGAAAAGCATTCATTATGCAAGAGATACGCCGACGAAACATTAGCAAACTAAAACCTCATAATTCTAAATCAATAGCGGTTGGAATGGCGACCAAATAATCTGTGTGCACTTAATGAACGCATTTGAAAAGTTAAAAGCCTGTTAGGCCGCGGGCACGCAGTGCAACTAATTAACACCGCATGGTAATACCGCCTAGTGTAGAAGCGGACTTAGCGGCATTATCACCTAAACAGTCGTAATGTTTAGTTGCGAGTGCAGGTCATTAGTGATTTGGTATCCCAAATTTGAATGTATACTTTGATCTCGATGCTAAACGATGGACTTTCATATCTACCAGATTATAATTTACCACGAGTTATCTAATCTCCTCCTATATGTTATATAAGTTTAATTAGAATTTAATATTAAAATTAATCATTCGTATTAGTCATTAATTCTATGACATATATTTTCAGTAGTCAATCCTTTATTTAATGCATTAGATAGCGTTTTAAATAAAAAAATTAAACCTTACAACCAAAATCTCGAGCTGGGGTATCAAAAACCTTAATATAACAAGCAAATTTTAAAGTACAGCATGTTTTTATGACAATATTTAATATAGCATACCACGAATTGACGAAACAATCATTATGAATAGAGGATTAGATTAGCGAAGAGGCAAATTGCGTGCAAATGTGAGAGCGGAGCTTTGAAACGCACTGTATTTAGACGGCGCGGGCGACGGGCGGCGCGGCGCAGACAGACTCGATTTAGTAATTAATTTTACCGCGCGAAGTGCTCTAAATGCACTAGAAACTATAATCCTCATTAAAATGGGAATAGGCGACTATTCACTTTACCATCAAATATAATTTTGGCTTCTAAAAACAATTTCGGCAAAATCCTATGTGCGCGCCGCGCAAATGTACCTGCGAGTACATATCATTTAATATCTGCTCTGTATCTTTTAATTATAACGATTTAATACGAGACTGAAATGTAAAATAAATATATCTATTTTGTGTTATAAATGACTTGATGATTTACTACTTTTCAAAGATTTATGTGATGTGTTGCTGACGATAATTTAGTTTAGCATTTAAATTAATTCTGTAAGTCGTGCGAGGTAGTATGTATAATGGGTAAATGATTTAATTTTGATATCGGAAACAATTATTAAATATAAATGACAATCCAACAAAATAAAGTAACACTGAAAGATCATTTTCATTTGCTCGTCGAGCACTCAATTTTTCGCGCAACGCACTACCCAATGAAAACATAAATTAATCTGCTCATTTTTTGCTTGCCTCATACAATTTTATTATCATTGAGCCCAAATATCCGAACGATGCATTTCACGTCGCGTAATCCCGTGACACAATGATACTTACGGATTATTCTTGACGAGATTGAATTATTTCATCATAATAAAACTGCATTATTACTTTATGAGAATGGGTTAAATCCGTAAAAGTACCGAACATTTGTTTTTACATTACATGTAGGTTAAATAAAGTTCCGAATCAATATAGAACAAGAGTGTGGAGAGCGCCTGTGTCGACGCGATATCCGACATGGGTTCGGATTAAGCGACGTCAAATCCGGGATTAAACGGGTCCGGGATAAAGCGAAGCTGGGTTCGACTGAGTCCGGGTCAGCGGGATTCCAGACCGGCAATAAAAGTGTCTGCAGTCGATTTAAGCTGAGCCCGTAGGCAATTCGGCTCGGTTACCAATTGCTAGGTAATTTCGGCATGCGAGCGCGATCTGTCTGGCAAAGCCGTTCTAATGCTCACCGATGGGATTAGCCTAGTGTTGTCCGGTCCTTACAATTTATTGGACGAAATCACATGTCCAAATAAGATTAAGCTTCCGATAGTAACTTAAAACGTATGTATAAAATATTTTACCGTTTTTATCACACGTTTTAATCGTTTTGAAAACACATAATAATTTATAGAGGCACTGATAAAAGCGATAATATGATTTTTTTTTATTTAATTATATATATGAGAGTAATCTAATGCGTTTTTAATTTTAAAAGTTCTTGTTAATGTTTTGACAGATTTTTTTTATTTAAGTAACATTTTTAAACGTAAACATTTTACTATAATCTTTTAATATCGCAAATATGCTTATGCTCTTCGATGCACCAATATAATTGGAGTTTTTCTAAGCTTTATCCGGCCGTTTGCAGCGGCCGGCGTTCAGTCATTATAGGCGTACGTTAATCCGGATTGGAGATTCATTAGGGCGAGATTATTCTCTATTGAAATCTGGCTTAAGCGTACGAGGTTCGGTGGAGAGGTGAAGATCATCGTTTAATTTAGATGGGAAGCACGCAAATTATTATCAGTAAAACTAAATCTAAGTATTACATTCAAATTTTTTGTAGAAATAGAAATAATATCACAAAATGGTCATTTTAATATGGGAATATATTTAAAAGTGGGCTAACACCACATTTTGTATTAACCAAGCACTTTACATTTGTTAATTATTTTTACTTGTTGCTTCCGGCATAGTAACAGGTTTAAATATACCTACACTTTGCTATATAATAGTTAATGACAATAGTCAAACATATACAATTTTCCATATTACTTAAAAGTGACACTAATTTAAATTGCACTTTGTTTTAATGCCAGTTATACACTAATGAAATAAACTCTATATCACTATTTAGACATTAATATAATAGGTATGTCATATATACAATTATGTTAGAGTAAAGGGAACCCCTCTAAATAGCTAAAGCCAATTTATCTCACATGATAATATTGGTGTTGTACCTAATACCTTGAAAGAAATCAAAGGTAGGGAAAATCAACAGCATTAACTTATTGGATAAGACGATGTGAGGAGATACATCAAACGGATTCTAGCCAAGTCATAAACAATAAGAAAACATCTTCTAATGAAATGAAATGAGTAATTACATTTATGCTACTATATAGCCTAAAAGACCCCAAATATGGCTATTAGCAAAACTTTATGATTGATAGATAGCAAAAATTACATAACCGATTTTGATGAAACTTTATAGTAACATAGCGTCATAGTATCACAATAGACTATATTTCAAAAAAATAAGTAGAACGTAATTGAACTACGCGAGCGGAGTCGCGGAAAATGCTGGTCTTTACTAATTTAGCACAGTTCTCCAGTCGCGTAGATACATCGATTGAACTGACACTCATAAGTTATTCCAGATATAAACTTATTCCCTACGAAATTTCACTCAAATTCGTGGAAAGTTGTGTAAAGAAGAAAAAAACATAATGAATTATGATTTAATAAATTGCATGATATCAGTATAAAATTTCAGTACATTAAAAAAGGAAAACATTTGTACAGTATTCGACAACAACCCGAACCCTACGGTAGGTCGCGGTTTTACCCCATTGTGAGGTTCATTGACTATTCACAACCCCTAATATATGTAATATTAAATATTCACTTTTAAGACGTAAGTAATAAAGAACAATTTCGAACAATACGTTATTTGGTTTACACTGAAACCGAAGATAAGCCGTTGGATTAGTTTAGCGGAACGTAAAAAAGAATAAAAAGTATTAGCTCTGATTAAGTCCAAAACTTAGTGAGCACACGCCCGTCGCCTTTGCGTTTTAATTTGATCTACAAACCGAACGATAATAACAAGTTTGAATTCATTACTATTATAAATTATGGATAATCATTTCGTTTTATGTTAAAATATTTATAAATTATTGATTAGATAAATCATTAGTCCGCTCCGCTCGCATGGTCAGCTGTGAGGGGATAAAAGGCAGTCTTTGTCCGTCCCTATTACGCGATCTATGACCTTGCCAAATATTATACAAATCTGCTTAACGTTTTAAGACACACAAAATTACTTTACCAGAATTATAATATTAATAAGGATTAGCAGGAAGTTAAATTTATATGCTAAGTAGGAAAAACTATGCCTATACTAACCTACAACATTACTCGTAGTATGTTAAAAACGCTATATTTATTGTATTTGATATTGTTATACTATTATTTTAAAATTTCGAATGTTACATAGGTTTTACGATTAATTTTATTAATAATACTTTCTTCCAAAATAATATAATAAAAAAACAACTTATACCTCGCGACTCCGCGCGCTTAGTTATGTCCGCCATTCCTAATCATTGCTTTTAGCGGGAAATGGACTAAGTTATGTTCACATTTTTAATTCTAGTATGGAATATTATGCCATTATGATATGATATAATATTGAATTTATGCACAACGCAAGCTTTACAAAGTGCACTTTATTTTGACAGGCCAAATATTGAAAATCCTTTTTAGAGTATTCTCCTTGGACATTCAAAAAGTGGTTTATTTATAACTACATATAGATGTACGGCCACTTGGCGCGGTCTGTAGGGAGATAATCTCATCGTGTATCCCTCTCGCACATGCAAGTTGTGTCCGCAAATCCTATCCGCGTCCCGCTCTAATCCCTTATTTGAATCTTATCAGATCTCAGGAGATACACCGGTAGTGGTCGTAGTCCGATGTGTGCATGTTAGTTGTGGGTTTAACTTATAGGGCTGTCATTCATTTAGGTACTTCTGTAATTTACCGTGAAATTAATTAAAACTTATTATACCTATCAATGTGGTGATATTTTTTATCTACTATAAATTTAAATATTATAAATGTTATTTTTTAAATATTTCGTATTTTGCATAACTAAGATATTGGTATCACAACTTTAGCAAAGAAAACTACCTAATTAAATTATTTTAAAATATTCAAATTGAATAATTAGCTGCAGTCTGATATGTTTATGAATTTTGAATTTGGCTATTTTCTAGTATAAATTATAATTAAATAGTGAAGCGGAAAAAACCGATTGCCTAATCACAAAGTTTATACAAGAATTTCCATATTCATGTTTAATGCTGGACATAAAATGCTGAAACAATACAGTAGGTATACTACATATATTTTTTGATGTTGATCTCATTAATTAATAAGAGACAAGATTAAATACATTTAAAAATGTAGAAACGCTTCTCACTAATATAAATACGACAGATAACAAAAGCATACAGTAAAAAAATATTAAAAAGCAATGGACATCCCTACGTAGCGAGAATACATTTAAGGTGCGTCCACACTGAATCCGCGATTAATGGGCTTTGGATGACGATTGAAGCTAAATTTATGTTTCTGCGTGTCACCAGATTACTGACGAGGGACATAAGCAGCTGCGCTAATCTGTGCCTGAGATATATGAAATATTGATAACACCTGCTTATTAAGAACATTACACGAATGTCTGATGAATTTCAAATATTTTCTATCTATAATCTACTGCTAAACGAGTTTTGAAAGGTTTATAGATTTTGGATCGATTTCAAAAAGGAGGGAGACACTCAATTCTTATTATATTGGTTATATTTAGTCATAATGGTAATTTCTAATTAGGATTTCACTTTTAAGATAAAATCGTCTAAACTTTATATAAACTTCAATCTTTTCATTATTTTTTTACCGCCTATACATAAAAAGAACGAAAGTGGCGTTTTGAAAGAAATTAACTATAAATCGAGTTTAAAATAGAAAAATAACGATTAAATACTACTTGTAGAATTTCAATTCACTTTACACTGAATTACTGCAGAACATTTTACGGGGTTATATTTTAGAGAGGCAGAAAATTAAAGGTTTATAAATTTCTTGTGAGTATAATAAGATAATATCCTAACCCTTTGTGAGGATTAAGATTTTGTTAAGGGCTGTAAGCCCCACGAGCCAGACGCTGCGATCAACCCCTTGCCTCACTTCTATGGTTTTTTGCTTCCAAACATTGAGAATTTAACTCCTAAATTGTAGTAAATACAATAACTATAAAATTTTCTATTATAAAAGTGACATTATAAATTTTAAATTCACGTATACTTTATTACTATAGTAATATTGTCATATACAATATAGCATAAAAAAACGAAGAACTTCTAAGTAAGATGAAAGTCGTTCAGCAGAAGCATACACGTGGAACAATTTAATACAAACAAAAGTTAAAATCAAAACAAGTTTCATTCCCCGAGCGTAAGCCTGATCTTGACAAATGGTTGAGATCATCCGTACGGTCATGGTTTCATCCACATGATTTGATATTTTTTATCGATTGATCAACGGCTCAGCTGATTGCGCCTCTGTTGTTGCCGCCGGATTAAGTCTCGTTATAGAAACTACACAAATATTGCGTTTTAAACCTTATAGCCTTGAGAATAAAGACGACTTTAAGTGTTTCGTTAAGTCAAATAAAGCAACAAAAGATGAAGGATTTGCATTTGATATGTTATTGAGCAACCATTTAAGAAATTGACAATAAACGTTTTTTTGTTTGAATATTTTTTTCCATTGTATAAAATATAAATAAGAAAATGGTTTTAAGCTAAAATGAGGTATTTCTATAAATATTTATCTGCTTTCAGCACGAATGTTTGTGTTATATTATATGTATCTGATTGCATTAACGATAGCTTAAAACAAACCGATTTAATATGAAAAGACTAATTATTAAAATTACTTAAAAAATGTCAAGTCTGAAAATAAAAGCTGAGTAAAAATTCGCACTCAAAATAGCCTAGATCCTGTATTAATCAATACTCGTATGTAAGAATAGCTTCACTTTTACATGCTCTTTGTACGTCAAAAATATGATTATAGATATGTTGATAGCAACCAACCAACTTCAAATATAAATACTGTATATCTGTGGTATAAATGTACGGCTTTGTGTGCGTTAAGCCGAATGCATGCCTCAAATTGGGCTGTGCAGGAGATAATCTCCCAATGATTGATGAAGGAGCTACCCTCCTCGGTGCCTTTTAAGATTTAATCCTTGACTCCTCTGTATGGGTCGGTAAATAAGAATTATATACATTTTAGTTTAATAGCTTAGTTTTTTAACTTAAATAATAATAATATAATTATTATAAGAACTTTAAAAAAGTTTATAAACAACTGAAATCTTTTTGTTGTCAGATCACCATTGTACAGATACTCCATAAAGTTATTCATTAGTATAGTATTTACTTATACTATACTAGCTAGATTTAGCGCAAGCGAAGCCAGCGGGATCCGCTAGAACCACTCTATCCATTGGTGAAAATTGGTGAAAATGGAACAGACAGACAGACGCGGCGGAGGACTTGTTTTATATGTAACTAGCCTTTCCCGCGGCTTCGCGCGCGTTCTTTTTGCAACAACTTTCCGTTTTATGCAACATTTTTTATTGATCTGCTCCGCTCCTATTGGTCGTAGCGTAATGTAATATAGCCTATAGCCTTCCTCGATAAACGGACTATCCAACACAAAAAATATTTTTTCAATTCGGACCGGTCGTTCCCTAGATTAGCGCGTTCAACCAACCAAACAAACAAACTCTTCAGTTTTATAATATTAGTATGTATTGTATGTCACTACATAGCTACAAAGCTTTAACTTTTACTTCTATATATAAACTGGTACGTTAATTTATACAAAATTCAATCTAACAATCTAAATGGCTAAAATGCGTTTTCTTTAGAATTTTAAGTAGTTATTTTTAGATTCCATGAGCACAACATTATGGATTAATAGCAAATTAATCTGATAGATTTATTTATAAGATTAGGTTAACTGTTCAGTCTGTTCTAACACGTACCATCTAGCATTATTATAAATTAATCTATGCTTTACGCATCGGGAATAGACAAATTATTCTATAGCCCTTTAATAATATATAAGTACGTATTTATACATTTTCAATTGTGCTAAAAAAATTATAAAGTAATATTTATGACTATATTTTATGAATAAACATTAATTTCCACGATGAATAAATTAAATAATAAAAAAACATCATAAAATACTAGTATGAAGAACTAAAAAATCACGCAAACAAAATCTTATAACAAAAGGAACTCTACATGGGCTAAGTAAAGTATAGCATACATGCGGCCAAATAAAGCCTAGAGCACACGAGCTAAGCACAGCTCTTGATCCGGATCAGGGGATTAGACGCCAGCCGCTGCCCGGCCGGGATACATCTCCGACGGGATTACTTCAATCCGGATTTAGTTGAATAACTCGCTATGAATTTATCATAATCGCCTTTATATTATAGTTAATAGAATTCTGAATCATTAAGATTATTGACCGGATAAGTTGTATCATTAATAGTAATTACTTTGCTCGTATATTCTTAACATGTTTAAAAAAATATTTTTTACATTCTTGGAAACTTTGATGATATTTTTAATCTGTCAATTCTGTTATTATTAGAAGGTTAGTTGGTAATTATATATTATGGAAATACAAATATACACAATATTTTATATGCTTGTGAGTATATTCAAAGAATTCAAAAGATAATATTATAATATATCTAATTTTTACAAGTAATAGATTGCAAAATCTGTCTTAAAATAAATTAGTTATACAGTCATTCTCTATTTTATTTTTTAATCTATAAGATAAAGACACATAACTCACATTATTCACCGAATACATATTATCCGCATCTCTGCATACCCAGATTATAAATAAAATATAACGTATTTTGATAATTTATTACTAAATTCAAAGTTAAATTTATTAAAATTCTTTTGAAACTTTGGTAAAACTAGAAGAGCTCTCCTAATACTTATCCATCATTTAAAGCATGTTCCACAGAAAAATATATACTCCATTAAATTATATCTAAGATAATTCTAAAAACTTAAAATTCTTTAGTGAACAGTGACATTTCTAAAAATATTTTTAATAATGAAAAAGTTCATCTCGAATTTAAATATAACCAACTAGCCCTTCCCGCGGCTCCGGTCGCGTTCTAAAGGCTGAAAATCAAAAGAACTATTTTTCTCCCGTTTTTGCAACATTTTTCATTGGTGCTGCTCCGCTTCTATTAGTCAAAGCGGGATGTAATATAGCCTATAGCCTTCCTCGATAAACGGACTATCCAACACAAAAATAATTTTTCAATTCGGACCATTAGTTCCTGAGACTACCGCGTTCAACCAAACAAGCAAACAAACTCTTCGGCTTTATAATATTAGTATAGATGAAAAGTACGAGTATGAAGATATTGTAGAGATCCTAGCACTTCTTTGTGGAAATCGTAGGTATAACATAATACACATAGCTGGGCATTAACTCGTAAATCCGTTAATCGTTAATTAACGAAGTTAACATTTTGATTAACGATTAACTTTTAAGTTAACCTAGAAAAAATTTAACGGACTCGTTAACTTCCGTTACATTTTATCAAGTCCGTTAATCGTTAATCCAGTACTTAATCTTTACCAAGCACCGCTTCGCGTCGAGTAAAACGAAACCAGGTACCTAAGTAAAGTTTGGTAGGTAAGGTTGTCGGTGCGTATTCACGTGCCGGGCGCCCGGGAAGCATCTGCGTCAGTCTGAAAGTCATGACACCGTGTGGGCCTCCTAACCCAGTGAAACAGGATGAACTGCATCCACTTTCGCCAGGCCAGCCAGCCAGAAACCATGATCCCAGTTGCTCCCTCCATCGCCGGATCATGGCCTCGTCAGCTAGACGGGAGGGACTTACACATTGGAAGTTTTCTGAGCGCACGCTCACTCGCCCGGAACTGGTACTCTTGCGCGAGTATCTCTGCCTGCGCCTGGAGTACCCAGGGTGAAACGCCCGCTAGAAGGACACCGTGCGTCATCCTCTTATTGCCTTCACCGCCAGGACTTGCTGCGTACTGTACAATTGGACTTCGATCGGAACGGAAAGGGCGTCGATCCAAACGGGGGCACCATACAGTGCCATGGACCTAACAATCTCAAAACCGGCAAAGAGATTCAATGCCCCGGACATTCGGTAAAAAACCGAAGTCGAGACGGCGTCCATCAGTATCGGGATGAAGTGGGAGAAATGAAAAAAGGACGTCCAGCGTCCGTCCAGGGCCAGAGAAAGGTGCCTCACGATAGCGAAGTGGCTCTTGTAGAGTCCCAAACGGCTGGATATTGAAGGCGTTGAACTGAGTCTCTGATAAGTCCGGTCCCGTCTCCTCGAAATGCTGAGAAGCTTTTAAGTTCCAGAACCCAAATCAACAGATTTTATAAGTAGATCATTATTGTTGCAATGATATAAAAATACAATTTTAATCACGTGTTAACGGATTAACGATTAACGTTAACTTGCGTTAAATCTTTCGAAATGTAACGCTTTAACGTTTAACGAAGTTAACTTTTTTAAGTAACGGATTAACGATTAACGAGTTAATTATTTGTTTAATGGTGCCCAGCTATGATAATACACATATGAGTAGATCAGGTATGAACCTACACACGGTTAAAACGAAATAGTATAAATACCAATATGTATGTGTGACGCACACATATATTGTACGGATCAGTCCTAAGTCGGATTACTCGACCGTCGGATCTGGATTGTATTCTGAGGTCGGGAATATTACGGATTTTCGCATACGAAAGGTACAAAACCTTAATGATAGAAGTGACCAAGTAGATGGTGACTACTCTGAAAAACTTATTTGTTTAGGGTCTTTCTGGAAAGTTAATAAGAAAAAATAATATTTTTATATACTAGAAAAACAAATGTTTATATGAAATAAAAAATACGTATATATATATAATATATGTATTGTTAATAACTAAATACACTAAATTAAATGTGAGCTTGAATAATTTTATAACATATAACACATTCTAAATCCATGTATTCTTTTGAAATATTTGTTAATCCCTTTTTAAGGGTTGGCGTTTTTCACATGTCTTTCAAAAACTTGTTAGGTTCTCTCAGACATGCAAGTCTCCTCAAGATGTTTTCCTTCACCGTAAGCGGTAATCATACTAGAACTGATACGCACATGAAAATATCAGAGGTGTGAGAACCGGATGTGAACCCGCTTCGCTGGGTTATTAAAGCGAGCGCGCTACCACACAGCTAGTACTGCTTTGCTTTGCATTATAAATTATAATATAATTAAATATATATAGAAAAATATGATTAAATTGTTTAATGGTCTCTTAAGGACATATTTTTATGTAATAAGTACACAGAATTTATTTACAATAATTTTTGTAAAGGCGTAATGAAATCGTTTGTTTATATAAAAACTGTGCGAAAATTAAAAACACATTTGTGTAAATCCTTACGTATGAAATACGTATAGAATACACATTATACAAAGGTTTGCGATTATCCGGATGATCCCAGGCCGATTAGTCTCGTGGTTCGTTGAGATAACGCAGGCAGTTATTACTATGCTCGTCTTTTACCTTACAAATTCATTTCGACCTTTTTAATTTTACGTAATTTATTTTGGTACATGATGAATACTGAATACTTATTTATGAGACAGACCTTGTTGAAAACTTCCAATGCCCGCTTTAATTAAATCAGATTCAGGCAAACTGCTACATTACGGTTAGTACGACGATAGGTTACTACTACGTGTGTTGATACGCATGACCAGATGTCATCATACCAAATTTCATCTTTGTCCAGTTGGATTCCTCAGAGAAATAAACATACAGACAGTATCTTGCTTATAGATAAGAATGATTTACAGATTTGACTGAGTTAGAATTTTATTACATGTACTGATGTCAACTACGATAACTTTCATCGTTATTCTTACTTGTTATTAACGTGAAAGTGAATTTTTTTTCATCGTCTTATACGCAGTGGATTGCCACAAATTTTTCTCTAGAGGCTTTATAATATACCTACATTTTTGTTTCTTCTACCGATTAGGTAAATGATTCTCTTGAATTATTCCTTATTTATAATAGTTATAGACACAATAACAATTTTTTATTTTATAGTTATGAATAAAATCTTTAGCTTAAAACTAAAATCAAAAAATATGCTTTAAAGCGTACTTTGAAATGAACGGAAAAAGGGGCACGAATAGGTGTGGAATAAATCGATACACGTACTGGGACGGAGCGCGATTATCCGGATCATCCGGTCCGGATCAGCCTCGTGTCGCGCGGAGATAAAACAGAACTACCCTCACCCCGCTGCATGCAAGATCCACCCAATGTATGATAAAGTGGTTTGCTTTTGGATATATTCTTAGACTATATTTATTGTTTCTGGCTTATAGAATCGGTTGTAAATATTTTAATTATAAAAACTTGTATTTAAGTAATAAAAATAATTTCTTGTTTTATATATATATACAAGTATATATAATGTTGTATATAAAATCAATGCTCATGTACGCAACCGCCTAATTAATGTAAACATTAATTAATTAATTAATATAAATAAATTACCGATATATTATGTATTTAATTCTTCTCCGTCCTTATACATATATTGTAGGTTTTAAACATGGAAAAATAATAATATATTTGTCATCGTATCATCATTTTAACTATATAATATATAATTTAGTTTTTAAATTAATCCATTTTAATTTTCTCCTCATTCGAAAAACTTGTTTGCTACGATTATCCATTGACGTAAAAACGCTTTACAGATACCGGTAAAATAACTTTGGCATTTACAAAATTAATCTTGATTATTTATTTATTAATAATTCGTTAATGAATTATTCAACAATCTATGGCCCGTGCTACAATTTTAAATAAGGTCCGTGAATTTTATTCTAACCAATACAGTAATAAAATGCTCATAATATTATACAATATGTTAATTATTTGTAATAAAATCGCTGCTATAAAAATAATCAAATACATGCATATGTATAAAAATACTACTATTTCCATATAATATTCTAACCGTACTTACTCATGTACATACAAACTGACAAAAGATATATTTCTGAGGTATAATCCGAGAGCATTGTGCAATAGCTAATCGCGGATCGGCGCGGAACTTGAAATTAATAATGATTTATAACACCCGATTAGAGGCGCTCGGTATTAACTCGCCACCGTTTCTTTCACGTCCACGACGTTTTACGCACAATTTAATCGTTTCTTATCGATACAAATTTAGCAGTTATTCCTTTAACGTAAGAAATAAAATCGTTTGATTAAACATACCAGGTGGTATCATACCTGAGTGGATGTATTTAACGACATCAACTCACGTTATTCAGGACAAATGGGGATATACGTAGTGCTAAGCGGATGAGAAGAATCGTTTCTACTTTTATAACAAAAAATATATTATATATCTAAAAATCTAAACTGCTGTGACTTTAAAACCATTGCGTGTGATTAAATGAAACTATAATTATGTGGGAAAATGTTATACTTTTTGTACACTCGTTTTCTCAATGGTAATAATGATCTGATAAATGAACAGCAAGTAGAAAATGGTAGGGGACTCGCTAACAGTGCGAATAACTAAAATCCTATCTAAAGCTTATATGCAAAATCAATGTTCATATCGTATTTAAAACGATAACATCACTGATATATATAATCTGAGATTAAAAATCCACAATAAAATCACATCAAGGCAACTGATTGCATTTTTTTGTTTCAGCCGCTAATTATGATTTTGAAATTTCGCTATTAATATATTTCGCTATTGAATAAAATTATTATAAAAGGAATAGGCCAATGAATTGATGTATAATGCAACGAGTGCCTACTGCGTGTGTTTGCCGGCTTACGCTTTGAGCGCCTTACTGGGCACGGGATGTCCCGGATTAGATTTAAGGGGTAAAAGAACTGAAGCGAGAGAACGTCACTGGATTTGCATTAAAAAGACAGAGACGCAAGATTGGCGGAGATTTAGAGATTACGATTCATAAAGAGGAGAATGAATGGAAAATTATTACGTAGGGGATATTAAAGGATGGTAAGGCTGATGAAGTGTCATTTTGAATTTCATACAACAGCTGTGTACTGATCGTGAAATTAGGTATTTGGACTTAGATAAATTATGGCGACTTATTATTCAATATTCATAGAGTAGCTTTAATTAATAAATATTATAAATATAAAAGAAACAATATTAAGACTTATCTAGTTTTCGCTATGAACGTGTTTTCATTTCTCTGTGGTTAATAAAAGATTATTTTTAAAAAGAAATTATTGTTTTATTCAATTTTTTTATCATCTTAACATTGTACAAAAGTATAAGACTAGAAGTGTTAAATTGAACTAAATAGCATAAAAGGTATCTGAACCAATTAAGCGTCAGATTAACGCAGAGATGAGTCCGCGCGACAAAGGGCCCCGTACGTGACTGTGAATAAACGGTTCTCTCAATGAGACTGCAGTTGTACTTGTACGTTTACTTACTCTATAAAGTAAAGTAAGGATATAATATAAAAGTTTATTAACGCCTAATAGTTTTAAAGATTTATAATCAATTATACGTTAGATTAACTGAGAGATGAGCAACAAAGCGGTCGCGCGTGACTTCGAATAAACTGATTCAATGATACGCCTTTTCAAGATTTAATGCATAAGTATGACTTGACTCAAACTTTATTTTGACTTATATTATTTTTATATATATGTTGAAATCTAAATGTTGTATTCTTCTTGTTGTCTACGTTATACCCTGCGAGTGGTGACCCAGTAACACGCTCGGGAAACAGAGTGAAGTGGATTCAAATCCGAGTCTTGCACCTCAAATATTTTCAGTTGTGTTTGAAATATCTTACGAGTCTCAAACATGCAGGGTTTGAGAGAGCAACCTAGCAAAGTTTTGAATGACATGTCAAGTCCGCCAACCCTCACATGGCGAGCGTGGTGGATACATATAACCTGATTTTCCTCGTTTTAAAGGGAGGCCCATGCCCAGCACTGGGACGTAAAAAATGGCTGAAGAATACATTCATACAATATCCGGCCAAAAAATATTTAATAAAAAACAATAACATATTATTATCATTCTATTCAGACATTTTTCATTATACTTTAAATTGGATCCTTTATTTAAATGCAATTATAATACCAGACCATTGTTTGTTCGCAGGAGACATTTAAATATGGCAGTGACTTAAAATATAACATTTACTGCTAATAATTCAGCCGTTATTGTTTTTATTTTACACTGCCGAATAAAGAGAGTGACCGGAAGCTTCAAAACCGGTGCGACTGAACTGTATACCTTTTTGTGGTTTGTTACGTGTGCCGATTTTTATATTACTTTCAGCACCTAAGGTTAAGGATTCCAGTCGTCTACAGAACGGGGTGATATTAATTTTAATAAGCGCAACATTTATAGATCATTATTGTTTATGAATTCAATAAGACAGAAATTACATACGTATAAGAACCGCAATCGAAATTAAACTTAGTTTACGACTATGAAATAATAAATCCTAATCACATTCTAAGGTTTGTTTGTACGTATAATTGTTATTGACTTTTACGAACGCACGTATTAACTGTTAGGTAACTAAATGCACCCAAGCGAAACGAAGGCGACCAAATATTCGACCACAATGTAATATTTAAAAGGATAGTGACTAAAACATAAATATTAAACAGCATTAAAACTTACCAGATATACCTTTATTAAGAAGGTTATTGAAAGCTTCTTTCTTAGGAGACAGATGTGGAGTGTGAGGCGTGAGAGAAGGTCGTTCTTGGTGAACGGGTGCAGAGGGCGGGCGAGGAACAGCACGTTCTTCTGGTGAACGTCGTGGCGGGGTCTTACTACGCCTCAAATCAGCGGACAAATTCTGAAATAAAAACATAGGTAAGCTTTGTGTAAGCTTTATCTAACCCTTACTTATATTATGAATATAAATATTACTATCTAATAGGTACATAAGGAATAAGGACGTTTAAATGAAACCGAACACATACATACAAGGAAATATTAAAATTAGTTTTCAAGCAGCAAAATGGCGTCGCATTTTTTTCTAACATAATATGGAACTGGAATTAAGCATTCCTATATCATAAAAATATTTATCTTATATTTGCTCTAATTCATTAATATTGTTAATGAGACTAATAATTGTAGTGTAATATTTTTATACAAATGTACAGGTAAAAATTTCTAGGGCATAAGTGTAAAAGTAAATAAATGGACATTTATTTACTTAAATTGGTAAGAACGAGGTTAGAACTGCTTAAAAACGTAATGAAGTAGCTAGCGATAAAACCTTTGTTTATTCAAAAAATAAAAGTAGTATAAAAATACAAGGTTGATATTGTTTAGTATGTAAAATATATAAGGTACTTTATAAGTACTATAAATACATGAAAACTAATCATAGCCGGTATTTAAAAAAGTCTAATTAAGGCCTATTGTAATTTTAAAAATCTATTCAAGTATTAATTTCTGTATAGTGCCTTAAAATAGATTTATTTATTTATAAAATGTTTTCATTTTATACATTAATAATATTGCTTAATCCATACTAATATTGTAAAGCTGAAAAGTTTCATTGTTAGATTGAACTCGCTTATCTCAGGAACTAGGTTCGAATTCAAAAATTATTTCAGTGTAGGACCTAGGATATCCCATTTATCGAGGAAGACTATATAGACTACATAACAAAACATTTGGTTCCCGGTCTTTAGAACGCGGGCGAAGCCGTAGGAAATGCTAGTTTAGTAGTTTAGTTACCTAAAAATAGGTAAATATAAGAAAGTCGAATCAATACCCTAAACAGAATCAGAAGCTTATTAAAGACGATCAATATCTACAGGATGTAATCTAACAAAAGTCAAACCACTTAAAACAAATCGAGATTCAAATTGGACACTTGTTCATTGCGTCAGTGAGCTAACCGTTGACGAGGCGCACTGATTGCGCTCGTTTGCCGAGGCCCGCGACTTGACCGATACATGGCGAATCTTCGCATTTAATAAGGTTAAACATGCAAACAGTAGCATAAATAAGGACATGCCTACTCTCGTTTATTATTTTAGTATCATTTAGGTTCTTTATATCGTGAGTTTTACGTGGTAATGAAAAGCTCATGTGTTATAACTAGGAAGTCTGTTTAGAGCTTTTTTCAGCATAACTAAAAGAGTTACGAATTTCAAGCTTTTGATTAAAAAAGGTTAAAAATAAGTCAGACTGGTTATTGCTGGAGGTTTCACAATTTAGGGATATAAGGTGGTATTAAGAAATTTTGAAAAATGAATAATGAAATTGAACTGGAGACAAAGAGAACTAACGGCAACGAGGAAGCCAATAAGCATCATAGAATCGTCGATTCGCGCCACAGATCTGTCTAATATGCTATTGGAATTTGTGATGCCGTTTGACCCCTGTTAACCCAGATTACTACTCGGCGCCTGATTCGTCCCAGCCTGATTGTGTTGTGACACAAACTGTAATGTATTATGTGTTAACTCTGCTGCAATCACGGCTGTGGAGCACAATTACAATGGATACGTTCGCCGAACTTACAATTTATTTCGAGCGATTCGTATTCCCTGTCGTTGTTTGCGCTTTGTTTTAAATAACGTCGTTTTTTGCTATATGACATTTGACACGCCTATATGAATCTCTCAAATCACGCCTGTATGAATTATTCATATTCAGGAATAGTATTTATTAAGTATATGTTTTATTATAATATAATCCTAAAAAAGATATAGAATTAAGATTAAAAATTAAAGTGTCTAGCTCCTAATTTTGAGCAACCCTAAATGCGCACGAAAGCTTTTTATTAGTTACTAGCAATTCCCGCAGCTCCGCCCGCGTTCTAAACACTATTAAAACATGGAAAGGTTTGGTTATAAGTTTTTTATGCCAAATCATAAAAAACAAAAAATAAAAATCAGGGAGAGGGCCACCTAGGGGAATAAAAAATAGCCTACGACCTATTCTCAGACTTACCAAATATACACCAAAAAAGCATAAAAATTGGTCAAGCCGTTTCGGGGGAGTTCGAACACCGTGACACGAGATTTTTATATATTAGAAGATAGTTATAGTTAAGGAGCAACATTTGAAATAAAATGTTGAATTTGTATTAAAAACTTAAAGTTAATCTTTGTTTCTATTCTCATCAAATTTCTTAATTTATTACTAATTATTTCGTATTAAGCCATTATATTTATTTAAATTTCATTAGTGCTATAACTGTTAAGTAACTACTTTAGTTTAAATATGATAAATTTCCGGTAGTTGTTTATTTTCTAATAAAGAGCGTGGGAACTGGGAATGTATTGCCGATTACATAATAAATATTGAAAACTAAAATTATAACACGTATAAGTTAATTGCAAGTAAACACTGCGTTATACGTGTTACTCTCCAATAGGTACGCAACTTGATGACTGACTACGGACCTGGTGATCATTGGAGAGTTAGTCACGTCAACGTTTTGTAATGGGTTCAAATGTTACTTTTTGTATATTTAATTGTGAAATGTATACTAATTACACTCTATCATATATAAAAGTATTTTCGGTAGGTATATTAAGGGTTGGATTTTCACGAATATTTTAATTGTTCGTAGAAAGTTATTGTAGAGTGACGTTCCTCCTGTGTATGTATTTAGCCCTTTTTAACCCACTTTTGGGCACAGGCCTTCCTTCATTGAAGAAGGATCAGGCCATAGTCGAGAATGCTGGCGAAATGCCGATTTACTCGAGTACTGTGTATACCGTAGTGATCAATTTTATTAAATTGCATTAAAGGCTTAACAGTTAGCATTGTAAGAAGACACTGACTGACTCTGACATAATTATAATTAGACCATAGCTACTACTACAATGGTACTTATATACTTTACTTGGTATTATACACTTGGTATTATACACTTGGTATTATATATACTTACACAATATAAATTATGGCATTGTGTGTGCAGTGGTAGCCCAGCGGTAACGCGCTCGCTTGAATAACCGAGTGATGCGGGTTCAAATTCGGGTCTCGCACCTCTGATATTTTCATGTGCGAATCATTTATATCATGATTACCACTTGTCTTACGATGAAGGAAAACATCGTTAGGAAACCTGCGTGTCTTAGAAAAACTTTGCAAGATTTTCGAAAGACATGTGAAGTCCACCAACACGCACTAGGCCAGCGAGGCCTGATCCCCCTCGTACTGAGGGAGGCCCGTGACCAGCAGTAGGACGTTGAAAAAAGGCTGGTGATGATGATGATGATGATTGATTGTGGTACTCTTACAAAACATTTACTTTATACTTTCCTATGCAGGTCTTTTTAGTAGCAATACATGCTTCTATAACAAATCAACCTACCCAGATATTTTTTTGATTTATAATATAGATTTTGAATATAAAAAGAAACGTACCTATACTCTACGTATCGCCTACACGCATTTTTACGACAAAAGCAATGAGGGATCGAAAATTGCAAATCACATTCATTGTTTGTCAGGTTAGTAGAGATAAAACATAATATTGTTAAGTAAGTAATAAAATAAAATCTTCCTTAGATTCTAGATAAATAGAGCTCAACTACTGTCAGTTACCATAATCTATGAATGTCATGTAAGATCTCATTACGAATAATACATGTTTAACTGTTTGTTAACTTATCTACAAATGCTTATATTTAGTTACTATTATTATAAAGTCAATTTTACACTGCGTCTTAACACCTACTTATCTCATTAAAATGTCACGATAAAGAAAAACTTAATTTTTATATTTATCTGTAGAAGATTTGTATAACCTGATAAGTATATTCCAGTATACAATATTGTAAAATATATTTTTTAACAAATTTAATCTATTATATATTAATGAGTTATCGTAAATGGACCTTGACTTTGATCCTTACATCATACTTTAGAAACTTCTTGCAGCTATACCTACTTCATAGCTTATAGCTATAGCTTTGCTTCGTAGCAGCTCCGAAGAACTAACAAAACCATCTTCAGATTTATGAAATACTAGCGACTCACCCTCGCTTCGCTCGAGTTGGCTCATAGATTTAGCGCGAGCGTAGCCGCGGGTTCCGCTAGTTAGAATAAATTACATTTTTAAAATAAAAATAGCGTTAGCTACTCCTTATAACATTAGCTACCTGCTAGTGAAAGTCCCATCAAAATCAGTCCAGCCGTTTCAGAGATTAGCCAGAACAAATAGACAGACAAAAATGAAAAAAGAATATTTTTTGATGTAAGTACCGTATATATACTTTCCTATACATTTAATGAAAAGCTGGTAAATAGAAATTAAAAAGAGACACTTCAATTTTATTTATATGTATAGATGTATAGATATTGGTAGAGGGTCTCTAGTTAGCAATATAGTGCATAAGATTTTTTAGTAAAAGTACTAGTAAACGTTTTAAGCCCGTTAAACTAAGCCATTATCATTTTAGTAGCTTTATTACTTTATAGACATTAATTCCAGTCGCAGTGTAAGTAAAGCAAATTTCAATGTACATAGATAGATCAACATTTCCGCTTATCTAATGAGGTACGTGGTGACATACAAGGCACCAAAACACGATAGTATCATTTACTATGGCATTAGGCGTTATGTCTATCTGTGAGCCGCGATTAATTTATGTCCCACATATTTGTACGAGATAGCGTTTAGAAATATCTCTTATTTGTATATCATGCGAGCTTATCTTTTAATTCAAGAGCTGTCACCACATTTCAGGGGATTTTTGATATTAAATATGATATTGTTACATTACTGTTTCAGTGGCACTTACCTCAGTGTCTTCTTGAGGAAGTGAAATTTTAAAAATAAGAACATACTTATATTATATAGGTGAAAAACTACTCATATACTTATCATTACTCGTAGTATTTCCTTTTTTATTAAAATACTTTAATTATTAATTCAATCGTTTTGCTTGGGAAAACAAAGTTAAAGCGGGTTCAAATCTACGTTTCGTGTCTCTGATATTTTCATGTTCATTTCTTACATGATTACGGTGAAGGAAAACATCGCGAGGATACCTTCATATCTGAGAGAACCCGGCAAGCTTTAGAAAGACATGTTAAGTCCGCCAACCCGCCAAAGTGGCAGACTATGGCCTGCTCTCTCTCGTATTGAGGAAGCCCGTGCCTAGCAGTGGGACGTTAATAGGGGCTGAATACAAATCCACACATACACTGTACTACTAAAATAGTCTATACTAATATTATAAAGAGGAAATGTTTGTATGTAAGTGTGTTAGTAACGATTTGGATCAAAAAGTACTGAACCGATTTTAAAAATTCTTTCACCATTTGAATGCTACATTATCATTGATTAATATAGGCTAATTTAATTGCAAGAAAAAATAAGGATCCGTACTAAAACTACAATAACAGGAGAGGAGGAGTGCACGCCGCACATAATTGGTTGATATAGGTAGCCGCGCAGCTCAGGAGTATATTAAATCTGGAATAATTTTGGAGAATTTTCAACCCAGCGAGTGATCGAATGAAGTGTAGTAGCGATTAAAAAAATAAACGCGGGCGAAGCCGCGCGTATTGCTAGTATTTAATAAGTTTTCATCATGAAAAACCTTATTATTTTACATCAGAAATGTCAAAATATTATATGACGTATTAACCCACAGCAAACGTTATCTTTTTTCAACATCATTGACCTTTTCGTGTAGCTGTTAATATCGTATTTAATAACAAAATTATACAAAATTATAATGATGGATTATCTTTACCACACGTGGAAATTACTAACGTTAGGCAAGTAATAAGTATGTACATGGTTACACGTATGGAATATATTCTTTTGTATTGACACAAATATAATATGCGTAGTGACAGGGTATCTGAGCTGGCAGCTTATTATTAAGCAAATGAGTCAGTCAAAACGTTCTTATTGTCACTTATCGTCAAAGAGATGGAAAGCTGAGAAAAATTGTGATCATTCGTCCTTAATAGATCATAACAAGAAATATATTTTCTTATGCCACGCGATGTTGATTAATGATTTGTAAAAGCTTTTGAGTTATTAAAACTTATCTTATGAATAGTAGGTATGTGAAGTTTCATTGACTGGAATTTTTTTATTACGTATGTGAATGTATTCGCAATACGCAGATAGTGCAGACAAAACTCTATAAATCAGTTATTGTTAAAGACAGATAGACAGTCGCATTGCTGAACTTATGATGTGGGATAAAAATTAACATAAAATTGGTTTTAAAAACTATTTTTATTTTACGTAAGATATCTAATTCCTTCCTTCAGTGAAAGTTCCTTCAAAATCTGTCAAGCATTTTCTGAGAGCACAAAAAAACAGACAGGCGGACAGACATTTGTTTAATTGTGTTTTATTCATTATATCTAAGTTACGCGTTTATATAATTGCATATGCAATTAGTAAAAAGTGTTTATTTCACGACTTTACAAACAGACACTTCTATTTTATTTATATATATATGTACTCGTATTTACGTATATATTATGTACTATAATTAACTATCTAGCTGTATGTAATTATTGCGTATTTTTATTCCAAATCTGGATTTGTTTTTATTAGCGAACGATTTAATAGTTTACATCAGAGTTATCTCTAGAACCACCGTCACAAGTGCCATGGACATGACCCCAAATTTTTTCCATTGCGGCTTAATGGATCATAATCTATATTACCTAATAAATGTGCTTTACGCAATCGTACGAAATGTTACGTAATGCGTAATTTACTAGAAAAAATATTACAATTATCATCTTAAATAAATAAACGCAGCATTTTACATAACCTCATATATGATAAAATTGAATTTTATTTATTATACTATGACTAAATAAAAACTTGTACCTATGTTTAAAATTATTTAAAGTTAGTGATATTGATACATTTCTAAAAACAAGCTTTTACGTGTTTATCTTGCTGTTTTAAATGTTAATTAATTTATCTAGTTTTTGAGTAACAACATGACATTTAATTTATAAAGTACTACCCTTTCCCGCGGCTTCGCTCGCGTTCTGAGAGAAACTTTTCTTTAGAAATTTTAAAGAGGAATAATTCCGTCACACATAAGAATTTTCATAACTTTATCCGTTTACGCAGCGTACTCGACGGAATCTTTCAAAATTATATATTTCTCCCGTTTTTGCTAGAAAGATCAAGCATAGCCTATAGCCTTCGTCGATAAACAGACTATCTGATACAGAAAGAATTTTTAAATTCGGACCAGTAATTCCTGAGATTAGCGCGTTCAACCAACAAACAAACTTTTCAGCTTTATAATATTAGTATAGTTAGTATGCATTATTTAAGTTAACGTAATCATAATTGTATGTGTATGATGAAGTCTTCGAAGCCAACCCTGAACTCATCAGAGAAGTGATGGTGCATCGATTATTCCTTCACTAAAACAATTAGATTTTAAATATGAATTTCGAATCTGTACGTTGGCAAGTTGCTTCTGAAGCCAGCCCTAGATGGAAAACTAGTTAATAGGTACTATAAAAGTAATTTTCATCGGAACTTAACCAAAGTGTAAAATTTGAATTCGTAAGATGAATATAAATATATAACGTGTAACAAACAAGTTAAATAAAATATAATTATTATGGTAAATGCAATGATTAAATTTTTTTTTTAATTCAAGTAGTATCGAATAAACAGAATGATCTTCATTTAATAACTATCAATAAATATACGGTGTAACTTTAACAAAAATAAAAATATTTACACAGTGTTTTTTAAAAATATGTCTACGACTAATACGCCAAAGGTGGCAGGTTAACATAACATGGAACATATCGATATGAGATTAAGCATGAACTAGCAAAACAAATTTAGTGCCTAAATGCAATGAACGTGATACGAGATGACTTGTATTATGTATACCTATGTAGCTCATAAAATAACATTTTTGTTTATCATTTTAAGTTTTAAGCGGATCTCGGAATCCGGATCCATTTTCTGAAACAAAATTACGCCTACGTTACTCCTTATAACATCAGCTATTTCCAGCAAAAGTCCCAACAAAATCTGTCCAGCCGTTTCAGAAATTAGCGTAAATCTACAGACAGAAGTTAAAAAATTTTTCCTTATAAGTCCCCTATATATGTAATTAAAAACAACACTACAAAGTATAAAACCAAGTCGCTTCTTTCTGTCTGTCCTATGTATATGTATGCTTAGATCTTTAAAACTACACAATGGATTTTGACGCGGTTTTTTTTAATAGATCGGACGGATCGGATAGGACGAGTTGCTAGTTTAGACTTTAGTTAATAGCCGTTATGTTAATGTTAAAGACAGTGGTAGCCCAGCGGTAACGCGGTCGCTTGGATATCCGAGTGACGCGGGTTCAAATCCGGGTCTCGCACCTCTGATATTTTCATGTGCGAATTGTTTTCTATCATGATTACCACTTGCGTCTTGCGGTGAAGGAAAACATCGTGAGGAAACCTGCATGTCTGAGAAAACCTAACAAGTTTTCGTGCGACATGTGAAGTCCGCCAACTCATACTAGGCCAGCGCGGTAGACTTTGGCCTGATCCCCTCGTACTGAGGGAGGCCCGTGCCCAGCAGTGGGACGTTAATAAGGGCTGATGATGATCATGATGATGATGATGTTAATGTTACAAACTCTTCAATTTTTTATTTATTCTAATTATGAAATGAATTTGTGAGAAAATTTCATCGAAATGCCATTTCTATATATTTTAATAAGTAAAGAAAAAAATCATTTTTATTGTACCAAAACTGAACAGTGACGCCCGATGTCAATTTTCCAGTTCAGAAGTCATACAGACAGACTTAAATATTAATAAATATGTTGGAACATTTTTACACACAGCGCCATCTAGTTCCGTGTTAAGCTACGTGTTAGCTTGTGTTACAGATTCCAGATAGTTGATATACTACATATATAAGTTTAAATACAAACATATTACAAATATAAACACCCATGACTAGAGTACAAACATCCGAGTTTAACAAATGAATGCCCCCAGCGGGACTCGAACCCGCGACGTCAAATTTAAGTCGTTATATAGAGTTAAGTGCTACTTTAAAACAGCTTTTTTAGTGTGGTTATAAAAAGTCACACAAGCTTAACTCTATGTTTGCCAAGGCTTCCGACTCGGTCGCCGCTTGGTCGTGCTTAACTGGAAGATCCTTAAGTTCATAATTTTTATGGATGGAAATATTTTAGGAATCTGTATTTAAATTTGAATTATAATTTGTCATAAACGTGTAATATAACTTTAGTGATGATTATTGTACACCGATTTATAAACAGTAATCAAAATTGAGTAAAACTAGATTTGTTTGTGATTCGCTAATGGCGGCTTCGGACACAGAAGCAGATTAAATTAGATTAGATTAGCAAAAGCACATAAAATTAGACTATTTTGCATTTATAATTTTAAATACTGCCTAATATTTAGATATTTATGTAGAGCATCTATTAACATTTTCTTCGGTCGAATTAACGCTAATATAGCTTTTGCTTTACTCAGCTTAATAATTAGTACGAGTATTTTAGCTCCGGGCTAATAACAAATATTATTTTGATTTACGACAAACAGTCAATAACTTATAAATAGACGTAATATAATTATTACTACTATATATGTAAAAATGAAGTTCTTACAACACTGATTGAAATAAAAAATAAAAAATGAAACCAAACAAACACTTCAGTTTTATGGAAATATCTCACAGACCACAAAAGTACAGTTACGTATATAAATACGGAATTACTATGCCACTTAGGCTTTCCTCATTTATTCAAAGGGCATACTATGACAACTTGTCAAACATCCGTCGTAGTACGAGGCGTGGACGACCAGAATACTATAAGGCAATGGGACAAAATAACCGCCAATAGTTCAGACTAGACTGTTACTGTTTCGTAATATATAAAAGGGACTTTATTTGTTATTCTATATATAGTATATAAGTACAATTATAAGGCCTGAGGCGCAATGAGGTATGTGATTTATTGACTCTACATTTGGTTTTTCACAATATTACTTTACTGTTTGTTTTTGTAGTTTTAAGTAAGACTCGGATTCGCCTTTATAGATATTTAACGGACTCTCTTAGATATACACATATTTTCCCGCAGTAAAAAGTATCCTATATGTAAACCGGAATATCCAGCTATCATCATACCACATGAAAATCTGCCCTGTTGTTATCTTTCGATACGAGTACAGATAGAAAAATACTAAAAACTTAAGTCTTCAATAAGATTATCTCAAACATATTTATAGTGTAGAATCGATTAGAATTTTATTATATTATGTAACACACAAATGTAACACAAATTAATAGGACAAAACAAAAACAAAAAAAAAAGGATTTAAAAAATATAATCATGATATTTTGAATTATGAGACCGATTGTGAGAATTTGTTTTGTTAAATCATTACTGCCATTACGTAGTCCATAGCTATAGGTTGTTTGTTAAGAGCTGGTCCTATCTTAGGAGTGGAACGATAAATGAAAGAAAATATATATTATTATTAATATTTGAAACTAGTGACTCATCCTCGCTTTGCTCGGGTTTGTCCATAGGTACCCCTTTTTGTATATCTTTTTACAAACTTAGATTTTTTTGTTTTATTATAAAAAAAACATTCCGTGGGCCTCAAGGAAAATATCATTCATTCATTTTTATTTATAGATATAGATTAAAAACATCAATGCCATCTTGAGATACAAACAAAATATATGGCAAACTTCCATAGTTCTCTAAATATGTACCTATATTATATACATAAACATGTTATTATCAATACAACAATATTTCCTTTTCTCTTTAGGTACCTATCCCTATCTAAAAGGCCGATAAATAATATTATAATTACATAGCTTATCATTTTATAAACTTTATAGAGCCATTGTATGATTTATTCTCCTAATTCCCACATTCGATATATTAAAACAAATATTTACTGCGGAAGTGGTTGTTATCGTGGCTTAATTATTTCATCAATGTGTTACATTTATAGAATACTACTGACTTGGTTGAAATATATTATCATTATAAATATATATAACGTTATTGTTTTCGTAAAGCGATCCAGGTGAACTTTTACTACTATTTAAGTTTAAGTACAAGCAGGTGTTTTATACAAGAGACATAAGTAAAATTATAAGTTAATTTTTAGCCAAATAAAATAATGTTGCTTTAGAATTGTCTTAAAATACCACACATATAATAATTTATGTGTTCATATTTAAACATTTAGATAATCTTTTGCTATTAAAGACAGAAGAAACAAGAATCAATATTTACGACGATTGAATTAATTTATACTTATTTCAATTTTGGATTTGAAATTCTATTACTATATCTAGTAGGAATTAAATAACAATTAACACTTAAAAGTTTAAGATACTCAGCTATACAACATTAAATCTGTATATGATTAACATTAGAGATGCGCCGAGTAGCACTTTTGCCGAGTAACGAGTACCGAGTTTTACTCGGTTCAATTTTTTTCTAACCGAGTACTCGGCCAATCAAATTCCACGATTAGCAAGAGTGTTTCTATGTGCACCTGCAAGCACCGTGTATAGCTAGCGTTTATTTTCGGAGGCCGATAACGTCTATTAAGAAAAAAGGAATAGGCTGTTACCAGAACGTGCAGAGAGCCTTGTGTTCCTGCATCATAATTTACCTTTATTAAATTTTAAATATTGATTTTTTCATTAACGTTCTCCTAATTTTGTCTCATTACTACTCACTCATTATCATCATTGAGATTGTCAAAGATTTCCTAAATTATATATAATTATATAACACTGCTGTTTTAATTATATTTACCTAAATAAATATATTGCTTTACTTAAACCGAGTATACTCGGCATTAAAACCGAGTTATTCGGCCGAGTACGAGTATCAAAATAACCGCCGAGTACGCCGAGTACCGAGTATTAACCGAGTACTCGGCCCATCTCTAATTAACATATTATACCTAATTCAAAAAAAGAATGCAATTTTGAGGTTGTATTTTAAACTTGTCATATAAAATGTGCGACAGTCGCTTTATATCGGGATATATATATATATATATATATTATAATTGAAAATTTATGTTTGACTATTAATCAGATACATATATTAAAAATTAGCTTTGCCTCAATAAAGGCTACTAACTGTTCAGAATTCAAAGGCTTTAGAAATTGGAGCGGTATGAGCAAAACATTAACACAAGCTCGCTATATCGACGTAATTAGTGTCATTTGCACGATTTTTGGACGGGATAAACACAATATACCCGTATACTATCCGAACATACCAATTTGGAAACAAATGGTCGAAGCCTACAAGTGCTAACTCAATTTGTTCGCCTTTTGCTAACGTGTGAGTTGTACTGATGGACCTCTGTTGCATCACTACCATTTTACTAAGTTACGGTTCTTCCAAATTACTGATTGTTTAGTGTCGACTGGTACAGTTTGTTTTACTTACTTTGAAATATTCGTTAGTAACTATGACTACTTAATTTTGCTATTATTCAATCGTCGTAAAAATGTTATATGTATAGTGATAAATACGAATTTTGAAAATCTTTCTTTCACACTTAGTTTTATTTTCTTTATTCACACAACTCTTCTGTACTTTTCAAAATCCTAATTAGTACCAATAGATCGTCAATCAAATATCTTGCATTCTAACAAATCATATCAATGTTATTAAGTTTTAATATTATTCAAAAAAGTGTTTCATAACGATGAAAATTGAAAACAATATCCGTATCAATAGAAACCAACGTGAGATACCTCGACAAGCACTGCGTGCGCATCCGTCAAAAGCTGCCTGATAAGAAAATCTAATCGTAATCGCGTCGAAAATAACGTAACTAATGATAATCTGTTTGAACAATGCACGAATACCGACAGTAATCGATAAATCTGTGCAATCGGTAATCCGTGGCTCAGGCGATAGCACTGTTAATTAACACATTATCGTCCGTCTGGATAATCTAACCGTGCCTTATCGCCCAATTCGTTTTAATCACTTATTTTTTTAAGTACGTAAACGCAGATTAAGAATGTGATTATCTGCGATACTAAAGATTATATCGTGACCTGTTTTATATGAAAATAATTGATTTTTTCTATAAAAAATAATATCTTATCATTGAAAACTTAATATTTCTTTCGGCTTTCGCCTTCGTTTGAGAAGGTACGATTATGATTGCAATTATACTTTAACGTAATATAAAATTAAATTGTACTTTTTTAATTCTGTAATTTAATTTTTGAATCGAAACAGTTCAGACGCGAGTTTTTTAGACTACATTATAATCTTAAGTAGTCTGAGATTAGCGCTTACACGTGGCATTTTAAAGTGTGCATGTGGTACTCGTATATATATATTTAATAGATTGTATTTTTTTATCACCTAATACTTGATACTGCTCTCGCTTAGATTTTTGTTAAAGACTTTATAAAGAGTTTCAAATAACACATAATATGTTAACTTATACACTTATTAATAGTTTTCTATATTTATTAAGGTACTAACGGAACTTCGACTTCACTCTTGCTAAAAGTACAAAAAATATCTTTGACTTTATACGATTTCATACTTATGATGTACAAACGATGGATTCCCCATTTATAGTTCCACAACTTTTTTATGAGGACTGCTGAGTGTATCTTAGAAGACAGACGTTTAGGTATTATTACTTTTCTGTAGGCCTTGTACTTATAATTTTGTAATGCATAATTGTATTGATGTATTTCTGAAGTTTTAGCAAGGGTTATAAACCTGTAAGTAGGACTCCGTAAAACCAGTTATTTTGTTTTTTCGTAGGAATGAAAGATTTTTCTTCAGTAAAAGGTATTTTTAAATGTTGCCTTGCGTAATATCGTATTAGTACACAAAATTTAGTTCAAATGGGTTGAGTAATTTTAGGGTGAAACGCATACATCGATTCGCTACATAACTGTTTTTTATACTAACGTATTAATGAAAATATTGTAAGAGTAACTTAAGAGATAGATATTTATTTCAAGTAAACCATTAGCTTTCTAAGGACGACTCAGAAAACCAATAATATTATTTTCCCGTGGAAGTGAAATATTTTTCTGCAATAAAAAGTATCCAAAGTGATCACTATATAAAATTTGGTTAAAATCAGTCCAGTACTTTTTGTGTTAACCCCTCGAACAGCGCAAGCCCGCAGGCGGGTTGGTCACGTGACGTCTAAAAAATTCCGCTCACAGTATCAAGCCCCCTGGCGGCTTCGCCCGAGCATCCCACTTTGAATCCAATTTTCACTAATACAGAGTCTACTTTTATATGGAAAACTTGTGTTCATTAGGTTGACTATTAAATTTTACGTAATGGTAATACTGCTATATACGCGGCAACACAAAAATGACGCAATCCAACCAGTACATTGTGACAGTGCGGTTAGTGCTACTACTCGCTCGTGCGCTCCCGTTATTTCTCAAATATAATAAGGTAAGTGCTTTATTAATTAATAACTATTGTGATAATTGTATTCCTTGATAAATACTAAAGCTATTTATAAATTCAAACTTATCGTTTTAGTTGTATTTTTTACTATTTTCGTATTATATAGACGGTCAAATTTCTCGCCTTGTTCAAGTGATTTCCGTGTGAATGTAACTAAATATACGTATTTACAATTAAAACAAACCCATTTGTTATAAAATAATAAAGAATTCAAAGCTAAAACGAACAAAATTGTTAAATAAAGAAACTTTATATCCACGGCCGCCATCTTGTAGCGGACATTGAAAATTCAATTAGCAAAAGTAGTCTTTATGTGTAAGACCTAAGGCCTATAATAGCATCGCAGTCCATATTAGTGGTCAAAGTCGTAGGAATGTGGCATCTATTACATCGTTTTTTATGCTCGATACTTTTATAGTGCAATCTATTTTTAGATTTTATGTTTATATAAAATATTGAATATACGAACTTTTTTTTAAATATATTTTTAAATCTTCTTTTTCTTTTTATATTAGTTAGTTATATTTATAATTTGTATAATAATATTTATATATAATATTTTTATGTATGTATGTAAATGAAATATTTTTATTTAGATTTTATTTTTGTATAATAATATTGAATACAAGAAGTAACCATACAATATTTAGCGAAAACAGTCATTTGTTCAATTTTAAATTCCGTTCCGCCGTATACTACGTGTTTCGCGCGGCTATGCTTATGGATTAAATTTATATCAATAAATATTATAGTGCAATCTATTTTTAGATTTTATGTTTATATTAGTATTTATAATTTGTATAATAATATTTATATATAATATTTTTATGTATGTATGTAAATGAAATATTTTTATTTAGATTTTATTTTTGTATAATAATATTGAATACAAGAAGTAACCATACAATATTTAGCGAAAACAGTCCTTTGTTATAACAAACAAAAGCGCGCGCCGTATACTACGTGTTTCGCGCGGCTATGCTTATGAATTAAATTTATATCAATAAATATTATGAACTTATAAATATAAGTAATTATATATACGTGTGTGTAATTTGTTGTGTTATTTTTTCAGCTTCAAAATGTGGAATCCGGGAGTGGATTCCCCGCCAAGAACTTTCTTGGACATCCTAGAAGAGGAGGATGAGGAGGAGGAAGTTCCATTATCAGACGTCGATGAGGAGATGGAGGAGCTTTTTGAAGAGATCGAGGTATTTACCATATATTTAATTTGATGTACGATAGGTACATTTTGAACTCTCACTTAATGTCTTGCTTTCTTTTTTTAAAGGACCTATCAGTACAGCCCCTCGAAAGAGGTGATGAGGCGGCCCTGGTGAACTGCGATGAAGAGGTATGGACCATATTTTTGTAATTTGATGTACGATAAGTACATTACAATTTCAACTTTCTAGCTATCACGGTTCATGTGATCCACCCTGGTGACAGACAGACGGACAGCGGAGTCTTAGTAATAGGGTCCCGTTTTACACTTTGATTGATTCATCTGTATCATCAATGATAACTATTTCAATTTTCAAAAACATTTCAATATACAGAAATATTCGACTGTTTGAATTTTATTATATGTACAGATTTTACTAATAATAATAATAATATTGTAAATAATTATTTTTTTCTTTTTATCTTTATTGTTGGATTTAATTGTAAGTAAAATTTTACACATCATCTGTGTAAATTTCAACTTTCTAGCTATCACGGTTCATGTGATCCACCCTGGTGACAGACAGACGGACAGCGGAGTCTTAGTAATAGGGTCCCGTTTTACCCTTTGATTGATTCATCTGTATCGTCAATGATAACTATTTCAATTTTCAAAAACATTTCAATATACAGAAATATTCGACTGTTTGAATTTTATTATATGTACAGATTTTACTAATAATAATAATAATATTGTAAATAATTATTTTTTTTTCTTTTTATCTTTATTGTTGGATTTAATTGTAAGTAAAATTTTACACATCTGTGTAAATTTCAACTTTCTAGCTATCACGGTTCATGTGATCCACCCTGGTGACAGACAGACGGACAGCAGAGTCTTAGTAATAGGGTCCCGTTTTACCCTTTGATTGATTCATCTGTATCGTCAATGATAACTATTTCAATTTTCAAAAACATTTCAATATACAGAAATATTCGACTGTTTGATTTTTATTATATGTACTTAGATTTTACTAATAATAATAATAATATTGTAAATAATTATTTCTTTTCTTTTTATCTTTATTGTTAGATCTAATTGTAAATTAAACATTTTATGAACATAAACATTTTTTATTTATAAAACCTCAATACATGTATCATAAGAAATAAATATCGACACTTAACGACTTTGTTCAAATATATGGATGTCACGTCACTACGGCCAATCGTCTTTTTTAGGTAAAAACGCTTGTTTTAGAATTAGTTTGTTTTCCTTTTTTTTGTATTGAGCTGGAACAAAACTTTATATTATTATCATAAATAAACCTTTATAATCCTTATCTAGTAAAATTCAATATAAAATAAAGTAGATTTTATGGAAAAAAATGTCCCTAAAAAAATGTCTAACTTTTTTTTGCGCTTTTCGCTTTTATTATTCTTACATTAGATATAGCTTTAAGTATTTTACATCTATAAATAGATAAACTATTAACCTAGAAATATCCGTTTACAGAACTAAGATAGGTAGTCTAGTTCTGTTTATATTAATCTTTTCCCGCCGCGCGGCATAAAGTCGCGTAAAACAGTAGCGCGGCGGGTGAGTTTATGAACTCTAATGTTATTAGTATAATTTTTTTGCGTTTCTTGAGGGGTTAAACGATAACATACTCGTACAAACAGACAAAAAAAATAAGTAGTAGTAATTTATTTTTTATTATAATATGTAATTTGCGTTATATTTTAAAATAATAAATTATGTTATCGAATAATATGCCGTCATTATTAATAGTTTTTAGAATTCATTTAATGTTGTAATTATAAAGAATAATCTTATTTTAAACATAATTGATACTTGAATTATAATAATTTATTACATTACTAAAACGTAAAAATGTCACGAGTGTCGATTTATTAAATGCAAAAAATAGCATAAAAGAACCAGATTATAATTTTATATGCTTAAATATATATCCTCAGAAATAGATTTGGAAAAATCCATAGATTTAAATTGAAACACTTTTTATGACTCTTTATTATACAATTATTATCTATATCGGGCATTCATAGTTTTTAGTAATTTTTTAGTAATTTTTAGTAATTAAATATATTATATTATGAAATTAATTATACTAAATAGAAAATGCATTTTTTATCCAAATTCATTTGCGCATACCACCTGTAGCAAACAGGTGGTTATGTGGACTGGCAGGCCAGTACTACCTACTAAAACCCAAGCGACCCAGGATCGTTTATGCAGAAAAAAGCAGACCACACAGGCAAGGGGTTGCTACACGGTCTATCAGAGAAGTACCAGTAGCAACTCGCATGACACGACACACACCGAAGTGGGTCCTCCCTGTACGTTTCTTGCTTTCGCGCCTGGCCGGATAGTTGGACGCTACTGAGCCACCCCAGTCTCTATCACGAAAAGATAAACGCACGTTGGAATCCTACATACCTACATATTATGTATTCCAAATTATAATAAGACAATATCTTAGCTCAACATGAATGTTATAGAATGACAGTATTTTTTTAATAAACTATACCCTTTATTAATTGGCACTATATTATATATCTATGTATATATTTATATGTCAGATTAAAAAAAACATGTTGACACATGTTTCATATTATGTTATCAATATAATCATAAATATTCTCAATTAAAGTGCGCCGATGAACATTTTGGTACTATTTAGGAATCTGTTTACTACTCTTGTGACTTCACCGACCGATTAAAACACCATATTTTAATAATTATTTTTATGGAATTTTTATATTTGGTCTAAATAATTTAATTAGTCAATTATCAGTTAAAACGCAAGACACTATTCGATAACAGATTTTTAAAGATTTAAGAAAACCCGCTATACGAGTACTAACAGCCTGCGTGCTAGCATTTACATGCAAGCTGTTCATTGTACAGCTTCAAGAGGGTCTGGGTTCGAGCCACGACTCAATTCAGAACATCGAGCAAGTTTAATTATTGAATATATATAAATTATTTTTGTTGAAAATTCCAGAAACAGTCTAGAGTTAAGTTTTTCATCCCTGTTCTTCGGTGAGCACATAGAGACTGTTGGTCCTAAAACTGATCTCTCACCGCTCAAGCCGAGTAGTTGTCCCGCCGGAGTATGCGAATGACAGGAATAGGAGTGCAGGAGTGCTTGTGTGTGTGTGTGTGTGTGTGTGTGTATACTTTTGCACTATATCTCCTGCGCAGTTGGCTAGTCTCAATGAGATTGGCCGCCGGAATCGGTCGGAGAAAATTATTACTCGGTCGGGAAGACTTCGTCATGAAAGTATATAAAGTTACATATTGACTAAAAGAGTGTAAAAAGTATTTTTGTAAATTAAATAATATTTTTGGACAGTACTTACATTATTTTGATAGTTCATAAGCCCATAGAGATAAGTAACCCGGTATGTTCGAGGAGATGTTTATCTATTTGAAATACCTACGTACTAAAAAATAAATTCGATTTTTTTATGTACTTGTTTATGTCATTCCAGTTACTGTCTTGTGGATTATAATCATCAAGAAATACTCATATACATATTTAATTAAGTTTTATCGCGATAATAAAATGCAAAATCTATTAATGTTGACCAAATAAATGCATATCATTAATCCTTATCAAACACACTTTCTAATAATTAGTATCTGTAGTGTTGTCATATGACACCATTTTAAAAAATCATTATTAAACTCTATTTCTATATTTAAAAGTTAGTTATGTAAGTACAGTGGAATCTCGATAATTCTAATGTCAAGGGAAATGTCAAAAAAACGAGTCAATAAGTTTCCGCCTTCACAAGTATTTTGAGATATAAAGGATTTAAGAGCTAAAGTGTCGACTTAGAACGGAGCGATTTTTTAGTATATTTTTGACTTGTAGAGTCAAATTTAAATAGCAATTTGACTTAAGTTTTATGGTATATACATTTAAGAACATATAATAACAAAATACATATACGTATTGAAATACTATACTATTGTAATATATCCATTTAATTAACTTCACTGCATTGTCAGCTGAAACAGTCGACCTCGAATTTTCCTATGTAAATACCGATAATAGATATTATCAAATCATGGATTTCATGCATGTCTTGATATGTAGATACAAGCCACTTTAGATATTTCCACTTAAAGCAATAGCTGTATAAAGGGAGATTATTTATTCGCCTGATGATTATCTCTAATTAACTCTCGAGTGCCACGCGATTAAATAAAATAACCCAGTTAAACCACTTCCGACGAAACGAAGCATCGCACATTGAATAATCATAGTGATTGTTTTCGCAACGTGTGTCATAAATTATGCAATATTTTATAAGGAGCGTCTAGCTGACATTGAAGAAGCTTTTAAAACGCATTGACAATAAAAAAGCTATCAATGGAACCGCGGACGGACCGCAGAGCACATTAGATATTGTTAACAAAACTTCCTCCTCAATTAATATGCATCGGCAGGTAATGTCGCGTACGTGCGCCCGCGCCGATGTCCCCGCCGCGGCGGCCGAGCGCCGCAGACTACATTTTCACATGCACAACACATCCATGCAAAATTTTAGGCGGGATGCGCTTGCTGATGTAAGAAACGTCCAGTAAAACTAGCCATACTTTCCATTCGCGCCTCTCTGTCCTCGCAGTTCGTTGGCTTCGAGTTAGACAGAGAAGGACATGTCAGCGCTGATGCGTTTGGACAACGCATATCGCATTCGGTAAAAGCGAGTTTTGAAGACCGCCAGTGCGCATTCCCATGCAAGGTATGCCCGCGGGAGCTATGTCGGCAATTTAAATATTACGGCTACTCAAAAACGTGAGATGTAAGTAGCAAGAAAACTCGTGTGGGCTCCGAGCTTGTCGAAATTTGGATGCAGCCAGTCTGCCCGAAAAAATATCATATGTAATTATAAGGCGACATTTTTTCGTAATATAATTGCAGTTTTAAGTATGCAATCCATAATGATGGGAATTATTACAAGGTCATAAGCTCCCTTAATGCGAAGCAAGATTACTCGGTATGACATTCGTAAGATTACTATCCAAAGATAATTGATTGAACCATAATATTTATGCATTGATGATAAGATTCATCAAAGCATAAATATTAGCGTTGTGACAATTTAACGATGGGTCGCCCATGTCTAATCGTGTACCTTTCCCATGTCGGCACAGAAAAATAATATTCAAATGGATTCACGCGCGCGCGCCTCCGTCCGAATTTTGCAAGTTCTTTTGATGCGCCCGCGCCGATTCCGGCAAATCCGTCGCGTCGGAAGTACGTCGCGCGCGCTCCGCCGCTGTCGATGTGTCGATAGGCTCACATGGAGGCGTTGACCTCGATCAGGACCGATAATAGATATCATACCCCGTTATTGAGGATATTAGGAAACCGCTGAGATGTATCTTCTAATCATATACAAATGAAACTAGGGTTTTATGCATGAAATTCATAAATCACTTTTATTATTGCGATTGTAATGGTAAAAAACTACAAAATTTATTTAAAGATTTATTATTATTCAAAATCAATTATACTAAATAGCTTTTAAAACGATCGATATTACGTATTCCCCTCACTAATCCGTGTGATACGTATACGGTCACACAATGCACTTATTATTCGACAGTTCAGTTTCTAAGTAAAGTGCATTCGGATTGAATACGGCGTTGAAATGACGTGTGCGTCTGCCCTTCGAATGACTGAATATTAGCTTCAAAGAAATTGGTTACAAGGCACTACTTAATACTATGTTGTATGTGGGATAATCCATTACACTAGCTATCTTATAGTAATTTAGTACAAATATTATTTGCATTATACGTATAGTTCAGTTAATTTAAATTCTGTACTGATTATCTTGATATTTTAATTGAAATCAAAACCACTCATAATTTTGTCCACCGACAGTAATTGTTGTCCGCTATTCGAGTTATCTGTTCTTAAGATGGAAACCTTACAACCAGTGTTTTTGTTTCATACTTCAAAAGTGTCGGAGAATCAAAACAGAGGGATTCTGTTAAGGCAATTAAGAGAACTTTCCTGTAAGTGAGGTAGCATACCTGCCGTTTATTACCGTAACAATGAATAAGAAATCTTTGAGCTTTTATTGTTTATCCGTTACGTCAAATAAAAGTTTGAAAACAATATTATAATAAATAGGATCATCACCTTAACGGTATCCTTTTGGGGATTTCAAAAGTTTCTACCTGAACTTAGATTTATGACAAACATTTGACGGCAAGTCTGGATAAGGTTTAAGCTTTGTAAAACACCAAATTGTTTTTGTAAATTCTATATTTGATGTTTGCTAGGTTTTTTGTAGACTTATGCATCAAATTACAATTTAATATATTTCTCTTCGCGAAATCTTTAACTGCAGATATTAAAAAGTAAGATAAATTAAGTGTTTCTGACATACTCGTATCTTATACACATATTACTTTGCTCGCCTCGCCTTGATGTTAATAATTGTAAATTAATGCAATTAACATAGATTTTAATATTTATGAACGTTTTCAAAAATTTATGGTTATTTTTTTTGGTGAGTTTTAGAAATAAAATAAGAAGAAATAAAGAATAAGAAAATATAAAGCTTTCAATAATTGCTTAAGTATTTAAATTTATTTACATTGCAACATGTTAAAGTGAAATAAACCCATTAAAAAATTAAATTTATTTCTATCTTCAGTGGTAGTCAAATAAAAATATATTTCGGGTGCTAAAATTCAGAAAATATGACCACGCTAAACAAGCTGTATACTAGAACATTTGCATTAATTTTGAGCATAATTAGATTAAATAGATAAATCATCATAGAATATATACATATAAATGATTATAAGCTATTGACATGTAATTTATTGTAATATTTCTGATGAACGCCTGTCATTAGGATCGCCGTGATTCATTGACGATCTATCAGAGCGCGTGCATCTCGGGTCTGGATGCTGCCACAAAACAGAGATTAGAGTTCGTTCACACAGGATTTTATTCCTCTGCATAGTATCGATGCGCGCGGGCATATCGGTGCACTCTTACTCATTTGTTGTTGTAATTGTAAAAGGGATGGCGGATGAGATAAGTGGGTCGATGACATTTGGCTCCGGCCGATTACTACGATTATGCACTTTGAGCGTTGAACTTTAACTACGAGCTTTGATACGCTTGATGCGTCCGCGTATATCATTTCATCCAAAACAATAAATTCATAAAGAAATTACTTATATACAGAAAGCTTAGAAATAAACCTGTATTATAAATTATATTAAAATTAACAAGTGTTTATTGCTATGGTAGTTAAAAAGCAATTATAGTATAAATGTATCCCTACTTCGACCACAATGGTTCAATACATATAAATTCCCATGTACAGATAACAGAATCTATCTATCCTGCGATACGCCGCTGTTACCGCTATCGCTTCCGCCGATAGCCCGGCGTAATCTATTGTCCTAACGAATATTCTTGGTCAGGAGATAGTTAAACATTTTAATTAAACTTGAACACAGTGTAAACAACTAATTAAATGGCGGTGAAATAATAAAAACGAAAACATATTTATTCATAATAATTAAAGGAGATAACAAATTACTGTTTTTATTAAACTTAGCTTCTGAATCGTAATCAAAATATTCTTAAATATGAAATGATTTTCAATATAAATGCAAAAGATATCGTATCTAGAGAGTAGCGTGTTTGAACCCAAAAACTTTTTAATTTTTTTTTTTTTATTTATAATTTTTAAGGGACTTTTGTCCTTCTAGGTTATGCCAGTCCCATCGTATCTTAATCTAAGTATAACATATAAAAATTATGCACAAAGGATAGCGGCACACTCCGGCGGAATGTGTTAAACATCAAAAGGAGATGTTTTCAATGTTGCAAAACCATGTCTGTCAAAACTTTAACAACATCAATACTTAATGGGTTTGCTAAGATACTGAGGTACGGACCAACATCATAACTATTAACATTCAGTTTTTCCAATATTGATTCCCTCTCCCTTTGCTGCCCAACACACTCCACCAGAATGTGATGAACATCGTCTATCATATTACATTTAATACATAAAGGTGAATTTACTTTTTTCATAAGGTAGGCAAATTTATTTGATGGATAATGTCCAGAACGTAATCTATTTAACACAACAATATATTTTCGACTTTTTAAATTTATATATTGATTACTAGTGGAACCCGCGGCTTCGCTCGCGCTAAATCTAGGGACGATCCCGAGCGAAGTGAGGGTGAGTCGCTTGTTAAGATAAACATTTCCATCATACATTACATATGTATAACTCTAGCGGTTTTGGCAGCGCACGCCAGAATAGCTCGCAGATGGTAGATTTTTTACTACTTACTTGATACTTATCGTCATATTTTGGACAATTCACACAATATCTTTATAAATTGTAGCCTATGTGATATTCTGATGTATAAGCTATATTATTGTAAAGTTTCATTAAAATCCATTCAGTAGTTATTACGTGAAAGAGTAACAAACATCCATACATCCATACATCCATACTTACAAACTTTCGCGTTTATAATATTAGTATAGATAGACTAGCCTTTCTGAAAATTAAAAGAATATTTTTCTCCCGTTTTTGCAACATTTTTCACTGATGATCCGCTTTTATTGGTCGTAACGTGATATAATATAGCCTCCTCGATAAACACAAAAAGAATTTTTCAATTCGGACCAGAAGTTCCTGAGATAAGCGCATTCAACCAAACAAACAAATTTTTAAATATTAGTATAGATGGGTATAGATATAAAAAATAAATTAGCTACGCAACACACTATTAAGCGCAAGCGTGTAATATAATAAAAAAGAATCGAGGTTATGTCCTTAGAATTCGTTATTGACAAAACACATTACAATCATAGGCAGAGATAAATTTCTAGGCTGGGGTTACAATGTCAATTGGCGCGACTTAGCCATAGCCAGCTCTAAAACGTTCATTAATCAGTCGCAGAGATTCTAAATATAGGCACTTATGCTATCGGCTATCCCGTTGCTGATGTCAGCATGGAATTAACAAATAAATTGGTGTGTCAAAGGGCTACGACGTACACGTACACGTAACTGAGATTACTCGTACTATACAATTAAATAGTTCAAATTAATATTTACTAGGGAGTGTACAAACTTTACTGTAATGAAAATAGAATTAAAGAATTTATAAGACGATTTTAAAATCCAAAGCTTTTACGTAGACAAAAATAATACTAAAAAACATTTCAACTCTTCAAACGAAAACGATATTTAGTAGTTTTGCGGTATTTGGAATAACATCACTATCAGTGTAGAATATAAAAAAAATTCAACATTAATTTATTATTGTTCATTAGAATAGAGCAGATGATCGAGTGAAGAGTCGCTTATACAATATCTACCACGTAAGAAAAAGCGTGAAATTATAAGTACTCTGTGTTACGAAGATCACAGATATTGATAAAAATCATTACATTAAAATTAGCATTGTTATAAAAATATTGAAATGAATATTTAAAATATTGCTACTAAGATACGACGTAATTTGCTTATTAAGTTGAAAATTAGCTCGGAATACTTAATTATTGATATTGAAGATACGCCACTGCTCACACCTTGCAACGCATAGAACCATGATAATTGCACCTTGTCAAGTTTGCACGCATACACTCCGGATAACGATTTTTGGACATAAATCATAATATAATAATATAAAAATTTATAAATAAAGAGCTTTTAACTGAAAAAAATTGTTAAAACAACATAAAACTCTTCCAAAAAGACAGTAATCGGTGTATTTTTTTAAATTGTAAATTTCTAATAACACAAAACTATCGCCCGCATACAAATTATTGGCTGCTTTTTATTACCGTCCCGATGTCCACTGTGTTCATCCATGTGTCACGCTCACCACACAGGGCACAACTTTTAACTTATTTAAGCTCGCTTTTTAAAAAATTATAATTCTATTTTAAAAAATAATAATTCTATAATAATACTATTTATAAAAAATAATATTCGTATATTCTATTTTTAAACTAATTAGTTTTTTACATTTTTGTTAATTGAATAAAAATAAGAACATTGAAAAACATGAATCAATGTGATACCCATACAAAGATAGATATAATTAAAACAATAAAGATTAATATTCCAGATATTATTTTAATAATCAATTTCAAACACGTTATAAAGTAAAAAATATGCTTAATCCGTCCCTAGTCCACGCATACAAGGACATTTCGCGTAAACAAGTCACACGTGGGGGTGCGTGTATGTGGGTACTGGGTAGGCTAATGATAGCGGGTTTCCGTCCGTCACACCTGAGAGCCCCTAACCGCCATCGGGTTATAGATACCTAACCCCTCACCCCTTAATTTAGTTCGAAACGCACTTTGCGTACTGTATTTATATAGAGCTGTTATTGAATGTTACTTACTGTATAAAATAAGCTTTTCCTAGTAATGTTTGTTTTATTAGTATATTTAATCTTTAAATACGTTCTAATATTAATTTAATTATTAGTTTGATTTAGTTATTTTCACTTCCATTATGACATAAAATATTCAACATACATTTAATTAATGAAACCCAAATGTAACAGTCAGCATTATGTTTTACAATAAAAAAACCATTAAATATAAATCATTAGCAACCATTTACTATTCTATGAATCAATTTTTAATGTTAATTACTGGATTAGTGAGTATAGAATCGTGTTAATGGATCTGCTGTTAACTTTGATAGTTGTTTTCAAATAGCCCATTCTATTATTAACAAGACTCACGTCACGACGCCATTATCATTAAACAAAATGTCATTCTAATATATAGTTTTGCATCGTTTATTAATAAAATAAAAAAATATTCGTTTTAACATCTCTATAAAAGTTTTGTAGTGACATGTTGAACGAATTACGCGAGAACATAAAGACGCTCAGAATAAAAAAAAAGTTCAATTAATCCTAATTTGTTCGCTAAGATTAAGCTCACGATATGGCATTCTGTAGAAAGAACCCTTTACTTCAATTCCCTGCCCTATTCTCTTTTAAGCCGCTTTAAAAAGAGTTCGACAAACAAGGGACGTAATTCTTAACGGACTATAAATTGTAGGACGGTGTATCGAGCCTAATCTAAGCAATTATACAATATACATCCTTATCTATAATAATAATATCTAAGTATTAATATTAAAAACTATAATGTCTTTGGGTCTGGTGATAGATTCCTCTTGAAGGTACATAAAATGTAATATTTAAAAAATATAAAATTGTCGATTCGAAATTACCTATAAAAGTCTATTTAAAAGTATAATTTTATTTTATTTTGATTTTATTTGATTTTGATTTTATTTAAACAAACCTACTTAATCAACAAAAGCAAGGAAATAGCAAAAACCTTGCATAATTACCTCAATTCTTTCTTGGCGATAGATCAGTCAACTTTGCACATTACATATGCCAATAACAACGAACCAAGCCCTATCGGGAATCGAGCGCACTTTTTTGCGTTTCCACAACATGCAAACTACATTGAAAATAATTTCCTTTTTAATTAGTGCAAATATTTGCATAAAAAGCGACCATCCCATATTAGGACGACTATTATAATATTTTAACACGAGAAACTTGTGCGTTGCAACGGTCAGGCCATGATGTTAATCGCAACGCATCCATGATAAATCAATTGGCAAGGGCGCGACTGTGACGAGTATAATAGATAGTTGTGAAAACTGCCCATTTACCCGCAAATTATAATAATCGCGCGGCTACTGTTTTCACAGCTAACGGAGTTTTGATCGTTGATTGTTGATTGCTGAACATTCGATGAGAACGAGTGGAGATCGTCGGTCGATATGCCCAGGGCGGCATTAATTACTTAATTCCGATGCGTGTGTTAACGTGTGCGATTTCTAACGCAATACCGCAATTACGTATTTTTTAACGCACTAGATAATATTTTTGAAAGCTTATCGCACTCTGTGCTCACGGATCGTAACGTTATTTACACGTTCGCTTGAAATTACATTAACGCTTTGAAGCGAACCGATATCGGCCGTTTGTATCGGAATTATATTTTGATTCGAAGTCCCTACTTTGTATATCATAAATACAGCAAAAAATAAAACGGATAATAAATTGATTAAAAAAATTTTGCGTGAGACAAAAAATATTACGCCGAATACAAGCACACAACTTCCTTTACGACGCGATTATTTAATGTTTGAAAGTAATATCTGCACAATGAGTGCGTGACAAGTGTACAGACAACAGTCGCAGAATTTTTTTTTATTAACACATTACTTTCGTGAAGATTTTATCGGAATTTAATATATTCATAGCCCGAACCCGAATATATTCTTCGAACGTAAACCATCGATTTGATAATTTCCTAGACTTACTACATTTAAACGGACTTATATACTTAGTTAGCATTCGAAGTAAAATCTACCCGGTGAAATAATCACAAAGATGTCATGAACTTAAGAAGAAGCTTTAATTAATTTTAGTAATTCAGTAATTACTGTAGTTTATCGTCTAATGTTATGCAAAAACCTATAACAATGGTTCCCTCGTTCTAACGAACGCGGGTAAAAACTCAAAAACTGAGTTGCATACGTAAAGTATCGTTAGTGATGTATAAATGTATTTGCATAGACATGTTTTTTAACAATGGATTACTAATATCTGTTTTGCATTAGCGCTAGTTGACGGGTCGTATGTGGGGCGTGTATGAACGGTGTCTGCGCATGTGTGCGTTTCCGTCATTTCCCTGCGCAGGAGTCGTCGATCGCAATGATTGCTCACGCGTTTCGCATCACTCACTCCTACCCTCGGGATAACTCGTTTACTCACAATTTACATACTAAGCTAAGCACTTTATAATATTTTTTACTAAAACGTTAATCTATAAACTATTCGTGCTACCTATTGTCGTTAGCTATTGATAGTTCCAGGGGTAGTTAATAAATGTTCATTATCATTGAAAACCGTATAAACATTTATACACAGTAAACAGATACTTTATTTTCTAGTACAAAAACTTTAACGATGGCTACAAACCTTTATTATAATATATAAAAACTTATTGGATCGCCCATCAGACCTCTTACATATTCGTATACAGTAATGTATGGAATTTTTATTACATATTACATTACTACCTTTATGACATTAATCAGTTATAGCTTATGACCAAAACTATAAATAATATTTTAATGATCTATTTTTGAACCAAGGTAAAAAAATGCATTGATTATACGAGTATGTTGAGAACACCTTTAATCTCCCTTAATTAACTTCGCGTAGAATAATGCCATTGACAATACCCGGCCCAATGCTTTGAAAAGCCATTTTGAATTAAAAATTATTAAAAGCATGTCTAGACAATTTAGTATTGCACCCGTATTAAATAAAACTTAAATACGTTTAATTTTTCAATACAAATTAATTCAACAAGCGGTAAACGCGCACGCACATGGGTTGGGCGTCGCCGGCTATTGTTTATCCCACGATTATATCCAATTCAAATACTAACTCGCACTCGAAAATTAAGCTGGAGCACCACTAAGGACCTTTTGTTTTAACCACAATGCACACTTGGTGTGCTACCGCTTAAACTGTGGACCACGCGAATAATAACAACCCTCATCCTTCGTATGTAAGTTCGTATAAGCTTTGTACAACATTTTGTTTGTTATTTGGCATTATACAAAAATTTTACCATTACTGTTTTAATTTTACTGTATATTGAATTAAAATATGTAATAACTGTTAAAACATAATAGGACTGTTAATAACGTGTAACTAAATAAAATAAATAATTATATTTATTCGATTACAATATATGTACCTATAACAAATTAAAATTCAACGAAAAACCAATGCTGCAATAATATTATGTAATGCCTATAAGAATAAAAAATGATGTATTGAATATTATATTTATTTAAATTTGCTAATCATGCGTATTTGTAGTGAACTTAGAAAAATTCGCTAAGCTTGGATTATAAACTAGAGTGTTAAAGCGGTATACGAACACTTCAAGTTATATTGACGCAGACGACAGCTGACGGTGGGCTGTGAGAGCCGATTTTTAACCATTAACAACCCTGTCGTATCCTTTGTGCCCTTTAATAGATGTTTATCACAAATTTTGAAGCTTAATATAACTTGGATTAATAACTAGGTAAATTAACTCCACAATAACGGACGGTTTTAGTTAAAATTCATACAATACCAAAACAATCGTGTTTTTGAAGAAAAAACGCCTAATATTTAGAATGTTCAACATATATGTGCGTATGTATGTACAATGTACATATAACATTGTGTGGCAATGTAATGAAAAAAGTGGTTTATAATCATAGCCAGTATACCATATTTACGCATGCTTTATCGTCAATCAATAATTAATATCTGGAGGCTGGACGGCTCAGACGCTCCCGAATTTCGCGGAGAATGATGAGATCGCGTTCGAGTAATCGAACCGACAAAAAATAAAAAATGAAACAAATACGAAATACTCCATTACTGGCACGCGGGCAGCTATGGAGAGGACTTGTGATAAGTTTTTAGTTAGTACATAGTGGCCAGATCCGAGATGACGGATTGACTGACATTCTGCCAGGTGGTCTGAATACATTGTTCTTGGAAAAAACTGGTACCGTAAAATATTTGACTGGACTAAACCTTTAATATTTGTATAAGACAAGACAGGATATCTTAAATATTTTGATGTCGTCATTATTTTTAAAGAAAAAGTGGCTTTCGATTACATCTCTTCTTATATCATCTTGTGTGGCTTTAACATTACTTATATTAGACTAAAGCTTTCATATGGTAAATTAAATTATTTTATGTAAATATACCTAACAATAAATATCTCAAAGAATTGTACTACTAGTACAAGTGCAAGTAGCATTCATTAAATAAATTAAATAATCATTAATATAAAATAAATGATTTTTTTTATTCTGAATTAATTAATACACCTATTTTTGTCGTATATCTTATATTTTATTAAATAATATTATTAGTTCTAAAAATAATAAATAAATAAATATGTTTGGACATTATTACACACAGCGCCATCTAGTTCCGTGGTAAGCCACGAAGGAAGCTTGTGTTACGGATACCAGATAGTTGATATACTACATATACGAGTTTAAAATACATATACATTACAAATATAAACACTCATGACTGGAGTACAAACATCCGAGTTTAACATATGAATGCCCCCTGCGGGACTCGATCCCGCGACCGCTGGCGTAAGAGAGTAGGGTCACTACAAACTGCGCCAGACGGGTTCGCCATATAAACATTTATTCCACAGGAAGTTTAAGCGCTCCATTCATTCCTAAATCATATGGCAATTGGCAAATAATAACAGAAAAATATATACTCACAGATTTATGGATTACCTACTATTAATGTTATTACCTACGTAACTACCATTATTATTTTGTAGAAGTATAGGAAGCACGAAGTATAGGTATTACTTACCAGTCACTTCATACACTATGAAAAAATACTACATTTATTATAATATTATTTATTATTTATATAAGGTTTATCAAAGCAAAAAAAAATCTATTCTATTTATTTTATATATGTACATATCAATTTGTGTGAAGCATTTTGTAGAGGTCACCATTGACTACCTCCTTTGACGATGTAACAATGCATGCTGACCACAATCTGACCAAGAGCAACAATCTCTATGGGAAATACAAATTACACACAGCCTTACCTTTATAATTGAATATTGCATGTCAATGCCAATTGCCAGTTACTGGAAGATATGGTTGGCACTGGCACCTCCGTATTTTTACTACAACTAAGTACACTATAAATTCTATGTAAAATTTACATTTTAATGGAAAACACTAAATTAATACTTAATATTTACTTATAGTATAATTTTTAATTTATTTATTTACAAAGCTTTAACGAAACTTATTAATATTTATATTTTAAAATTAAATATTTAAAAGTTAGATATATCATGTTGTCTTCGGCTCCACGTATTCCTAGTTCCCTTGCACACACATTACGTATGCAGGGCGCGGCTGGCCGCGGGCCACGTCAGCTATTTGCTCGTGACCAGAGGGCTAAGCCATTCAAGGCTAAGACGCGGGGGCCAGTTTTTGGCCGACCTGATCTACACCCCTGCGCCCGCGACGTGCCAACGCACCTCGCTTGTTTGTCTCCCAGAGTCATGATATCACAAAAATTTTAAGACCTGTATAATCAATGAGCTAAACTATGCCGGAGTTCTAGCTCTCGTAAAGTAATCACTACATAGTATATAACAAAGTCGCTTTCTCTGTCCCTATATCCCTATGTATGCTTAAATCTTTAAAACTACGCAACGGATTTTGATGCGGTTTTTTTTTTATAGATAGAGTGATTCAAGAGGAAGGTTTATATGTATAACTAGCGGATCCCGCGGCTTTGCCTGTGCTAAATCTAGGGAAGAGCCCGAGCGAAGCGAGGGCGAGTCGCTAGTAATTTAATAAACCATAACTCTCCACCATTCAAATTAATTATTTATCGACTATATATTCAATTAAACATGCCTATATGTCCTATCCATTAGAATCCACAAACGTAATTCCTCCCTTATCATAATCTTAACAGTATTTGCGCAGATCTTGAGAAAGCTCGTCCATTATTAATTGCACTTCTCAGGTGCGAAGATTATCCTTATTAAGGTACCGCAAGACTGAGACATGCATGTCCTCGTGCGATCCGAGACAAACTTATTGAAAGGGTTGGCTAAGTATTTGAATAGTACTAAATAAGCCGATTGTGTAAATCTTAAATTACTAGGTACATTTTGTGTATTTATTTGTGGTACATTGAATGTTTTAGTGTATTAGGCTTATATGTAATTTAGGTAATATACTTAATTGTTGTAATATAAAGAGAACTTTCAAATCACAACAATTCTTTGTTCTTTTCAGTTGTTTGAGCAATATTTATTATACCAACAGAAAGCGTGTCATTCCAATTAACCACTGGAATGTATTTTTCTCAATAGAATAACAAATAAGTTCTAGTATTATAACGAAACTTAATGGAGTGGATTAAGTAATAAGTTATAAATTGTCCAGCGATTGCAAAACTGCTAGGAATTGCGAAAGGTAAATTAAAAATTGAATTGGCTTTTGGCCGCCGCACCGTGTTCAGGCCCCCCTTCCTCCCACTGTAATTGCGGACGGCGCGCGCGCAGATTATCAGAAGCAAGTGCGTTCGATAACGCATGTGCACGAACGCATATTATTAAATTTATTCCTTTTTCGCCAGAATCTGCATAATGAGGGGGGCAAAAAAGGCACGTAATCGCTAGATTGCACGTCGCCTTCCCCTTGAGAAAGGCAGTCTTTATATGCACAAGTATGCATATGTAGATTTTGATAAAAAAACTTTAAGGAGAATTACATATTTTTTTATTTATGGGAAACCAGACCATTATTAATGTTTTTTTGTTATAGCGAGGAATTGCTCGTTTAAAGGTGCGATTCGAAGTATTAACGCAGAAGTAAAACGTGATAATAAAATAATGCAGATATTCATGATGGCCCGCAGCGAAGTGAATCCTCTCACGCCAACAAGCTAAAAATTAGCAAACACATACCATTTGCACGCACCCTTAATTTATCAGCTTAAATCAGGATTGAACGTGATACTATTTTTATATTATTCTATTCTAACAATACCTTTGTTAGAAATTTAAAATATTTTGTATGTTAATAAATATTTTTAAGAAATTGAATTTTCATACATAATAGATATAATAGAGGATATTATATTTACTTTTGCTCTTTTCTATTAGGAGTAGACGCACCGATGAAAACATATTTCGATTTTACCATTTATGCCAAGATATTGGTGGTTTACAAGGTAATAACTGACCTTTATAAAATAAATAAATATCTGTATAGCCATCAAAACTGTAAAACAAGTTTTTTATTATAATTTTTGTAAACGAGATCACATTATATCTAACCATGTATAATCAGTATTCGTACCATACAAAATTTTCATTCCAGCCCTGTTCAGCCGTGGGCTACCGAAATTCCACATCCGCTTTTTGCACAACGCTTTATCTTTCGTCATTATTTAAAAAGTCTTGTGCCCTTTATAAAACACATTAACTTCTCCAGAAGTAACAGAGTTCAGGTTCGCCCAAAAAATTGACAATACTTAACGCAAATTTGCCCGAAATTTTATCAGAAACGAATCGTGGTCGCTCTTAATTTTCGAACGTCATTAACGCGCAATTCCTCAAAGATGTGCTTCTGATGTTCGTGAGAAATTTACTTTGTAACAGGATCAGGACTTTGCAAAAAAAGTACAGCGCGTGTCGTCGGCAGCCGTCTTGCAAGTAGGCCGTAAATTATGGTTAGTTTTTGGCCATGCTCGCGCAATGCTGCCTCGCGGCTTTTCGCCTCCACCCCCCGCCTCACGCCACTCTCACCCGGTCACAGACCTCACATCATTTCGTCAATCTTGACTACTTATCCGTCCGCACCGATCCCTTATATTCATTATATTTCCAAAAATGAAGCATAATAAAGATTCTATCTCTCCAGATGAGAACATCGCGCAACCTCTTTCGAAACTTTAGAATCGACGAGCGGATATCACAACTTATATTTATTGAAAGCTGCATTTCGACTATGAGCTGTTCATTGTGCTGCCAAAATTAATCTCAGGGTTTAGCTGCGTCACAAAGGCGGCATGCCGGCGCGTACGGTGGCTATTACGGCCACCACTTTATAATTACCTTTTTAAATAGTTTTTTTAGTATCTCAACATATTAAAACGTCAATGTAAATAACTTGTTAGCCGCAATCTCATTTCTGGCCGATTGGATATTACAATAGTGTACGTGATTTGAGAAAGGTAACGGTGTCGTTGCTTTATCCGTGAGATGGAGCCCATTAGCGGCGACAGGCGGCGCGGGCCCAGTCGCTGCGCGCGGAGCGCAACGCGTGTCTAACAACAAGGCTATTCGACCGACAAATAGACTTAAGTATGTAGAAATCGATTTGTAACTCAAAATATAGATTAACAATCAATTCGTGTTTTAATCGATTTTATCTTTTTGTGTCTTTCCTGCTATATAAATTTTCATGTCCAGTCTTTACAGATGATTTAAATGAGCTCTGCAAAAACGCAATATCTTTAACTCAATCTACTTTGGGGCAACAAGACCAAAAGTAAGTTATTGCTGCTTGAAAGCAAAAAATATGGTACTTCACTCGTAAACTATAAAAAAATGGTCCGCGTCTAATAAAGATCGATTATATTATCACAAAGAAATTGACGCGTACCGAATAATTAAATCTGAACCCGCGCATTGTGTCCGAATCCAAGGAAAATTGGACCTCGCAATATTTCACCGGACAGTGTCGTACGTGTGTAATTGCACGGATTTAGAGTTTTTGTCGAACTAGTTTGGCACGCGCCTTTCTATATAACGATCGAAGATGTAATTTGTCGACGATTTTTTGCGGCGAAATGATCAAATCTATATTATAGTCATCATCAAAATATCCGTAACAGCGCTCGATAAGTATAGTTCACTATTTGTAAGAAATTGTAAATAAATTTCGTTTTATTTTTCATCCCAGTAAATATTTCCCTTAATCGTGAAGAGCAATTATTATAACGCTAATATTAAGAATTGTCGTATTACAAAAAAAATATTCATTTAGAAACAAATCGTAGAAATTGGTTTGAAATATTAACAACTGGAACATTACACTTGAATCCAAATTCAATTTATAATTCAAACACGCATACGGTGGCGATATCAGTAATAGGTAATGCAAAGTTATCGCTCGAAACAATAATCCGCGATAATGGATTAACGCGCAGAAATATTTATAAACGTGCAGCTATCGCCTAATCCGCAAAAGTCAATATGAATGTGAACAATATTAGTCTTATTACATTTCATGTTAAATACATTTTTTTTATTTTTATTTTATTCTGAATTAGTGCTTGACTGCGTTCCACCTGATGGTAAGTGGAAACGCAGTCGGAGATGGTAAGTCGCACTAATTCAGTAGCCACCTATTCACTCTTGCCTTGAAGACACCCATATTGTAATCGGACGGAAACACTGACGCAGGCAGGTTGTTCCAATCCTTAGCCGCACGTATAATAAAAGACGAAGCGAAACGCTTCGTCCGGACGGGTGGAATGTCCACGACATAAGAATGGAGACCAGCCGTTCGTCGAGTCGTCCGATGATGGAAAGGGGATGGGGTAATATATGATATTAAACTAGTTGGAGGATTTTTATAGATTATTTGAGAGTACGTAGACCTAGTAATTACAATAGCTACCAAATGTAGTATCGTTTACCGTAATTTTGATAACTCTGATCTTAGGGACTATAAAGACATAGTCAAGGTCAGAAGATTTGGCCAAGCTGATTATTGATCTTGATGATCTTGATCTGATATTGATCCAAAATACTTTGTATCGTTTTATACAGTCTTGATTATTATTTTTTACTATTTTTAAATAATAATTAACCCGAAAACGCTAATTGCGAATATATTAATATTTAAAATTGAAATCATGATTATGACTTTTCTTATATGACATAAGATAAAAATGAGTAATTTTCAAACTATAGTAAAATTGACTTAGTCGTTTATCGTTATTCTTTACTAGCTGGAAAGTGAAAATAAACGATTTCTTATTCGTCTCAGTAACGTATGATTGTTGTGTGCATTCACATCGAATCAAGTTTTCCTTTTCAAGTGGTAAATTCATAAGGTGCAAGACCCGGGATTTGAACCAGCTTCACTCGGTTACCTAATCAAGCGTACCACTGAGTCACAACCGCAATACAACTGATTTCGACTTATTATTACTAATTTTACACTTTTGACTATACAAAACAATAATAATCAATATAATTAACTTCAAATTTCAATAGTATTTCAATATTTTGTTGTTGATTTACTAAATTTTCTTAGTATTTAATTCGATAAATAAAATTTCTAATCATAATTTGATTATAAGGTAGAAAAAGATTTAAGGTTTAAGAATTATTCCGGTCTATTCAAATACTTCATCAATAGGTAATTAATTTTTCAAATCATTAATTTTATATAAGTAGGTATTACCTATATTACACCTTGCTTCATAATGTCTCATGAACTGATAATGAATAACTATAATAATAAGTTAAAATTATACAATCTTATTTTATCATATATTCTTTATAATATTATAGAATCTATTATAATGTCTAATTTGAAGATAATCATTTCTAAATTTTACATGATAGTTACTGAAAATTTTATGTTTTCTTTGGCCTCTTAAATTTTTTTTTGTTTACTAAAATCTCAGTGTCAGTCATACCTGACCTATATACTACTATGCAAATGTCACATAGAATAGAAGAAATTATAACTTCAAGTTTCAACTTATTGATCTTATTAACATTTTACATCGCGTATTAGATACGTTAATTACATAGTATGCACCTATTTAAAAATTAAATCGCTGTTCATGGTCATGCTAGTATGCTATAGTGAGAGTAATATTTCCGCTCTTTGCGTTTTTTTTAAATAGTGACATGGGTGTAATGCTAAACATCTTAATTAGGTGTATTTAAACAAACCGCAAGATTCTTTATAATGATTACCTTTAAATAAGCTAATGTCGTTATTACCGTCTTGAAAAAAACAACGAAGCTCAGGCGGGTTTTTTGCGTTTGCAATAACTTCATTTCGTGAACCGATTATGGTGAATCTTTTTAAATAGGGTATTACATAACTTTCTATACATTATTACTTTACACGTTGGTACCTTTATCTTGATAGTAATAAAAGTAAAAGTTATTTTATAATTTATACGTTTTGATAAGAACCAGTTCTCATCCAGTGGTCGAAATTTATAATCACTATTGATAACTTAAAAAAGACCTAATATGTATATGATAAGAATGTACATATATTAAAGAAACAGATTTTTATTGATAAAAGCTAAAGCTCGTCAAGGGTCACTTAACAAAAATTTCGGTGGAAAAACAAAAAAGGAAAATGTGTTATGTACTCATGTATTTTTATTGTATAGTTACTTTGTATAGTTATAAGATATAGTAATAAATCATAATCTGTATTTACAATACCGGGAGTTTGATTTAAACATTATTAGCCATACCAAATTAGTGTAATAACAATAATACTTGATAAAAATATATTAAATACATAACTAGATTGATAATTATCAATGATAACCAGTTAAACTCTCTTTCAAATACGTATTTGACCTTTTAAATCATTATCAATGAAAGAAGTCAAATTAAAACGACCTTACTTAAATTTTTCATATTTATTGTATATATTCATATAATTATTACCTATATATACAGTACCTAATATGTACATAATAGTAAAATATTGTTTTATTATAATATCGAATGTTAGTTTTGAGTAATTAAGTAAAGTCAGTTTTAATACTTATTTTAATATAATCATTTTTATAATACATATAGTTATAATATATAATGCATAAAAAATAACATTAAATGTTATTAATGAATTATATTTATTAAAAATTTAATAAATATTACAAGTATCCTGTTAATTGTTATAATATCAATTTAGTAAAACTGTAGTTCATAAAAAGGTTAATTAACAGTGATTATTCCTATAAAAAATCTCGTTACTTTAAGAATTCAGAACAAGTAATAGTATTTTAGCCAGAATCCGTTAATATTCGTTTGTAAAAAGCAGCCAAGTTGATAAATGTTAAAGTAAAAAATTAAAAATGCAAAAATTTGGCAATACTTTTGAATTCCAAAATATTTGACATGGATTAACACATTTGAAGGTTAACTAATCACTACTAGACGAACTGGTTTGCCGATTGCCTTTACGTCGTGTTGGAAAGCATACATTAAAAAAACGAATTAATCTTTGAACACCCAAAAAAATTATTAATATACTAATATACATACCTATCCAATATTTTTTATAGCTAATACATATAAAATTAATGTGCTTCACAAATTATTTGGACATATAAAGCTATTATTTTGTATAGCCCATTTTTTTATTTCCTTTAAAAGGAAATCGAAGCTTAAATTGTTATGAAAAATATTAAGTTTTACGTTTTAATTATAATTTTACGCTTAAAATAATTAAACTATACAAAAAGATATGAAGAGTGACGTTTTACAGTAACTTTTTAATAATATTAAGAAAATGGTTTAAAGTATAAGAATAAGTAATTTAAGATAACATCTATTCTTACATATGATACTAAGTTAATTTTAATTCGTCATCTTCAATAAATATTCAAAGGCCACATATAGGGTACATTTTTTAATAATTAGGCGACCTTGCCGAAAAATCGATTACTATTGTTTTAAATTAATAATGCAATTATGTATGTAAGTGTTTCATTATACTTATGCAAATATCGCTTATCAAGATGAACTTGGCATATACTCTAATTTTTAATTAGACGAAGTCAACTGACGTTTACTGTGTTGTCAGGTTTTGACAAAATAAAAATAGTGTTGTAACAAAATGAATGATTGAAAAAACTCCTGAATGAATGAAATTGCCTCGATTGTCTAGTGAATAGTTAGTGTGCCGAACTGCCGATATCGGGTACGGGGTTCGAATTTTAGTCGTGCTTTGTACATACCAACGAGTTTTTGACGACTATGTGCCTATAGAATCCAATTATAGGTAGGTAATGAAAATAAAAAAACATCGCTTATTCATTTGTTTTTATTCATCATCAGATAAAAAATCATCACTATCGCTTTCGGTGACATTAATTATTAATCTATACTAATATTATAAAGAAGTAAAGTTTGTTTATTTGTTAAATTGTAAGGGGTAATCTCGGGATCTACTGAACCGATTTTAAAAATTCTTTCACCAATAGAAAGCCACATTATTGCCGAGTGTCATAGGTTATATAAAAAACCGAAAAATAAAAAGGCTTTTACGTGGTAGTCCGTTTTGCAAAGTGAATCGGAGAAAAAACGGTCGAATAAAAGCGTTTCTTACGAACGCTGCCTTGACTATGAAAGATATATTTTTGAGTTCTAGAGAAAAGATGTGAAGCTTAAAAATGCCTACAAAAATGTCAACGACAGCATATGTCTAACTTTTATATTTTAGTGACAAAAACTAGTTTTTTTAATATTAGTATAGATAATTTAATTTTTAATTTTTAATATTAATAAAATAATTTAAATAATTTAAATACTCTGTACTAAAAAAGGATTATTAACATTATGCCCAACGAAGTGGGCACGGGTCAGCTAGTTATTAATATGTCTGAAACATTGTCCATCATGTGGTCGAGACCATACATTTTGTCTTCCTCTTTAATTATATGAGTCATAAAAAAATTATGTACTTTTCACCTTATAGCGGTAAAAGTAAAATCGTCTAATTTATCTTTGAAACGACAAACTTAACAAAAACAATAACTTAACAGCGTGGGCGCAGAAAAAACATTCGTGCTATCAGATTAGAGGTTAGAAGCCGAATAACAAACAAAATGGCGACCGCAAGCGCGGCGTTGATTGGTGTTGGCACTAGTCGCCGCGCCGCGCTTTGTAATAAGCCGTCAAAAAACTGATTGTAGTTACATACTACTACTATTACTAGTGTAAAATAGAAATAATATTCTTTTATAGTTTGAAATGATTAACTATTCACACTCATTGTTCATTCATCTGATTGAACGAGAACTGAACGCATCACTAATACTTTAACTATGGCAACATTATTTTACAAAGTGACATTAGCTACTGTCAGTTGGCTTCGTCTAATTAAAAATACGACTATAGGACTTTATTGTCCGAGGAAAACAATTGGTCAACTTATATTTACAGCCTAAGTAACTAATGTTTGTTTTTATTTTCAGTATTAAAACTAACATAAGAATGTTAGTTTCTTAAGTTTAGTGAAGCGTGTTATGTAAGAAAACATGAAACAATATGAAAAAAAAAACTCTTAAGGGGGGTAAATTAAAAAACTTGCCTGTGAAAGATCACTCGGGGCTTCCGACTTGACTGTATTAGCCGCTGCCCAGGCTTCCGCGAAAGTCTCCATAGCACTCTGAAAGTCCATCTTTACGATTCACGATATCAACATACCGAAATATCACACATGTGCCTGACACGGCGAAGAGTCAAATCTAAACACGTTCGCTCCAGCCGGCCGGCGGCGCGGTACTGACACTCGGCCCCGCCCAACGAACCGCCCGCGTCGAGAAAAACCGATACCACCCGAGCCTCCCGTTTCAGCGCTTTTCTTTTTAAGCCGCTATTTTAACAAGGTTTTTTTTCACAAAAGCCCGGCCCACGGTGGTTGGGCGGCCTTCAGATTATTTACACTTGTAATTCACAGATTGCTACGCTGATTAATTTGTATCGAGAGGGTGTTAGGCGTTATCTCGTTACGTGATTACGCGGCGCATCCGATACGACTTACGGCTCTCGCTCACTGTGAGACAATACGCTCATTGTTATGAGTTATCGCTATCGGTGATTACCTCGTCTTCCTAAATGCGTAGGTAAATTAGGTATAATGTTACTGCTCTCGAATATTATGGCAGATTCTTAATTAGTTTTCGATTATGGCGCTAATTTTGCAATTTGGAAGACTATAAAAAAGGTTAATTGCAACTAACATAGCAAATGGGCGATGCTAGAAGGCATTTTTATTCATTAAATAAATCACGTTGGCTTTCAGAATCTCTGCGTTGTGAGAAAAAATTGTCACGGCTTCCTATAATTTTGTACGTGGCCGTTTAAGCAGTATTACCTTCCGGGAAGCGGCATTTCATCTTAATTTCTAAAGCTTTCGCGATATTAAATGTTGGCTTTGACAAATTTTAGCGATAGACTTAGCACGTTAAGTTACAAGCTGTATATATATTTAAACATAATTTTATAGTTTCTTTATAATATTTAGTTGTACTTGCCTCATTCATTATATCTACTGTGTTAATCAAACTTATATTTAAAGTATGATTAACAAGACGCCTCTAAATTAATTTTATATCGAAGATGTTTTGGGGATTATATTTTGATCAGTGAATAATATTTTATGAGATCATTACTAATAATAAAAACACAGCAGTTAACTATAGAACCAATAAATAGGGCAATGGAAGCTTTGTATCGACCGAGTTCTTTGTGGATAAAACAATGGTTACAACTTAAGTATCGAAGCGATTGTGAAGTTGGAACGAGAGGAAAGTATGAAAGCTGTCTACACTGTGCTTTCATTCGCTCTTTGTCTATATTATATAACAGAAATGTTGTGATAATGCGAGATAGTATCAAGCTTATTTATATTAAAACTAGCGACTCACTTCCTCCTTCTTTTTTAAAGTCAGTTTAAAAGTAGCCTAAGTTACGTCTTATAATATTAGGTATCTGCGAGTGAAAGTGCGTTCGAAATCGGTCTAGCCGTTTCAGAGATTAGCTGGAACAGACAGACAAAAGTTTTAAAAATTGATTCTTTGATGTTAGTACCGTATATACCTTCATACGTATTTAGTGAAAAGCTGTAAATTTGAATTTAAAAACAGACACTTCAATTTTTTTATATGTACCTACCTAATTTAGAATCTTGTATCAAAATTTTTCAGCTCAGTATTCTAAAAAGTACATAATCATTGATTAATTACATAATTATTGTGGTCATTTTTGTTGTAATATCCATAATAAAAATCAGAGTGACAAAATTTCCTAGTTTTCGTAAAGTTTTTCACTGTACGAGTACGAGTGTTTACTTATTCAACATTCGTCTTTTATAACAAATATGTGACGGATTCCAAAAGTGATTTGAGGTCTTCATAACGTTTTACCGAACCTCCACGGCCCACGATTGTGTTTATTACTGTCAGGAAAACTTGCTTTTTAAGAACGCTTACCTCAATTATGCTGTCAAAACAGGTTTATACAAATACTGTACCTTCGAGTATATTATACATATAAAAAAATAACTACCTACCACTCTTAATACTTTCTTAGGTTTACGCGAATATTTGACATTATAAATGAAACTATCTTTTCGGATTTTGTCGCGGATTTATTATGATTTTTGGTTCCATTTTTGGTGGTTTGGTTTGGTTGGAGTTATTAGCTCGTAAGTTTCATTTCAAATTCTCTTAGCTTAGTTTAACAAATCAAGGAAAAACGATATGGAATCATTATTTTATTCAAATTACATCGTTATTCGTAATACATTAAACGCTATCTAATATTTCCTCATTATCCATTTTAATAAATGGATTCCTTATTCTTCCTCTCTCCCTCGACGACTCATTTGGCTCAGTTTGTAGTGACCCTACTTGCTGCGCCAGCGGTCGCAGGTTTGAGTCCCGCTGGGGGCATTCATTTTGTTGAGCACGAATGTTTGTACTCCAGTCATGGGTGTTTATATTTATAATATCAACTACACATATAGTATATTTTTTATACACATATAATAAAATATAAGTAATTAGTGTATCAATATAGCTATTATTATTTTTTATTAATTTATTCGAATAGGAACGTAGCTACTATGTTAAAAGTTATAAACTAAGTAAAAAAACAACCTATGTGAAATAACTCTCGCTCGATTCATTAAAATCTTTATAAATTTAACTAACGTACTGCAATATAAAGATATTTTCTTACGTTTAATTTTATAATACGAATAAATTAATTAACAGCAAAAAGGCCACTTGAAATGGACAGCTTACCCTATTTCCCAAATCAGTTTTAGCATACTTTTTCGTAGAGCTATAGCGATTTGCACTCGCATACTTCTGGCGTGTCTCTACATACTTAAAATTAAATGTTACTCCAGGTTATACTCTAGGTCTATTTACGAACTAAATTTCATCCAAATCTTTCCATGTGTTTGGAAATAAAAGAGCAATAAATATTGCCCATACTGATGTTAGTATTTATAGAAACGAATTACAGTATATTTTTAATATGAGGTTTTCATCACTTTTTATATATAGGATGTAACAGTTATATTATGATTTAGCAATATTTCACAAGTCTGTACTAATTATGATAAGAACAAAGCTTTTTAGCTATTTAGCGACTCTTATGCTTATTCATTGTAAAATATGAGTTGAATCATTCGATTTTTGTGCTACTATAGAGCGTATTTGTTAAGGGATAAGAATCACAGAATTGAACATATTTACCCTATAGATCTTAGTACCTAAGCAATGACTAAATCAAACTTGCTAAGTAATTCTTAGCATGCTTTTTCCATAAAAGTAAAATAGTGGCAGTAGGTACTACTTAAGTACGTACTTACCTACAATCGTTATGTGATAAAGGTAAACTCTGGTACCAATGACGTGTTGTCATAATCCCATAATATTAACACTTTTTGTTGTTTGGTTAGGATAAAGTAAATTTATGATAATTGATAGGTAAATATTACTATTGAATGATAATTGGGAACAGTTCAGTAACCTTATAGGTACGTAACATAAACTCAATATAAAGAATGTTTATTTTGAATATATTCAGTCACTAAGTTACTGAAACACGTAGTTTAAACGAAAACTTGCAAAAGTGTAACAATCACGTTACATGTATAAAAAATATAGCAATACGAAGATCAAAACCTACAGTTGAAAGCTGAAAGTTACATAGGATCTTACATATCCTAATCCGGAGATACCAATAGCGTTCGTTTGCTTCGGCATTCGGTAAAGCCTCCTCCAATAGGTGTGTCCGGGTTAGGTTTATCCTGATCCGTAGATTAGGTGCTCTCTCTCTTGCGGGGGGCGGGGTCACGCCACGCCCACCGGTCGATGCGGCCGGGCAGACTTTGCTCATTGTGCCGTTATCTATCGGAGACGTTGCACGCTCATCCGGCCGTCACAGATAAGCACCGGTAACTCTGGTTTTGACGTCACTTGCTGTCGAAGCGTAGTCACGTTGAATGAACTTGGTAGAGCAAATTGTATATGTAAATTAATGATTATCATTCTACTTATATAACATGCAATTGTACAGCATTTATAATAAAAAATCCTGAATGTTACACAATAAACAATAAGAATACATTAAAACGTATAAATACTCAGTATAACGAGCTTGTTCTAATCTCGACGCAAGGAAAGGGCTTTACTACGAGACAAGAGGGAGGGAGGTAGGAAGCCTCCCACGCTATAAAGCTACATCGTGATCTTTACATTTAAGTTTTTAAAGCTTTAAAAATAGTTTTAATCTATTAGCATGGAATAGTACTTAATTAACTATAGATATGTATATTGATATCCCTATTTTGAGAAATTATAGATTCCTCATAGAAACATTTTCCCTCCCTTTTCACCCCCCTGCTTTCCGGGATACAAACTATCTTACGTTCTTTCGGGTCTTAAACCATCTGCGTTGCAAATTTCATATAAATCAGTTTAGCGGATTGTTTGTTTATGCATTATAATACACAAACATACCAAAATACATTTATAGTCTCATAAAAATAGTAGTAAAGATTGATAAATTTAAAATAAAGTACGGTACGCTGTAAAAAGACAATCAAGCAAAAGAAATCCCGTGGAATCCCTCTAGACCGGGAATAAATAGAACATGCAGCCACTCACCGATTGGTAAATTACAAGTTAAAACATATCGATTCATATCTATCGCTGTTTTACTTGGAAGAAAAGCCATTAAATGAAAACCACATACACGTTAATATTATTAGTTTTCAACTTAAACTTATATATCTAATACCTGACTATTTCAATTTATAAAATAGGTATTAGTTATAGCACATGGCTTTACTCGCTTGGTAGGTGTGTCAATGTGTTATTAAAAGATAAGGTCACATCACTAAAATCAATTTTATAAGATACAGCATCATTCACAAGTTTTAATATATATAATGTAAGAATCTTCATATTTGCGAAAAAGCTTAGTTATATGGTAAATATATACGTAGCTTATTTAATTTCAATATATACAAAAATTATATAAAAGAATATAACATGAACAGAAATGGTTATTTTAAGTCATGAAAGCTTAGCTTTTAAACTACTTTATTAGAGGTTTCGAAAGGGTGTGGGTGGTTGGAGGGCCCTCTCCTACCCTTCGCCGATAGAAATTTGTTATCTTGCAAAGTAACACGATGGAAGATTAATTCCCGCGACATGATAGACGCTGCGAACTGATTTGAAAATTGACTATATAATACGGAGTTCGTTAATAAATCTCTACTTTGTCTCTATTTTAATTTTATGTCATAAGATTTTATTGGATATAGCATTGTTTTCGCTATGTGTGGATCGATTTTACTAGAAATGTGTCTATTATTAATGTTAATTTCATTCATTTTATTAATATATTGTTTGGAAAAAAAATATTATGGAGGCTTGGTTATACATATTGGTCCCCATAGGAACTTTGCGTTTGCGTGAACTTAGGTAACCTTATTCATAAACATTCTAAAATTCATATAACACTACCTAAACTAACACTAACGAATACATTTACATTTAAGTGCTTACTTGGTGAGGATAAAATGTTCAATATTACCTACTAAAACCAATAAAACAAAATTCCGTCCTAATAGAGTGCCAAACCAATTTCATCCTACTACATTGACACTTACGTCATTACGCTTTCAGAGAAGTACCAGGAGCAGCCAGAAGATACACGACGAGGCTTCACGCGAATACCAGACTTTACTAAGCCCACTGGGGCCCCACTAAGGCCCCTCCAGGTTACACAGAAAACACAGCTAGAACAAAGCCAGAGGGACACTAATCTTGAGCTAAGCTATTTTATTTATTACCTACCTATGTTTATTTAGTTATAATCCGATATCAGCATAATTAGTATTTATACGTTAACGTTATCCATTAATACTTTCTTAGGTTTACGTGAATATTTCACATTATAAATGAAATTACCTTTTCGGATTTATCCATTTACAATTTTTAGAGCAGATTTTAAAAGTCTTGTCTTCAGCCGTTTTCAACGTCCCACTGCTGAGCACGGGCCTCTCTTCAATACAAGGGAGATCAGGCCATAGTCCACTACGCTGGCTTAGTTTATTTTAAAAGAAATCATCAATAATCCAAAAATTGAATACGAAGTAGATAACTATCTTTAACCTTTATTTAATACAAATATTGCAATTTCATCCCTAATAATATTAAGACTTACAGTTTATTTTAAAAATAATTCATGGATTCCTGCTGAGCCATTCCATACAAGATCATGGTAAAAAATGATGTTATTAATAATGAAATGACATTCAATTCCGAATTTCTTATAGAGTTTACGTATATTCGTGAACTTGCTTAATGTAAAATGGTTATTCAAGTTGTAGTAAGAAAAGTAAAACCTACTTAATATATGTATATTAATTGACCAACATATCAAGTTTCGACGTCGTATATCATGGAGTGCAATATGAAATGTAGTAAAGAAGAAATTATACAATAAAATTTTAAAATTATAGACTTTAAATTATTTCTATTTTCTACATAATTCATAGGTATTATCGAGATGATTTGATGGTGAAGACAAAAGTTACGTATAACATTATAGTCTTTAAAAGTAGGCTACACTAAGAATACGTGGGATAAATTTATTTTTGTTTTTCAATAGGGACCTGTACCTAGACGCTAATCCTAACTATCCTAACTAATATTATAAATGCGAAACTAACTCTTTCTGTCTGTCTGTCTGTTACGCTTTCACGCCTAAACCGCTGAACCGAATTCGATGAAATTTGGTACACAGATAGAGAAGACCTTCAGAAAGGACATAGGCTACTTTTTATCCCTGTAATCCCACGGGAACGGCAACTACGTGGGTGACGGGGTTCGAACTTGAACTCCTCCGAAACGGCTTGACCGATTCTCATGAAATTTTGTGAGCATATTGAGTAGGTCTGAGAATCGGCCAACATCTATTTTTCATCCCCCTAAATGTTAAGGGTAGTCCACCCCTAACTTTTTATTTTTATTTTTTAGACATTTTTTTTCCTACAGATCAACCCAATGAGGTTGATTAGCAATTAAAAAAATGAACGCAGGCGAAGCCGCGGGTACAGCTAGTAATAATATAAATTCTAAAATAACGTATTGTATGCAATAACATATCGACTAAAAACATACAAAAACATTTTTTTTCTCTATAATAAATGTATTAAGTTGTATGAAAATAATTTAATTTTGTAGATAAAATCCGCAATATCTCTTAGTAAGTGACATGCAAAAATAATATAGATCTAATTAAGAATTTTTAAAAGATAACTAAGTATAGTAATTTCTTAATTACGGTCCACTTTTATCTATTTAGATCTCGTATGTAGGTAACTACTCTAAGTTCTGAATAATCGTTTAATACCTGTAAATATTTGTAAACATTTATTAAGATTAGTACTTAAAAACAAAAATCTAACAAAAATACAATAGGCTTATTGTCCATCGCTCCGTTTACCTGGCTTATTTATTATGACTTTTTATTACTTTACAACTTTTGTTTTTAATAAACTTAAATGAAAGCTTTTACCTGATTATCAAAAAAAACTATTCCCACTTTACGCGTTTAAAATATAAAACGAACATCGGTTAATCTAAAATCAAATTTAGAATGCGTCGAATTTGACAAGTCATTGATTTTTTTAAACGAGACAGATTATCTGGCCTTACCCCACTCGATCAATCTTATCGAGGTATCTATGATGGCCGAAGCTCGAAAACGTCGTAAATAATAAGAAATATTTATTCTATTTTGATCTATATTCGAAAGAGGCTAATTACTATTTTTAAATAGTTATTTTAAATATCTAATATCCACTGATGCCTGAATGCGTCGGATCATCACCGGATTCCGGGAAATTCGCCCCGCGTGAATACCTGCCTTTACAGGTAAGATTTGAGGTACAGATAAAGTCATAGATCTGGCAACTAATACAATGCAATACAATTTTATTTAATGCAAGATGTTTTTTTTCTTATAACAATAAAAAGAAGGCTAAGTTAATATGTTGCTATTTTTTACAATGGAAAAAAACAGTAGGCACAATAAAGTACCACCGGATTCTGTAGTGAAAGATTGTCCCCTGACCGATTTCGTTTGTACTAAAAATCTTGATATCTCCACGTTTGGGGTACCTTAAAAACTCCACACAATAACATGTACATACATATGTAAAACACAAAAATATAATGTGTACATTTCTACGACTGCTTAGCTCTGTGGTAATATGACTTGCTATTTGACCAGGTCCACGCATCTACTGATTCTATCCACCCTTAAGCAAATACGCAGTGACCGCGCAAATTATGCCTTCGTTTGCGTTTGACGTAGTTAGAGGATTACGATTTCGCAGAACAGTTTGCTCCGTTCGATATTCCCAACACCTACGCAGCATTTGTAGTAAAGTAGGCTAAGTAACTTCAAGATATTTCAAGTACTTTATATATCTTTAAATTAAATTTTCACAACAATATATTTTAACATTTAAAAATACCGAGTGTAAAAATGTTTTGTACAGTAAAATATTACTTTTTATCTATAAAACTAATACTCTTTAATAGCGACTTTCCCACGTTTATTTCGGCCGCTTAAAAGTAACTTATGTTTATAAGTCGTAGTCTATCTGTATACAAAAAATCATCCAAATCCATGTGAAGTAAAGAAGTAATGAACATATCAGACTGAAAAATAATAATTTTATTATTTTAAGGCAGTGGCAGCCCAGCGGTAACGTGCACGCAACCGAGTGATGTGGGTTCAAATCCGGGTCTTGCACCTTTGATATTTTCATGTGCAAATCATTATTTTCATGATTACCTCTTCTCTTACGGTATAAGAAAACATCGTAAGGAAACCTGCATGTCTGAGAAACCCAAGCAAGCTTTGGAAAGACATTGAACATGCACTACGCCAGCTTATTAAAATGTAGAGTATATTTTTCCAGTACTGAGGGAAGCCCGTACCCAGCAGTGGGACTTTAAAAAGGGCTAAAGACATTTCAATATATCAAGTCGCCCATGTTCTACTTTAAAATGATTAAAATAAGATATTTCCAGTACATTGTAGGCTTTTTCTATAATTACTTTGCTACCTACTACTTAGTGTGACGTGAATTCGAGACATCAATGCATTCTAACATAGAAAGAGAAACTAAGAATAAACTCTTTGGCTTTACAATATTAGTGAAGGTAGGAGTATACTTGATATCATGAAACGTCTATTTTTGTACTATAAAATGATACTAAGTAATTGTTTCTGCCTTTTCTTCAAGGATTATTTTCAAGTATAGTACGTCCCATAAGATAAATGAAGTTTTTGGAATATCTCAACTTTACAAAGTAAAAATACTACGAGTATTTCAGTATAACAAATGGCATTACAGATTTAAGCCATCACTGGTGTAGTTGTTTAAAAAATTGATAAAATAAATCACATTCTACATAATTTACCAATAACGGCATGCTCGAATCTCCAACGTATTCATCAGAGTGTATATTTTCTATTTGCGATACGTTCTTATACATTTTATTACGCTTCATTCGTTGTATCTCATACGAATGGCGTTTAAACGGGACTTTATTATTTTCCAAAGCGAGCGGGCGCAGATGTGAGATGTAAATAATTTCGAGATACGATGCTTTGGACCGATACGCCGGTAATAAGAATTTTCTCATACAACTCTTAAATAAATACCTGCGTCTTTAATATAATTATGTAAAGCATAGGACGTGATACACACGAAAATTGTTTTTATGCAAAATAGGTACATATAAAAAATACTAGTATTTTGTAAATTTTATTATTCGATTTTGTTTTTGATAACTTGTACTTTTTATGGAATTGATCAGCTTATACTTCACGCTAGATTTCAGTAGAGTTGAGAGTAGGTCTTTGTACGGTAGGTTTGTAGTTTGTAATATACTCTTTTGCTTGAGCTACTTCAACTAGCGTTAAATATGTAAATGTGTATTTCAGATTTGAAATATAATACAGTCGTCTAAATATGTATTATGAATATGAAAATATTCTGTAGAACTGTAGGAAAAAGAGAGAGTAGGTAGAGTAAAGAAGAGTGTTACAAATTTTCACTTGGATATCGAAATGACCGTAGCCTTAATAGCACTCGGCATCCTTTAAACTACATTTGTGAAAAAACTGATATCAATCTACATCCTACTACGTAATGCAAGAACAATCCTACAATAATAACATAAATATCCAATATAATAATATAAATGTCCACTTGAGTGACTTTGCAGGTCAGCCAGACTAACCATCTGCCCACTAGTTATAAGCATATAGCATATCTAGTGGAAGTTCAGGGTTCGAGCGTTTTTATTGTTGAGTCTTTGTGTTGAGAAAGTCTAAGTTGCAGTATCAGCCTTGAGCCTCGGAACTTTATGCAATAAGCAGGTATTAATTTAAATTACAAAAGTAAGTCAATAAGATAAAACTTCAAAATCATTTTTAGGGTTCCGTACCTCAAAAGGTAAAAACGGAACCCTTATAGGATCACTTTGTTGTCCGTCTGTCTGTCTGTCTGTCTGTCTGTCTGTCTGTCTGTCTGTCAAGACCTTTTTTCTCAGGAACGCGTGGAGGTATCAAGCTGAAATTCATATCAAATACTCAAGTCTATGGTCTCTTGGAGCTGTGAAAAAATCAAACTTCTAAGTCAACGCGATCAAAAGATACTCCCGTTTATGCCGCAAATTTTCGACACTCGCAAGGGAATCAAAACCTACAGGGTACTTCCCGTGAACTCAGAATCTTGAAATTTGGTACGAAGCAACGTCTTATAACACAGATAAAGGAAAAATTGCGAAAAGCATAAATTTTTAGTTACATCATATAATAAAAATATTTTTAATAATTTTAAACTTATTACCCCTTTACTCATACACCGTTCCGTACAGGTTTGTACGGAACCCTCGGTGCGCGAGTCTGACTCGCACTTGGCCGAATTTTTTCATATAGTTGATATTAATACTAAAAAATAGCTATTATAGTGAAAAAAGAGGGCTCGTCCGGGATTTGAACCCGGGACCTCTCGCACCCAAAGCGAGAATCATACCCCTAGACCAACGAGCCTTTTAGCGAATACAAATAATAAAAGCATCTTTTTAATTAACTACTGAAATTATTTTATTTACTTAGCAAGAGACCGATGTCATTAAAAGTTGAATCAGCTGAAATAATACTTTAACCTATGACAATAAAACAGATGGTTTGATTCAGTACTTGATGCATATATTAGTTTATTAATTAACTAGCGGCTTACCCTAAGTTCGCTCCTTCTATGCGTCACTTTTTGACGTCTTCAATTAAAGATTAACAACAGTAATCACATTTAATCAAAATATAAAAAACCCATGGAATTCGGCAGGAATGAAGCTCTATAAATGAAAAAAATTTTAGAGTCGGTAGTTTCCGGTTCTACACGCTACATACATTGTACAGTATAGTAGGTATATTTAAAGCAAAAAATCGTGATTACTTATAATATCTTGTATGATACTCTGTTTGCGTGAGAAAGGTACCGGGTTCAAATCCTGGACGAGACCTTTTTATGTTATAATTGTACAATAATATTAAAGTATCAATGACGTAAGTAATTTTTACTTTATATAGGTACATACCTACCTACGTATGTATGTAAAATAAACTTGTATAGATACATCTTGAATAATACTTTCTTAGGTTAACGTGAAGATTTGAGATTATAAATGAAACTATCTTTTCGGATTTTGTCGCGGATTTAATTAGATTTTTTTGTTAATTTGAATATCTCTAGTGACCATGATTGCTGTAAAGCATTCGAAACGTCGGGAATCAAAAATCAAAATAAATCTGCGACAAAATCTAAAAAGATACATAGTTTCATTTATACATCTTGAACACCATAACCACAACACTTCAATTCATACTCTCCAAACAAAAAAAATATTTTATAAAAATAGCTAGTAGATATAAATATGTATTTCAAATCGAATTTACATTCAAAATCATTTTATACATCAACGACTCTACTTTATGGACCACATTAAGTTTTTTCAAATATCTAAAGAAATCATAAATGAGAAATCGACGACCCGAACGAATCCTGTAACGTTGCGATCAAAAACCCTCAAAGAAAATAATCTGTGCCCTCGTTGCATTAAAATATAAACATCGTCGTTAGCAAATCATTAGCCGGTACATTTTTCCTCTGCGTTCTTATCAATCGTAAACGAGACAACTAATATCGAAGCCTTCAAGGAGTGTATTTAATGTAACGATCTGGTGGGCACTGAGCTTTAGTTCAAATATGTACATTTATTTTTGTACGGCTAATATACTTTTAAGAGGCTTGAGCGTTGGAATCGAGACATGTTATTTATGTAATAGTTTTTGTACACTATACCTATGTTATATATTGTCATTTTCTTTGTACATGTAAAATTAAATCAATGTTATTGAATAATGTTCATTACGCTAATCAAGCTGATAAGAAGTTATCATGTTAACTATAGAAATGTCCATTTGGGATGGTAAAAAATCGCTATCTTTGGAATAATATCATGCATTACACATACATATAATACATACTGGAGGGTATGTATTGTACGACGTTAGGTGAATGTGTGAACCGTAAAAATCTAACGTAGAGCTAAGGACCAATGAACAGAGACACTAACTATATTATATATTCTGTGCTAACAGACTTTAAACATTAATTATTTTAGCCTAAAAGGGAGGATTTCATACTAAAGATTTATCCGATTCCACTATTACGGCAACTTTTATAAATAAAAAAATCATACAAAATACACCCAAAAGTACTAAAAACATACAGTAATAATTTAATTAAAATATTCTATTATTAATAATATTTATTTATTTTACTTTTATTAGTATATACATAATAACGTTTTTTATTTATTAATAAATATTGGTTGCAACTTTTCCCCAGCGATGCTCTTCCAAGTTATAGACAATACACCTACTAAATTTTAAATTATTATTATAAATCATAAGAATTAAATTCATATATAACAAAATATATAAATAACGTGTTTTAACTGACCGATGTAAGAGTAAATTACAGGCCTATTTTCTTCTAACTTTCATACCCAGCCTAAACATAATTTATAGCCTCTTTCCAACTTCACTTTAAATTCGGACATTTGAATACTTACTTAAAATATCTAACTTAGTATGCCTTTTGTTCGGGGGAACAGAATCATCTTAATGCCAGTAATTATACGGATTCAACGAATTACTCGGCCATAAGTAAACAAATGAAATGCCCTATTTACAATCGTAAATTTCGCGAGTCCCCACAAAACTCGATGTAGCCCTTAGTCTGTTTTTATTTCTTCTCTTCCTTACCAAAGTTACATAATATATTTAAAGTGTCATATTTACCAAATTTGTAACGCTTATAATTTGTAAGCATAAGTATATAAAATTGATGTCTGTGATTTCAATGAAGATATCATTTTTTTACCAAATACTAAAAATTATTAAAAACATTTCACCTCTATATCTACCTACGAATATTTGCTCTTACTTATCTCTTGTGGTCAAAACAATCTCAGGCCGATTTTCATCGATTTAAATATCTTATTAGTTACTAGCCTTTCCCGCAGCTCCGTTCGTGTTCTAAAGGCTGATATTCAAAAGAAATATTTTTATCCCGTTTTTGCATCATTTGTCATTGATGCTCCGCTCCTAACGGTGATAACGTAATGTAATATAGCCTCCTCGCCTTCCTCGATAAACGGACTATCCAACACAAAAGGATTTTTTCAATTCGGACCAGTAGTTCCTGAGATTAGCACGTTCAACCAACCAAACAAACAAACAAACAAACAAACAAACAAACAAACAAACAAACAAACAAACAAGCAAACAAACTCTTCAGCTTTATAATATTAGTATAGATTATAGCGTTGCTTCTTCTGAATAATCACAAATAGGAAGCTCATAGGAAGCTCAATCTCATCTTAGAGTTTCAACTATTTCGTATAAAAACTATTTCGTTTTTTAATATTATTTCTGAATTAAAAAACTTGCATTTTAAACCCATCCAGTTTTATTCAATAATTTAATATAAAACAGAGCTTTTATAGTAAAATTAAGATAGTGTTATAAATTTAAAAGAATGTCGCAAAGTCACACTATAACTACTTGTTACTAACAGTATAAATATTGCCTTAGTAGTAGTCATTTGGTAGTTTTACTTAGGAAGGAATTTTGAAGATTGGTAGTTTTATAAATTTTGATGACCTCTTACCAAATTTCCTTTGCTAATATGTCACGTCGTATCTTAGACATTTAAGTAGCCATATTAAAAACAGGTTTATGGACAATATCTCTGTTACTATTCATTTTAAAATGGGTAAAAACATATTAAAATAGTCAAAATATTATAGTCTATAGAATTTATGGATTAACCTTTTTTATGTACAATGAAATTACAAATACAGTTTTAGTGTACGAGCGAATAGAACACTCATTTCCTCACCACTATGAGGTAGGTAGTGGCGCGTGTTTTTATCTTGAAAGCTATGCGACTCTTTGTACTTCATGCAAATCAATATAGCCATAATGCTAGTAATGGGCAGTCAAATCGAATCGACTAATCAATTTCTTCTCTGCTTATGTCAGCCACAAAATCACGCACTCCCAGACATTTTTTTCCAGCTCTCTATACGGTACTCCTGATGCTGCTTTATTTCCTGCTATCTCATACTGTGTTATTTCTTAAAGCTAAGGTCTTTAAGGTCTTCTGTAATTTTATTTTTATAACCATATTTTAGCATGCACATCTCATGCAGTGAACTTACTTAAACTAAAGAAGATGGAACAAAAGTAAAAAAAATATGTTACTATTATAATTATTTAAATTTGCAAAAAAGGGCTCGTCCGGGATTTGAACCCGGGACCTCTCGCACCCAAAGCGAGAATCATACCCCTAGACCAACGAGCCATATGTATGAGAATAACAAATTATGTCTGCAGTTTTTCAGCACGTAGGTAACTTAAAAACCATTTGAGTCAATAATATTACAAAATGTGAACTTAACCTTATTAATTACGCAATGCCCCACCGTGGCATAGGTACTTTCATCACGTAATCTTTATTTCTATTACCAGACATTCGGAAATTATCATCAACCTATTTCTAACAACAAGAACTATAATCATAATAAAAAAATATAAAGTCAACTTTGCCTGCTCATACATTTCTTTAAGTAATTTAGAACACAGAGCTCAAAATATATTATATGTATATTTTGAACTCACTAGACAGATATGAATAATGATATTACCACAAAGAGAAGCAATGTGACTTGAGACAGGGAGGCAGCATCGCTTGTAAACCACGAACTAGGTGGCAGGATGAACTAGTTACTAGAAAACATAGGGCATACCTTTACCCAGCAGTGAGATGATTTAGTTACAGTTTGTAACTTCAGTATTGCACGACCAAATTTGAAGACACTGGGAACCATTGAAGAGTTTTACTACCCACTTCCCTAATCCATTATACGATCAACCTTTGTTATCAAATTATTGTGATGTCATACAAATTTCTCATGAGAAGCTTCAAATAGATTCAATAAGTCAGACACCACCATAAAAATACTTGAAGTAGTTAGATAGAGCCGAAAGTATCTTAAAATTCATATAAAAATAACATATAAAACATATAAAAATATCAATTATTATACTGATAAGTGATATTATTGTCATTTTAAGTTCAATTCTGAAATATATTAGCACTACATTTAAAACACGATAATATATACGATAAATTATTTATTTAAAAATCATGACTTAAACACCCATTATATGTTTGGCATTCAAAGGTTGAAGGACCATCAATGTGGTAAACAAAAGGTTTTTCTATTTCGTATAAAATTTAAATAGCAAGATTTATGATTTTATGTCATCTGAGATAATTAAAAGAAGCATCAATCAAAAGATCTTTAGGGATCTTAGTTACACAATGGTCACCGTAAGTCCTTATTCCCCATTATCTTTTTGAGGCCATTGCGACATAATTTTTCATTTTAGATACTTATTTCAATAATTAACTTCTAAGTTATCCCTCTGACATGATTAAATATTCAGTTCAAAATTTTAAGCGTCACTATTTGAATATGAAAAGAACACTACATGTTTTAAATATTCTTTTCATTACTAGAATTAAATTTACGCATTCAGAGATCGTATACAACTAGAAAATTAAGGACTTTTAAAAAGTGATGATGGATGGAAAGATATACTTATATTTATTTGGGTATACAAACGGATTGGTTCTTCCTGGTTCTTTAGAAATCGAGTTAAACTTTTACAAGTATTTACAAGTACATTGGCAGTTTTGTGATTGGCAGAAAAATACACCACGAAAAGAAAATAAGAATAAACAGTCCGCCATGTTTTGGTGTCGGCCATATTGGATTTACAATGACGTCACATTACTTAAACTTCTAATTAAAGACGTGTTATATCATAGACTATTATGAGCAACTATATTTTTATAGCGGTTATTTATAAACTAGTATAGGTAAGGAAGGATTGCTTAGTCTCCTGTCGTCGTCATAATCAATCATCTCTATATAACTATATTATTTTACTGTCAAGAAATTATATCTCAATTAGATGTTAAGAAATGAATATTTAATTAAAGACTTCAGATAGACATTCGAACAGTTAACCAAAGGCTTGTAAAAACATCTTGCTCTCGTTTTTCAATGAATGTGCAATCTCACCCATTTCATTAACTTCCGAGCTAAATGGCTGGCAGTCTCGCGGCCGGCTAATGAAATAAGATCCCAGCTCGCTAAGGAATGGCGGAATTAAAACTACATAAATGTACCGCCCTCGCGCCAACAGAAAATTCTATAGCTTAAATGGTATTCGCCTTCTAGGAGCTGCTGCGACGTTCATAATTTTAAACCTAAAGAGAGCTTTCGAATAAATTTGTATTTATAATTACATTTTAAAATATTTTTCAGGAAAATTTAACTTTAATTAATCAACATCGAACCAGTCAAACTGCTGAATCTCAATAAATATGCCTCAATACTGTTTACACAATATGACGCTAAACTACTTTCATAATGTATCTGCATAGTGCATACTATATTATAAATATGTATAGCTTTCCCTTTCACATTACTTTAGATTAGATCGCTTGAGAAAACCCATGGGCTGCCAGCATAAACGAGCTCATGATGTCCATGGACTTGTTCGCATATTATGATTTTTGCATATATTTTTTACCACAGTTATTCTTTTCGCGAATCTCGATCAAAATTTTAGCTTAACATTTTCGTTACAAAGAATACAAGGCCAGTTGTGGACGCACGAGACATTGAAATATCAATGGTCCAAAAGGTAAAAGCATTTAGCGAGAAATACTGGCGTATGAACCGATATCATTGAGACAAAATTATAATAGTGCTTTAAAATTGTTGAAAACTTTCATGTCAAAATATTTTTTTCGTTGTTATTTTAAACTAGCAAAACCAACATGCATCGCTAAGCTAAAAAAATTAAACGGTTTTTATAATTTTCTAATAAAATACATAAAAAATTGCCTAAGTTACTCCTTATAACATTAACTATCTGCGAGTGAAAGTCCCTTCAAAATTGGTCCAGCTGTTTCAGAGATTAGCCAGAACAAACAGACAAACAGACACACCGAAAAAAATTAAAAATCAATTTTTTTATGTAAGTACTGTATATATACTTTCATAGATATTTAGTGTAAAGCTGTTAATTTAAAATTAAAAACAGACCCTTCAATTTTATTTATATGTACAGGTGGTACAATATTTTAATAAAATGGAATCCTTGTTAGTTGTTGAAGTATTAAATTAAGTAATCTTAAAACTTGTCTTATACGAACGAATAGCCTCTATCGAGCTTGTTTTTCACACGAATCTAAATAAGGATTTAACGGATAATATATATGTAATTAGCGTATGATATACTTCCATGTGACCATGGCTTGTACAATTAAATATGTTAAATATAGGCATATATTTTGTTTTTACAATACTAGCGGCTCGGCCTAGCTTCGCGGGTACGTTTATACGGTTAGTATGAAATAGATAGAATAAAATTTAAATTTACATAATTTCGAAGAGTTGTTATGGAGGATAAACATATATTTTATATATGTGTCTTCGTATGGCAATGAAAAATTCTATAAAATGTAACCAATGTAGCCTCCAGTGCAGCCCTTCAACTATCTTCACACTAAAAAAATGTATCTGTCACTCTGTTTTTATGTGCAAAAAGAAATATAATATGAATTTATGGATCTTATGTAGGTAGGAACTTTTTGATTGATCAAACTATCTTTACTTTTTAGCAGAAATGCTCTTTCATAAACATGCGCCGGTATATATGCGCCCCCAACAATAAAAAATACGAACGAACAAACAAACATTTATACGAGTATAAGGATGTATAATGCGAATATAACTTAGATAATATACATATTAATTTTTTTTATGATTATCGGCTTAATGAGTGGCTTAGTAGTTAGTTGGTGCACAAATTACGCGAGAACACCTTAGCGACGAGCTTGCGTCATCATTCTTATCTATCACTTATTTGACTTTTTGAACGTTTATATTTCCTTTAATTTATATTCAATATTTTAATTAAAAGATTTAGCATTAACAAAATTTTTACAATGTTATAATAATTTAACTTTTGTATGAATGTATCTAGTCCTGGTCCTAAGAAGGTCTTAAAATAGATATTAAGTTATTAGATATAGGATTTATATTCTAGACCCAAGACTTCTCTTATTTGCAGATTCAGATGCCAAGTTCGAAACAAGTATTTAAAGAATAGCACTATATGACCAAGCATCAAAAGCAGCCCTGGTTAGCTAATCAAATCGTTATCGAAATAATGGTATACGAACACAATACTTTCTTAGGTTTACGCGAATATTTTACATTATAGATGAAACTATCTTTTCAGATTATGTCGCGGATTTATTTTGATTTTTCGTCCCGACGCGTCGGACGTTTCGAATGCTTTAAAGCAATCATGGTCACTGGATCCGTGAAATTATAGTTTCATTTATAATGTTAACTATATACAAAGGACAAACATACATATAACTTAATATATAGGTTTACATCATAATGTTATGTAAATTCTGTCACTGATTTATCAGAGTAATTTATTTTAATAATTTAATATCTAAGGATTAATTATAAAACTTGTAACTTAAATTAAGATATTATATCCTCAATTTTTTATTAATAATCCAGTTAGAATATTTCATTCAGAAAGATTAAAAACCGGTTACGCGCGTTTTTAATTATTACCCTTATAAAAATTACCATAAATCAACATCCTTGATTAATTAAAAAAAACTCTTTCATAATTATTTATACCATAATAAATATGCAAGAGTATCAAATAATAAAATTACCAATCTTACCTACCTGAAGATATGATAACTTCTTGATTACGATTATTCTTTTATGTAGATCTTAAATAATTCAAATTATATGTAATAAAAATATTTTCATAATTTTATCGTTAACCTTACCTTATTACATGGAGTAAATGGAGTGCTTATGCGGGGACAACCGCGCTTACTAATAGCACACTAAAATATAGTTTACTCGACGAAATTGTTGACAGTCGTTGCTATTTTATGTCAGTCTGTGTCATAGTCACGCGCTCCCGTTTTAAAAGTGTGAAAAACTAAGAACAATGCCTAGTTGTTCAATTAAATGGTGTGGAAAGTGTACTGCTACTTCAAGTTACAAAAAAGACGGGATCACATTTCATAGGTAAGTGGTTTTCTACTCCATTTTATTCAATTCATAAAAATTAAATCAATTTTTTAATGTCAGAATAGTATATTGCGTCAACGTTGACGTCTTGTCTATTTTTCTCGTTAGTGCTGTCGCAGCATCGCATCGATTTATATCGATATAATTCAAGATTAGATGAATTTGTATTTATTTTAAAACAAGTGGGGCCTAGGATAATTAAAAAATTGTATTTTGTATGATTTAATTTGTAATTTGCAGATTTCCCAACAATGATAGCGAGAAGAAAGAAATTGGGATAAACGCTAATCATAGAGACAATTTTTTTCCAACAAAGCATAGCGTCGTATGCTCCAGACATTTCACACCGGATTACTTTCAATACTACTACTACTTTCATTACTTACTTTCTTTACTTTCTTTTATTTTATTAAAATATATATAAAAACCGTTTAATTTATTTTAACTTACGCTGTTTGCTAGATAAATCACTTGTTTTATTAAAAAATCTAAATCTCTGTATCGCAAACCAATCCTTACACTAGTAATAAGTCACACAATTATCGATATCGATATTTTTAAGTAATTCTTTTGGAATCCCTAGAGAATCAGTCATCACTTGGTTGTCACTTCGTTACCCAATCACAGCTAGCGAAGCTTACCTCTCCCCCCGCCGTAAATTAGTCAATTTGAGCTAATACAAAAATATGCCGATTCACACTCCATTGGTTTTATCCTCCTAGCCTTATTACTATACAAATATTGTAAGGTAATTTGCAATTTTCTCACCGGACTATGACTGTGACTGAAGGAACAGGAATAAAGAGCAGTTGTGTTTGCGCGCATATATAAGTACTCCAAAATCTAACAAATATAGTTTAGCAAAAACAATTTGGCATAAAGTCAATTCCTCACTGACAGACAATATCCAGAATTCTAGACAACTTACTATAGAAACGTTCTTTTTTTTAAGGTTATTCCCTAAAGGATCCCCTATATCCCCTACAAAGGGGATGAAATGTGCTTAAAATTCTGTATTTTGATGATTAAGCTTCTTGATACACATAAGAAATAAGGCTGAGTCCTGAATCCTAACTAAGTACCAATAAATAATAAAGAGGTAACTAGACATTCATAAAACATAACGAGCAAAGTTGTTGCTTGAAGATTCTTCTCTGAATTTAATGTCATGCATATACATTATATAATCGAATAACGATTATTGCTATAGTATAATTTTATTCGATTTAAATAGTATAGTTTAGATTAGATTCGATTAAAATAGCAGGCATTTAAAAAGTGGCTCTATAATTTTTTATGTTTGCCCAGGTGGCATAGCATTACGAAATAGTGAAAGGAGGTGAGCACATAGTGCTGTGTTTTGTGTATGTATAGTTAAAATACGTTAATATTAGTAGTCGGCTCGTTGGTCTAGGGGTATGATTCTCGCTTTGGGTGCGAGAGGTCCCGGGTTCAAATCCCGGACGAGCCCACTTTTTACTCTCACGAATAATAAATAAAATATTAATAAAAATATAACAATATGCAATCACAACTATAAAACTTAAATAAAATAATTAAACGTAATTAAAAGAGTTTTTTTTTCTTTAAAATTTATTGAAGTGTTAGTTATTTAGTTTAGTGTGGTCTGTGGTGTAGTATTCGCTTATATTTTTCTTTACTTTAATATTTACGTTTATAAAATTTAAAGTTTCAACTTCTAGCATCCAGCAATGTGTTTTAATTCGCAATATATGATAAAGTAGTATTTATAACTTTATACTTAGATATATTATACTCCTTTATAGATTTTTGTACAGTCAATTCAGTTTTTGCTGAGTAATTTCCGTAGTTAAGAATATACCATTATATGATAAAAGGATTTTAAATATTGCAACAGAAAGAAATACACGATACGCCATTATTAAAACATTTATGTACTCTTTTCGGTTTTCATAATGCCATTGTTAATAAAAATATTCAATGTGGATTTTATCCATTTTGTTTTTTTATCAAAAGTAGTATAATAAAATAAAATTCTTACTTTAAAAAAATGTCAAAAATGTAAAAATGTTGTTCCTAATTATTATAATTCGCAAAATGTCATTATAAGAGTCATTCAACCTGCTCGAATGATAGAAAAGCAGATTTATACTTATTGTATATATATATATATGTGGGAGATAATATTTATTTTATTATTTTTTTAGAACTACCTTCCGTTCTTTTATAGAAATGTCATTTGACAGTTGTATTGTCTGTACCACCCCACTACGATAATAAGTTATAAATACCCTTGTACCCCCTATCGCCAGGTCAGAAGTGGTTCAGCCGTGAGCCCGGCACTTTGTTTATAAGTGCTCTGACTTGACCGAGATACCTATCAGGTAATCTCTGTATCGTTGTGACAGTATTTTAGTACTTATAGTAGTTACTTTATTATTTTTATTTTAAAGGTATAAAGTATTACTTTGAAGTGCTTTCAATGCTCTCAATAATACATTATTTATTTATGATAATTAAATAGATAATTAATTGTACTGTACATTATATTTATATTATAATAAAATGAGTATTTTGATATAATTGTTTATTCTTTTTCTACCCATCTCTCACATCAGAAGTGGGATCTGATTTCAAACTTAAACTACGCCCATGTATTTTATGTTATCAGGTTACGATGCATCCACAAAGAGGAGTCTGCCAGTGATCGATCATCGAGCCAAGTAACTCGGCTAAGTTCTCAACTTGCGTGGAACAAAGCACCTGTGTCACCTGGGGTGAAGTCAACCGTATCTGTCGCGTACTCAACCACCGATCGCTGTGAAAGAGAATGCACAACGACAGAAGTAGTGGTCATCGTCAACGAATGAAGGACAGGTTTCGTTCCAATGCAATATTTTGTTCATATAGAATTTTAAAAGTACATTTGAATCATACTTCAGTTTTCTAATTTTCGATTGAAATTAAAAGTTAGTAAGCCTGTGGAATCAATTTTCGATTAATCGGTTCAGAATGCAGACAAGCTAGCCAGTTATGAAAGTCGACAGTTATTCTGTTAGAATTTGTTTATTGTTTATATTACTTAAATATAATAAATGCCTACTATTGTGGGTGAGTTAAATATTAGCTCCACGCAATAATAATGCTATTTTTATCAATAGCTGTAAGTGCAACATATATCGCTGAATTTTAATACATAGGTTAACTCGGTGGCGCAGTATCTAGCATGTTTGATATCTTGCGGTCCTTGAGCGCAAGCCCTAGGTGAGGCCAAGTTTAGTTACAGAGTCTCTCTGATTAGTAAACCTTAACAAGGGCCCGGAATATGGAAGTTGGTGGTGTGTCACCATGCCTTTGAGAGCACGGATAGCCATCGGTCTAGCACGTTAACTCTCACTGGTCGTGTGAAGTAATGAAAAAAAAACTAGAGAGTGCATTTGTGTCTACGCGTACACTATATCTATTCGGTCGGAATCGATCGGAACAACATTTTTGTTATTATTATACCTGGCCACATGAATGACCTTTACTTTTTTAAGCCAAATGCTTGGCGTAATTAGTTTAATAGTTTTTACTATTAATTTTGTAGGCTATTATATTTCAAATGACACAAGAAATTTCAAAATTAATCGTTATAGTGGAAACATATCTTTGTGTCCTGTTTAGATGTTGATGACAGAAAATTTTATACAAATCTTATATCGTAACATAGAAGATATCGAAACTGATATAACAAAGTAATGCTCCCTCGAAAAAAAATTGAGGGTATAAAAAACGCTACATTGAAAGGATAACATCATTGACAGAGCTTGAAGATAATCTAATTGAAACTTTTGCAGGTAGATACGCTGCAATGGCAACTTGTTAGCGTTTCAGGCACACATTGGTAACCAAGATGGCAATGACATGTTCGTTGGCAATAGCTATTGTTGATGTTTCTGAAATATAATACAGAATCAAGCATCTGCAGTATGACATCTAGCAGTCTTACGAAGTCTCCATTGAAGTATTCTTCTCCTACATTTGTAACCAAGCTAGTAGCTTAATGGAGCAAGGGGAAAAAAAAGGAGTTACAATGGGAAGTGTTTGGTGTAAAGATGAATGTTTGGTAAAATCTACAATTATAAGGTATGACAAGTTTTTTTGTATTTGTTGTGACTTGTAAGTAGAACTTACGGTTAAGAATTTCAAAAACACTTATTATTAAAAAGATGGAAAACGTTACATATACTTAAACTGGTAAACGTAGTCGCAAATAAGGTTAGTGACCTGTATAAATCGATTAGTATAGAGAATCGTAATGTCATGACAAAAATATTATTAATTTAAATATATTTTAAAAAATATAAATGAATATTTAATTTCTTAAACAGTTTGGTGTCTATCAAAACAAATTCTCCTGTAACTTCTACTTTTTACAACGAAATAGCATTTTAGAAAATGTTTTCTGCTCTACACTAAAGTAGACTAAAGATAATTACAAGATTACAGACTTGGCTAATGTTCTACTTGTTCGCGCTAGTGTTAGAAGATTTGGTATTATTAATATAAATTATTTACATAAAGCATAATATGAGAATCCTTTTCTAATCTTTGCATAAGAAAACTTATACGATGGCATAATTGTTGATACATAATATTATTAGTTATTTGGATCTTTCATCAATGAACTTAAGTTGAGGTTAAGCTCTTATTGTTGCCTAAAACTGTGCATAAAGTTTTTAAAGTACAAGTTCATACGGATTAATGAACTATTAAGATTATAACTTATTATAGTTAATCTCTAAATTCAACAACGGCAGTACAACTGCTTTGCGTTCTCGGAGTGAGATTCTATTACATTCAAAATTAATATTTACAGAACGAACGTTCTTTTCACAGACTAAGTTGCAGTAAATTTGTAAAATCAAATGTTAATGTCCCTATAACAATTGTCCCTAAAGTAAACTTACGAAGGTAATTGATGCGTTTATAAATCCATCGTTCTTTTAAGGTTGTGTCGATAGATGGCATTACAAATATCGAATTCTTTTGTGTTTATTGACTATTAAAACTTAGATTCTTAAAAAAAATCTATGATGGTTAATAATGATTATTATTATTCAAGACAAAGAATTTAATGTGTTCGTAATTAAAATTTGTAAAGTGATATTGAAATCTGACAAAGTTAATAGGATTTCTTTGAATTAATAAAAAAAAAACATTTTTAAAATTTTGTGTGATCGAATAAATGGTCAATTAATATTTCACTATACGTTATTTTATACAATAGCTTTATTATAAGCTGATTAACGACAACTCTTATGCATTATAATAAAAAAAAAAAAAGAAAAAAAAAGAAAACAGTCCGTATTAGCGCTGTCCAAATACTATTTACTTTATATAAAATAAGATATCTGTGCTAATATTATGGCATTACTAAGTTTTCGCACATAATTCAATATTCTAATGATAATTAAAAACTAATATGTAGCCAGTGGTTTAGTTATTGTAAATAGACAAGTGAAATGAATAATAAGCACGGACTTTAATTGGCAATTTATGAGTATTGTGAAAATTACTCGTTACTTCCGTGTTTTGCAATTAGTTAAATGTATCAACCTCCATTTAACATTTTTAAATACTTTCGATAAAGCGATGTGTGAAAAATTTTTGAGCATTTCTAATTACGGTTTGATAAATCGTCGTTGGTTGGAAAGACTGTAAAAGCCTATAATACAGCAGTGTGGTAGTAACTTTTTAAATGTAAAAAAGTTCATGTGTAATACTTGAGTCCATATTAATACAAATTATATGCATTAGACATAATATCATAAAATACTTATTGGAATTAAATTGTTTCTCATGATAATTTACACGAACAATATGTACTAAGTATGTTCTGAGATGATATTATATAAAGTGTTTATTTATAAAAAATGTTTTTGAGTTAGTTAACTCATTATTACATGAGTTATCATGAAGTATCCGGTATCGGATTTTGGTTCCATACCAAAGTTGTGTTTTGTTGTTCATTATTAGTACTGTTGGTGTACTTAATATTATACAAGCGTTAAGAAATTAAAGAGATTGCTAGTACCAGATAGTAACACTAGTCTAGCTTACAGTGTCGGTTATTAAGCGTCGCTTGCGTTTTGATAATTTTTCTGGATTTCTTGATGTCTTCCAAAGATCCCTAGTTAATTTCAAGTCCCTATAATATCGACGCGGGCCAGAGATATTGAGTATACGAAGTATAGCTATCTTTTTTTAAAGTTGAGAAATAAAAATAAGTGGTAAAAATGTTTCAAAAAAAAATATTTCAACACAAATTATCTTAAAATGGCATTTACATTTAAATTAAATCTAATAAAACCATAAGAAACAAAAATTAATTTGGTACGGTCTGCAGAAAAATTTTTATTACTTTTATGAGTGATATGCTAGTTTTGTTGGCTAGTTTCAGCGACGTGGTTAAGATATAACTATACTAACTATTTAATGTATTTCCTTTAAATATCTACAGGAATACGAATTTACCATATTGTACATTAGTGGTTGAGAACGTTGGGATTTCAGAAATGAATAATAATTCTTATTGATGCTTATTTTTTATTACGTATATTTATATTTTTCATTTTTTCGACTGCCCCACGTTCAGGTGATGTCTGGCCAACATCATCCTGTACGCTGGAACAGTTGATAAATGACTTTATTATATTTATGTTGTGTGTTGTCATATAAATTGGCATTAAGCCATGTGATTTGGCAATTACACCATGTGATTTGGTAGAGCCATGTGATTTGGCAATTACACCATGTGATTTGGTAGAGCCATGTGATTTGGCAATTACACCATGTGATTTGGTAGAGCCATGTGATTTGGCAATTACACCATGTGATTTGGTAGAGCCATGTGATTTGGCAATTACACCATGTGATTTGGTAGAGCCATGTGATTTGGCAATTACACCATGTGATTTGGTAGACCTATGTGATTTCGCAAATACACCATGTGATTTGGTAGAGCCATATGATTTGGCAGTTACAACATGTGATTTGGTAAAGCCATATGATTTGGCAGTTACAACATGTGACTTGGTAAGGCCATATGATTTGGCAGTCGGCAGTTGAAATTACTCCATATGATTTAAAGGCGCCTTGTCGGCACTTGACGTTATACCACGAAATTTGGTGCTTCCATGTGACAGCTGTTATTACATCATGTGTTTTGGTTGTGCTAAGTAATTTGACATTAGACTAATGTGGATAAACTGTATTAAGAATTAGCAATGACTCCATGTTACCGACCAATCTCCTTCGTGTCTTCTCCATTCTACGTGACACTGGCGAAATAATCTGTGCTCAACTGGCACGCTTTGAAGACATTAACAAGAGAATTGAATTAAGGAATTAGCAAGTAAGCTTTTTAGTTATACATTTTCATGTGACTTAGCGCTAGAATTTTGTCAAATCGTCATGTAAGTTTAGAATTCGCGATTTTAATGTGAGTTTTCGCGAGCCATGGTAGGCTGCTCGTCAGAATGGCCGTGTGGGAGATAATATTTATTTTATTATTTTTTTAGAACTACCTTCCGTTCTTTTATAGAAATGTCATTTGACAGTTGTATTGTCTGTACCACCCCACTACGATAATAAGTTATAAATACCCTTGTACCCCCTATCGCCAGGTCAGAAGTGGTTCAGCCGTGAGCCCGGCACTTTGTTTATAAGTGCTCTGACTTGACCGAGATACCTATCAGGTAATCTCTGTATCGTTGTGACAGTATTTTAGTACTTATAGTAGTTACTTTATTATTTTTATTTTAAAGGTATAAAGTATTACTTTGAAGTGCTTTCAATGCTCTCAATAATACATTATTTATTTATGATAATTAAATAGATAATTAATTGTACTGTACATTATATTTATATTATAATAAAATGAGTATTTTGATATAATTGTTTATTCTTTTTCTACCCATCTCTCACATATATATATATATATATATATATATATATATATATATATATATATATATATATATATAAATCTTGCGAATCATCTTGTCCCAAGTATGGGGAAATTTGGCTGCGCTCTTGTATCCACCGGCCTATTGTATCCGTATTCCGGATACAATATTAACCAACCCTGATTTTTTGTCCAAAGGTTTGTTTCGATGTTTGAAATGACTGGGCGAAAAATTGGCTTGGAGACAAATTTCTTCGTAGGGTGATTTTTGGCGAATATCGTAGTTCAGCCATCGGCCGCGCGAAATTTGGAGGGTGCTCGCGAGCCGCGTATATTTTGCCCCGTATATTTCGCTTTTAATTTATCGATTTTATTGTGTCCCACTTACGAATTATGGGGCCGCATTGGGTTGACGGGTAAAGGCGGAGCGGGGTGGTGCGGGGGTGCGTTTCCGTGTTTATAATATTTGTAAACTACGTATATTTCGATTTTAATTTGTCGATTTTATTGTGTCTCACTGACTACTGAGGGGGCCACTCTGGGTGCACGGGCGGAAACTTGGCTCGGACACAAATTTATTCCTAGGGTGATTTTTGGCGAATATCGTAGTTCAGCCATCGGCCGCGCGAAATTTGGAGGGTGCTCGCGAGCCGCGTATATTTTGCTTTTAATTTATCGATTTTATTGTGTCCCACTTACGAATTATGGGGCCGCACTGGGTTGACGGGTAAAGGCGGAGCGGGGTGGTGCGGGGGTGCGTTTCCGTGTTTATAATATTTGTAAACTACGTATATTTCGCATTTACTTTGTCGATTTTATTGTGTCTCACTGACTACTGAGGGGGCCACTCTGGGTGCACGGGTAAAGGCGGAGCGGCATGCGCGTTTTGTGTTTAATATATTTGTTAGCTCATATTTCACAAGTAGTGTTCAGACAATACTTTTAACCGACTTCAAAAAGATGAAATTATATGTTCTTATTACGTTTCTGACATTATATTTAATAAAGCTTTTCATAAAATATTTTAATTTAAACTATTATTACGTCAATATTTTAAAACATCAATAATATGATTTTTATATTAAAAGGCCTAAAAATATCAATAATAATATTAAAGTAGCAATTAAGTAAAGCAATACAATTACCGCCGCAACTACGGTAGTCACACTTGCTATGTCCTTGACCCCTATGTCGGCATTTCTTTGGCGAACGCGGTTTATGTTTTTTAAGGAGTGTTCTTTATATTGATAAACAATTCAAGCGAGTAAACCGCACTAATATTATTTTAAAAACAATCTAACGTAACGTATAATACAAACAAATATTATATTAGGAACAAAATAACCAAATATGTACATAAATTATATATTTATTTCAAGTTAGTATAGTTAGTATAGTTTTAAACGCTTTTGTATTAAAGTATAATTTGGCGCACAGAACTCGTGACAAAAATATTACACGGTTAGTACGACATTTATTTCATTTCAATATAGTTTTAAATGCTATTGCCTTAGAGCATAATTTGGCGCACACAACTCGTGACGAAAATATTACACGGTTAGCACGACATTTATTTCATTTCAATATAGTTTTAAAAATGAATGTTTTAGAGCATAATTTGGCGGACAAATATCTTAAAAAGAAAAAAAATACCTATAATTTAATACGTAATATATTTATTTCATTCCAACATAGTATTAAATGCTATTGTCTTAGAGCATAATTTGACTCGTAACAACAATACTATACGGCTAGCACAAAGTGTCAAGCGCGGTAGTTGTGGTCCATATTGATTACATTCTCTTTGTTGTGGTCGTATTATATGTAATAAAAATTATGTTAAAATATAAAGAACATCCTTAAAAATGTTTTTCTAATTTCTATTTCTTTTCTTCAGTTGACTTAAAAGTTTTGAAGTGCTTGCACGCACATAAGAATATGTAAAAGGGCTAATTTTAATAAATCGATGAATTACAATCCAAAGACATGAATGATACACAAAAACGGTAAGCCACAATTATACCTACTACGTCTTATCGCGGCATTTCTATGAAGAAGGATTTAAGCAAGAAATACATTTTTATTGATTTTGACTTCTTGTAGGCGTTGTTATTTTAAAAAAAGATTATTACAATAAATTATTATTTTATTTACTAATCATGTTAATTTAAAAAATAAATCTGTAGAAGAGAAAGAATAGCTTGTGTAAAATCGTGATTGTGAGACACGAGGCAGAAAAATTTACGCGCTTATAGGGTGGCCCACAGAGCCATTAGAGGTCGTGGGTTCGAATCCCGGTTGAATTACATTTTTCTAATTTACTGTTGCTGTTAATTTAGTTAAATTTATGTTAAGTTTAATATCACCAACGGAACCGTATAACATAATACCTCACAAGCAATTCATTTTCTTTTCTCGAAAAATGGATTCCCGCCAAAACCAACCGTTTCATAAAAAGTGGAAAAAGTGACGATTTTAAAACTTTAAAGTGACTATATAGGTGTAAAAAGTGACAGTGAATAGCACAGACTATTATTATATTTAAATCTTCAAAATCGAACAATTTGAACCTAATTTGGCATAAAAACTGTAATTTTGTGAGTGACCGATTTTGTTTTTCGTGGACGCTGCTCGATTAAGATCTACGACATATGCTTCTAAATAGTGCATTCTAAAGTGCTCATTGACCTCCACCTATGACCAAAAAACTGAATTTTTTGGACTCCACTAACTGCGCTAAAAAGGCAAAAAAACAATTTCAGCAAAATTGCTCTTTTCGCCGTCGGTAAACTTAGACGGTCACGACAGACATCAGAGGAAAACCCATAACAATAGGATCACAAAAAGCGAAATCCCATCAAAATAGCTCCAGTAGTTTCGGAGTTATCTAACATACAAAATTTTGAAAATTGAAACCTAACTTTGGACCTAAATAACTAAGAATCTAGATCGATGCCCCACCCTGAAACTTATTAGACCCAACGGAGCAACTCTTCTTCTTTCCAGAGAAGAAAACAGCACTCAAATCCGTTCAGTGGATCCGGAGATATCGGACTAGATATAAGTTAAGGTACTAAAATGACATGTAAAATTATAGTTTAAAAATTGTTTACGTAAATATTTTACAGATATCGACATACATATTAGATTCTTTGGATATCCTTGTAACTTTTATATTAAATAAAGTCAATTTTGTTAAAAAATTAAAATTAAAAAAAGTAGTAGTAGAATAAGTAATTAATTAAACTAAATCAGTAAAATTAGTATAATTAATTTTTTTTTATAAAACCGAGATTTTGTATAGAAAAATAATATGAATAATAAAATTCAACGAACAAAATTTGTACAATATTTTTCATATTAGTTGATGGGAGGAGCTAAAAGTGCCAAGACATAGGATTATTATCCTATTTATTTTACTTGAAAAATTAAGACTTGAGAAGTTTTCAGTTTTAAATATTAAGTTTAGATATAAGAATTATTATTTCATATTTTGTGTATAGGTATAATCTGGAACGGGAATCGAACCCGTTACATATCTTTCAATCGTGATCGTAGAGTATACCCTTACCAATACCCCCCCCCCTACCTTTACTTCAAAAATTTCAAATTCAGCGCGTGCACCCCCCACTCCAATTCTAATACCTTCCCAAAACTCGACCCCGCCAATCTTCCCACGAAAACCGACCCCCCCCCCCCCAATTTTACCTCACCCCCTTGGACAAAATCGTGTATTACTCCTAAACTACTCAACGGATTTTTATAATATTGGTGTCAGGTAAAAGGGCTTTAGGAGCCGCACCCAATTTTTTAACTTGTCTTCTATTTTTAGCTATTACTCCGTAATCCATTGTCCGATTTTGATGTAAGTTTTTGTTTGGAAGGTGACAAAGTCCTCTTTGATGATAAAAGAGCTGCAGCGCTGTTATTTTTTAGTTAAGTGCTAGTTATTTAGTTGCGGTGAAATTTGTTAAAAATGCAAGCGCTGTAAGCGCTTAAAGCGCTGCAGCGCTGTTATTATTTTCTTTAAATTAAAATTGTTAAAAATGTAAGCGCTTTTCATTCAAAATTGAGTCACAATATTCCATCCCAACAAACACACATTGCAATTTGCAAGTTAGATAAAAGATTGTAATTTAACTTTGATTTTTATTAAAATAAAATTCCGTGCGCAAATCAAATACCTAGAATATTTCTTTACGGTGCCTTCCTACAATTATTATCGATTCAAAGATCTAAAAAGAGAGAAGAGAATATAAGAGATTTAAAAAATAATACGATATAACGATTAAATGTAACCATGCTTATAGAACAAAACGAAATCACATTCGTTTTTCGAAAATATTTTAATTGTTGCAATTAAATATCCATACAGAGTAATGAAATTGATGGCATACCAAAGGTAACCTTTATCCTCATTACTTTTCTTTTGATTATAATTAAAGAATAAATATATCTTATAAAAATAGTTTTGCCGTTTGTTATATTTTCACCTACTAGTCCTAGTCGTCGTGCTCACGCACACATTTACATGTTTCGCTATAGACTACGTCGACACACCAATACGTCCCGCGCCGCGCCGCGCTTGTTCCCGCGCAAATCGCAATACTTGATGAGAAAGCATGACTAGCCGTTTAACATTTGCGAATATGTAGTTAGAATGTGTATTGCGTGCCGTCATTAGGAGTGTTCGTTATATTAGATAACTGAAAAAATACCCTATTATTAATTAATAATCAAATCGCCTATTATATATAATACCTCAGACAAGCGTTAATTTTTAAAATTATTTTTATTACATATAATACGACCACAACTGCCGCGCTCGACATTTCGTGCTAGCCGTATAATATTTTTGTCACGAGTCGTGTGCGCCAAATTATGCTCTAAGACAATAGCATTTAAAACTATATTGAAATGAAATAAATGTATAACTTCATAAATATGTAATTGGTTATTTTATGACGTGTCATACCATAGATACGACTCGAGCCATTCGAGTGAACTACTTACTACTTAGTACTTACATTCCTTACAACTCGAGTCAGAATTTATCACTCGAGCTGATTTTCGATTAGTTTATATTATATCAAATTTTTAAATAGGTAGGTATATGAAATAAAATGTAAGTATTACGACTAATTAAGTTTCCATGTAAAAGTACAATTTAATTTCAAATAAGAAATTATCAATTTTTATAGTTCAAAATGAACTTCACTTATTTAAAAATTCAATTTGTTTTTGATTAAGTATCAGTAATTAGATAATAATTAGACTTTTGCTGTAAACTTACAACTAAATATTTCTTATAATAACTAATTTTAGCGTTTAACTGATCTATTCGGCCCGCTGAGTTCCCTCGACAACTCGAGTGCAAACGAACTCGAGTCAAACTTGTTTTCACTCGTATTAATGAGTTTAACAAATTCACTCGAATAAGAATAAACAAAAATGATGAATTAAATTATTTAAAACTCAATGCTTTTACAATAGTTTTAGTTAGTTTATATTGTATTATTTAACAATATAGTAAGCCATGTTTAAAACAAACGATATTAAAAATATCAACTTTTTTAATATAGAACATATGATATTATAACATCGTATTTATACTGTAAAAATGTGAGAAATTCAATTACTTTACAAATCGTTATAAATTAGTATTTTGCAATTAAAAAATATTTGAAACCTAGATTAATACTATCCGAATAACAGCATAACAAGGTGAAAATATGCTTAACTTGAAAATGATTTTCGTACCTATTACCTACGTTTTTATTAGCAATTTGTCGATCGCCGGCCCCTTAAGGAAAATAATAATATTTATAAAATATTTAGGTATTTGAACTATTATTACTTCAATTTTTTTTAATATTAAAAGGCCTAAAATTACCAAAAATAAAATTAAAGTTGCAATTAATATGTCGATTGTCGGCATTCCTTTGACAAAGGCGGCTCTGCTTATGACTTACCTATGTTTTTGTCTTTACTACTTTAGTTGACTTTAAAGCGTTGAAGTTGGAGCACGTACATGAGACAAAGGACTGATTTTAATGAATCTGTGTAATAGTTGTGAAAGTGTCATACTGTATTAGTCTTTAATGCTTACTATGGTATTTGCATTTGGTACCTAGACAGTCTTCAATAAACCAAGCGGTTCGTTAATATCCATCCTGGCCGCTAGTGGTTGCCATTGCCAAGGTTCGAAGACATATTTCAACAGTGACAACCGTTTAATTAAAGGGAGATGATATAAAACGAAGCTACAGCATCAGGAGCTCTGCGTACGTAAAATAAAATGTGTGCAGGCGGTATCAACGGCTATGTACCGCTTCGCGTACCTACTACTAGGATTTGAGGAAGTTATTGATAGAGGAAGGCCAATGCCCAGTCCCTTCGCCTACTCGTACCCCTAACAAGACTTGCTTCGATTGTTCAGTGTGTGTAGTTACGAGATACAGTTTGCTGTATTTAATTGATATTTGAAATCAAAACTCTAGTGCGTATGTACCTACTTAGTTTTAAATTTAATGTATGGATATTGGATTGTGGTCTGTGTCATACATACAATAATTTTGTTTTATGCTCGTAGGTATCGTAAATGTCCTTGTAATTTTAACTTATATATTATAAAGAGGAAAGATTTTATTGTTGTTTGTTTGAATAGAATAGGCTCTGAAACTACTGGACCGATTAAAAAAAATTACCATTAGAATTACTTATGTATTAGGTGGATCGCCGATATTCGTGTAGAATTAAAAACTTGTGAGTACATTCTAGGTACATAACAGTTTGAATGTATTTTATTACTAGCGACTCGATTTAGCACAGGTAAAGCCGCGGGATCTGCTAGTTATGCATATAAACCTTCCTCTTGAATCACTCTATCTATTAAAAAAAACCGCATCAAAATCCGTTGCGTAGTTTTAAAGATTTAAGCGCACAGGAATATAGGGACAGAAAAGGCGACTTTGTTTTATACTATGTAGTGATGATAATTAGGTATTATGGTTGATAGGTATCTATCTACACTATCTACATTCTACACCAATATTATGAACAGGAAAGATTTTATTGTTGTTTGTTTGAATAGAATAGGCTCCGAAACTACTGGACCGATTAAAAAAAATTTTACCATTAGAATCCTACATTATCCCTGATGAACATAGGCTATATTTAATACTAGCCTTTCCCGCGGCTTCGCTCGCGTTCTAAAGACGAATCAAAATACCTCGCAGAGATACCGTAGCCCCTCCCCCCTCACGACCGCCCGCCTTGCACGCGGTAATCATTATTTTGTTGCGAAGTTATGTTAAATCTATACTTATATTATAAAGAGGAAAGGTTTGTATGTAAGTATGTTTGTAACGAATTGGCTTAAAAATACTGGACCGATTTAAAAATTCTTTCACTATTTGAATGCTACATTATCACTGATATCACAGCGAGTGATCGAATGAAGTTTAGTAGCGATTAAAAAAATGAACGACGCCGCGCGTAATTATTGTTATTTATAAGAATGTTTGCGAAAATAAATTAAACATTGTTTTGTTTAAAGTATGTAACAAGATATTGTGATAGATTGTAATTTCTAGTGAATGTTATTCAATATTGCATCATTCAATTAAATCATTTTATAATATAACTTTGTGTATTATTTTAATGACTGTTTGTGTGAATTGATGGAGGTTTAAAAATATTTTATTTTATCTTGTAATTTGTAATAAAGTTGTAACTAAAAATATTATTTAGATTAACTTATGCTATCGCTTAGAGATACATACATTATATAAACAAGTTTGTACATAGGTACCTATTTTGATAAATTGTTATTTATCTAGACTTTGGATGGGTGAATTTGCCGCCCTTATTAACAATAGGGTTATTGGCCCACAGAGCCATTAGAGGTCGTGGGTTCGAATCCCGGTTGAATTACATTTTTCTAATTTAATGTTGCTGTTAATTTAGTTAAATTAATGTTAAATATTAATATCACGAACAGAACCGTTTAACTTATTTTCTTTTCTCGTAAAATATATTCCTGTCAAAATCGGTCCAACCGGTTCAGAGATTAGCAGGAACAAACAGACAGACACAAAAATCTTAAAAATTGTTTTTTTTTATTTAGGTAAGTATTTAACTTTCGTATGAATTTAGTAAAAAGTTATTGTTTTGAAATCAGAAAAAGAGACAATTCAATTTTATTTATATATACTGATGTACTCATGTACTGGTAGGTAAATTGCGCTATCCTACTAATATTATAAAAGTTGAGCGACAGTTTTTAAGAATACGCAAAAACTACTGAATGGATGGATTTTAATGAAACTTTACAATAATATAGCTTACACATCAGCATATCACATAGGCTATAAATTATAAACATACGAGCGGATCCCGCGGCTTCGCTCGCCCTAATTCTAGTGACGTTATAAGGTAATAGAAAAAGTTTTAAAGGAATAGTTTTAGGAAAGGAATATTCTAGCTTTTTAACACATTTAAATAAAAGCTTGAGTTTAATTTATTTTTTACTTTTACTGTTGTTTTTTTAACCCGCATTCGTATTCTCTACAAATCCTTTCATTTGATAAACATGTTGTAGGAGTGTGTTAAGAATAGCTAGTCCATCGTGGCTGGTCTGCCATCATGCAATAGTCGTGTGATGTGATTTCAAATAACAAATCTAGGACTTCTTATATTTTAATTTGCATATTTAAAAATTACATAAATAAAATAAATTATTATATAGATAAGCCTACTTGTAAATTCTTTTATTGTAAATAAATATTTTAAATAAAAGTTTAGTAAGGTAAATTACAATAAAACAAATATGCTCGCTCGCGGTTGCAACGGCGGGGCGGCGGGGCGGCGGGGACGCGCGGCAGGGCCGGCGCTCGCGGCTGTAGCTAGCACAGGTAGGGCTGACGTCACAGCGGGGCGGCGGGGAGGCGGGCCGCTCAGTTATGTTCGAGTCGGGTATGGCCCGGTGGTGCTGATGCTAAGTCCCGGATTCGATTGGGCCATTATAGGCCTTATCAAAAATGTTAATATAATTATTATTAATTTAATTTAAATTGCGTAAGCCGCTCTTACTTGGCATATAATTAGCTTCTATTAGTATCATACGATGTTTTTAGCTCCTAGCTATCTATACAATTTTTTGGTCGGACAGATTTTGTTCGTTGAACAAATTTATAATATTTAGAATCTATACTAATATTATAAACGCGAAAGTTTGTAAGTATGGATGTATGGATGTATGGATGTTTGTTACTCTTTCACGTAATAACTACTGAATGGATTTTAATGAAACTTTACAATAATATAGCTTATACATCAGAATATCACATAGGCTACAATTTATAAAGATATTGTGTGAATTGTCCAAAATATGACGATAAGTATCAAGTAAGTATTAAAAAATCTACCATCTGCGAGCTATTCTGGCGTGCGCTGCCAAAACCGCTAGAGTTATACATATGTAATGTATGATGGAAATGTTTATCTTAACAAGCGACTCACCTTCACTTCGCTCGGGATCGTCCCTAGATTTAGCGCGAGCGAAGCCGCGGGTTCCACTAGTCTATTTATAAAGTTTAAGTTTTTACTTGTCGTCGATCTTATTTGCGATATAAAAGTGGGCAAAGTTGGGCAAAACCCAAAAGGGCTTTAATTTTAACTTTGCGTTTAAACATTTATTGCTTCAATTTAGAATGACAAAATAAAAAATAAGATTAAATTCAAACAAATTAATATGGCGACTCTGTTTGCACTTCTGCATTATTTATGTTTTTTTGTTTTATTGTCTTTTTAGTTGATTTTAGCGTAAAATAGACATTTTTTGTTGTGTTTGTTTCACAAATTTTATAATTACGGTGTGTTCTATAAGACATTATTAATTTGCGTATCTTAATGTATATTTAAGTGAAAATATGTTTTTAGTTATTTTAAACGTGTTACTTTAACAAAATAATTTTACGTGTATTCTATTTATTTTACTTTAAACAGGTTATCACCTTATTTCATAGTTTTAATTTAACTTCGTTTGATAAATAAATAAAAAATCAATATCTTCAGTAAGATAGATGAATAGTTCAAAAACATGTCAGTAGATGGCGTTATTTATATTCGAAATGATGCGTTATATTTTCTCATAGATGGCCTCATTAAAATGTTTATATTTATTCAATAGTAAATGTTTAATTTACTCAATATTAAATGTATTGACTATTTTGCTATAACACTTCACATGAATTTAAAAAAAATAAACTTTCTAAAAAAATAAAGTCTTCTTAAGATTTTTTTCTGTTTTAATAATAAGAAAGTTATTAAGAAATAAATATAAGCTCTTTAATTCCTAAGAAATAATTACAGCTCGAGGGACAGTGTTAAAATTGTATCGTTTTTACAATTCTACTACTATTTCTTGCGGCTTCGCCCGTGTTTTAATTATTGGAATTCAAATTCTTTCTCGCGCGTGGTAAAGTAACTCGCGGAGCTAACGGTGACCCTCCCCCCTCATGACCTTCGTCGCCCCGCGCCCGTCTTGCACGCGGTCATCATTATTTTGTTGCGAAGTTATGTTAAAACTATAATATATCTTGAGACATTTATTGAAATCAAATAATAAATGATGAAAATTAAATGTAATCAAATATAAATATAATTATGTTCCAAATTAAATACTTGTGATGAGTTTCTATTTATTAAGGTTAGAAATAAAATTCTCGTGTCACGGTGTTCGAACTTGAACTCCTCCGAAACGGCTTGACCGATTCTCATGAAATTTTGTGAGCATATTGAGTAGGTCCGAGAATCGGCCAACATCTATTTCTCATCCCCCTAAATGTTAAGGGTAGTCCACCCCTAAATTTTTATTTTTATTTTTTAGGCAAAATTTTTTGTTTTTATTTTTTTATGACACAACATACAAAAATACATACAACCCTAAATTTTCACCCCTCTACGATCAACCCTTATATTTTATTTGTTAATTAAAATGTCACGGGGTTCGAACTTGAACTCCTCCGTAACGGCTCGACCGATTTTTGTGAAACTTAGCGTGATTGTCGGCCAGGGTGGAGAATCGGCCAACATCTAATTTTCATCCCCCTAAATGTTAGGGGTAGTACACCCCTAAATTTATTTTTTTATTTTTTAGGCAAAATTTTTTGTTTTTATTTTTTTATGACACAGCATACAAAAATACATATAATCCTAAATTTTCACCCCTCTACGATCAACCCTTATGTTTTATTTGTTAATTAAAATGTCACGGGGTTCGAACTTGAACTCCTCCGAAACGGCTCGACCGATTTTTGTGATCCTTAGTGTGATTGTCGGCCAGGGTGGAGAATCGGCCAACATCTATTTTTCATCCCCCTAAATGTCAAGGGTAGTCCACCCCTAAATTTTATTTTTTATTTTTTAGACAATTCTTTTTCCTACAGATCAACCCAATGAGGTTGATTAGCAATTAAAAAAATGAACGCGAGTGAAGCCGCGGGTACAGCTAGTTATTTTATAAAAACGCCTTCGCTAGTAATGCAATCTTTAAACCGAATTTGAGTTTATCTTAAAAGATAGACACATTTATTAATGTAACATTATATTTGTTTATGTATTTGGTAACAAGTATAAGTAGAATTCTGCTTAAAAAAATTATTGCTATAGTTAAGTAAAACTCAAATTAAATACAAAATCAAAATAGTATCATAATTCGATCGACGGAGGGACCGATTTAAACTTATTCAGTGTAGATACCGCATGATTCGGTTAATGACCGGATTCGTTAAGTCAACAATGTTAAATAGAGAAGATACGTTTATATTCAGGAGACTATATGATTGATATAATCCATCGGATGTACTAAAGCTTCAACAATATCATGAAGGATACGTTATATATTCAGTGTGCTGGAATGATCTCGGTAATAGTTTGGATCCGCTAACCGAAGCGGGAAATATGAAAAATGAATATCAACATTTTTCATTTAATTGAAATTTCGTGTTGATTCATGATATCGTAAGGATAAAAACTGCACATATATGCATTAAAAACATTAAAAATGTTGTCGCATTCAGTGGTACCAACAGGGTGGGACTATGAAGCGGCGCATAATGTCTAAGAAGATTTATTTATATATATATATATATATATATATATATATATATATAATGTAAATATATTCAGATAGTATCACCAGATCTCATTAATTAACGTAAAACATATTTTTTTACTCAATACATGTTGCATAATAAAAATAACGTTTTAAAGCCAAAGAACACTAAAAAAATATGTTTGCATTAAATAACGCGAAGCATACTACTTAACTACTACTTAATTTGTGTCATGTGATGATTAATATATACCCGTGATAAATGCTTAAATAATTATTTAAAATAAATATTTGCACCTAACGGTATAAGACGTTCTGGTAGTAGTAGATTATACCGGTAAATCATAGCAAATTGGTATTCGTAGTCCGGCTAGATCTTAATTTATTCCTCGACTCGGCAGCCAAAATGATTGACCTGGAAACAAGACCTAAAACTAGATCTCCAAATTATTTTTGTTTTTTTTTCATTATAGCTTAGAATTGCGTATTTTTGTTCTTATGCCACTGTGGCAATTCTGTGACATCTTTAACGTCTAGCTAGATGTCAGCCAGCAACACGTTTCTACATACTTGGCAATTGGCAACCCACAAAATGTAAAATTCAAAAAAAGTTATGATAAGGGGCTTTTCAAAAAGGAAGCTTCATGTCCTACAGGCCCTTAGAGGCCGACAACTCATCTACTTACACCTTCTCTTACGTTGCATATGTCTATGAACGAAGATAGCCCGTTGCCATTATACGGATTGTTTGCTCGTTTACCGTTTTCCATTAAAAAGTATTAGTAATATCTCAGGGAGTTAGATTTAAGAAAACGAGGTAATTAATTATTTTTATTTACCCTAATATTTATTTTACTGTGTTTGTTAAGAAAATAATAAAACTAACAATAAGAAGTGTTCAGTAAGTGAGTGTGCGAGTTGTTGTATAGGCATTTATCGCACTCGCTGCAACGGTACAAACTACAAGATATGAACAAAATTTGGAAAGATAGCGTTTTTCCTTGAACTTACATATAACACAATATAATAAATTATGAAATTTCTATTTACACAAAAACCATAAGCGTCTCACTATCCTAAACAGCCAAAAATATTTCCCATATTCTTACTGTGAAACCAATATATAAGCCGTTACTTTTTAATGTCTTCTAAATTTCGTCAGCATAATAATTTATGTATGTACTATAATAATAGTAAATAAGACTACCAAGTTCTAGACAATGCCAGCTGCCTTCTCGCGAAACACACGAGCATCCGGCGTTCAAAAACTCAATAAGTAACATTATTAGCGGAACAGTAGCGCCTGATTGAATCATCTATCAACCCTCGTGGCGCCCACCTGAATTACTGAGCGCTCCTTTCAAATCATTTTAACCCTTGCCCGACGGAGATAAGTTTATTTTGAGCCGGTCGAGTGCCGTTGTGCGTTTCGTTTAAGTGCTTCTTTTGTGACGACATTCCGCTACGCCTCTCCCAATTAACCCTGGCTGGGAGCTCAAAAATTAAGTTAAATACTCCGACTTTCAGTGTTTACTTATTGGCAATCGACGTGGTTCTATAACTTTATAAATTAAAACTCCACTGGGAACGATATGGAGTAAGTTTTATGCGAGACGGCTTCGTTTTATTATTTTGTCGGTGTCGTCCGCGTAAATCAATACGCTATGCTGCGCTCGCCAATGTGCTAGCCATATCTTCTTTACATTGCCCGAAGATGCAGATTTCTATCAATTTATTACTAATTGAGTAGTTTGAGAAGATCATTTTCGAATCTATTCAAATATAGAGTAGGCAGGTGAAGGACAACATTAACTGGTAGAGATCCCATTGAATCCATATTTTAAAAACCCTATTATGAAACATAAAATATTTTTTCACATGATTCCAAAAAAGTCGGAAAACTTCCAAAAAACAACAACTAACAACTAACAACGAAAAAGACACAACTTTCAACATACATAATGTTTCGTAGTCCACATGGTATAAGTTGTAAAACTTAAGCTGAGAATGTAAACTTGGCTTAAACAGTAAGTAACGATATATTTCATGTGGGCTTTACTACCTGCGCCTAAAACAATCAAACAGCCACTTGAGGTGCAAACAACTTAGGGGCTTAGGTTTAACTAAATACTAAGTTTAGCTTAAGTAAGATAAGTTAGTGGTATAAATAAACATGTAAAACATAACGAAGGCGTTATAATAATTTGTAAAATGATAGAAAATGTTTTATACAGCCATATCCACGGAATAGATATAAAACACATCTTTTCTGTGGCTATACCCCATATACCCTCTTTACAACGTGAAAGAAGTACAAATATATAAGACTACAAATTTGTACGTTTACAATAATATTCTGATTTTGGCTGTCCATGTATTGATACACTGATGTTGGATTTACCTCAAAACAATGAAAAAAGCAAAATTATGTTTAAATCAAATGGTTATTTATATTGAAAAACTACAGTTCATTAGCAATTCGTCGCAAAGGCATAATCTACTTAAATACGTTTCTTATTTATTAATTAATAGAGTCATCATTATCTAGGCATTAGTATGAACCGAGTTTCTCTAAATGTTCTCAAGTTATATAAAATTTTCAATTAAGATATCGACAAAGTATTGCTTTGTTCTCAGGATTATAGATACTTAATAAGTGCCTACGCAAACTAACAACCAATTTTAATAACATTAGTTATCTTAAGCTCTCAAAATTTGGTTTTTTAAATGTTAATAAGCGTGAATTGTATGGTGTTTTAACTCGGAAATTATGCGCTGACATTCGAGTAATCCTCAGAATAAATTAATAGTACATTAAGCATCAATCGCGGTATTCGCATTAATAAGTTTATACACCGGGCGACTCATGTTAAATTGCGCCACCCCATCCCCCTGCAATTTATTTAAGAATGTTATGTAAATTTGAACACAAGTCTTTGATCGTCCGCATCAAAAGTCCAAGGAAAAAACTTCCACTAGAGCGAAGAAAAAACGAGAGGAGCTTAAGAAAAATAATGATTTAATCTTACTTTTGCTGTCTCGCATATAAAAGTGGAGTGGAGGTGGGAGGCTGGGGCGAAAATCGTTTTTAATCTTTGCTTTGTAAAGGTGATTATGAGGGATTATAGGTTTGGAAGTATGGCTGAAATTTCGCGGCCGTGGAGGCGGGCCCTTGGGCTCATTTATACGATATTTTTTGGATGGCTGGTGGGGTTGCGGTCGTATCCCCCTCGATGCTACTTAACTTTTCCTTATTCTACAACTGTTCAAAGGAAACCTTTCGTTTAGTTTCGTCTCTGATCAACTCGATTCTTTTGAAAGATCAGCATCGTTCCACGGTTTTGTGATCTATTCAATTTTGAACAACTCATGATAAAATTAGATATTACTTTAAAATTTATTACAAATGAAGGCCATGTTCAAACATCTATGTTGTCGTTGGTCTTGATTGCGCTATAATTATAATGAGAACTGATTTAGATTGTAATATAAATTATCAATGTTAAAAACTAGTTTTAAACCTGTTGTAATCCTTATCCTTGCTAATGCTCTAAAATTCAAAATATTTTTTTTATATTTTGTTATTGTTCTGCCGTTTTACGACACCAAGTTTTGTTTTTCTATATAGAAAAATATTATTGTGTTGTACTGTTTGCGTTATTACACAATAAGTATATATATACTTGTAATAGTCATAAAACTTTGTTGAATTTCTTGAAGAACGGTAAAAATTTCCATTTATTTATGCGAAGGTAAATCGCTAGTTACATACGAGTATAAACCAACTACGCGGACGGAACCAAAGGCAAAGCTAGTATAGATTAATGTATTATAACTCAATGACTCAATTTTTTTAATATACTCGTGGGTATATTTCGAATGAATGCTATATAAAAAAGCTATTAGGTACTTAGGAAGGAGAATCGATTTGTGCTTATGGAATTTTATATGATGCCTTTTATGTTATTTTAAATAGGTGACATTAATACTCACAAGACATCGTTAAATTATATGGAGATATTCTTAGCAAGTATCTTCATATATTGCATATAGGTGATTCGAAAGGCGTCTAAACAGTTTTTTTAATAAATACAAACGGGGCCGCGTGTTTTATTACATGTTGGGACTATATACTTATGTTGGGACATTATAAATATAATATATAATATAATTAAGTTTTACGCTATGTAGGAAATTTAAAATTTTCATATGTAAATAGGAAATACAAATGAACTTAATTATATCAGTTGATCTTCGAGGTGGCAGGGTGGACTCATCTCAATCGCAAATCGGCCATCTTGCGCCCCCGGGATCGCCGCCCCTCCCCCCTCGTCCATTATACTTTTTAAGCTCCAATCTCGTTCATTTAAACGGTTGGCTTTAGATGGCAATCGCATTTTTCCGCTGCAGGTCACGTCTCGACCCGTCTCCTGGTACGAGGGCTTAAATCAACAAAAGAAAATAATAAGATTCGTTCAAATTAAAAGTGTAATGTCGCGAAAGTGCGCGGGCGGGCGGTAATCCCTCGCCGCTCTTCATTAGGCGGCCGCTTAGAAGAACGCTTAAAACATCTCCTCGAATTTTTCTTTATTCATAACGAAGATTAAGAGAAATGTAAATGAAGCGAGGCGTCGCGTGGTTACTTAGCTGTGTCAACAGAAACGTTGTTTGGTTCGAATTAAATTGTTTTTTCGTTTGGAAGTTTAGATGAGTATTGAGTAAACACTATGAGGGTCGTTGCAAATAATAATTATTATTATGATCATTATTAAACCTACGTTATTTATATTAAAATCAGCATATGTTTTGAAAAATTCTATTTTAATTCTAAATACTTTAAAATCAGCCTCTGTATAGGTATATAATAATAATAAAAGGTATTTCAATAAGATTTAAAAAAAAATCTACGTACTAATTAGACTAAATTAGTATGTTATTATTATGGATTCCAAGCAAGCCCATATGGCACTGGTGCCTGCAACAAAAACCATCACTATTTTGTACTAAGTATGTATTTAGTGAGTATATTTGCGACCTACATGGTATAATGAAACAGAAGGCAAAAATGAAAATTGATAGCAAAAATAAATATAACATTTTACTCAGAGTCTTAAAAGACAAAAGCACAATAACAATGTCGGGCGCTTTTCTTAGCATTAAGAAATTTCGTATCGATCGGCCGGTTCATTTATTTGTTCATCCAGTCTTAACGTTTATGCTGCTCGCAACTCTTTCGTTGGCGGTCGCTTGTTCTAGTGATGTAACTACTTACTTTTGTATTTGTTTAAAAGATGTTTTGTTTTTTTATAGATAGATAGTATTATTATTGTTTAACATTATTGACATGGACATGTAGAAATCTCGAACCATTAGTAATTCTCATGTATTAGTTTTAGGCGTATCCTAGAAATGGTTGTAGCTTAAAAAATTTTGGAATTTGTCGTAACAAATAACAATGCTGAATGCGTAACTCACGGAACCATTAAACTTGGAAAGGGTTCAATAAAATGTCTATGGTCTAATGAAGTGATCATTGCTAACTAACAAAAAAACATTTTACTGTAATTCTTCAATAGATGGTGCTGCATCAACTTAACCTTCTACCGACCGCCATATTTTATTTAAATAAATCAACGTACATTCTATATCATCATACTATATTTTCTAATTTAAAATTTACAATTTTCACTATAGAAATTTTTCTCATCAAAAAAATCTAAAATTTTTGACACAACGGCACATCACTACAAACCCATTCAACTCGACGGAGAGTATTTTTATTTGAAATTTATATCTACCAACGAATCCCACATTATTGTCCCAGAGCATTTATTTTCTGATGGGCATTAAAATAAACCCCTTTTTCTGAAGACGATTTCATTTTAGCTGGGTTTAGAAAATTTAAGGCCTGCTTTACGGAGCTCTGATATGCCCTCGAACATCGTGGGGAATAATTGATTTACTGTGTTATTCCGTTTCTCGTTAAGATAATATTGTTGATATAAATAATAACGCTTGAAACAATTATAGCCCTTCAAATTATTTTCCTATTAATAGATAAATTGTTGAACTTGCTGTTAAATGTCACGGTCTTTGTAGTTAAATATAGAAGGATGACTTTGGGGTTGAGAATCTTTCAATACTAAAATAATACAATATAAGCATATTTAATTTTATTTATTTAGATACAGAAACGGAAATCAAATTGAAAAAATATAACTAGGTACAAATCAAAACAAAAATACTATTTTAAAACAATGCAATTATATCTATAGGTACAACGTACACAACATTAGATATAAACAAACTTATTAAGTAATTAATATTTGCAATTCAATTTATAAGAAAAGAACATCAAAGGAGAAAAAACGAAAGAAAGCATATCCTGTGTCCTATAAGATGTGGAAATTAAAATTTACGGACTATTAATTAATGATAAAAAGTAAAAATTATTATTATTAAATCACATTCACAATTTATTACATTCTGTGTAAGAAATTGTTTTGAGAAAATTATTAGTGGCTGAAGGTATATAAGTTATGTATATACAAAAATTGTGACTGAAATACATATATGTATAATGTATTAGTTTCGTATTTAAAAAAAAAATATTTAGTTCAAACACTACATATCAATTGGCAAATTATTATTTATATTGGCTAATTAAAGCGATACATTTGGCTCTAGGCTCTCGTGACGAATCAAAGCGCGCAAACGAGCGGCTTGTTTGCACACTCGTTCATATCCCGCCCTAGTAAAATCGCCTGAATATCCGATGGCTGGGGCAATGCGGAAACGGCTTTTTAATAGACATAGTCTATTAAACAGTTATTTTGTGAGTAAACTTATACTTAATCTAAACATGAATTTAAATAATATTTTATAGCATAACCTGGTGTATAAACATTTTCAAAGTATTTTAAATTTTTAATGAATAGAAATAAGGATTTAGACATTTTACAAAATCATAAATAAAGAATAATATAGGATATAACTGTAGATAAATACTTTTATACCAATCCATATGTAACGATATTCCACCATCATTAAATATGTATAACCATCGTTAAATATGTCACCATATTCTGTTCTGTATCAAAATTCTGTTCTGTATAATAAAAATAAGCCAACTCCATAAAGTCTTATCTTAGTATCCCGTATTAATTTGATTAGCGGCCGCAAGCCGTGAGAGCACTCTCCACGCGGTACTAGCCGGACCGCAAACTTTGACTATTTTACCTGTTTAATCTCAATCATTCTGATTGCTTCGGGGTGAAATATGCATTTTGTAATATTAAGTTAAGAACCTTATAATATTAAATAAGCAATTCTCGTATATTCATAATGAGGTATATTTTGTGAGGAGAGAATGAGGTATGTTTCATGTGTGAATCATTTCTATCATGATTAGGTACCACTTATTTTACGGTGAAGGAAAACATCGTGAGGAAACCTGCATGTCTGAGGAAACCTAGCAAGTTTTCGAAAGACATGAGAAGTCCGCCAACTCGCACTAGGCCAGCGCGGTGGACTATGACCTGATCCGTCTCGTGTTGAAGGGAGGCCCGTGCCCTGTAGTGGGACGTTAAAAAGAACTGAATACAATATTTTTAATATCTCCAAATCGGCTTTAACGATTTGGATCAAATTTTGTATTTAGATAAGATTTTGCTTCTTAAGCATAACTATAAATGTCTTTCATAAAAAAGCTTATCTGTAATCAAATATGCTAATGTACTATTACATACGTGGGCGCAAAAACATTAAAGTACTAATAAGCTAAAAACTCAATCCAGTAATTAAAACATTTTAAAAAATATATTATATTACTTACATAGTAATATGAAACTGTTCTGGCTTCACTCAAATGCAGCGTGCACCTTTTTAGTTAATTAAAAATGTACAATGCATTGAGTGATGCAAAAGTTTAAGTAACCAATTATCCCAGAGGAAAGACGATGAAAATGACAGTGATCTGCTTATAAGGCTTTCGAAAAATTTTGGAAAAAAAATTAACGATCAGATTCGGCTCCGTTACAATTTCATTATAAATCTATAATAATCAATTTCGATAAAATAAAGGAATCAATGAAATTAAGCTATACAATATTTTAAAACTTTAACTTACAAAGTTTTTTTTTATTAGACACAAAATAGGGATCCTTGTCAGATTTTATTCCTAACATAAATCTTATATTTACACTCATTGAATTTTATTAATCACTAGAAAAATAGCGATTAAAAAGAACTACAATGTATAATTCACAAATCACACATACATAATATCAAATTATAAATGAAGGGAAAAAGAAAACATTAGTACCTATGTTAAAATTTTACAAACGAATAGCGACATCTAGTATTCATTCACACATTAAACATGAAAGAAAACGACATCTGTGAAAATCTTAGTGAGTGAATAAGTAAAACTGCTTGAAAAGGAATTTAAAATTATAACGATGTGTACTATTAGATGTCGCTTTTGCTTAAATCATCAAAACAGAATATAGATGGCACTAGTGGAAATTAAATATTACAATATCGCGCTATTTAATTGCTATGCATACATATTACATCTTTATATGTATACTAGCTGATACCCGCGACTTCGTCCGCGTTGCTTGAAATATTAACAAAGCTACCGCGCCGCTTGCCCCTCTACTCCGCGAGAAGGAAACATACCTACATCACTGAACACGCAGTGCATATACAAATCGTTGTTTCTTGAAACTTTAATAACTTTTTACTAAATGAAGATATCGCTATCATTTTTTTTTGATAAGAGCCAAGTGTCTAAGCAATAAAGTTTCATTGAAATCTATCCAGTAGTTTTTCCGTGATGTGCGCACAACTGCAGACCTCTATCATTTTATTTATATAGATATATAGATATAATTCTACTGCACGCGTGTATGTCACTGAACTCCTCCTAAACGAATGGACCGATTTTGATAAAATGTCTCGTGTGTGTTCGAGTGTATTCGAGAATGGTTTAGATTCACAATTAGTCCACTACAAAATGTATTTTTTTATTTAATTAGTTGTTTATACATTTGCACAATAAATAATATATTCAATTATAAATAAGTCGTTGCTAAGCAACATTATTTTGCGCATGCATACATTTCAACGGGAGCAAAAGTTTATTAAAAAATTCTGTGTACAGGACAACGTCTGTTTTGTTATATTTAAAAAAAACGTTTATTTATTAATATAATCTGTCTAAAAAACGTCAGATGAAATATTTTTTAGGCTGCATGTTTGAAAATAAGTACTAAAACTACTAATTATTATGAGTGTCCAAGCAACGTACTCGCTTTGCTCATATTGATATACCTATCTACCTATATAATAATGCTATTTCGTACACTTGTAGGCCTTTTTAAGTTAATGTATCTTAAGGCCAGCCGGCCACAAAAAATTTATACTTGAACGAATTCGCGAATACAAGAAGAAATGAACCTGAAACCGGGACTGGATTTTCAAGTTTTTGAACCTGTTTCCTGATCCTGTCTACCCAAAAATATTGAGCTCTATACCAAAAACTTATACACTCTTTTTCAACTGGTCAGGTACTTGCCTAGTTTTTATTTCTGCAATAATAATATGGTTAAAAAAACCGATTCGTTTATCTGAAAACCGAATCGACTCTCCATGTAAACGAAACATGATAAAAATTTGATTTATAAGTAATAAAAAAAGTACAAATATGAGCACATCTTGTTACGTTAAGTAATACACACGAAATCTAATTCAATATAATCGTATGGCTATGGATGGATGAGCCTATGGATTATGGTCTTTGGAACTACTCTAAGATAGGCACGTACATATAAACTAAACGTATGTACATCTTTCCATGACTCAGATCCTAACGCATCCTTTGTTAGTTTTATATATCTTTAAGACGCAACACGAGATTCATTTTATGCAATAGAATCTCAATGTATGCTATTGGCAGGCTTCCAAATTACTTTTATACCTACAAATAATCAGGATGACTTATTGCGTAAAAGAAAAACGAACAAATTAACCAATAAACACAGTTAAGCATTTATGTTAAGTATATGTGTCTTTCTGTCTGTTCATGTCTAAACGGTAAACAACTAGACCGATTTTAATTAAATTTGGTACAGAGCTAGCCCTTGTAGACTAGACCTTGAGACAGTACATATAAATAAAAGGTTGAAATAAGGGATGAAGGTTTGTTGCAAATTCGTCATTGTCAAAAGAAAAACTATAATAATAAATGAAAAAGACCTTGTAGTTTAAATAATATTAATATGAAAAAATACTATACTCTACTCTAGTGTTTTCTCTAACCAATAAAATAACGGAGTCAATAAAAAGAATCCTTACAAACATCATTCCACTTTGTATTGAATTGCTGAAAAGCACGTAGCTACCAACTACCTAATTAATTAATGGTAGAACAGAGAAGCCATTAAAGACGTGATGATTCTTATTTGTTGACTCTATCTGTATTTATTAATGTAATATAGTGTCTTTCGAAAACTTGCTCTGTTTTCTAAGAAATGCAAGTTTCCTGACGAAGTCATCCATGAAACTATTCGCACATGAAAATATCAGAAGTGTGAAACCCGGATTTGAACCCGCTTCACTCGGTTTCTCAATCGAGTGCGTAACCTAGGCTGATAAAACTTTGGATAATGTATTCAAAAGTAATTAAGTCAAACAAATATTGACTCTATTATATCATACTCCATAAACCTGTTGTCAATGTGTATATAAAAAAATGATATCAACTGATATATACATTATGATAATTTGCGATATATAATAGCATATCTATAGAGTTTTTATCTGTAGGGTTACTAATGACGAAAATGACTAATATTTCAAGGAATAAAATGCACAATATAATATTAATAGGTATAAAATTAAATAAATCTGTAAAAAGAAGCGTAAAAATTATATTGGTACCAGAGTTACAAATTGGTGTTACATAATATAGGATCTTCTCAAATCTAACCGCGACGCATGAAATATGAATTATCAAAATCGAATAATTAATAACTACTAAGGAACCTAGATATCCTTAATTTATTTTTAATTTGCGAAATTAATGAACTCACAATGTTTAGTACTTAAGCAAAAAATGAGATAAAAAAATTAAACACACAATAAAATTTTTAACTGACTTCTTGATTTTAGTAGGTATATGTATAGTATGGATTTATTCATCTTGATAATGATAATAGGTACATAATAAATAATTGTTGAAAAATGTTCACACACTTAAATGCGCCAAAAAATAAAATTGTTAATTTACAGCTTTTTATAAATTTTAACATACTTATATAATTTTTATTTTTTTTTAATTACGTAAGTTCGTATTGTGTTTATAATATTTTACCTTGAAACAAGAAAAAAGTGATTGTTTAAAACATGTTTTCTTTTTGTTGCAAATAAATGTTTCGCATTGTTTTATTTTTATTGTAAATAATAAATTATGTAAGTCAGTTTCATACTTTACCTACCAAGTAAGAATGAAAAAGAATAATTTAATATTAAGGGCAAAAAAGCATCATTTCACGATATGGGAGTAACTTGCTACTGTCCTCTCCTGCTTACTGCTTAGAGCAAGTTTCTGGTTCATATGTAGAATAAAGGTGGGCCTCGGCCACCAGAGAGTGGGGTTTGATGCGCGTATATGTTCAATTACCATAGGGCCAAGGGGGCCATGGCCCGGAATGCCAGGCTGCCAGGCGGCTAATTCTACAATATTTTTGTATTATCACTATCACTACATAGTATAAAACAAAGTCGCCTTTTCTGTCTCTATATCCCTATATCCCTATGTGCGCTTAAATCTTTAAAACTACGCAACGGATTTTGATGCGGTTTTTTTTTAATAGATAGAGTGATTCAAGAGGAAGGTTTACATGCATAACTAGCAGATCCCGCGGCTTTACCTGTGCTAAATCTAGGGAAGAGCCCGAGCGAAGCGAGGGCGAGTCGCTAGTATTTTATATTTTAATTTACATTTGAAAAAAAAGACAAACTCTACCCAAACAAACCTTAAATGTACCTTAAATACTAGCAATTACTTGTACCTTAATAACATTTGCGTTTATTTTAATAAATATATTTTAGTTAGTTACCGCCGGTTTTTTAAATGAAATACCCCGGGGCATCAAATTTATAAATACATCTCTGACCTTATTACTTTTAGTTGGACCAGTGGAACAAATGCATTTCCCAAAAAAAAAAAAGATTTGCTTACAATTAATCAACACATATCGATTTAATATTATTTGTAAATATTACATAGTATCTACTATAGATTATACTGTTAGTAACACTATGATAATACAAATTGATCACTGCTTGAGGTTTCTCAAATCTGCTCTTTTACTATAGGTAATCCTTTATTAAATATTATGTACTGAATTTTAGTTTGCTAATTTTCTAAACAAACATGTTTTGCAGCATCTTTCATTATAAACAAGTACTACATGACGCTCGTGGGTGTGTCGCTCTCCAGTCTCCTATCACACCCGATAAACCAAACGAAATAATATTATTATAACATTATAGCGCAAAAGATAAATAAATGATTAAAAGTATTAAGTATTTCGTTATACATATGGCTTTTTCCTAACGACAAAAACAATAATATTTTATAAATATGTAGAATATTCTAATTTGGCAAAAATTTACCTAATTTATAATTTAAAGTTACAAACAATCGTGAAATTAGCAAAGCACTGAATTTTTCCTTTAAACATTCCTGAAATCCATAACACAAAGAAATTAATTAATTATTAAATTATACATACCTCAATAAACCTATTTACATACAATGAAGATGGCAAAGTTATTCATGATCTTTCACCTTATTTACTAAAAGAAAGCTTTTTGTATGGTTGTTATCGACTTTGTCTAGGATGATCTACATAAACCACCTATTTTTTCTGTTATATAATATTTCTTACTTATAACACAATAAATTTTCTATATATAGATAACAACATTTTTATCCTATATTTATATGAAATTTTTCGACATAGAAAATAAAACAGCAATTAATAATATTTTAAGGAGGAAAAGCTCGTAGTAATCCATAAACATGATTAATACGATCTTTTTTCTTTCTTTTTCGTCAAACATCATTAATTTGGTTTTCTTTCATGGTATAATCATTCAAATATTTATATTTAATATTTATTGAAGTATAAATTGTCCTTTCTTCAATTTCATTCATTTCTGTCGATTATTTTATCCCACTGCACTGCGATGGAGCCTGTTTTATTAAGATCAAAGTAATTACAAAATTATATCATGATAAAATACTAACAAACCGTTTCATAATTTTCTAGAATTTTAAACGCGGCGCGCAAGTCATATTTGAAATAAACCAATAGAAAGACGGAATGAATTAAACAGCCAATCCCTGAGCCTCAATGTGGTGTGACTTCAGTGGGACGCGCCTAGCCAGAATCGTCAAAGTACAGATTATTTGATTTTAGTGAAATATAACTTAAAAGAAACAACAAATTACAATATACTAATTCGGTGTCGTTTGTGTGCGTATATTACTTACAATCAAAACAATAATTATTCATTTTCTTACACATTGAATAGCATACCGATAAAATATATTCACTGTTTTTTCCCCCGCATCGTATGATCCAGTCATATAAAAACGCGAGCGCGCTCCCCACTTCTTGCCAAACGTCAAACTTTAGTCTAGCGTGCGGTCGTATCTAGTGCTCTGTGATAGCGTTCGTGGCGTTTCGTAAGCTCGTCAATTTTAGTGACAATAATTAAGGCGTGTGTGATTAGTGATATTTAAAATCGTTTAAAACTACGTAAAAGATGTCTTTCAACACTGATATATCGTCTAACTTGGAGAACAGCAGGTAAGACGCTAAATCATATGTAATGGCCGATGGTTCGACACCAACGGTCGTGGCTCCATGTTCGAAGCTTTCCCCTTGCTTCAATAAATGAATCCTGATTAGATTATAAGATTAAAATAGTAATGATGTAGTAATAAGTCAGTCGATGTTCTTCGTTCTCATTAAATTTAACATTCCTTTCACAATGACAGAATTATCTTGAATGATGAAATCTAAGCATTATTAATTGAATGGCGTCACTTTAACATAGATTTAGCTCATTCTCTACACTGCAAATCCATATTTAAGATAAACCCGCATGTAGGATAAACTACAAAAGGGCGTGTGCAGTGATTGAGTCACGATACTATGTTAATACTTTAGATCTGATAGTTACACATACTTTATTTTTATTTATAATCTACTAAATATAAATTAGTTTTGATTAATTTTTATTACATATTGCTAATGAAAAAAGAACCTTCAAATTATGTAATATATTAATCTGCTTACTGCAGTGTATCTACATTACAATTTGTACTGCAGATTTTGAAGTTCAATGTTGTAATAATCATAGAATATTAAGCTTAAAGAAAATTGTCATAAATGCAACAACTTCTCTATATTGGAGCATTATTTGACCTAAAAACATTTATAATTAAGTTGTGTCCTTGTATGTAAACATTTTTTTTATTTAAAAGAAATCTCTTCAATGCCGCACAATCTTGTCTTTGATATATAAATATTGGATTGTATGAATATGAGCTATGATTGTTACTGAATTATTCTTTCCAATTAACTGACCTTATTGCAACCAACTTTTACCAATTGATAGATCTTTTATTTTTGGACCACATTTTAAACAAATGTGCTATATAATATAATATTAGCAAGTAGGTACCTAAAGTAAAGATATGTTCTAAAAAGTTTTGAATTAAAAAATGTGATACGAAAAAGATGAACCTATGAATATAGGAATAGGAGGATTTGAAAAAGATGAATTAATCTAAGATTATCTAACTGAATATTGGAATATTTTTCATATTTGCCTTAAAATATATATATTACAAACTCATTAAATCTTAAATTAAATTTTCTATAAGATTTAACATCTTAAAATTTCAATTTTGTAATGTTTGGTATTATTAAATAGGAAATCCATAATCTAATACAAACACAAGTGATGCGACTTCAGGAAAATAATTTTCCTATTACCATTATGACTTAATCGAGTTTTACATTATACAATCTTACTGCAATCATTGTTAAATTACTACTATAAATATTAAGTATCATTCATAAAGACTTTACTAATTTTACTTTTTTGTTTGTTACAGGAACAGTTTAAAGAAAATTGCCAGAAATGATAACACAGAATTCTCTAAACAGAGCATTTTGAATGATATGGAGAAGTTCGTCAAAACTGTGACTTGTATGGATGAGACCGTATTGGTACCCAGTCGCTTGATGAACTTGCCGCAGGAGGGGGATGACGACCCATTCAGCCTATTCTCTATGCTGAACGATTTAAAGACTGAATTGCTGTGGGCAGGGGATGTTGAAGATCAGGTTGAGCGCGGGAGGCGCATATCTGATATTAGTGATAGTGAGAGTGATGCATCAAGTGCGGCTGGTGATTCTGGTATTGATGGTGAAGATGAAAGAGAGTCAGCCGCTCGTGCTGCAGCTGCATGTCGACGTCATTTAAGAGGGTTGCGGCATTGCCTTCGCACACTTACGGCTGCCGCTTCTCACCTCACGAGATCCTACCAAGAAGAAGTTGGAGCTCCCGTGTAAACGCTTATTCTTACCTGTGATTGAAGCCTCTCCCACACGTTTGTACATATAGGTTAAGTGGTCCGTGCTGTATATATAGGGTATAGGGCTGGGCGTGTGTGGAATCTCAGTAAGTTATGTGGTTATTTAATAAACTTAATTTTTATTATTTCTTTAGTTTTATTTCAATTTACACTTTTTATACTAGAAAAAGTATGTAGCCAATATTTCTGCAAACTAACATTTTGGATTTATTATTTTTCAAAGATCTCTATTGATAAGAAATTCAAATAGAATCAATTATCTGTAATTGCCATGATCAAGTCGCCATGTAGAAATTTTGCAAACAAGTTCATTGTTTAATATTGCCAAATAAATTATCTAAAGCCTATTAAGTCAATATTTATTTTACCTTGAATTTTGTTATCTTGATTTCTTAAATAAGAAGACCAAACAACAACCACTATATAATATAAAGAACAAACATTGCTTATTAACTTTACATGTGTATTAAAAATAAAGTTTTAACAATAATTATTATATCTAAGCTTAGTACATACAAGTATCTATAATCTCAATAATGAAAAGGCCACTAGTTACAAGCACCGCTAGTACCTATTTATTAAATTAATTTAACAATGTTATATTGTCATTTAAGTGATAGCTATTGTACATGACATGACAAGTCATTAAGTATATAATCACATAATTTAAAAAATAAATGTTAATCATATTATCATGCACCTAGTCACTGTTGGACTGGTCTGATCCCCCTTTTTGAAGGAAGGCCCGTGCCCAGCAGTGGGACGATAAAAATAGCTGAATACTATCTTAATATGAACCCATTGAAATATATAATAATTAGATTTATAAAAATTACAACATTATTTATGAAAAAACCTTCTTAGTAGTATAAACTGTCCCTCCACAGCACTTAATACTTCAGTTAGTTAAGATTTTCAATAACTTAGGTATTCGATGTACAGATTTGAGTCAGAATTTCAGTATCAATATAACTAGATGTTAACTAGATTCATGATTTTTTTGTTTTCGTTTTAAATCAGTTTAATAGTTTTGGCGTAAAGCACGACTAGTAACCTAATATCCCGTATTACGGACAAAGTTCGACGTTTCAATAAAAAATAATGTATTTGTTCATAATAAGAAAATGCCTCGTGAAATGCCTCTTTGTCTGGTATCGATTCAATGTAGGTATAACAATTGACCGTGAACTAACTCTGCAGATGTTGCGGTTCTAGAAATACTGGATAGGTATATTAATGAATTCCTAATACCTAAACCTACACGCATTAATTTATTAAACAATACATAGTTTAAGTGGTTATGCATAGGTACTAAAGGGGAATGTAAACAATATATTTATCAGATTTTTGGCTATTGTTAAATATTCTATAGACGTAACCAAAACAACATAATTTATTAGTTTTTTATCTGCTGTGCGTCACTGGATAAGCTTTACGGATTACAATGATGTGAAATGTGAACATTAATGTAGAAATACTTAAATTTAATTGTTTTTATAAAACTACTTATCGGTGAACCGTGAAGCGGATCTAAAGTAGCAGCTATATTATGTGCATCTGCTACTTCCTTTTATGTGATAAATGAAAATCTTTTATTCCAACAGAACAAGTACATAGTCAAACACTAATCCAAAATAAAAAAAGAACAACACAGGAGTCTAGCTTTGCCTTTCCCTATTGGGGATAAATTTTAAAAACAACAACAACAACAACAGGACTAGCTCTAGGCGAACAATGTACTACTTTATTCTTTTTCTGATAGGCCTTAAAAAGTCCTGTTGAAAAGTCTGCATCACATTCACGCGCCAATGCATCTACAGTCTACACACAATAAAATTCTAAACATTTGTCGTTTCTAAATAGTATTTTTTTTTTGGAAAATCTTATTGAAATTATCGTTATTATTGATCCAAAGGCCGAATTTACAGTGTTAATAAATTGTTTGTGTTTCGGGAAACTCATTACAAGAAAACTACTGTAAGACTTTTTTTATATCGGGAGTCGGGGCAAGTAATCGGGAATAGGTACCTCTATCGCGTTAAAACCAAGGGACGAAATCCAAGAGGAGCGATGGTGAGTCGAAAGTTTAATGAAAATATAGAAATGAATTAACCTTTGGATAATAGCATAATGTTGTCGGGTCGCAAATTACGATATTATGACGTCTCTGACACGTTCGTAGGGTAGTTAAATTAATTGCTTACTTTTCAATTATTTACATATTTCATTCAAATATGTATAAACCTTAGATTATCAAAGGTATAAACATTAAAAATGATGAAAGTAGCGTTATTGAAAACTTATGTATGCCCATTATCATAAGTTAAGAAATGCTATAGCACTAGATATTCATTGTTTTTATGTAATTTAAACGAAGAGTGTTTGGTTGAACGCGCTAATCTCAAGAACTACTGGTCCGAATTGAAAAATTTTTTTTGTGTTGGATAGTCCGTTTATCAGTATTAGGCTAAAGGCTATATTACATCATGCTACGATTAATAGGAGCGGAGCATCAATGAAAAATGTTTCAAAAACAGAAGAGAAATATTTCTTTTGATTTTCAGCCTTTAAAGCGCGAGCGGAGCCGCACGAAAGGCTAGTAACTGATATAATAGCATGAGTACTGATTGCAATTTCCTGCGTAATACAAACATCTGTTAAGTTACAAGTGTCGTGTCAGGACACTGTTACTTATTGAGCCATAAAAGGCCAATTTTGTAGTAATTTAAACAAAATGTTTTATTATGCGATTACGATTCGCTTTTATCAGTCGCTAGCGACCCAAACTCGTTTTGCTCGGGTTCGTGTAGGTGCTTCCTGACAAATTTAAAGCTTGTAACACAAAAATGAAGGGCTATCATACAAACTTGCGAGAGAATTTACGCCTTAATCTGGCCCTGTCGCAAAATCCGTTCTTAGCGGACGTCTACTAACTTTAAACGACCTCCCTTTCAACTTTATACGTAAAACGGTTTTCGATATGTCGTGATGAGTGAGTGAATTTTAGCTTTTAAATATAATATATTTGGTTAGTGGATTTGTTATTTTTACTTTAAATTATATTATGTGTAATATTTACGCCTTTTATGACCTGTAACGCTTGTACAAAACATAATATAATATGCACTATGCATAAACTTCAACACATTAGGAAGGTACCCAGCTTTGCGTCGCGGAGTCGGGTAATGATCGATGATCGGCATATAATGATATAATCTAGTAGGTATACAGTACTATTGTCATTATAAAATCCATCTCAATGAATATCTAATGAACACTTTAAAACATTAAAGAGCTGTATTAACCCAGCGGTAACGAGCTTGCTTGGATAACCGCGTGATGCGGGTTCAAATCTGGGTCTCGCACCTCTGATATTTTACATGTGCGAATCATTTCTATCATGATTACCACTTGTCTTACGGTGAAGGAAAACACCGTGAGGAAACCTGCATATATCTGAGAAAACCTAGCAAGTTTTCGAAAGACATGTGAAGTCCGCCAACACGCACTAGGCCAGCGCGGTGGACTATGGTCTGATCCCCTTCGTACTGAGGGAGGCCGTGCCCAGCAGTGGGACGTTAAAAAGGGCTGATGATGATAAATAAATCATAAAATAACTTTGTTACTAACCGTTGATACATAGCTATAACTTATAGATACGTTAACGAAGTAAAGGAGATTTGATGAGATTTGACATTAGTAATACGTATTATAGAAAAATAATGTTTGTAGGTTTGTATAGATAGTAGGGGCCATCACTAATCTGTTTAAATAATAATTTGATTTTTAAAAAAAAAATTCTATTTACAGGTGCATTGGCATTATATTTTTTGTCCATGCATTGGCGTTATATTTTTTTGTCTGGCTCTGAATTGTCCAGATTTTTGGGGTTGCGTACAAATAACCTTATTCTTAATCCTTATAGAAACCTCATGAACAGTTCTACAAATACGGCTAAGTCCATCCCATTCTTCAAAGTCCCTTAAGAATGCTAAATCGTAAGAACTTATTACTGTAGAGAATTTAATATGCTCCAAAACTTTTGTGGAAAATTATTATCAGTACGTAGGTACCTAATACCTACAAGTACTTTCTGAAATCATGTAACTCGTAACGAAGCAAGTAGGTATGAGACTTGAGCTGTTAATTAAAAATATCGATTTTAAACCGATATTTTCATATAGATAATACTCAAGTTAATTTATTTAGACTGACATGTCCATTTAATAAGTTCTAAAGCAATAAAAAATATTTATTATAAAGAAGATTGAATATTCATTTGTTATCCTCTAAGATATAAAATTGTCAATTTGCCAGTACATTCAGTATTGAACTACCTACCGAGAAAGACCTACTTTTGTAGCTAAAATGGGCCATGACCGAGCTGGCATAGTTTTTACTATAAATAACTTTAATGTTGGTTATACTTATTGTATTATACTTTCTAAGATAATAAGTATAATAACTTTGCTTCACATAAATGATTTACAAGAGATAACTACCTGCTACAAAGTAAAACCTTTTTTTAGTACAATAAAGGTAACAGATGTAATACTGTTTTATATGTTTAAGATTAATTATTACACAAAATAAGAAAGGTTACCTGGAAGGAACCTACGACCTACTATGTGTTAACATCAGGAATCATAATATATTGTACTATGTATACTACATTAATAGTTACAGTAATCACTATCAATAGTAGGTAATAAATATATTTCTTTTCAAAATAAAATTAATCAGCTCTAAAAATTGTTAAAATATTTCTAGTTGAATATTATCTACTTAAAACTTTTCATTTTATTAAGTTAAATTATTCATAAATAATTTAATTTAATAAACAATATTATAACATATTTTATAAAGCTACATAACATTTGTAAGAGAGAATAAAGAAACCATTAACCTCGTTGAGTGAATCGACTTCATAGTATTACAACATGAAGGAAACCTCATCAAAACAAGTGCGTCGATATTTTTTCCTGTCGCATTCATTCATGTCGCGAATGTGTAATACATAAGTCATAAGCGGGGTTTTCAAAAATTAGCAATGGATATAATATATAGTAAAAACATATTATTCATCTATTTTTATAATAAACCACAGCTATTTTAGAAAAAGCTCACAATAATTCTATACTAATATTATAAAGCAGAAGAGTTTGTTTGTTAGGTTGGTTGAACGCGCTAATGTTAGGTGGTCCGAATTGAAAAATTCTTCTTGTGATGCATAGTCCGTTTATCGAATATCGAGGAAGGCTATATAGTATAATATATTACATCACGCTGCGACCAAAAGGAGCGGAGTATCAATGAAAAATGTTGCGAAAACGGGAGAATATATTTCTTTTGATTTTCAGCCTTTAGAACACGAGTGGAGCCGCGGGAAAGGCTAGTCTAAAATAAAACATCAATTATAGGCATTTTGATTTATTTAAAGATAATTTATTCATTGTTGTCGTACTTTGGTAACCTTAAGTTGTATGGAATATGGACTGTCATTGACCGATCGCGCGTCGATAAGAATAAGGAACAAAGTCCAATCTTAGCATGAGCTAATACTATGAAAGTTGTTAATTTTTACAAGTTAATGTTAAAATTTCAAAGTAATAAATGAAATTTTCCAAAAACATAAGATTTTTTAAAGTCAGTTTATTGGCTTATTTATTTTTGTTTTTCACACCTTAGAAGTTCACACCATATTTACAAATAACTTAGTTAAATTACCTACGTTAGTAGAACCGCAAACGCTACATTTTTAAATAAATACAGGAAACCTACACAGCACCACAGATTTACTGTGTTCACACGCATAGCCAATAAATACAGTACAAGGGCGAATCCTAAGTTATGTAAAGATTAAAGAAATCATTATTATTTATTAGTATATTTGAAACTTACTAAACTTTTATTTTACAAGTAAAACTTAAAAGTTGCAATTTAAATAAAGTCTATATCATCATAGCAATGAAGTCTAGTTGATAAAAACAATAATATTATTGTCAGAATATCGATGCAATTCGCAATACCAATGCGACTGACGCAACATTTGGATTACCAAAGGCCACGTAGAAGGCCGTCGGGCGGAGGCTCGACATGTTGCTATTAATCGACGAACTTAATCAAGTTAAGTTTTAATCCCTACTACATTATGTCAACGTCATCGTACACAGTAGAAATATAAACAAAAGATCAATGATATGTATGTGCGTAAGCGGATTCATAATATTTAGTTCACACTTGCTTACTTATGCGAATGACCTAGCGACCGACTTCAGTGTTTATTAAATAAATAATTATAATACACTGTGCATAGAAATTACTTGGGGCCTTAAGGTGGAATGTGAAACATGTATTTGTGTAATACATCTATTAACAACTAAGCTTCGATAAATATACCTATAGTGATTTGAGTTAAAAAAATGATAAGCGATCATCAATTAAAAGGAGTTCATTTGTAACTTATATTTATGTCATGTATGATGTAATCCTTGTAATATGTAAATACAAATAATAATATTTCTAAATATTTATTTCAATATTTTCATTAAAGTATCTATTTGTAGGAAGTCTACGTGAACGTAATTTATGTACAAATACAATGTAAAGTATTTCTAGTACCTAAGTTATTTCATTCATTTTTAGCACAAGAAATAATTATACAATAAGTCAGCCTTTAGGTTTTAACTTTTTTCTACACAACTTTTGACTAAGCTTTAGAAAATCTTGTAATATCATGTTACACAATATGTGCGAATTTGTAGATATAGGCCTTATGATTCCGTTGCACGTTTCCGATTGCTCACTGCATAGTAGCACCTTAGACGGTGATGTAGGTACGTCCTTAGCCTACTAACGTTATACTCGCATATTTGCTAACTTTCTAAGCCTGTTATATCTTTATATAAATAATCTTTGATTTCATACTGTCTATGTTGCTATCAACATTCATATTTTATTCACTTAACTTAACTTCAAACTTCGTTTTTAAATAATACAGAACATTCAAACATCATTAAATGCTTAAATCTAATAAAATATTATCAGAAATCAAACTATTTCCTTTTATATATGTAAATCGATTAAAATATATAATATAATACATTAAAAATAATTTACTTATAAAAGATACCGAAACGCATAAGTCGACTACCATTGCATCAGATAACCTTTAATTAGGTATAATTATAAGATTCAGGTTTAAACAAGTCTTTTATTAATTACATATAACGTATATAAATAAAAATATAATACAAGAAAATTGAATTGAAGATTTAATTTTACTACGATTTAATCCAACGCTATTCGAGTCTACTAACACTTGTTCTACTTTATCTCTATTGTCCATTCTAGCGATACCTCTTAACTAAATAGGCTACTCACGAGGTTCATCAATGTCAAGTACGAGGAAAATTAGGTAACTGCTGTATTCATTTATTGATTTGATACCAGTGCAATGTGTCTAACAAAAATTTACAGCGATTTGAACAGAATTTCCGTATATCGGCCTTCACTTGTTTTGCGCAATGGGCAGCTTGCGAAGTCCTCGCCTTACCTTTAACGACGACTACACATACACTGTTAAGTGTGTCGATTATGTTTATATGCGTAGTTGAGACAAAATTTATAGTTTTATACATTTATATACTACTTATGTCTATATATACCAAGTAATTTTAAATTGTATTACGTTACCAAAGTATTTGTAAAACTCTTACTATTTCTTAAAACCGAATTATGTTTTAAATCCCTCTAACTGCGTTTTCGTAATTTAGTTTGTATATTTTTAACTTCTTAACAATCTAGATAAAATTATTTTGATAATCTAATCTTTTAATAGATAAAGCACGTTCTCTGTGACGTAAATTATCATTTACGCGTCTTCTATTTATAATGATCAGCTGTTTGGCAATCAAACTTTAATTAAGTCAGTATTGCATAAAATCCATGTGGCACAAAATTATTTAAAAAATGCATAAATTGTACATTCCGAGTCAGAATGTACATTAGGGAGAAAGGCAAATACAAGGCTAATGACTATAGGAAGAAATATCGTTCTTCACTTCTTGGAACGAAACCCTTTCACCGACTGACTGGTGAAATGTCGATTCTTCTGTCTAAGTATAATATTATCTCCGTGATACAAATGTTTCTATTTTTTATAATTATTAACAAAGTTAAGGAATTCTGACGTCCCTAGTCATTAGGGCTTTATGAAAAAAACTGAAATATAAACGACTAGTATTTCCCGCGGTACGCGTTGTAAAGGCCGAAAACCAAATTCTTTCTGTGTTATGGTACCTCGCAGAACTAACGCACGCGCTTCCCGTTTTTGTAAGATTTTTCATTGATGCTCCGCTCCTATTAGTCGTAGCGTGATGTAATATAGGCTTCCTCTATAAACGGACTATCCAACACAATAAGAATTTTTCGATTCGGACCAATAGTTCCTGAGATTAGCGCGTTCAACTAAACAAACAACCCTTCAGCTTTATAATATTAGTATAGATGAGAGTTAATAGGTAGTACCTTACTTACTATACCTCGTGCGACCTTTGACACTTTATACAACATACTTGAATCATAAATCACGGAAACCATTTGATATATATACTGAAATAAAACCGGTTTTAGTAATTCTTCGGTCCAGCCCATAAACTATTATGCAAAACATCGGTTTTTTCTTTACATTGCTCCATAGCTGCGTGAGAAAATTAGAGATATCAAAAAAACAATGACTAGTACCATGTTTTTAAAAGATCTTTTTGCTGGTAGATTCCATGGGGTTTATCATTCAATCTTAGAATTTAAAGTTAAATAAAATCTTTGAATTTGCATTTGCATTGTTGTCACATGAATTTTACGGCGTAGGTATGCTCAAGATACAATCTTACTCACCTCGTTGATTCCTTTGACATCGTACAACGCTTATTGCGTGTATTAATTCCTTTGTTTGATCTTAATTATTAATATTAATAATTAATAGCACATAATCTAGTTCTAGAAGGTGCATAAATATAACTTTTTATTAAACAATTTGCATTTAAAACAATAAACAATCTAGGTGTTACAATGGTAGTTACAATAAAATCTGTTATGTTATAAATGTATATGTTAAGAATCATTTTAATTGTCTGAGAAGTAAGAACATGAAGGCAAAGTAAAGAGTCACATCTCAGTTTTTTTTCTTTTGTATGTAGGCTTCTATCAGTGACGTAACGTGCGCGGTGCGATACGGCATTCGTGAACGTTCCATGGCAGACTTGCGCTGTGGCCGCCTCGGCATGCGCAACTTGGCTGGATTATATTGCGTATTTGCTTGAATTATTTGAATGAACCGTCGCGTCGCTTTTATGTTCATATGTTACTAGCGACTCACCCTCGCTTCGCTCGATTTCGTCCCTAGATTTAGCGTTGAAGCTAAGCTAAGTTACGCCTTATAGCTATCTTCGAGTGAGAGTCCCGTCGAAATCGGTTCAGCTGTTTCAGAGACTAGCTGTTCATTTGAAATTAAAAACAGACTCCAATTTTATTTATATGTATTGATAATAATCTATACATTATGTATACGTATATATAAAGATATCTATGTATAAAGATATATAATATATGTAAATAATACATTAAAGTAATGATAGGAGGTAGGTATTAAAATGTTATCTTGTTGTGAAGTAGTTTTGCAAGCATTTTAATAATTATATAATTAATTTATAACTATCTGAAGACGATGGTTCAATGACCGAGAGATTTTAGTGATTATAAATACAAACGAGAGCCCTTCCAATGTTTACTTCGCTATAACATGTGTATGTATACATATTTTTGCGATCATTACATCACTAATATCAAATATGTGTTACAAGGTTTTAGAATACATAATAGTGACGATAAGATTGTGATAACATATTTTTGATACCATAGAGATTATTTTCGTATTTGACACACACCATGGACATAATTACATAGCATATTCATACATAAGTAGGTACATTGTCGCTTCACTACTTATGAAATTTTGTTCAAAAGCACATATAAGTAGTTTTTGTAGAGAGATTAGAAGCGGAAGATGAGGATGAATAAGTTGGCAGAGTGTTTGAATTTGAGAGATTTTGGAGATAGTTCCTACTTCCTAGGTAAGAGAAAAGAGAAGTTTCTAGAAAAGCCCTTATACTCGTAAATAATAATTATCGCAATCAATTATTATACTCATTAACTCTGACTTAACGATCGTCATAGCTTGCGTTATACACCATCATGCAAAAACGCAAATAAAACCTGTTTTTCTAGTTCCATTCAAATGAGACAATACAAGATAACTAAGATATACTACTGGTACTATTCCGTAACCAAATATTCTGTAATGTATGCAACATAAATTTAAATATTAATGTACTTATGTTGCACACATCACAAAACAAATTATCTACATGTACTTTTAAATTTAATTATAGGGTTCCTTTAACCACCAGTACCAATAACAAGCGTGTTAGCCAAATACTTAATTCGCCAACATCAAAAAGTAAATTTTTAACAGAACTATTGGAAGAGACAGTGGTAGCCCAGCGGCAACGCATCGCTTGGATAACCGAGTGATGCGGGTTCAAATCTGGGTCTCGCACCTCTGATATATTCATGTGCGAATCATTTCTATCATGATTACCACTTGTCTTACGGTGAAGGAAAAACATCGTGAGGAAACCTGCATGTCAGAAAACCTAACAAGTTTTCGAAAGACATGTGAAGTCCACCAACACGCACTAGGCCAGCGCGGTGGACTATGGCCTGATCCCCCCTTGTAGTGAGGGAGGCCCGTGCCCAGCAGTGGGACGTTAAAAAGGGCTGATGATGATGATGATGATGATGATTAGAAGTGAACTCTACTGGCTGGATTTATTCAGTGTAAGAGTGAATTTTGTACAGATTTAGACTACAGTATGAAGTTAGTAATTATTGGCTACAGTGTAAACATAGCCGTTGAATCTATTTTTTGTATAGTGTCATGTCTATATTTAGGATGTATTCTGGTATTTCTATATACACAACAATTTAAGTTCCCGTTGCTACACCTACATAAATGCTGCAATCGAATATTATAAAATGGGCATTAGATGAAAGGGCTTATGCAAAATGACGTCATTGTAAATCCAGAATGGCTCCCAAAGACGGCGAATTGTTATACACCCTCAATATTATCTCATTCCTAAGAAACATATAGGTACTAACTGTTAAACGTTTTCGGTAGTGGCTATATGTATAATAGAATACAAGATGCATGTAAGAAAAATGAAACGATTTAAAGGAAATTTCCGTCTACACTATTCATGATAATAATGATAAATAAATATACAAAGAGCTTGTGTCTACTGCTTCAGTCTTGAAATGTATGTTTGTTTCCTGGCGCATTTTGTCCTAATTTAAAGTCGTAAAATGGTATATTATGGACACATACACAAGCATTCGTATTACATCGCGAAGATAGAATACATAAATGCAAATTTTCTGATAAGATCTAAGATAAATAATTAGTAACTTTTTGCATATTCTATTTTTAAATTATTAAAGCAACAATAATTGTTTCACGTTATCTAAGTGCAAAATTTTTCATGGAATTCGCAAATTTGTTTATAAATTAGACTTTACCAATCAATATCAAACCGATTACTGTCGACAAGCGGGAACAATATAACAATGGCGTCAGCGATAGCTCACCCAACATTATCTTTTAAATAAAAAAGATCTTTATTGATTATACAAGAAAATATTTACTTTTTATTACTAAGTACGTCAGTATAGAATATTATTTTCACTGAAATATTACAATGTAATTTCAAAGTGATAATATTGACATCAAGTACGTGTCTCCAGAGATGTGGCTGTGAGCTGATGTGTCATGTGATGATCATACTTTCCAATTTCCATTAATCACGTGAGCATTATCGATTTTATTACATACGTAGGTATACAAACAAATCGATTTATGGAGACTGGGATTTTATATGTTATTTTACATTATTTCAGTTAAATACCTATTTCGTTTTGAACGAATAGTATCTTTGGCGTTATGTTGGCTCCCCTGTCTGTTAAATTCATTGTCAAAATTGTTTCATAATAATGAGTGAAAATCGCGTAAACATTAGAAAATTATAATAATCTAATAAACATATTTAACCCTTACTTTGTAGGTTATTATAGGTAATATGGCAAAACTGGAAAACATCGCTGCCAACATAACGCCATACGTACTATAAATCTAATATTCGTTGAAACGAACTATACACCTGTCACACAGCTTTATCTCAGTCAGACTAGAGCCAGGCCATCCACGACTTGTGATATTCATTATTTAAAATTATAAAATACCTTTTTTATTATAATGTTTGTAAAAATATTATACTGAATAGGTAGTAGAGATTATTCAAGAACGTGGCGATAGTATGTGTAGATACATAATATAAAGTCAAGTTCAAGGTTACGCCTCTTAGCAACCATGCAAGGCAGCTAATAAATTTCAATTGCTGAAGTTATGCAGGATATGTTTTCTGTATATTTGTAATGAACAGTAAAATTACGGTAAATGGTCGACAAAATCACTACATAGTGTAAAACAAAGTCGCTTCCCGCTGTCTGTCTGTCCCTATGTATGCTTAGATCTTTAAAACCACAGAGCAGAGGATTATTTATCAATTCCGTGTTTAAAACTATGCAATGGATTTTTGATGCGGTTGTTTTTAATAGATAGAGTGATTCAAGGGAAAGGTTAATAATTAATATGTATAACTAGCAGAACGGAGACGACCGAAGCGAGGGCGAGTCGATAGTTAATATATAAGTATTATGACTGACCTACATAGTACAAGCTGCGCTATGGAAAATGTTTTAATGTTTTCGTTATTTGTCGAATTGGCCGTTCGATTCGTGCAGAAGTGAATATAAGCATTTAAAATGAAATAAATTGCAAGTATCCGCCATATAAACTAAGACATCTCATTCGGCTAACCTGTTCACTAGGTATTCTCTACCTGATACACACACACGACGATGATATTTCAACATTGGAAAAATAAAAAGCACTCAGATAGTTAAAATAAATATTTTAAAATGTCGATTCGATTCGATAATCGATAGAAATACCTTCGTAAATAATTGGTGCTGATAATAATGTTTCGCGACGACGCGACGCGACGCGAGTCTGCATATTTTGCGAAGAATACACAATATTTTGCAGTGCAGTGCATATTCTCGCTCCGTTGCAGTACCTTTACGTCTAGTGCGCGCGGACCTTAAGATTTATCAATTTTAAAGCAGCCCCTTATAAACACCTATACTTCGAACTGATAAAAATAAGTTAGTGCTAATAAATAGTTATAAGGTTGTATTGTTTTATACGAAAAAAGGAACATATATTTTTTTATTTGAAGAAAATTAAACCCACTAAAATAATTATTACGCACATATTTTTTTTTAACTAATCATGCTATCTACTTCATAAATAAATATGTTAAGACATTAACACACAGCACCATTTAGATCCATGGTAAGCTACGACGCTTGCATTATAGAATATAGATACTAGAGATTTGAAAGTCTATTCATATACAACTTTACAAATACAACACAAGTGCTCATCACACAAAACCACCAGCGGGACTCAAACCCGCGACCGATAGGGAAGCTTGTAGGGCCATTACAAACTCGGCCAATCGTGTAGTCAAAAATTAATATGACAAGTTTACTGATGTGAATTATAAGTATTCTATGATGAATTGTTGATAAATAATAATAAGTCTGTCTGTACGAAATGTGCAGCCAAAACAAGTGAGTTCACTTGACACGCGTTATCTCATAGATAAAACAGAAATCAGGCGGACATCACTGTTTTAATAGTGTAGGTTCAATTTTAATATCAAGTCTGCATTCGTAATCGTTAATATAGCTCACGAGTCACGCGCATGCGTCGTGTTACATCATCCCACGTGGACTGATATTTCGTCATTAAAAAAACTATTGAGAGTAGTCTGCAACTGATAACGTATATTTATCTCTCAGCTATTTTGGTCATAGTACAAAACTTACGTTTAATGGCAACAAGAAAGTTGTTTTTCCTAGTTCTTCTACTTACCTCCTGGCCTAACATATTTAATTATATTTTGTGTGATATTTTTTAGTTTTAGCCTACATTATCCGGGGATTCTTTTTACTTCCAGAAATTTCCCAGCTCTGAGTCTAAGTATATTAACTTCGTTCCTGTTTTTTTTCAAAGTTCAAATTTACACAATATTTTTCTAACTGTTGTTTTGTTTTATAATAATGAGTATAAAAGAACATGAAAGTAGTTTTAATTTTTTTACGAGTTCAAATTATAAAAATCGGCCTTATAGAATAAGTATAGTATTATACACTTACATTACCTACTTCTTGCAAAGAATAATTCTTAGAGTCTTAATCAGTCCTATATTGTGTTGTTTTTTATGGACAATTTGTTAAAAGTTTATCTCTAAGGTAAATTTATGTTTACCGTTTCAGAAGTTATAAATATTGAAATATGTGTATGTATAGGCGATGGCAATCACTCATAGCATTTTTATGTTTTTAAATAATCAAATGAAGAGTATTTTTATATATAATAAAATATATTAAGTAAATTCAATTTTGCCCTTTATTTTAACCTTGCAAGATAGTTATATCCATGACCATGTCAATAACAATTAACGATATCGTAATATGTACTTCATAACAACACAGTAGTTAGGTAATTTTCTTGTGATAGTTTACTATTAATATTATTAGTACACATTTTCCATTCATAAATGTAGTAGCAACAAACTATTACAAGTATTGCTACTATGACCTATTATCGTAGAAAGAGATTAATGTCTTAAGATGGCACTTTCAATTGCATTGATTAATACGTAGTTAATAATACTAATTATTATTGAACATACAGTAATAAATGGTTTTATAAATTTAAATGTCTTATATAGATTTATATATTATGACATCAATTAGCAAAACGTTCAATTATGTGTAAGTACGTCATATTTTTTACATATTATGTGGTCCTTCGCTGCGTCTGTATATCCGTCTGTTCTCAATAAACTCAAAAATTACTGCACCGATTTTCATGCTGTTTTCATCAAAGGATAGAGTGGTTATCGAGGAAGGTTTTAGTATATAATTTGTTAAGTTTTTGTGTACATTTACTGGCGCAACCCGCGGCTTCGCCCGAACTAAAGCTAGTTAAGAATAAAACTGTTCATAAGAAATATACATACTACGTGAACATAAGTCACAATTAAATATTAAATGATTTTTTAGTCTGCCCAGTGCCCGGCAAACTTGATCTAATCTTTTTAGGAAAACGATTCTAATTACAGCTAATTAATGAGATATTTTTTTTAAAGATTTCATCGTAACACTTGTGATATGAGTCAATAGATGATGTATCTTCTTTAAATTGATTAAGTTAAGTTCTTAGAGAACAGTGCCGTCTCAGGCCATAAGGGGGCGAAGAGGGGGGCATGAGGGCCCTGAGGACTCAAGAATTAAGGGCTTTTAGTAAAACAATTGTGCGAAAATGTTTACATGGGAACATAATACTTCTCTTCTTAATTCTTCTCTTTTTTCTTTTCCTTTCTCTTTATTTAATGGGGCCCTCGTCAGTCTGCTGGTACCCTGGACATGTATCTTATGTGTCCGTATGATAAAGACGTAACTGCTTGCGAGACAATAGTTCGAAAATTATAATTTTTTATTTTTTTATTATATTCACTCAAAATACACCTAATTCGTATATAAATTTATGTTTTCACAAAGACGGGCGGATTTTTTGTGTTCTTTTTTGTTTTTATCTATACAAGTAACTAAAATCTTAAACTTAAAATTATACAGTATTATTTAGAAATAATAAGTCCGTTCATATTTTGATATTAAAATCATATAGGAATCACGTGTTGACTTCGAATCGTACGATGTCTAGTTTAGTTCAGATGAAACCGCATTTAGTTATTATTTATTAATATATGGATAAAATAATTCATGTCGTTTAAAAATGATTTGGAATATTTAGGTATACATACATCTGCGCGAAAGTTTGTGAGTATGGATGGATGGATGGATGTTTGTTACTCTTTCACGTAAAAACGACTGAATGAATTTTAATGAAACTTTACAATAATACTATAGCTTATACATCAGAATAACACATAGTCTACAATTTATAAAGATATTGGGTGAATTGTCCAAAATATGACGATAAGGATCAAGTGAGTAGCAAAAAATCTACCATCTGCGAGCTATTCTGGCGTGCGCTGCCAAAACCGCTAAAGTTACTATAATTATCACATATGTAATGTATGATGGTAATGCTTATCTTAAACAAGCGACTCACCCTCACCTCACTCGGGTTTGTCTCTAGATTTAGCGCGAGCGAAGCCGCGGGTACCACTAGTAGATGTAATAAAATTTAAACTGAGTCCATCTCTACATTAAATGTTTTTTTTATAAATTCTTATTGAAATAATCCATTTACATAAGCCGAATCTATGGTTTGAAGATTTTTTGTCTGTCTGTATATCTGTCTATTTGTCCATGCCCCAAAACTAGAGAACCAAAGAGTAGATTTTAATTTTTACTCGTAGTATGATAGTAGTCGGTTACCAGCGTCAACATAATATGTTAATACTATATTATAGTATAGATACATCTCATTGCGAACAACTTTTTTATCTCTGAAAAATATCGATATGTTAAATACATAGAAATACATAGAGAAAAAACATTTTTTCAGTTAGTCTAACGTAGGGACCACAGAACAGGTGAATATTTGTCAATTCAGTGGTAGGGACGAACCCGAGTAGAGTGAGGTTGAGTCGCTAGTATAATAAAATACGTCTTTCGCATAAAGCGGAGTTTTACTCATTAAGTATATTAAAAGTTATAGAAGTATTTGTATAACGAGCAGAATTATCCTCTGTGAATAAAACTCGTACTGTATTTTTTATTCTAAGTATTTATATAATTCTGCATATCTCTGAAACTCTATAATAAAGTATTAGATAACGAGGTTATGTTGAAGACATAATATTTTTATCTAATAACCGGTTGACCGTTTAAGGTGTTTGAATATAATATTTATTACATTTTCCATACTATATCTGCCAATAATTACCTATAAACCGTTATGAGTTTCCATTTATAACTCATAATATAATTGCATTTTTTTTAATTTTTTCAACAAGTTAATAAGGCAGGTACAGATTGATGTTCCGTCACTTCCTTAAACTACCTTTAATGACGAGATTAAAATTATTTTAATTTAAAAGTGGTACAAAGGTTAGTCGCTACTGTATTAGCTGCAAATTAACTACGTTAATCGTACTACGTTCTCTTAAATACATTATACAAAATATCGACATTGTTATTTCATATTTGTAACAATATGCATCTCAATTCTCAATCAAGCACTTGAACAGTATCGATTCTATTACATGCGAGTAAAAAATCGATGTATTCGATGTGTGGAGATTTGGTTTACTGTCAACCTGCTAAAATTGCATTAGGCATATAAAGTTTGTGTAATCGGACTTTTTTTGTGACACAGTGACACGGCTGTACGGATTTGGACAAAATTTTGACTTTAGTCGCTTATCTAACCACATTCCCTAATGAATATCGAAAGTCAAACAACTTGAGTTAGACATGGGTAGTGTAATGAAGACAGATCACGACATTGGCCTCGTAGTTATGTGTCAAGACCTCAAGACCTCTTGTAGATTATTAAACAAGTTACGTGGAATTTATTTTTATTATAATTGGAATATATATTTTTATTATACATGGCAACCCTTTTCGGGTATTAAAACACATGTCGATTTCTTTACATCATCCATTCCGAGTAGATCAGGTTGAAATGGACCGCCAGGGGCCAAAATATGTTGTCAAGGATGAAGGAAGGCGTTTAAACTACGCTATTCAAATTTGTCTGACATAGAACTATTCCGTTATCTATTAATTACTACCTAAGTAAACTTTTGTGGAAGTATTCTATGTATGTCAATAAAAAATTTTTATAAGTTGTACAGTTTACACAATTACAATATTACGCAGTATGAATAATTTATAAACAAGCCTTAATGTTAAGTTTCTTAAACCTTAGATTAAATCTAAGCTTTTAATAATTATTATTACCCTTTAAATGATTTTCAAGTCTACAAGTTATAAGTATATAAAAGTAAAACAATATAAATGTAAATAGTTAGTGCGACCACGGCTTTACCTTTACCATCTTTGTCTTACGTACCTACCTATGTATTTCTGGATTTCTGTTTGAATTACTTTTTTGTTTCGTTTTATTTTTAACTTTATTTTTAAATTAAAAGTTAATTGCACAAGATTTACTAAAATTATAATATATATAAAGTTTTTAAATAAAGGCGAATATTGTTATTATAGCTTATATTATAATTTAAAATTATAACTTTAATTTGCACATGCTGTAGTCGCCTCCGCCTGGAAAGAGGTAGTAATTGGTATACTGTAATATGGTACGATCACGACGTCATGAGATCTCAATACTAGGGCTGCTAACTAGAATTAAAACTTTCATGATAATGTAATCAAAATTGCTTTAGACATAATTACAAAAAAATTATGACTGATAAATATTTTTTTTGTATACCTATATTATTAGGTATATCGAATACTATATTATAAGTAATTTAGAAAAATATAAATTCCTATTATATACTTAGATAAAAAATGCTGCATTTAATAACTAACAGCAGAAAGATAGAAAGACTGGCAAAAATGATAAAATTGCTTTATTTAGTAAATATCCGTTATATAGTCTTTATTGTACACAAGAAATAGATACATAGTTATTAGATAAATTGTTATGTTTATGTTAAAAAACAAGCATTTAAAATCTATATATATGTATAGATAATTTTATAATTACAATTACTAACAATACAGTACAAATATCAAACTTCAACTCACTTGATACAGTCGGCAACCCTGATTGACCCCGATACGTCGCCGAAAGTCATAACGGCTTCTTTGCAAATCATTATGGCGAATACAATTTAATTCAAGCACTTCTATGGCATCACATATCAGAAACAAGTACTACCTATTTGTCATCGCAAAAAATGAATTCATACATAATCCAACATATTTTTCTATTAGATTAATCAATGAATATTTTGTAGCTTTTGGCTTGCTATTTGAGGATAGCCAACAGTTTATTTTGATTACTAGCGGTACCCGCGGCTTTGCCCGCGCTACATCTAGGGAAGAGCCCGCTATGTCCCTGCATTTTAAATTTGTAAAATCTTCGGTAAGTTTCATTTAAATTACATGCTATAAAGAGCTATATTTATCTATATTAAATGCACCATGTATTTAAGGTACTTAATTGGATAAGGATTAATGCTGTATCTCTTAAAACCGCTTCGTAAATAAGCCATTATTTCCCGTAAAAAGTAAAGGAAAAAAATTATTGTGGGCTATCCCTAGGTTTCTAAGAGATAGAACTATGCTATCGGGTTATTTGTAGAGCTTTTTAAGGTGTACAATACTGTAGTACATTATTTTGATCTATCTCGTAGAGTTTAACCAGCGTTCGTAATGTAAACGCAAAAACGATGTGTTTATCTACGACATCATATTATAAACATCTAAAATTATCAGTGAGTCTCTACTATATTATGCATGTATTATATATATAAACCTTTCTATTGAATCACTCTATCTATTTAAAAAACTGAAAAAAATCCGTTGCGTATAGTATTAAGCTATATAATACTATTTAGTGATAATGATGTGAATATGACAGAGAAAACTTTTAAAGAAAGATTAATAAAAATGAGTTTCTTATTACTCTGTGTTATAAGCTTCACCTGTAACTAACACTGTAGTTAAATCTTTCAAATCAATATTAATCAGTTTCTAAGCTAAAGTCGCATCGAACTGAAACTTTGTATGTACTATCACAGATCACATAATACTATACGGTACTAATGTACCTTTAAGTAGGTATGGCTCGGATGGCAGCACTAAAATTTGGTATTATGGAGCTGATCTGATGATGCAGTCAGGCGGCGGATATCCTCTTCAAGTAAACTCCTCGAGTTTAGCATCATACGATTCGTTTTGACGTATCCAATACATTTTTATACGTCATAAGCGTGTTATTAATTGCAATATACGTAAACGCTAAATAGCCTTACTCTTTTACATGACGAGTGTTAAGGTTATTTAAAACATATAATTTCCTTTCATAATTCCTATAACCATCCTAAATAGATAATAATAACTTTTTGTGTAGGTACATTTCCTAGCTCATTTACATATCAGTACATCAGTAGGTACATATAAATAAAATTACAGTGTCTGTATTTAATTTCAAATTAACAGCATTTCACTAAATGCATATAACCCTACTTAGATAAAAAGGTCAATTCTTAAATGTTTGTCTGTCAGTCTGTTTGTTCCGGCTAATTTCTGAAATGGCTGGACTGATTTTGACAAGACTTTCACTGGCAGAAAACTAATGTTATAAGGAGTAACTTAGGCATTTCATTTCATTAGGCAATTCATTTTTTATTAGAAAATATTAAAAAATCTTTAATTTATTTTAAATTATAACCAGCGAAGCGGGCCAGGTTGTTTAGTATATGTATAATATATCTATTTACACTATTAAACTTTAATCTTTACTTATTAAAACTATTAACTAGCGACCTAGACCGGCAGTCTCGACATAGGAAGTCATCGATATTGTATCGATTTGTGTCATTAGGTGGTTATTATGAGTAATTTTATAGTACTCGTGTACATGCTTTATATTATAATAATTTGTTATAATTAATTGGATGATAACAATAAATAAACACTGGGTACACGACCTATGGGCAAATTCCCAAAGCCTATCGTAATAATTTAGTAAGTTTCGATCGATGTCACTTGTACAAAGTGCGCTCACCCGACAAATGCACGACTCGATCACGTTCCTCCCTAATTCCGGTCGATATGTAATATGAACTTTGAAGTGAAATTTATGATAAAAATTGCAGATACTACAACCATGTTCTACTATCTACATGAATTAAATGTTCATGGGATTGTCTTTTATATGTTTCTTACACATTGGTCTGATTATCTTTATATATATAATTCTTCTGTGAGTGTGTATGTCACTGAACTCCTCCTAAACGGCTGGACCGATTTTGATGAAATGTTTTGTGTGTGTTCGAGTGTATTCGAGAATGGTTTAGATTCACAATTCGGTCCACTAGATAATGTATTTTTTATATTATTTAGTTATTTATACATTTGCACAATAAATGACATATTCAATTATAAATAAGTCGTTGCTAGGCAACGCTGTTTTGCGCATGCATACTAAAACATTTCACCGGGAGCAAAAGTTTATAAAAATTTTCTATATGTACAGGACAACGTCTGTAGGGTCCGCTAGTCTATAATCTATAATAATATTATAAAGAGGAAAACTTTGTTTGTTTGTTTGTTTGTTTGTAATGAATAGGCTCAAAAACTACTGGACCGATTTCAAAAATTCTTTCACCATTCGAAAGCTACATTATCCACGAGTAACATAGGCTATATTTTATTTTGGAAAAAAATAGGGTTCCGTAAGATATTTGGGTTTTTCGGACACAAGGTGTAAAGAATCAACCAGAAAAGTTACTTATTTTGCTTACACTGCCTAAACTATAAAAGATAGGACCATAAAATGTTCTAATTAATTGTAGATCTTATAAATATCTACAAAAAAGTCCGCGACACACTATACCTATCTATGTCGAGTGAGGCACAACAACCATTTTTTTTATTTAAAAATCTTGAATTTTTTTGGACTACATTTAAACGCGTTTATTTTACTCATGCTATCAATCCTTATAAAAATAAATTATTTCATCACTAACTACAGTTTATATAGATAATAATATTTGGTCTTTGAATGATAAAAATTGGACGTGCTATAGCAATGTTTGTATGAAATTTCTTCTTTTTTTGTGCTACAAACCTTAAACTTGACAGGGAGATAGTTAATAGTTAGTAAATGCCCGCAAAGAACGAATTTTGTGACAGGGCCGAATTAAGGAGGTCTAAGGGCTCTCGTCAGTTTGTATGAAATGCCTTAATTTTTTGTGCTACAAACTTTAAATTTGATAGGGAGGTAATTTATAGTTTGTGATCGTTCGCTAAAAACATGTTTTGCATCAGGGCCTGATTAAGGAGGTCTAAGGGCTCTCACAAGTTTGTATGAAAATTCTTCAGTTTTTGTGCTACATACTTTAAATTTGACAGGGAGGAAGTTAATAGTTAGTAGACATCCATTAAAAATGTATTTTGGAACAGAGACGGATTTATGTGGTCTAAGGGCTCTTATTTGTTTGTATGAAAGTTTTTAATTTTTGTATGCCACAAACATAAAATTTAATACAAACTTAAAATTTAGCTGGGAGGTAGTTAATAATCAGTAGACATCCGCAAAGAACGATTTTGCGACAGGGCCGGAGTGAAAAGTGCAAGGGCTGTCGCAAGTTTGTATGAAAGTCCTTCACCTTATGTACTACAAACTTTAAATTTTGTGGAGAGGTAGTTATTGTAGAAGACCTCTAAGAATTTAGAAAGGGTTTTGAACAGGGCCGGATTAAGGTGGTTTAGGGAGTCTCGCAAGTTTGTATGATGTTCCTCTATCTTTTCTGCTACAAACTTTAAAATTGGCAGAGAGGTAGTTAATTGTTAGTAAACGTCCGCTAAGAACAAATTTGGCGACAGGGCCGGATTAAGAAGATCCAAGGGCTTTCGCAAGTTTGTATGAAATTTCTTAATTTTTTTCGCTACAGACTTTTTGGCAGGAAAGTAGTTAAGCAGAAGTCCGCTAATAACGGATTTTGCTACAGGGCCGGATTAATGAGTTCTAAGGGCTGTAGCAAGTTTCTATGTAAGTCCTTTATCATTTGTGCTACTTACTTGAAATCTGGCGGGAAGATAATGAGTGGTCAGTAGACATCCGGTAAGAACGAATTTTGCGACAGGCTCTCATTATTTTGTATAATAGTCCTTCATTTTTTGTGTTACAAACTTTAATTTTAGCATGGAGGTAGTTAATAGTTAGGTGACGACCGCAAAGAACTAATTTTGCGACGGGTCGAATCGAGGAGGTCTTAGGGCCATAGCAAGTTTGTATGAAAGTCTTCACCTTTTGTGCTACGAACTTTATATTCGTTACGAAGGTTAAGGGTAATTGTTGGTAAAAGTACGCTAAAAACGTTTTTTTTTCTATAGGGCCGGATTAAGATGGTGTCAAGGCTTCATAAGTTTTTGAGTTACCTTCATTTTTTGTGCTACAAGTTTCAAATTTCGCACTGAGTTAGTAGATAACTTTTACGATATTACAAATCGGACACTCCATTCAAATGATATTACGAATTTAAAAATAATAATAATAAAATAACGCGTAGCACAGCGGGCAATGTGGAGAGGGACGGGGAGCCAAGAGCGGGAGAGGTAGCCGCGCCGCTCAGGAGTATATTAACGATGGGTTCTGAAATAGCTGGAGTAATTTTTGAGAATTTTCAGGCAATCTACAGATCATCTGATTGCGAGTGATCGAATAAAGATTAGTAGCGATTTAAAAAATGCGGGCGAAGCCGCGGGTACTGCTAGTACTTAATAAAAATCTGATGATCATTCTCTATACACCTAAGAAGGTAACTGGCGCAAACTGAGAATATTTTTTCGGACGTTTGTCTTTTTATGTGTCTTAAATTAATTTTGAAGTCATTCTGTCTGTGTAAAATGGTATTTGTTATCTTAACGGAGTATGTGTATGACTTTTTTATATTACTTGCACTTCAATATTTTTTAAGTTTAATAATTTAGTATAATTCCATGACAAACACTTTTATAAATAAAATAATTCTTTTAAAATACCGAATACGTTAGTAAGAAGTTAACTTTAATAATAATTTTAAGATTCAACTGCTTTTCATTGTGACTAATAAAGTAATAAAAAATTAACGCATTCTTAATTTAATTTGATTCTAAAGATAGGAATCTATATAGTGTGGTGTATAGATTAAAAGTGTACAAAGTATAAGTAGTACTATAGTTTATCAACAACAGTAGCTATTAATGCAAACCGATTAGTTCATAAAATATCGACGCTTTTAACATGTTACATGCCACGGGTAAACCCATCCTTGCACAAGAAAATCAATAATATAGTAATACGAAGAATTGCAAAAACTAAAACTGTCAAGTTAACTGTGCCTATTTTTCTTTTAGAAACTGGGGCAATATGCTAGAGATGTACTTGTATATAAATTGAAATCGATATTATGCATGCTTTTCATTCGATATGCCACGAATCGATATATTTAAAATTACCTAGATCAATTGAAGTTTTATACTATGTCCTTCTGTTTTATATCCTTTAACTACTGACATTAAATTTATGTTAGTGGCTTATGCACTCGTTAAAAACTATTTAACGTCTTTTTTTAATGAGGTGTACGATTACCTATTTCATATATTAACTTCATACATTGAATCTATGTACAATGTACACTATATGCTATATAACCTTTCTATGAAGTGTGACTGATACTATACTGTCATATTACGAAGGTCAAGTATTCGATTTCAGTACAAATATAAGCAAGGTAGAAATATATTTTTTTGTAAATTAATCAGATTTCTTTATTCAAAGTCACATTTGGTAAGGAAATTTCATCCAGTTAGTTATAATGTATTTAAACCAGGCAAGTGTTGTAAATAGGGCATACTTTACGTATAAAGTAAGTAGTGTAAGTAGTTTATATATACCTTACGTACATATGTAAGTATTTACGTTGCTACGGGATGTGTAGTAAGGTTGCTACGTTATAAGCCAATTTCCCATATACTTGTATAATCATGTTACTTCATATTATCACATCTACATATTATATCATTTTAAAGATTATTATCCATTCTTACACTATTGAAGCCGATCGAGAGACAAAGCCAGAAAGTGAACAATATTTTAGAAGAAAGTTCAGGCTCTTATAATTAGATAAAATTATATTAATTAATAAAGAAAAAAATAATTAATTAATTAATTTTTAATTAAATAATTAATAATTAATTCTCTTAATTCACGTAAAGAAAAAACAATAACTTTAATTTTTCCATAGCACAGATTCATATTAAATAATCGTGCATTAAAATATATAACAGTAAGTAGGTATATGGTGAAATAGTTATATTTAAAACTATGAGTATTTGTTTTTCTGGGTAATAAAGTACGAAATAAATCATTAATTGTCAAATTTATATTATTAGATTTAATTAATACTTATTATTTTAATTATTTGTATTATTTTATTAATAATTACTTATTATTAAATATTAATGCACTTAATTATTATTAGTGCTTTTTAATAATAGGTTGATAATTTTTATTAATTTTATACCTACAAGAGTAGACTTTTCTTTGGTCTCGTTGGACTTAACGTGTTCTATAAAATACGTATACGTTTACGTGTTATATATAGTAAATCTGTTAAATGAGTTAAGAAAAAATGATTATTAATAGACTTTATATAACGTTGTGCAACGTAATAGCGCAATCGATATCGTAAACGCGATCTGCACGGTAGGTAATGACAAGAGGCTTTTACATTTAAAAACGTAACTGATAGGCTCAGTTTTTTGGAATGATAAAAATCAAATTTATTGGGGCCATTTTTTCCTTTATTAAAATTATAACATATTTTTAAATAAATAGTTTTATTTTTAATTACAATAAAGTCTCAAGTGAAGTTTTTTAATAAGTAATGACAAGATAAAATTTAACGAGTAGATTTAGTTAGACTAGATTAATAGTGTGTCAATAAAAATGAATCTTTCACACCCGTTTATCGTCTCTGAAGTTCAGATAGACTCTACAATAGAACAGCTGGACCTCGCTCAAAGATTGATAAAATGAAACGCAAAATACCTACCTATCTCTCAACTAAACATGATGGAATTCGCAGAAAGGTTAAAAGGTCTACTAGATACTTACCATCGTATTATGGTCGTAAATTGAAGGTCATAAGAATTTATACCTTGAAATATATTATATATATTATTTTTTTATTAAGTATGTTTAAACTAATCAAGAAGCGTAAAAATTGTGTAAAACATTAACGAAAAGATCTAAATTATTATATTGATTCTTAAATATAATGCTGTTGGATAATAATTAATTGTTTTTACCTTAGTTTTATTACGAAAATTAAGAAAATTCCAATGTACAATATTATATTATGTTCATAATTCAAAGAAAAACTCTTAATACAAACCAGAATAAATAAGCAGATTTGATTGCCAGCAGTATCAAATTTATTATAACAAGGTCACAGAAAGCCATTCGTACGGAATTATTATATAATAAATATCTATGTCAACGTTCTTGTTAAGAAAAATGGGAAATTTTAGTAAACAATGTTTCAATATGATTAATATACATCAATTTATTTTGCAGTATATTATTAAATAATTAAATAACAAGCGATTTACCTTCGCTCGGTTTGTCTGAAATAAAATATTTTTTGATATTTTTCTAAAACAAATATTTGCAAACCCAATACTAAAAAGTATACTTATCTTATTTGTATAACACATAACTTCTTTATAACATCAGATAGCTGTCAGTGAAAGGGCCATCAAAATCGGTCACGCCGACAAACAGACCCTAGCCGTTTCGATTATTAGAAGGAAACAGACAACAGTAATTAAACAATGTACTCTAAAAAGTCATGTTTATGTAATAAAAAAGAAACTGGGTCTTAATATTTTTATGCTACTGGTTACTATATGATTATTATAACCTCATACATTAGAAATAGCTTTCTATTCTAGATATATTACATTTATCTTCGTAGACGCTATGCACAATAGTGAGAGCATATATACATAATTTTGACGGGACTTTCACTAGTAGATATCTGGTGTTGCAAGGAGTAACATAGGCTACTTTTATTTTCGAAGAAGAATAAGGGTTTCGTAAAAAATTAAAACGTACCTTAAGTAGATAACTCCCGAGCAAAGTGATTATAAGTTACTAGTAAAAAATTAAACAGAGATACAAAGAGCCTAACGTTCTTCATATGTGTTTCTAGAATCGTTAATAATTAAAATTTAAGTTTCTACAATCGTTAAAAATTAAATAAGAGTTTCATTGCAAAATGTATGTATTTATGAAAATATTTCTCATAGTGCTAGGCCCCATTAGGTGCATCTGGAGAATATCTCTACTGGTAAATGTAATACAATGATGCATTAGACTAGATCACTTCCTGATGTCACATTTTTTTTCTATTTCAGTCTCAGACATGAAATCTCAGACCTGAAATCTCAGACCAATAAAAAAGTTTATTGGTCTGAGATTTCAGTATGGACTTTTGCTAAGAGTTATACCACTAAAATCTCTTATTTTATTACCATAGAAAATTACTATAAAAATAATATTAAATTGTAGAGGTAATTTACCTATATTTGGTAAATTTACAGCACCAGATAGAAACATTTACTTTAACCGAGAATCAAACCGCGATTTCAGCCATAGAAGTCACTGCATATTCGAAGAGACGAAGGTACATAATATTAGTATTATGTTTTGTTTAGTTAGAAGGTGCTAACAACGAACCAGCGGAAGACATAGATGTGCAAACTTATCGTATGAAGCATTCAAAAATGCATCTTATTAATAAACAAAATAAAATTTATAATCGCGTGTTTATTCATGTATCCTGTTACAGTCCATCCTCTATAGCACGTACCGACATTTCGCCGGAACTAATAAGGAAGTGAAAATATACGGCTTACCAATAGTTTATGTACATAATTTGGTTGATGTATTTTTAAATTTGTTAATTAAAAATATTTTTACTCAAAGTACTCAGACCTACAACTTACAAGTTTTTTTTAAAACTATATATTCGGTCTTTGTATCGATAATAATGACTAATTCAATATGATTTTAAAAAAAATCTTTTATAAATCTATGGTAAATTTTAATAAGTATATGATCTATAAATATAATAAAATTCAAGGCGAATTTGTCCTTTAGGGCGGGTTGATAAGCTTGAATATTTAAACCGCCGAATTCCGAAACGATTTTCGTAATCTGAAGAGTATGGATACAAGCATATATAGATTTTTGGATGATGTTCGTAATTTATCTCTGTATAGGGATTGATTTTCCAAAATTCTTTTTAGTTTTCCTGGCCATCGACGTTTCAGCACTTTATGTCTTTATGTGTCAACACTCTAGCAAAATGCTGGCCTTGACATGATTTAAAACTTAAGTCAGGTCAACTTTTAGGCATGCAAGTTTTACAGTAAGTATGTTATAAGAACATAAATGTTATGAGAGCCGGTGGCACGCGCCACGTGTCTGGCTAAGAAGCCAGTCACTTGATTCGCGGCTCAATTCGCAACCGACTATTGTAGCTTTAAAATGGGCTATTGTAGTGTTTCAAACTATTCGGGAAAAGTCATAGCTCTTCTAAGGAAATATCGCTTCACTGGTGAGTAAATTAAAAACGGTGTAAACAAAATAATTTTCAATTCCATTCTCATAAAATTCCAACGATTTATTTTAATTGTACATTTTATTTTTCATTGCGTGTTGAATTTCAACACAACACACACAGACACCGCAATGGAAATTTTAATAAACGAAGCTCTCCACTAGACACAAAAGTGACGGAGTGGGGGGTAGATTGGCGTAGGGGTACTGCAGGGGAAATTCATACGAAGTCACTTCTATTCCTATAGATTACAAGTTCTTTGGTTTTCCGCCACCGTAATGTCTACCGTTACATGTTGAAAATCATTAGCAATATAACTTGAAAAACCAGTAAAAAAACCACTGACCTTTTTTTTTGTAAAAAAATGAAATATCATAAGTTAGATTCACTTATGTAGAAATAAAACATTTAGAATATTTCCTGTTGACCTAGAATCATGAAATTTGGTATGAAGCAAGGTTTCACTGATAAAAAGTTTGAAATTTGTTAAATCATTATTAAAAGAATCACTTAACTAATAAATAATAACGTTTGCGCAAAAAATTATGCACACTTGTACGATCGTAGTTCTACATAAAAAAAATAATTTAGTGTAAATCGCTTTGAGTAGGATAATCATTTTTTGTTAACCATTCAATTTTGAAAAATAATATAACATGTTTAGACAACATTTTAAAAATTAATATTCAGACAAAAATTAAGGCAATATTTAAAAGGAAAATGTGATAAAACATAACAAATAAGTAAGGTCTTTGACTTACAGACTTAATTAAGTGAATGTCCGAATGAATTGATGTTAACATTTTAATACAAAAGAAATGTAGGTATATTAAATATTTACATAGTATGTGACCGGTCAAGTAACCATTTCTAGTTAATTACAAAAGTAAAGTACTTGTACATATAAAGGTATTCTGATAGTGACCTCTTTCTTAACTTCGTTAATTATTATATCTATAAGGGTGGTATCAAATGGTTCACTCGTATGATTATTTACTCTGGCGAATGCTTCATTTTTCTTTCATTCTATGTTCACACGGCTTGTATTAGCGGAATAATATTATCTAAGATAGAATATTCATTTCTCATTTCTTTTAATATGTCATTGAATCAAGTCAGCTACAGGACTTGAGACAAAATGATCGAACCTGAATGAACGTTCTCTCTGTGTTTAGACCGTTCATTTCTCATTCATTCGGTGAACAAATATGATCCGTCTGATATCATCTTAATCACGGAATTGACGGTGACGGTATTTTGTTTTCTTTATCTAAGCTGCTAAGGGTTAAGTATGACTGTAGATGCCATTCTATGATGACTTTCATACTTTCTATTTAGTTATGAATTCAACTTGAAACTTACACGTTTGCTCAAGCAGTAATAGTAAACAGAAGAATTTACAATGTTCGCGAACATTATTAGTAGCATCACAGCTCGGGGCTCGCAGAGCTAGCCTCAATCTTTACAAATACATATATCTACCGTGTCTAATATAAGTGATGTATTAAAAGTGGCAGAAGGGTCGAAGACCTCAATGCCTATTGATTTAACCCGCGCATATGTTAAGCGATTAAGTGGTTCAAAAATATATGGATATAAAAAAATAAATACTGAAAACTAAGAATTATTTTAGACCTTACGTTGACTGTCGAAATATCAACTTTACTGTAGTGGTATTTTTTGGCATATTTATTTACTGTTATTGTTTATTTTCGTGCTAAATTGTGTGGGATATATTTTGCCATTTCACTTGTTGGTTAACAAAATGTTAACTTTAATCCCGTGAGTCATTACTCTAAAGCTTACGATTAATACACGTCCTTTGTATGTATTAGAAGATGTACAATGAATACTGCTTGGTCATTCGCTTCGCAAACAATGATGACGACTGTAATCTGCGTAGTTATTCCGTAACCCTAAAGACGCAGTAGAAAAAAATGCCGGAAGAAATCATACTTTATTTGATGTTAGTCAAGATGTGTATTTTGTAGGCTACGACTAAACATTGTCCGATATATTTATACGTAAAGCTTTTATTTTTATGTAGGCACAAAAGCCTTGTCACAACACTTGTCAACTCAACGTTAAGATTTTATATAAAAAACGTGATCACAATCTTTGGAATAATAAATAAGAATAGGTACCATGTTCGCAAATAAAAAAAAAACTTAGGTAATGTCTATAAAATATTTGCATAATCTTCTCGCACAATAAGTAAAACCACGATATATTGCTAAAATGTGACGCATGCATAAATGACACAAAATGTACTTAACAGTGGCTTACGTCTTAACATTCGCAAATATTTACCTAGGTACAACAAACAAGTTTTGTTATTTTTTTATGTATTCTCTGCTATACTAATTCTTCATGTTTATGTTAAACAGATGTGCAAGCACTATTACGGTTTGAACTAGACATAAACAGTAATTATTACCACATAATGGTAACTAAAAAATGTTTTAATCACCTCAACGATATTACGTATACTGTATGTAATCCAAGGCAATATTATCGAATCTCGCGCATGTGCACGTAATGTGTCGAATTGCAACAAAAAGCTTTAAAAAATTAGAGCTTTCTTTTTCAAATTATCTTTAATATAAGAACTTTCTTTAATATTTTTTCTTTGTTATCTCCTGATCTCCCTTTTTCATTTCCTCATAATATGTTCAAATAAATAACTTTTATCCAAACAGCAAAATGTTGATACAATTTATTTAATGTTAACGCAATTAATTTATTTAAATTTTAATATACTTAAATTACGCTTTAAAAATATTTGTTAGTAAAATTCTAAGTTAGTTGTACGCACGTGGAAAGAATAAGTATTAAGTTAGTATAAGTACCTTTAAATAGCTACTTTGTTTGACGGCCGTGTCACTGGAAAACCGTGACATGTGATTGTTAATAGTTTCAACATATCGTTATACATAAAATATTATTCTAAACACCATACATTTATTACATACTAGCGATTCATCCTCGGGTTTCTGGTTTTTCCCTAGATTTAAGGCGAGCGAAGCCGCGGGTTCTGCTAGTTATACACTAAAATCTTTCTCAAGAACAGCTCTATCTATTAGTGAAAAGAGCATGAAAATCGGTGCAGCATTTTTTTAGTTTATCCCGAACAGACAGACAGACGCGGCGGAGGACTTTGTTTTATAATATCTCATTGTTCTAAAATTTATAGCATATAATATTATGAAACTTAGCTGTTTTAAAATTGTAAAAATTCAAAATGTAAAGTGTAAAAACTTACTGTTAAAGTACCAGTAAAAGTATACAAACTATTATTGTTTATTCTTGTCATTGATGCTTATGTAAATCTTGGCTTCATCATTAAATTATTTTTTTATAATTGGTGTAATTTTTTTTTTTAATATGTTAGGACATTATTACACACATCGCCATCTAGTGCCGTGGTAAGCTACGAAGGAAGCTTGTGTTACGGATACTAGATAAATATAAATAAATAAAAAAAAGTCAAACATCGTGAACTTTAAAGTTTAGACAATTACTTTCTATAAATATGATTCGTAATGATGACAACTCTTATAACGTTACTAATAATAATTTATGTATCTTCGTATGAATGTATGTCTATGTACATCTGTGATAAAAACAGATGTTTGTTCAAAACACTATTAGTATTTTCAGGATAAGCAAAAACTAAGCAAAACTTAGTACATATTTCAACGATCTTAGAATTCAAACAAGAAATTATTTACGGAACTGCAAAAACAAAACGCATAAATAACATACATTCTCATTTTGAAATAACAACTTAATTAAATATAAATAACATGTTAAATGGGTAAAAAAATGTCGTTACATGTGATATTAATCGTATCTAACACCATTTTTTGTAAAGTCTAATGTTTAAAAATAATGGCTTAAGTATATGAGAAGCTACACAAAGATAAATACATAATTTATTTTTTTGTATCGTTAAGTTTAGTTTTCGACGACACGTTTGGTTTGTAGAGACCTATGCTGTGCCAGCGGTCGCGGGTTCGAATCCCGTTATGAGTATAACTGTTTGTACTCCAACCATACTGATATTGCGTATGTTTTTAATAAAGTTATAATGTGTAGTGTATCAACTAGATATCAAAAACACAAGGCTCTAAGTTAAATCATTTTCCATCATCTGTTAAATTTCAATATTTTAAGTAAAAGGATACACGTATATTGTATTATTTTCATAACCTAATTAAAGTCTAAAAAGTTTAACAGTAATGAAAGGATGTATGCGATACAAACAACTTTTAAACGTGTTTTTAGAAATATTTTAACTAACATAGTAAGGTAGCGTAGGTACTCATGTGATATAAACTTAAAAATATAACTACAAAAATCTAAGAAAATTAAGTTTTTCATCTACTATTCAGGATGAAAAGAATCCTAGACCAGATACCTACTTAAAATGTGTAACACACTACCTCCGTTTTTCACATGTTAAAATAATAGAATGTCAGTCATTTCAATGCATATAATATTTTTAACAGTGTAATTATATATAAATAAATTAATTGTGTGTGTAACACATGCATTTTTTTTAATTTATATGTATGTGACGGGACTAACTCAACTATACTCACTTATATACCCATTTGAAAAAAAACGGGCACCCAAAACTTTTATGTACAACTATGGATAAACTTAAGTGAAGTCGGGATCCGCCGTTTTGATTGACCAGCAAGAAGTTCGGACCTCAATCCAATTGAGCATCTATGGGACTTACTAAAACAACGTGTTAGAGACTTACGCCCAGCCTCACAGAACATCCGAGAGCCTAAAATTGCTATTACGGCCGAATGGGAGCGTATTCCCCAAGAACTCATAAAAAACCTCGTCTAAAGCATGCCACGAAGAATTGCAGCAGTTATTTCAGCTAGAGGAGGCCACACTCGATATTAATTTTTATTTTATTGTTAGTAACTTTTAGTAAATTCAAAATAAAACAAATTAAGATCGACTTAATTACCAAACAAAAGTATTTTTACATCACTAAATAATATTTATTTTATTTTGTTGCATCAAACCCCTTTTACTAATACTTAAAGTACTCAAATAAATCAAAAGTGCCCGTTTTTTTGCAAAGGAGTGAAAAATATAATTAGTTACACTTAAAAAAAATCGCATGTAGGGTCGAAGCTTGGCGAAGCGAGGTTCAGTTAATACTATATAATAAATGAATTTAATTTTAAGCTGAACTTTGTTTTGTGCGCAATTTTTTTTTTCGTTTCTATAATAATTTACTGTGTTTGTACTAGTTCAAGGTTAAAAAAAATATAAGATTATTATATTAAAGATTTTATGTTTTACTTCCTCTTTAAATAAACATTGACATTTATTGACCACGAAAATATCATATCATGTACAAGTATGTTCACTATTCAACCCTTTTTAATGTCTTAAAGCTGGACACAGCCTCCTTCATATAACACGAGGGGGATCAAGCCATAGTCCACCACGCTGGCCTAGCGCGGGTTGGTGGACAACCAACAAGCCCCATCACAAAAAAGAGTCAACAAATGATGTGACGTGGGGTTCGACCGAAATTCTCATTGTATATCATATTTAATGATATTATTGATATAAATATATATTAAGATGATATGATAAAGATAGATATATTTTAAAGTGAATCCCAATATATCTTCAATCAACCTCATCACCACATGGTCCAAAATCCTCATTGTAGATAGATGGATTTAAACGTAGTGGCTATATTTCATAGATTTAGCCTATATTTTATAGGTAGTGTCATCGGCATTATCTGCATATACACATAAAGTTCAAACACATAACCTTCTTTAGGCTGCTCCGTTATCGAGTAACATTATAAATAATCCTCGATGATATATGATGTAAGTTTAAAAAGTATATTGACTGTTAAATGCTTTGTATAAATCATCCCAAATCTTATAAACGCTATATTATTTATTTTATATTATATTATTTAACATAAAATGCGTTTCTGTATGTCAAGAAATCATTTGTGTCTATGTAATAACTTCGTCATGTGTTTTAATATAAAACGAGCGACGTGCGTCACAGCAAAAGTTACTCGTAGAGTCGAAAATGTAAGAGATTACTAGAAAATTCTTTTTAATATCGTATTCGCATAAGCAATGTTGATCAGCCGGTCATAGTTTGTTATTATGTATTATAACAGTTTTATTTTATAGCGGTTATTGACCATTTCAAGTTTTAAACACAAATTGATGGGGCTTTTTAAGCCGGAATATTCCATTTTCTTACGTTTTGTTTTGTGTGGAAAGAACCTGATAGTTTTTATATTATTACGTAGGTACTTGCTATTATCTCTTCGGGACCTAGTTCGTTAATTTGTTCTTCTATAAAAAGTTTGCTTATGGAAGCTTATTATGAAAATTGAAAAGATAAATTAATTCAAAAAAATTTTAAAGGTACCTAAGTACTTATATCTGATGGGTATATTATTTTTTTTAAACGATGCGAAATTTCTCGAATTATGGACATATTTACAGGTTTGTATGCGTATCGAATTCAAATTTGTATGGAACGACCCATTTACATAAGAAAATGTTTTTTTTTTCTCTCTTTATTTAAAGGACTTGTTCACATAACAAAAAGCGAACATGTCGTCCTAGTAAGTTTTACACATGTGTACATTAAATCGTTAAGAATACATAATAAAAGAATCTATAGTTTGTCCAATTTGTTAATGGTTTTTTGACAGCTCACCGACTGACAAGCTATAGTGATGACAAAAGGACGTAATAATCGATTTCTCTTATTTTTTTAAGTATAAAATAATATTTATTTTTATATTTATTAATATGAAAATAAATATTATTATCGTAAAAATCAAGTGTGGTGAAGAGAACTAAGAGAATCATAATGTGATTCGGGCCGTGACATTGCATATTTTGATAATTTATGCACACAAGAGTTAATAATTAATATAACTGAAGACCTCATCGGACAAATCTAATATAAATTATGATTTTGACGAATCATGTTAATAAAAGGAATTAAACTATTTTAGTTGTTTTATTTGTATGTATGCCTTATACTAAGAAGAAAGTAAAACTTTACTACTAACTTTAATATTTTAATTTATTGGTTTAAATCTTAATGTTTTTTTGTGTTCCTTATTAAATAACATATTACATCTTATTTACATATAAGCATTGATTTCTATCGATTATTTGTAATCTGTGGCACAATCGTAGTAATCGTTATGTGTGGCACAGCAATAAGGGGGAGGTGCCCGTTCATGAAGTACAATATTAATGGGTATGACATTTTAACTTTAATGGCTAACCATTAAATACGAAACTTCGTGGGCGTGAGCTGTCAAAAAACCATTAACAAAATGGACAAAGTATAACTATAGTTTGTCCATTTTGTTAATGGTTTTTTGACAGCTCGCCGACTGACAAGCTATAGTGATGACAAAAGGACGTAATAATCGATTTCTCTTATTTTTTTAAGTATACAATAATATTTATTTTTATATTTATTAATATGAAAATAAATATTATTATCGTAAAAATCAAGTGTGGTGGAGAGAACTAAGAGAATCATAATGTGATTCGGGCCGTGACATTGCATATTTTGATAATTTATACACACAAGAGTTAATAATTAATATAACTGAAGACTCCTCATCGGGCAAATCTAATATAAATGATGATTCTGACGAATCATGTTAATAAAAGGAATTAAACTATTTTAGTTGTTTTATTTGTATGCCTTATACTAAGAAGAAAGTAAAACTTTACTATTAACTTTAATTTATTGGCTTAAATCTTAAAATTTTTTTGCCTTCCTTATTAAATAACATTACACATTATTTACATATTAGCATTGATTTCTATCGATTATTTGTAATCTGTGGCACAATCGTAGTAATCGTTATGTGTGGCACAGCAATAAGGGGGAGTTGCCCGTCCATGAAGTACAATATTAATGAGTATGACATTTTAACTTTAATGGCTAACCATTAAATACCAAACTTCGTGGGCGTGAGCAGTCAAAAAACCATTAACAAAATGGACAAAGTATACCTAATTTATACAGCATATAGACTTTGAAAAAGACACTACATGACTATACTAATTACGTGAGATCTTGATTAGATCTAGCACGTAAGCCAGCCTTAACTAATTTATACAAAGCTTTGGCATAATTTGAACAAGGATCTGCTAGCATTATATTACAACTGCCAACATAAGAAAATGTTAATTTTGAAAAAAATATAGGTACCGCATAATATAAAGAAATGTATCGTTTATGTGTGTACATGTATATGATGTACATAATATGTATATGTTTATCTAAGTATTTTAATTTGTTATATTCGATTTTTCATGTAGGCTATTTTTTTCAATATAAGGTAGGTAGTTACTATTTCTATTACATAATAAAGGGTATATATTATGTCATGCTTCGCTCGGATTCTTCCCTAGGTCGGTTTTATTTTTTAACGGTAACCTTTAAAAAAATATATTTTTTTATAAGTAGGGAGACCGGGGCCACAATTAACAAAAAATATACTTTTAGTTGTAGCTTAAGAATTATTCAACATTTAGACTTGATTTTTAGAATACATGATGCTTTAATTATTCAGGTTTTACGTAATTATCTCAAAACAAACATAATAGATAACAAAAATAAACGATAAAACATAAACGATGCCGTAAATAGAACGCTTTTTCTTAAAAATGGCAGTTGTTAATTGTTACCTCACGTTTGGGGTTAGAATTAACAGGTGTGGGGCAGGTATTAACTGAAGGGGTAAAAATTAACATATGTTATGCTGACGTTATGCTGACTGATGTAAAGAAAAATAAATATATGTAAGTCATATTTTTTTATTAATGAAAGTGAAATTAATACAGCCTTGCATAGAGCACGTTTTTTTATAAACTGATGATAACAAAATCATAAATTATTTTTAACAAAAATGAAAACCGACTTCAAAACGTTACAAATCTAAACTAAAAAGAAAAAAAATAATTTTAATCAAGTACTTAGGAAGTTATTGTTGGAGTCGGTGCCAGTCAAAAAGGACAGTTTTATCCTGCCTTTGCAATGAACTTTCGAACGGATATTTTGATTATATTTACGAATTGATACATTAATTAAATTGTATTAAGATTATTTTGATTTGGCTGGCACCGACAACTGTCCTTCTTGACTGGCACCGACTCCAACAATAACAACTTAAGTATTAATTAAAATTATTTTTTTTTTCTTTTTAGTTTCGATTTGTAACGTTTTGAAGTCGATTTTCATTTTTGTTAAAAAATAATTTATTTTTAATTTTTTTTGTGGAAATTAGATATTATTTTGAAATATAATATTGGAAGGTTAACTAAACTACTTCTCCAATAAGTCAGCGAAGTTTTGAAATGAACGACAATAGTCAATCGAGATTTGTCCACGTCTATTTTTCCACGTAGCTCGTAGATGTTAATAAGATTTACCTTCTATTATCAATCCACCTAATATCCTGAAGAAATACGACTGTCAGTTCATAAGTACGTATAATATTAAAAGAATTTTCTTTCAACTCCTAACCGTTGAGGACATATACCTTACATCATCACAAATTCTTGAACAGCTTTAGAAAATATATGAAAACGGTAATCAATGCCGATAAAATTTAAGGGTTGCCCTCGATTTCTCTTACTTTGCTACCCGGTTTTTTCTTTTTCACAAAATTATAAATCATAACAGAGGTCAAATTCTTTAGCTACATCCCTGTAATTTCTTTTCTTCGCAATGTTCTCTAGCGCAGCTAGCTCGTAGAGCTCTAATAATGTGGTACCACGTGTAGTTTTCCGTTAATAAGTTCTCATGCTGTCATAAAAAAAAGTATTAAATAATAATTCACAAACATTCAGCTACCCTGTTTATACTAGCCCCTATATCTGGGGTAGGTATTAACGTGTTAAAACAAGCCCCCCAATGTGTTAATTATAGCCCCAAAGGTACATTTTTATTATTAAATAACGTAATAAAATATTGGTCAATAGTTATGTCACAAGTTATGTTCAGTATGAAATATGCTACTAGGAAAACAAAAAACGTAATTATAACACTTTATCATTCTTGTATAAATCAAAAGATCGTAAACTATAAAATGATCGTTACCTGCTTCAAAATATCGACCTGCATACAACATACTCAAATGATGCGTGGAGCGCAACTGACTAATACCATGCCATACGGCTCGATCTAATTGACAAACTAAGACACGCACTGGAGGTGTAGTAGGTATAGTTTTAGAGAAATTTGCTTGTTAATACTTACCTCTGTTAATTGTGGCCCCGGTCTCTCTATTTAACCTTTTACTGTAAAATCTTAAAGCTTCTTCAGGACAGTAAATGTAAGGCAGCGGAGGTCCTAGGTTCGAGGCTCTCTCTGGTCGAGCGAGTATTTTTGTTAGAAAATCCCAATTATAGTCTAGATTGGTCGTAGTAGCCGAAATTGATCAAAACATGATCATCATCACATATTATATTTAGAAACAAGAAGTGGCATTGCTGCATAGGTAACTCAGTGATTTAATGTCAAAGTAACTCGTTGTTTAGTGTAAAATTGACAATATGGAAAATTCTGGCGCCATCTTTAGCTTTTCTTAACATTATAAAGGAAATAAACTCAGTGTATTTGTACTTTTTTTGCACTTATATGTAGTTCTTTAGTGCGCATGTCGTACACTCGAGGTCCATGTCGCAACGTTAGGGACGTGCGTCGTCCTCATACCAAGGCTGAGCCCCTCTATTCGCTATGTAGGATACTGGATACAGCATAAATAAAATAATTATTAATTTAATATTTTGTTATATTTGGTAATGACCATGTAGGTCCATTTGAACATGGGTGAAGAAAATTGTGAATACAAAAAATACAGAGGTGCTACAATCTATATATAAATAAAAGAAAAAAATGAGCTTTTGAGTTTAAAATGCGGTAGTGTCCCAAATCGACATTTCCACCTACGGATCGCAAAACCCTTGCTATTGAAATAGTGATTTACAGTTCACTATAAAGAAGTAAAATAAAATAAAAATGGATTTAGTTCAAACTAAACTAACTTGTTAACTTCGAACCATTGCATTGAAGTTATCGTGCAAAGCTTCTGAACTTGGTAGATGGCAAAAAGCACGATAAGATTTATGAAAAACCCATCGTTAAAGGCCATCAAAACGTGTGGATTGGTAGACTATTGTAAGTTTTAAGTATGGATTATCCAGATTTCGTGTATCAGTACATATTGTCTATACATATAAATAAAATAGAAGTGTCTGTTTTTATTTTCAAATTAACAGCTTTTCACTAAATGCATATGAAAATATATACGGTACTAGTATGAAAAAATCAGTCAATCAGTTTTTAAATTTTTTGACTGTCTGTCTGTTCCAGCTAACTCTGAAACAGCTAGACCGATTTTGATGGGACTTTCACCTGTATATAGCTAATGTTATAAGGCATAACTTAGGCAACTTTTTTACCGACTTAAAAAAGGAGGAGGTTATATTTTAGACATTTTATTTATTTTTACTAGCGAAAGCCGTGGCTTTGCTGACGTTAATCCTATAATAAAAACATTAGTCTATAATAAAAACATTGCATTATTCACTTAAGTAGATTGTGTAATTACTGTTTCTAATCTATTTATTGATAACTCTAAAGTGTTTAATGATATCACTAAATGTTCAGCATGTTAACAGTCATGACTTGTGTGAATATAAAATTTCATGTTTTTCGAACATAATTTAGTTTTTTTTAATGTTGAAAAGGCATTTACGCATACAACCTACATTATATAATTACAGGTGGTGGTTACGTGGGACTCATCCACTAAAACCCAATAGAACCTCTTCAGTCTTAACACGTTCATGCGAAAAACGTATATGTACGTCACATATATGATGTGGTTCAACGTAATATTACGTTCAGCAAAAATTCGATTTGTTGAGCACAACGTAATGATAAGTCGTCGTTTTGCCTAAAAAGTTTTAAATTACATCAGTCGACTTGTGCGGGTTGCGAGGATAGCGCGTACGCCTATTCCGTGTTTGAGTGGAATTTTGACGCAAAACGTGAGTATTTAGATTATCTTTTGATTATCTACGTTATATATGTCATATCAATGTAGTTTACATTATTGTAATAAGTCTGAATGTTTCCAAAATACATATTTTATATTTTTTGTTTGGTTTAGTTATGTATAATGAGTAAGGAGAAGGAGGTATATTCTGTGAAAATCATTGAGCTTTCGTCATACCCAGAAACCATGCCAAATCAAGACTCATCACGAATTGGTAAAAACGACATCAACAACCCTTCTACTGAGGGCCAATCACCTGTTGGTCAGCCATCATCCGCTTCACCAAATCTTGGAGGTACATACAGCAACCCGACATCTCATGCGCAGTCGCTGTTGCCTTTGCCGTGCTCTAAGCCTATCGTGGACTTGCGTTCGTTGCCATTGAACCCTTCAAGTGCGGAAGACAATTTAACACGGAACGTGCGGCAGGCTGCGCCATCTCTGGAACCTACACTGAACGAGCAGCTGCTTTCGCCAACTTTGCATCCTACATCTAGCGCTCAATAGCCCGCTGAATCCTGTAATTTAAATTCTGGAAATGAGAATGACACTGTAGAAGGTAATCAAACACGTCCAAGAAATTTTAATCCTGAGCCAATTCATCATTGGGAATATACAACTACAGACATACCTACATTTGAGTTTGATGAAACTTCAACTGGTGTCCAGTTTGAAATTACTCCAAATATGTTGCCTTTAGATGTTTTCGACAAATTATTTTCACCTCATATCATGGAACACATCGTTACAAAGACCAATGAATACGGAAGAGCATTGTGCAGCACAAATAGACGATCTACGCGAAATACTCGTCACATTAAGTATAGAGACATAGGTAATGAGGAATTGAAGAAATTCTTGGGATTATGTTTACTCATGGGACAAATAAATGTTCCTCAGAAACGCAAACTATTTACCTATAGTGATCCTTTGTATTATCACCCCATTTTTCAATATGTTATGTCAGCTCGTAGATTTGAACAAATATTGAGATGTTTATATGTATCTGAACTTAGTTCCGAAAGAAAAGAAAAAATTGTAAAATTCATTGATATCGTTACTAAAAACTTCAGAAAATGTTATAAGTCTGAAAAATAACTTTCCTTAGACGAATCACTTCTTCTATTTAAAGGCCGCTTGTCTTTCAGGCAATACATTAAAAACAAAAAATCTAAATTCGGAATTAAATTTTATGAACTAACTACTTCTGATGGATTTGTCCTTAACATCATTATGTACGCAGGTAAATGCCAAGATGATAAAAGTACGAGAGGAAAAAAAACTGAAAAAGTCGTTATGCGCCTAATGAGACCATACTTATTGAAAGGCCATAGCCTTTTTATGGATAATTATTACAATTCTGTCGCGTTATCTCAAAAACTTGTAGAATTAAAAACTCACAGCACTGGAACCCTCCGTAACAGAAGAAAAGGCAATCCTGTAGAAATTACAAAGAAAACATTGAAAAAAGGCGAACATTTATGGGTGCGAAAAACAAAGTATATGTGTCTGTATGGACTGATAAAAGACCTGTTATGATGATTACGACATTACTACATCCAAAATTGACGCAATCATGTAATAGTCATGGACATATACGTGAAATACCTGAAGAGGTAGCTATATACAATAAATTTATGGGTGGGATTGATAGATCAGACCAGATGGTATCTTATTATTCTTCTCCCAGAAAATCATTACGATGGTACAAGAAAGTAATTTTTCATTTACTTGACCTCACTGTGTGGAATTCTTTTTATATTTTCAGAAGATACTGTAAAAAGAACGATAAACGATACGATTTTCTCACTTTCAGAGATAGTCTAATAAGATCACTCATACATTTATCACCCAATATCAAGCCGAATATGTTGCTGTCACAGCGCAACAAACATGACAATAGACTCAGAGACACATCTGTTCTATTGCCATCTAACAATGTTGAGAATAATACCGGGAATGGCCACTGGCCTGAAAAAAATCCCGTCAAAGTAGGGTCAAAGAAAACCAAAAATTACATGAAATGTAAAATGTGTGCCAAAAAAAAGATTAGACGAGAGACAGGCTTTAGATGTAAGGGTTGTCCTGAGAAACCAGCGCTTTGTGCTATTTGTTTTGAAGAATGGCATAATCAAAGCTAAATAAAATTTGTGATACGGGTTACAAAATACCCATAACGTAGTTAGTTTATTATCAGATAATAAGGTAATTGTTACTAAAAAGTTTAAAGAGATTTATTTGTTTTTATAAGTCTTAGTTATAGGCATGTTACAAGTATATCAAGTTCTAGAATAAGTTCATAGAATATTGTTTTCAATCTTACCTAATTATTTTTATTTGTGACTAGCGCATCATCCTCGCTTCGCTGAGGTCCCTAGATTTAGTGCAAGCGAAATTCTATACTTAAACCATCCTCAAGAACCACACTATCTATTGGCGAAAATAACATGAAAACCGGTGCAATACTTTTTGAGTTTATCGTGAACAGACAGACAAGGTGGAGGACTTTGTTTTACAATAGTAAATGTAGTCATAGTGATAGTTGATTTGATCTCAGTAATAAGTGATAAATGAGTCTGATTTAACCAAAAATTGCACTAGTGTATTTCATAAAACTGATTGAATAATAAATAATTTCATATAAAAAGCTTTTTATTTCGTGTCTTTTTGTAATTATAATACATTGACGGACTCACAAACTCCATCAAAGTTCATGAATTTGAATTAATATTTTTGATAAGTATGCAACGCATTCAGATTAAACTAAATGAAAATATCGAACTTGCAGTAAAATGCAGTCAAAGATAAAATTATAGATGATAAAATAAAATTTATACAAGTGATATGAAATTATTATGATTACCTACATGATATTGAAATTAAAACTTTATGTTTTTTTTTCAATTGAGATTTCAATTATTGTCACCACAACGAACAATTGCTAGAAATTTAAATTTTAAGCAGTCTATGGTTTCTAGAGTATACCATATCCTTGTAGAGACAGGTTTTTACCCGTCGTGACGATCGATTAATTGTTTCAACTTCCCTACGAAATCATTTCCTCACGTCAGTAAACATCAAAACAGAGCTGAATGAACGTGAAATAAACGTGAGTGCACGAACAATAAAAAGGAGGCTTAAGGAAGCGGTAATCATCCCTTTTAGACCAGCAAATGGTCCAAAGCTGTCTGCAGCTTACAGACAATCTCGTTTAAGATTTGCGCTTGAACATCTTAATTTAAATGAAGAGCAATGGGCCTACATATTGTTCACCGATGAGTGTAGGATATGTTTAAATAGTGCAGACGGTCGCAGAATAGTCTATCGTCGAAGTGGGAATATCTCTCATATGCTAAAAGTCGCATTGAGGAGCGTGTTCCTTTTGGAAGCGGTTCGTGCATGGTGTTGGGTGGCATTTCGTTGATTGGGCGAACGGAAATTGTGTTCATCGACGTGGTTAGTCAAAATGGTAGAATAGGTGGTTTGGCGGCACAGCGCTGTATAACAGAGACTTTAGAAGGTCACTTGGTACCTTCTATGGGATTATCAGGTTAAAATTTTACTGTAATGCTAGAGATAAAGCCAGATAATAGCCAACCCCACGTCGCTGCACAAGTTCGACAATATTGTGAAGATGTTGGGATACGTACCATGAGTTGGCCAATACGCAGCCCAAATCTTAATCTCATTTAGCATGATTGGGGCAGTTTAAAAAAGCTGTATAAGCGAGAAATCCTATAATCACAAGTGGCAGCATTAAGAATAACAATTTCACATGAATGGAACAATATTCCGCACGTTCGTTTAATAACCCAAATCTATCCGAAACCGATTAAAATCTATAATAAGGACTTGCAATACACTTTATTAAAAGAAAAAAAAAACAACTTGCTTTGCTTAACCAACTTGCTGTGCTACAACTTCATTTTAATTGTAAACACCAATTTTTCAATAAACATTTATTTTTCCTTTAAATTATTATACTACATTATATAAATTACAAATCTATAAGTTATGCTATGTAATTATTTAAATAAAAAAAGATCATTGTACTTATCAAGAGGATGTAATAAAATTATTAGAATAACAAATATAGTGAATAGTATAAAAGTTTACACAGTTTTTTTTGTCATTAAGTACACATAACTATTTCTTTAAGATTTAATTATTCTTACATTTTTTTAATGTTCTCTGACTATTTGGTTCTTTAACACCAATTAATAGATATGATAGCAGCATAGAAATGTAAGCATTTCTTTGTTCAATTTTCGTTCATGAAGTTTGCAACCGTCATTCAAACGATCTGTGTTAGAAGCTTTGTACCACAAAGAATTTGGCTTTTGATTATGTCTTTAACTCCATTGTAAAATCGCATTTCTAGCCGCTTATGCCTGTGCGTGTTTTTTAATTTTAATAACTATTGTTTTGGGATCCATATTCAAAATCAATACACAATATCAGTTAGTCATGGTTTTTAAAAAATATTTCATGAACAGACTTTTTCCAAGTTACTTTTTTATTATACGATTATGAATATGTATAGATTATAACTTGTATTCTACGCGACAAAGACGAAGTAAATGGTACCATCACGGCACTCCTGAATCCACTGAACAAGTACTTAAATAATTAAAAAATATTTATTTAAATTAGAAAATATATTTAATTTTACGTAAATTTCCTGGTCGTAATCGAATTCGAATAACCCTTTACATAGTATCATATGGGATTAAAAGGCAAATACATATTTTTAAACTTTTACATAGAGAAATCAGGAAACAATTATGTATGTTTCATTTCATTACACCAGGTACTTGGTATTTAAGTATTCAAGAATTTCTTCTCCTTTTTTAATATTTTTTTTAAATCCTCAACTCAAAATTTGAGTTAACATAATATTTATGTTAACTCAAATTTTGAGTTATCTATGACTCACAAGTCATGGCCAAGTTTGTGATATGGATCAATATCTCGATGAATAATCTTTTTCGTTTTCATGGCGTGATTCATATCAAGAAGTTTTTAGTAAAATAATCTATTTAAACAATTACTCATATAATGCTTATAGATAAAGAAGAAAATAATAACAAGATAATAAATCGACAAAACATGAATAAATTCGGTGTACATTTCATTTGCTGACAATCAGTACATCAGTACATATAAATAATATTAAAGTGTCTGTTTTTAATTTTAAATTAACAGCTTTTCACTAAAAGCATATGAAAGAAAAATCTATTATTAAATTTTTTGTCTCTCTATTTGTTCCATCTAATCTCTGAAACGGCTGGACCGATTTTGTCGCGACATTCACTCGCAGATAGCTAATGTTATAAGGTGTAACTTAGGCTACTATTATTTTATTAGAAAATTGTAATTTATTTTAACTTACGCCCGGCGAAGTGGGCCGGGCTTGCTATAATATATGCTATAAGGTTTATGAAATATATGTGTGATAATATGTGCATTTGTAAAAATAAACTATTTTATATATAATAGTCATTGAGATATGTTTACAATACAATTTAAATATTAAATACTAGCTGACCCGTGCCCACTTCGTTGGGCATAATGTTAATAATCCTTTTTTAGTACAGTGTTTAAATAATTTAAATTATTTTATTAATATTAAAAATTAAAAATTAAATTATCTATACTAATGTTAAAAAAACTACTTTTTGTAACTTACATATAAAAGTTAGACATATGCTGTCGTTGACTTTTTTGTAGGCATTTTTAAGCTCCACATCTTTTCTCTAGAACTCAAAAATATATCTTTCATAGTTAAGGCAGCGTTAGTAAGAAACGCTTTCATTCGACCGTTTTTTCTCCGATTCACTTTGCAAAACGGACTACCACGTAAAAGCCTTCTTATTTTTCGGTTTTTTATATAACCTATGACACTCAGCAATAATGTGGCTTTCTATTGGTGAAAGAATTTTTAAAATCGGTTCAGTAGATCCCGAGATTACCCCTTACAATTTAACAAATAAACAAACTTTACTTCTTTATAATATTAGTATAGATAAATACGATCTCTGAACTTTATAAAAATGATGAAACTTACGATCATAATAAAATAAGCTTTTATATTATTTCATCATTATTTTTAAGACCTGGTTACACAAACAATACTGATAACATATTAATTTTGTGTTGATAGTAAGAGTCATTAGCATCATCTACATTTTCATTTAGATTCTAAATTCTAATGTAACCTAACCTACTTAGTTACGGTTTAAGAGTTAGGGTCTCAAAAATGGGGTATTTTTCCGAAGTAAAGATGCTATCATCATACCAAGTTTCATCAAAATCTGTTTTCAGTAGTTTTCTTGTGATGCCACAGGCAAAATTCAAAAAGCTATAGATTTGACATCATTATCGATATTAATTATTACTTCAATTTAAATTTATTTAATGTAAACATTCGAATAAGTTATAATTATTTTAGGATATATTATGTTAATGGAGAATATATCTATATATGTATGAAGCAAATTTCAAAATGTTTTGAGTGTATAACAAATATCAAACAATATATTTTAACTTTCACATTTACATACTCATAGATTTTTAAAGTGGTAGGTACTAAAAGGTAGGTCTATTGAGAATAATAGTGACCTAATAAAAATAGGCAAAGTTTTGTTAAGATGAAAAACTTATTTTTTATAAATATGCATATCAGTTATGAATTTTATTATTATTAAATTATTGAACAAAATATATGAATCTACTTCTTCGAATATAAATACACTATTTGAAGAAAATATCAACACAATGTTCGACTAGTGTAATACATATAGTAAAAATGTACTAGTTTTAAATTAACATGAATCATTTTATAGTCGAATGTCCGGGACCGTTTTGGACACAATAGCTAGTCCACCACATCCCTATTAGCCGTTACAACGGCGACACCAAATCATTGAATTGTTGCAGTCGAACTATCTAGAAACGCATCATACGATCGTACGATGTCGTCTGATGTTACATCACTGGGCCGGCCATCCAGTGAATGTTTGACACTGTTTCTCATAAAATGTAGAGCAATGAACTTGAATTTGTTATGAATTTGCTAAGTGGCCTAATCTACTTTCAATGATAGAGTATAGAGTTAGAGTAGCTATATAATCTGTATTCTACGCAAAAATAAGGTAATTATCTACATTTTTAACCGAATGCGCCAGAAGGAGGGTTTTGTTTTTCGAGAGTATGCATGTGTGTTTGTATGTATAATTGTTTGGCACGCTCTTCGGCCTGAACGGCTTAATGGATTGTTAGATTCGTATTAAAAATTGTGAAAGTGACACGGGGTATCAATTTTCAATCAGAACACAAAATACTTTAGGGTTTTTTCATTTCCAAATTACACAGAAACGCAGTCTAGATTTTTAGTTTTTTAATTACACTAATTGTGGACAAATATTACAAAATAATGTATACATTTCATTCATAATTTTACCAAAAATACCGACTATATCACTCATGTACCTACCCAATATCTATAATCTAAACTTCAGGTTATTCATAAGTTCAATTTATTGTCTCTACTGTAGTGGACGGCAATGCTTAGTGTTATTCGGATAACCACTTGTGTTATTGTTATCTTTGCAGTTCGCGAAACCGCTATCATGATAACACTTTAAAAACGAATAACAGAACGAAATAATCGTTTGCTTGTTAAGAATATTTAGTCCCTATCTAAATACGACTCGATTGTTTATCAAAATTATTTCTGTATTTTTACATACTTTGATTAAAGATAATACGTACATCTTAATATCTTTCGTATCTGTTATGCACTTAATAATCACTATATGGTATATGTATAAAATAAAGTCGATTCCCGCTGTCTGTCTGTCCCTATGTATGCTAAGATTTTTAAAACTACGCAACGGAATTTGATGCGGTTTTTTTTAATAAATAGAGAGATTCAAGAGGATGGTTTATATGTATAACTAGCGGAACCTGCGGCTACGATTGCGCTAAATCTATGGCCGAACCCGAGCGAAACGAGGGTGAGTCGCTAATAAATAATATTTTTAAAATAATATATTACAAATCATTTCTACACGTCCATTTAAAAAAAAATTCATATAAATATATAGTCAACAATAGTGCTAATAATAAATTGTGCATTCTCCAAATTCATAAAGTATAGTTTTTAAAGTCATGCAGGCCTGCCATTACTTGGGACTGCAGGCTTAAATTGAGAATAGCGTGAGATCTGCCATTAGATCATCTCCATATTATTATGATTAGAAACAGTTTTTACCACTATGTTTTTCTACCATAAAACGTTAGTCATATAATGCTTACTATTTTTCAATTCCTGAAGACATAACAGAACAATTTAGCAATAGCTTTTCTTTGAAAAATTTAATACGATGATACATCCTTTCATTATTGTTAATTATAAATGACCTAACTTTAACCGATAAAGTTATACAAGTTAACTTTAATCAATTAAGTTAGTAAGTTACGCAACTACACCAAAAACACTTAATTTACATTTATATTTACATTACTTAATTTACATACCAAATTAAAGAAGGGTTAATAGGTTAGTCTATATCTAATGAAAAACATTTTCATATCTTGCGCCTTCTTATAAAGCGAATCATATTATTAGAAAAGTGGTTGTAAATGAATATAAATAGGTAGAAAAGATTTAAAGGTAGAAATTTTATAAATATTATAAAATAAATTGTAAAATAAATATATATAATAAAGGTTTATTTAAGGTAGAAATTTAATAAATACCCAGCTTTTCTACCTAAAATGATGAGTAAAAATGTCTATAAAACGGAAAACCGCAATATATTGAATTTGTAACGATGATTTTGGTGTTACGTAAATAATGTACTGTCGCGCGTTGTAAAATATGTATCTTCTGTTAGTAATAGAATTTATATAGGTACCTAATATAATCAAGTATTTATTTACATACCTAACACAATATTTATTTTTAGCATTTAAAACCACATAATGTTTAATGTGGAATACAAAGTCAAAGGCAATGGTACCTGAGTGGCAATGCGCTCACTTGGATAATCGAGCGATGCGGGTTCAAATCCGGATGTCGCACCTCTGATATTACCACTTGTCTTACGGAGAAGGAAAACATCGTAAGGAAACCTGCATGTCTTAAGAGAAGAGAGATCCTACCTATCAAGTTTTCGAAAGACATGTGAAGTCCACCAAGCCAGCAACGCACTAGGCCAGTGGTGGACTATAGCCTATGAAAAAGTTTGTACAAGCAGCGCAAATCGTCGAAAGATAGTTTTATCATTTAGCTCGACATAAACTTTTAGAGCACCAATCCAATCTTTAAAATAAAAACCATTAATTGTACAATTAGTGAATTCGAGTGTTTTTGTAAAATGAGAACGGAGCGTTACATGGAGGTAGATTAAATGCGGACTAGTAAAAACTAGGATTTTTTTCATTTTTCTGAAGTGGTCTAGCTAGAGTGGCGCTAGATAAAAATTTTTGTAAAATGTGTGTAGAAAATAATTATTTTCCCTGAGATTTTAAATACAACTATCTTTTCCCAACTTGTCGCGGATTCATAACGATTTTTGGTATCGACGTTTCTAATGCTATATGTCCAAGTCACTATCTATGTATTTTTCTTGGAAGAATCATTATTTTGAGGTATTTTTAGTGCAATAAAGATTAAATATGCTATCAAGCAATCATGGTCACGGGAGAGACTAAAATTTTATTGGTCTCAAAGGCTCTATATAGCTGTCTGTCACTGTCAGTCTACAATGAATAAATGCCAATCTTGACCAGAGAAGATCTTAACATTTTCCGTGTTTGGGTTTATTTAGACTCATGGGCGAGCATGTGCAGATGCACATGTTGTTATTACCTCAACACTTCTGCGGTTATCCTGTTTAATTAACTTCACACGTGACTAACATTTTTTTATTTATTTAATAGCTTAAGTGTGCCTAAAAAAAGATCAGGATATTACAAATATTGTATAACTAGCGACTTCGCTCGGGTTCGGCCTTAGAAAAATAAAACGTGAAACTTCAACTGAAAGTGATATTCCCATCAAAAATATTTCTACAGACATACATACAAAAATGTAAAAAATGTGTTTTTTGAAAGAAACTTGCTTATAAAGCTTTCGCTTTTGCTTGTATCGTAGTATATAATTATTAACATATGCATCAAATACAAAGCTGTTATGTTGATGTCACAAGCATACTCTCTACAGATAATGTATTGATAATAATGAAAAGTTTTGTATGTAAAATTTAAATTCGATAGGGTAAATTAGATAGTATCCAACGTGTTAATATCGGGTCTAACGTTAACGTGTAATCATTGAGGGATAATTGAGGGTATGTAAAATTCCAAATAAATAGATTTTATAGAACAATAAAAATAATGTCTAAATATTTGTATATGAATAAATTATATTTAGACCTACGGTATACCATTTCTACAACGTGTAAAAACCATAATATTTTCCTTCAACGTGGCCGTCTTACTATTAATTTAAATACGTTTATTATTACCGCATGTGATCTCACTTTGTAAAACATGTTGCAAATACCATAAGTGACTAAACTTCAAAATCTTATATGGACTGGGTTTTTAAAAGAAAAATCGCACTCATATGCGACTTTTATGTTAAAACCTAAGTAATTCTCATACTTATTTTAATAATCTTTATCATGCCAATCAAGCTTCAAAATGCCTAAACTATAAGGCCTAGATGTTATTTTAGGCGTCTAAACGAAATATGTTACCCTTATAAAATACTTTTTTTCATAATGTAAACTAAAAATACTCCCACTTTAGCCTTTATTTCTTTTTTTCTGACAAAAATGTAAAACATAATCAATTTTCTTTTATGTATAGTCATAGGATGAACATTAAGTAACTGTAGCGGGTAAATTGTTGGTAATTTTCTTGATTCATTCATTGTTTTTAAACCCTTACAAATGCGTCAATCGATTTGTCTTACGTCAACTCTGGGAAATTTCATATAGTAAACACCCACTACCGTCGAATTTTATATGTACGATTACATTATATACGGGTTGAAAATTATTAAGACAAATATAAGTAGTAGTAGGTAATTTACAAAAGTAATTCTCATACTCAAGACATATATGATTTATATATTAACGGGCTTAGAATAATAAAGCTAACGGATATTACGAAATAAATAAAAAATAGATATTACCACATAATCTTAATAAATCACCTCAAGTGTTGTTAGTAATTATGTTTATATTGGATTGTTATTTATTACAAAAATTTAATTTACTTGATAAATTCAGCTAAGAAACACTTTTTAACCTTGGTTTAAGTACACATATTTTACTATTTTGGTTAATTCAGAACTGAAAAACTGAAAATCAGGGTTTTGATTTATATTCAAAACGATTTATTATAAAAATAGCTTTTTAAGTATTAATAATGATAAATTAAAAAAAATTGATTGATTGATTTTTATTTTTCTTATGTTTATTTCACCAACCTTAAAAATAATAATTTAATCGGTTAAGTGTGAGTCAAACTTGTAACTCTAGAGGGTTTCTTATTATTGATAATCAATACTTATTTTATCAATCCTTTGACGCTTGTTTAAGCGTTTGATGAATGGTAATACGTAAGTAGTTGTTTACGTAGGTAGGTATATTATTACTCGTGATACGTAAGCTACTTATTACCATTTTTTAAGAAAACAAAAAAAAAATACTTCATATTTTTTCTTGTTTTTTAGCTAATACGATTATGCAGGAATATAACATATGTAAGTCTAATATTTCATAGTTACGTATGTTTTTGTGGCTCCATACATATAATTAAATTGAAATGTATGTTTGTAATATCAAAATAAAAATCTTTTTACTAATTGCATATTAAATTACGTATAAGTAGTTAAAAAAAACAGGTTTTTTTAATTTTTGTCGGTCCCTCTGTTTTCGGCTATATTCCAAAACGGTCCGAATAAAGCATTTAAATTAAAACGTTAAACTCTTATAATTGTGTGTTGAAATAAGTAATTGACAAATACTAATTTGTTAAGGAAGTTAAGGAATAGATTCGTGTGTTGCTTTACATATACGTATACGGTAATACTTAACAAAATCGAATTTTGCGAAGCCTACGCTTCCTTTACAGTAAAATTAAAATAGCACAATGTTTAGGAAATTTAAGGTCATCCATTTTAAGTTTTAATTTATTTAAATTTCTCAATTAGGATTCCGGAAATCCGATATCCCTAAATAAAATGTAAATCATTCTTAGCTTAAAGCCTTAATTAATTGAATTGTTTATGTTCCCAAAACAGGCATTTTCTCAGCAATTTTATATATTTTTTTTATTGACTAAGTATCATAAAAATATGAAGGCTATTTATTTTACACGTGTACAACTCATATAACAAGTTATAAAAAAATAATCCTAAAATAAAATGTAAGCAGATAAATTATACGTTGTTAATCAATTTATTTGAATTGCATGTCGTATTTGTATATGTAAACATTAACCTGACTTTATTAAAATATTTGTATTATATTATAATAAAAATAGCTGTGCCCGTGTCTTTTCCTTTTTTTAACTCATACTAGTTATACTAGCAAAAGGCTGAGATTTGTGAGGGCTCGCGTAAGTTTTCTAACGGGCAATAAATTTTACGACAGTTTTTTTATTAAGTAAATTAACTACGATGTACATATTTGAGTATTGAGTTTAGTTCTGTTAGTAGTACAATAACATTCTATCCAATGAATACAAAATTGTTAATATTCATTTTTTTAATGATTAAAAATTATAAATATTATATATATTTTGACAGATAAGTAGATATGAAGTTAAATTACCGTGTATCAGTAAGGTGAACCACTAACGTGTTAGCGCACATTGGAGAAACGTGACTTTGCTTACGTCAACCACCACTTGCAAGTGTACTGTGTAGGAATAGTAATAAGATCTATTATTTAAATTGCGGTTATTGTTGCTGAACTATTGCACTTGAGTCGTTATAAAAACTTATTAAAAACGCAAGTAAACGCATGCATCTATCAAGTCTAATAAACAATAATAACTAGGTATTCTTTATTGTACTTTAAGAAAATAATATACAGATATTTTAATATAATTGCTATATGCAAAGGTGGACTTATCTCTAGAAGAGATCGCCTCCAGGCAACCTTTGTTCGTTAGAAATAGTGATAAAAAGCAGGCATAAATTGTGCACAATACTAATAATCAAAAATAATTAATATTATTTACTTAAGCGTTTTCTATTTTAGACTCTAAATATGCGAGCTATTTACCGTAGAGCGAAGTCCGGCATTCACAATTCTTAGAATTAGCATAACAAAGCAAATGAGGTGAAAAGGTCCGGATTAACTTAGAATACATTAAAGAAAACTAACTCTACCCTCGATAATTTGTAAATTAACTTGTAAATATCAGACTACAATTGAATACTAAGTAATGTGTATGTGGATGGCTGTTAATCGTATGCCTGAAACCGCTGGACGGATTTAGATAAAATTTAGAAGACCGATAGACTATGAAGTCTATGAAGAACCGGAGTAACTCATGAATTAAGTAAGTTAGACAAATAGAGACGATAACGAAATATATCGTACATTAATAATTTCTACTAATAAGTACATCATTTAATTGAGGTTCACTAACAATAATCTTGTGTAGATTTACTGTTTATAATCTTTTTACATAATAGTTTGATCTACGTGATAATACACGGTTATAACACGCATCGTGACTTTTACCCCAGCTATTATCTTTAATGATATTTATGATTCAAATTTAGAACATTAGAAATTATACTCTTTTGTATAAAAATATATATGATTATTTTAGGAAGCTCCTAAACGGGCAATATTTTTCTGCAATGTGTGGTCAAAAATATTGCTACAACGGCCGAGCAATATGTGGCCGGGCAATGTGTTGCAATTATATTATTGTCAAGGTAACATAGCAACTGACAAAACAACAATAGCACAGAATATAGCAATTAATCACGGCGTCACTCATAGCAAACTTCAGTCGCGTAGAAACTAGTAGGACTGGTCGGGCAATATCGCAAAAAATCGATCGCTTAGCGATCGTCCGGCAATATCCGGGACAGTACTACAATATTGCTGGTATTGCTTGCAATGTTGCCGGCCATTTTATTGCAGCCAAAATTGAAGAAGACCTATAGTATAGATGAGGATTCATATTATATAGAATATTATATAGATTAATGTATCTGTCTGTAATATTTTTTATGGGTTTTATAAATATTTTTCTAAAAGCAAGTTATAGATTTCTCTTTCATTACATTAATTCTATCTGTAATGCAACAAAATTGCTTAAATGTAATAACGTGGAATACGATTTAAAATAATACCTAAGTATATATTATATCGTATGTAAATTAAGAATGTTGTTTATTTACGGGCTCTTGAAATTGTAATCGATGATAATGAAAAATTCCAAATCGTAATTTTTAAATAAAAAGTTCCACTGTATCCATTTTCTATCAAAACAAACAAAACATTTAACTAATTTAATAGGTTTCGAGAAAAAAATGGCCAATTGCTTTGACCTTGAACGGTACTTAGTGAATTAGAATGTCATTGAGCATCACCTGACATGCACTTACATAATTTGATAAAACACAATTGTTTGTTAAAACTTTTATCTTAAATTAAAGTGAATGTTAATTGTAGATTATATTAATAACTAGCGACTCGCACTCGCTTCGCTCCGTATCGTCCCTAGGTGTCCCCTGCCTTTAAGGTTTGTAGCAAAAAATCCATGCCGTAATTAAATTAAATTGAATTTTTAAAATAAAAGTAAACATTAGCTATCTGTGAGTAAAAGTGCCGCCAAAATCGGTCCAGCCGTTTCTGAGATTGGCCGAATCAAACAGACAGACAAAGAAAAATTTTAAAAAATTGGTTTTTTGTTAGTAATCTTTATAGTAAAGTGTTTACTTTCATATATGCATTTAGTGAAAAGCTGTTAATTTGAAATTAAAAACAGACATTTCAATTTTATTTATATTTACTGATGAAAATGACTGTTAGTTATACATATAACCCTGTTGAATAACTATATCCATTTAAAAAACTGCATCAAAATCCGTTGCGTAGTTTTAAAGATCTAAGCATACATTGGGACAGACAGACGGAGGGTAGCGACTTTGTATTATACTGTGTACTGATTTACAACTATATTATATTTGCGTATAACACCATTTTGTTATGTTGATTTTCATTTGAATATTCATGTACGTACTTAAATTTTCACATTACATATTATAATATATATGTTTGAATACTTTAACTGCTTAGTTTTATAGATTGTCTTATTTTCAATATTGTCCAAAAGTTTATAGTTTACTGTTGGCAATTAAATATAGTCAAATCTAGTATAACTTTTAAAAAATTATATTCATTTAGGTATCATGCTTAGTAATTTATTGGGGAATATTATCAACAAAAATTTTCATATGTAATAAGATAGATATTTAAAGTAATGAAGATAGATTATTTAAATTAATGAAGTAAATTATGCATTCTTTATAACACTAATAGATACTATACTATATTCAAGCAATATGCCGTTCTTGTCTTTCCGTACAAGAGTAGAACGATTATTAAAAAGCTCTACCCGCTGTACTCTCTACTTTTACCCTGTGTATAATACCACGAAAAACTATTACTTTGAAATTAACATGAAAATAAATCAAATATATATAAAATACATTAATAAACTACGTAACTTGTAAGTGATTGGTCTATAACTATTGAACGTTTCCTCTACTGATAACTTCTTATGTGTATTAAGTGTATTAAGTGTACTATTCAAGACAGTCCCTCTATTGCATCGTTTAAACACCAAGTAAAAGATTATTTTCTATCTCAAGTTACTAATTAATCATCAACTCTATATTATCAAGTATTTATATGTATAGTATGTAGTATGTATGTATGTATGTATGTATGTATGTATGTATGTATGTATGTATGTATGTATGTATGTATGTATGCATGTATAATATATATTAAAGAATATAATAATATATAAGATATACTCATATATACATAAACATCTATATATTTTATATGAATATTTTGTCTTTTATGAATACCTTTTTTTTTTTTGTATGATCTTGCACTTTTGTATGATCTTGTCTGCTAATTAACAATCTCTCTGACCCCATAGGTTGACTGGAAGAGATCTCTGTTAGAGATAAGTCCACCTTTGCCCTCAACTTCTCTATTATATGTATGTTTGTTTTTTTTTCTCATGTGCAATAAAGAATATATATTAAGTTCGTTCTGGGTGATACTAAACGACCAGGTTTGTTAAAGTCAAAGATCGACACTATGGAATAACAAAAAGGACAAAAAGGAAGGACAAAAAGGAATTTTAGTTTTATTTCAATTAGTATAATAGTAGTAGTATTAATTATAGGTTTAGGGATATTCAAAAATATGGCAGCAAGACTTTTAACAACACAATAAAACAAAAACATAATATGTATTAAAAAAGCTGATGGTTCTATGTTAACCATTACTTTATAAGAGCAATGAAACCATTAAAATGCAATTCAAGTGGTTGTTCCTCATAATCATGCGATATTAAACGTTATATGAATTTAAATTATAGTTAAGATTTAAGTCTGAAGTTAAAATTCGAATAAGTTGTTACTGGGGGTGTAACTCAGTGGTAGAGTGTCTGCTTCGCATGCTGAAAGTCCTGGGTTCAAATCCCAGCTCCTCCACACGAACTTTTTTTCTTATAAAAATCTTACTAAATTAAGTAATAATATCATTTCTTATTTTAGAAGTTACTTTTTTTTATTAAATAATGAAAATACTACTTTAAATACTTTTCATTATTTCAGTCACATTTTGACTGTAAAGTATAGTAATCATGATGATGCAAACTTTTATAATCTTACACTTATAATTAATAATTAATAATTAAATTAATTAAAGATTTTTCTAGAACATGTTGCTAGGACCAAACGCGATCAATAAGATAAGTTGTTTGAGGTCTGCAGCGCCATCTGTGATTTGATTAATTTCAACGGTAGAGTACTGTACGCCATCTCCTAACCATATTGTACACTGTAATATAGAGCTGATTTTGTTGTTTAATATTCGTACCAAAGATCACTTCACAATAGAATACTAGTTCATGCTATAGCCTCCTTTTTATTTTCTAACACAGTATCATTTAAAATAAAAAAATACGTTATACGAATATAATAATATTCATACTCACATATTGATAAGTAGAGAAAAACTACTCGTAAATTTTGTTACCGATTCTCCCCGATTTATCCCTTCGTCACAACTTTTGTCCATCATTACTAATTATAATTCACATAAGAGTAATAAGAGTGATTAGTACAGACGTACATTTATACAGATTTTCAAAGAGCAGCTTTTGAGTTTCTCTCCGAACCTTTTTAAAGGGAGCTCCCTTGTGGTGCTACTTGCACGTAAAAGTCACTTTAAATAATAAATTAAAGTGCATTTTGGCAAATCAGCTTAAATATTTTATAAAAAATATATAAGGAAAAATTAACTTAGACGATATATTGCTTTATTTCGTCTTAGTAATGTAGTACAAAATAATTGAATTATAATATACCTAATTACCATATTTTTTTTATTATTTACCAAACCTAATAATAAGTTTTGACTTTTGACTTTAATGACATTCCAATACAAATGTACAAAAGCAAGGCAATATTTGTAGAGACAAATGCTGAAATTTCAACAAAGTGTACCTCTTTTACTGACGGTAAAAAGGGCTTGAAAACTGAATTGTTTTCATAGAATTAAGAAGCAATATAGTAAAACGACATTTTGGTTTAATATTTTAATGAAAATTCAACTAAACGTATAAATCTTATTTATACTTACAATAAACAAGTACATGGGTTATTTACATACATTGCGAGAACTTTGCATACGTCGCACTCGCAAGATTCATACAAAATTGCACTAACAAAATATGGGACACCATCACGAGGACATCCTTGGCAATCGACTCATGTTTGTTACATTTTAAATGAAATAACAATCAATTATATATTTAATACCATGATAACACGACATTTTTGGTATTCATATTACATATATTAAGTAGATCTTGGTTCAAACATCTAAAAACAGGTACGAGAGTTACCAAATATTTATTAATTATTTATTGATTTGTTCACAAAAGTGCTACAACAATAGAGTTAATGAATTAACAGATAATAATAGATTCTGTAACAATGAAATAGGCAACCCTGAAACGATTGCAATACAAATATATTCCTAATATTTGAATAAAGTTAAAAAATATCACGTCCATCTTGATTCAGACAATACTAAATACAAAAACATTTATCAAGGTAGTAGCGCGCGGTCTGGAATATTCAAGGTGGGCGTTATATTGGTTAAATAATTTAAATAAATGTTTTTTTGTTTGTTTTTGTATAAAGTTTACTAACAAATGTAGTGTGCATTTGTTTTGCGTACTTAATTAAATCTATATATAGTAGTAATTCATAAACATTGCTTTTTATTTGCGAAATTAATAAATGGTCAAAAATATTTAAAATACCTGTAGAGTTAAAAAAACATCTACACAAATCGTCATATTATTATATTGACAATCTAATAGGTATATACTTACATATGTATCAAACATGAGTCGATTGATAATAATATTATAACAGGTAAACATTGTATAAATGCAGTCTTACGCTGTGGCCACGGTTGTTTCGGCTGAGTATACGCAAACTACAAACGCTACTCGTACCTTACTAAAAAACTATTCAAAAATGTCTTTTTAACATTCATCTTCTTATCAATTGATTGTTAGTTATTTATTAATTGAATAATTTTATAATTATTCATATATCGTAGAATATTCGACACTTTGACTATCTTTTATTTGGTAAGTATTCGCGGATTTATTTTGATTTTAATGCAGAAAGACAGTATTATTCAAAGCTTAATGAAGAAAGGTAGTATTATATAAAATGTCGTGGTCTGGATAAATAAACGTTTACGTTTGTGTATATTCACCCCTTATGCTAATCCTAGCGAGACCGCTCTATTTCTATTCTACAGCTATTCAATATGCTAACAAACTTCTAAGCTGAAAAACTGTTGGCTTGCAATAACTGAAGAAATATTGTTTTTAATCATTTTCAGGTATAAATCAATTATTCGTATTTTGTTTTGCATATAATAAGTTACAAAGAAGACATTGAATCAACAATGATTTAAACAAAACCGTCATACGAAATATACAAGTACACGTATTTTTTTTGTTTGACTTCAATTCTGAACTTTATAATGAAATCGTTACACTATTTATAAATTATATTAGTTTCGTGTACAATGTACTACATATTATTCATGATGTACAATAGAGCTTTTAATTTATTACGCACTTGTTTTTGCCATTGATTCACATTACAGCATAAAGATTTCCCTTTAAACTATTATACAAAAAATATTTGTTTCTTACACTTTTGTTGAACTGGTATTAGTTGGGTTCGTATCGTTCGTATAGAAAAATAACTATTTCGTTAGTTTCTCTAATAATTCGATATATTTTGGCGTATTGGTTAAAACTATCTAAATAGAAAAGTGCTCTACAAATTACATAAAAATAATTAATATATTAAGACTTTTTTTCAAAGCATAATATATCTTTTGATCATAACGCTGCATGGATGTACCTACATAATATAATGAACTAGCTTATACCGCTTATTTTAGTTTAGCAGTTAAATTAGATATCGAACCACTGTCATATAAAACATATTATCCAAAATATTTGTAGGTCTTTTTTATTTAAAATAATAAACTAAACTACTTATTATATATTCTTCAATTTTGCAAGAGCCAACAACATTATACGAACTACGAATAAAATGACGCTAGGAGTATTTAATAATGGCCTCGCCTATACGAAACGATAACAACGCTTTTACACTACACACCAACTAACACTACACTACACCTCTGGAGGGATTTATCTAGGAAATATGGAAGAACTATCGGATCTACTTGCGACTGGTGTACAAAGAATTCGTTTGTAAAAAAAATAACAATAAAACAATTATTATTATTTATATTAGTAATAAATCTCTATATATCGGAGTGCGTGTGTTCATCTGTTCTATCCTAAACAAACGGCCGGACCGACTGATTTTTTAATGGCCAATTCTTAGCCATACTTGGGTCCGTTAGGTTATATTGTTGCGGTCCAGGTTTTTTAATTTTCAATGAAACGAGTTATGTGGTAAGGCATTGTCTGCTTCCCTTGTACAGCTAGATAATATTTATCTTTTCTCCTCCATACAAATATTTTATGGTAAGACAAGAAAAAATATAACAATATTGATACACAAAAATATTAAAAAAAATTGCAATATACTTATAAAAAATACTTATTAAATTAGTTACAGGAGTAGTAATGTAGTGGATGAACTTATCTAACATTTATTTAACTTCTTCAGTCGCAAGTGTAGTCCAAAAACAGCTACAATGAAGGATATGTAAACAAAATGAGTAAACAAACGATCTACTTTAAACGTTTAAAGCGAGTCGAGCCTCGTGCGCTGCACCGCCAGCAAAGCGGACTGCTGCTGGAGACTCTTGCGCAAACCTTCCAAAGTTTGTAATACCTGAAAATTATTAATATTTTCTTAGATTTACATGAATAATCTATACTAATATTATAAAGAAGTAAAGTTTGTTTTTGTTGTTAAATTGTAAGGGGTAATCTCGGGATCTACTGAACCGATTTTAAAAATTCTTTCACCAATAGAAAGCCACATTATTGCTGAGTGTCATAGGTTATATAAAAAACCGAAAAATAAAAAGGCTTTTACGTGGTAGTCCGTTTTGCAAAGTGAATAGGAGAAAAAACGGTCGAATGAAAGCGTTTCTTACGAACGCTGCCTTAACTATGAAAGATATATTTTTGAGTTCTAGAGAAAAGATGTGGAGCTTAAAAATGCCTACAAAAAAGTCAACGAAAGCATATGTCTAATTTTTATATTTAAGTTACAAAAAGTAGTTTTTTTTAATATTAGTTTAGATAATTTAATTTTAATTTTTAATATTAATAAAATAATTTAAATTATTTAAACACTCTGTACTAAAAAAGGATTATTAAAATTATGCCCAACGAAGTGGGCACGGGTCTGCTAGTTGATGCTACATGATAACAGCAATGTACACGGATAAATGTTGACCATGATTGTTGTGAAGCATTCGAAACGTAAATTAATCGACGTAAAAATTCGTTAATAATATTTAAAATTACACCGATACTTCAGATTGCAATTTGCAACTGCCTAGTAGTTAACATGTAATCGCAATTTCGACTCCTTTGCATGTTTCCTTGCTAAGTTTTTCTGGTAAAAACTCTTAGCTCTAACAAAGAGAGGTAGGAATTTGGCGAGTATCGAATTTTCCTCCCACCAGGGTATGAGATTGACAAGAGGTATGCATATTGCAAGAATTTCAAAATGTTTCATATGATTGCTCTATTAAATTTAGAAAGTATACACAAAAATGAGTAATACCTTAAAAGGATAAATATTTTGATATGTATAATAATAAGTCAATTAATATAATATATAGACACATCAAATAATGTTTAAAAGCCATTGTGTAGGGAAAAATTAATGTGTTCATTGTAATAATAATAAGTACGTAAAAGGCGAAAGATTTATGCGTTTTGAAGGGAAACCAGAGATAAGTACGTATAAGTACCAGACTAGTATGTGGTGTAGTTATGTTAGTAACAATTTCCGTAATGAACCAACCAATTAAGTATCTGCACCTCGATCTGCATTTAACAAATGAGTTAAGCAATTTTATTACATTTAAAGCGCATTTACTATCTTATAAGATCCCTATATCAACTAATAGTAATTTCTCAAAAATTACTTTCAGTATTTAAATAACGGAAATCATAAAAAATCAATTTTATCATGAAATGCTAGGAATGCCATCCGCAATTAAAAAATAATAATGGTAAATTTAGGTTTAAGTTGTGTCCAGTTTTAATTGTTACCGACTTCAAGAAAGAGGAGGTTCTCAATTTGGTTGTATTTATTTTGTTTGTCACCTTAGAACTTATTTATTAACCGATTTGCATAATTCTTAATTTTTTTGAAAGTGAATATTTCGCATAAGTATATGATCCCACTTAAATTTTAAGTAAAAATACTACCCCTTTAATAATGGAAACTTAGCTAATTAATAATAATTATCCTTGCTTCTTGAATCGACTGACACATCGAAAATATCTGTCTGAAGTATCTAAAGGAAATGAAAACCTACTTTCAGTTATTTTTTTTTTATTTTAGTGCCTTAATTATATTCTTTTGAGTTTTTACTGTAAAAGGTAATTTATAAGAAATGTTTTACTTTTTTGGTATAAGTATAAAGGTGCAATACAAATTGATAGTTTACCCTACAACAACATGAAAAAATTATCGTAATGTCCTTATACCACGTATGTAACTGGGGTAACTGGATATGTAATATATTATGCTTTTATTAACGCATTAATTAGCCATAAAGATAAGAGAATATTTGGTGCATATGGGTTTTACATGCAACTTTTAAAGATAAAAATGATAATAAGAAGAACATAATCAAGTTACTACGAGAAGGTACTATATAATATACTCTATAATACGTATCTTTAAAATTTTCTTTTGAGGTGAAAAATTCATAGGTAAATTTAAAATTAGATTTGTTAAATGTGTATATAAGTATGTTTTTTTAAATGTGTTAGAGTATATTATAAAGAAATAAAGTTGGTAAGATTGTATGTAGGTACCTAATCCCTGGAACTGAAAATTCTTTCATAATAAAAAGCCATATTCCAATCGAGCACTATATAAAGTTTTCTTTTCGTTAAAAACGTGTTTACTGTCAGAAATTATAATAATTGATACCATAAATAATGAAAAAATGGCAATTGAAATTATTTATCAGCATCTAGTGACGACATGAAGGTAAGTCGATATCTACACTAATACATATTATAAAGAGGAAAGATTTGATTGTTTGTTTGTTCGAATTGAAAAGGCTCCGAAACTACTGGACCGATTTAAAAAACTCTTTTACCATTAGAATCCTACATTATCCCTGATGAACATAGGCTATATTTGATACTAGCGGAACCCGCGGCTTCACTCGCGGTAATTCGATAATAAAGTAGAATATTATTTGATACCTCATCCCGTGCATACGCTTTCCGCTTGGGGGGTTCCGAGTGCGGGCGTGCGGCGGGGGGCGCGGGGGTGCGCGCGGACGCGGGGGCGGGGTCGGGCGGCGGGGGGTCGGCGAGGGGCGAGCGCCGCGCCGGCGTGCGCCGCGGCTCGGGGGAGTTGGCGCGGATGAAGTTCGTGAGGTGGGTTCGCTCTGGACTCCGGCGGGGGGGTTCCACCTTAGAACACGGGAATTATGCTATTTTATCACTGGGTGGTATGAACGGGTCTGATCCAGAGATGTTTATATGACATTTTCAACATGTGTAATGAAGAATAAATAATAATAATCTTATGTGAAAAAAATTGTAATATATCTAAGATCGGTGCATAATTCTTTAAATAAATGTAAGGACGAAAGAAAACCTATGTGGGTATTAAAATTGTAATTATCTTGTCCATCTAAGTTTTTATTAAGATTTGAACTCTATTTTGTACGTAAGGGAAAACATGCCTTAAAATGTATGTGTAAGCATTTTCTTACCTCAGTAGCTCTTAGCTCCCTAACCCGAGGGTTATGGGGTGGCTCAATGGGGGCTCTGGATACTGTGACTAGGAGTTTCTCAGCTTCTCGTATCAGTTCTCGGTACTTCCTCTCCGCCTCTCGATCAGCCTCGAGCAGTGGGTCTCGCTCTCTTACGGGAGGGGCGGAGGGCGCGTGGCATCGCCGTCGCATACGGGGAGGCGTTGCTCCTGAAATGTTGGATATTTTATTGAAAACAACAAAAATAATAATTATTAAAAAAAATAAACATTTTAATAATGTTGAAAAATAAAACAGTTCGAACGAAATCTTTTTGCTTCAACTCTAAATATTATCACTAACTTTGATGAAATTTTGGAATTTGATTTTAACCATAGTTCCAAGCTAGATGATATAAAAATGACTGAAAACTTTTAATGACTTGAGCTCACTTGTTCAATTTTGATACGAACCATAGGTACACAAATGGGAAAAACAAATGAAAGTTTCCAGGAAATACAAATACAACCGATTTTAACACTTTACCTGCAGATCGCGGTGTTCGCCTCGGAGGTCTTCGTCTCCTGGCTCTTCGTCTACCTGGTGAAGCATTACTATCTGGTTCATCTTCATCCCCTCCGTCCAATCCTGTGTCCCCATCCGAGTCCACATCAGCATCAGACAAAATAGCCGTTTCTCTGCCTCGAGACTTAATAATACGACATTCTTCGTCACTCGAAGCTCCACCCCTGTAGTATGGAGAACGGTACGGTTCCGGTGACAGATGTGGCGATAAGCGCGGCGAGTAACGTGGAGATAAATGAGGAGAGAGACGAGGAGATATATGGGGAGATAAATGCGGTGATCTGAAATATAATCAGAGAGGTTAATTGGAAAAATTCACATAATTACGAAAAATAATAGATTTAAAGGATTTATAAAACTTTATAGAATGATCGATCGACAGGTAATAAAAAAAAATTGAAACCCATTTCAACATTATAAGTAATAAGATTAAACTTAATACGACTTCCTAATTCTAAACGATAGTATCCCAAAAAACCTTATAAGTAATAGTTTAGGTGATAGGTCGAGTTTGTTATTTTATGTCATCGTTATACTAAGATTATCTTGAAAAAGATACGATAGTTTTGAAATCATTATTAAAAACAACTATATTTTTCTTTCATTTATATTAGAAAATAAATTCAACGATCGCGATAGCTTGTGACCTACTAACCCATTGTACAGAAAGCTCTACATTTATAAAGCTATCACTTTCGATCATCCACAAATAATAACATTGAAATAAAGAAAATGTATTCCTTACATACTTAAAAGACTTATATTTTCCCACGGCACCTCCTGTTTAGATCTACGAAAGTTAGTACCTAATAAGTAATAATCTATCATATATACTATAGGTACTTCCATTTAATTTAATTCTTCACTCAAATTAGATGTATTGAGAGCATGAGAATAACAACGAATAAATGTATAAACTAGTATTCATAATATACATAATATGTAGATACTCGCAAACATTAATATTTATAACCTAAATATAAGCTTTACTAAATATTACAATACCTAGAACCATATTTCGGGTGTGAATCCAAGGAAAACGGAGCGTGATGCAACTGAGGATGTGGCGGACATTGCAGAGACTGCTGCTGAAGAAGATGAGGTCCCTTCTTCCTGACATTAGGCGATGTAGTGCCTAACCATGGATTGGTCCTAATTCGACACCTCGGTCTGGGTGAAGGAGTAGCACAAATCGTTGGAACTGGCTCTGGGAGACATCGCCTAACTGTGGTACTGGAGCGACGCTGAAATATAACAAGAGTTAAAGCAAATCACATACATATAAATTGTATTTTTTATGTAACAGGCGTTTAACTTTATAGGTAAATTACGTTTGTTAAAACTTTCTTTCATTGAAAGATAATTAACTAATTGGGTTAATCGGAACACAAGAATTACTTGTTTTATCTAATGAAAATTCAATTTAATCTATCGAGCAATAGTCACCAGACAGAAGGCATGTTCATTTATAATGGAATGGGACCACTCACTATGAATGCTTCGTTGTTCTGAACACATTAATTGGTGTCCCCAATCTTTCATTTATAAGGCCTATATACGCAACTTTTGTTAGATATTATATTTAACCATAAATATTAATTGTTAATAATTAAAAATAAGATTTACTTTAAGTTATAAGAAAATCCATAACTTTTTAATTAATTATTTTTATAGCCCTTTATGAAGTAAAAGGGCCTTTCAAAAATTGCGCTCGGACTCCCTTTCGACAGCCGGGCGCGGGTTTGTTATTCAAGATAACATGTGGGTGTCAGCATCAGTGCTCTCACTTTACGATCACTGCGCACTATGCTCCCCAAGACAAGGAAGTACGCGAGTATGGACGCGCCGGCTACTAGTGAAACCGCTATGGACAAACGATACCGCGATTCAGGAGAACGCGTACAACATTACAGCGCCATCTATTGACCCTTTTCTGAACTAATACTGGAATGGAAATGATTATTTATTTTGTTTAAAAGTTGATTTTACTATTATTTTTCTTGCTTTTTGCCTTGTGAAAAAGTTATATTAAAAATAAAAGATATTATATGGAGTTAATTAAGTGACTAAAAATTAAAATTAATGTGAAAAAAGTGAAAATTAAAATTAATTAATTAAATACTGCATTTTATAACATAAAATTTAAGATTTAATATGATGAAGTATCTTCATAAAATGTAACAATTTCAAAAATAACATAACATAACATAAAATTCAAGTATTAATTTTATTAACTTTAAAAATGTTTATAAATTAAAATTAACAAATATAAACTCAACAAAAAACCAACAAATATAACGTTTTTGTATTCATTTTGCAAAATTTGTGAGTAGACTTGTGCGTAACAGCTACTTTAATATAATTCCTTTGAGACCTCTAAAATCTGAGTCTCTTCCGTGACCATGATTGCTGTAAAATATTCGAAACGCCGCGCCGGGCCCAAAAATCTAAATTAATTCGCGAAAAAATTGATAGATTTACATTATACCTCTTTTTCTTAGCTTTTTTCTTTATTCTCTGTTAGGTTGGAGCTTTTGGCGCGGTAGTTTTTGCTAATACATAATAATAAGCATACTAGGTAATGCTAACTATATGTATACAGTACATGCGTACCACCTACATACTCGTAATTATTGGCAATAAAATAATTGTAAGGAACTAGGGACATCGGGTAAAATCAAACAACGGTGGACATGAACAACTTGATGAGAAGACTTCAATTAGGACTGACGCACACGTATCACGTATGATAAATGAAAATAAGTTAATAATACTCTATACTTTATTATCCAAAAATACTTAAAGTTTAAACTCTTACTTAAAGTTTAAATGCTACTTTAACTGTGAGTAGTTTGATTGTTGCTACAAAAAAATGTCAGGCGCTCCATTAATAAAGGTATACAATAATAATAATCTATTAGTAAAGGTCATATATTTCAAAAACAATATCTACAAACACACAATTAATAATATATGTATTTATATTATAGAACAAAATACTTTATTTCAAGACAAATTACAGTACTCGACTATACGAGCCCCGTACGAGCGTTAATGGACGCTCAACCTTTATATAGCTCAGATAAACGCTCCCCCATCAATTTGTCAGGTCTAGTTAATTAATAAGGCAAAGCCAGACACGGCTTACCTACGCAATATTATAATTATACGAAATCGATATTTGTGTACCTGCATACTCGTACTTAGTTGAAAAAGTATCACTATCCATGTAAGGTCTACAACTTTTAAAGGTAAGAATGTCAAATGCCCAAGTTACTACTGAGTTAAAAATTAATAAAACATTATGTACATGTTGCTTTATTCTTAACAACTACTACTATATTTCTATGAAACTGAGTATTTCATCAAATACAATTTATATTCCAGGAAAGCTCTTACAAAAATTATTTTAGTATAGATAAAAGTAAAATGCGCAATTTTAACTGAAATGTTGAGATGAAATCTTACCTTTGCGGGTTCATGATAGAGGTGTGTGGTCGGAGGCGTAGGCGGCGGCGGTGGGGACACTAGCGGAGCGGCGAGCGAGGCGGGCGGCGCGCCAGGGGACGTGCCATCGGTAGAATATCCCGTACTGTACGCGCTCTCAGGGGATGACAAGTGAGGGGGTGGAAGGGGCCCAGTCGTTGGGGCTACTATCTGTCTTGTTTGCTTCTGCTTACGCTTCTTTGCGCGCCCCAACTGCGCCTCCATCCATGACTTGAGCCGCGCGCCCAGCATGCCGCCGCCGGCACCTGCAAACGACGCGAATGACTAACAAAGAATTCCAAACGTATTGTACTTATACAAACTTGTTTTGAAAATGAAAACCTTTACAAAGGATAAAGTATTAGTAACAGATAGCATTTTATTGTAGTTTATAGCGGGTTTGTTATTTTTGAATATAAAAGAGCTCTACTTTAATATTACTTTAGTCGGACTTACTTTAAATAAACCATCAAAATCTTTCTTAAGAGTCATGCAAAATGTGGCAAAGTAGCAGCCTAAAAGCGCAAAAGGGGAAATTTATATTCATATTCACACAGAAGAGCGTCTTTATATCCAACAAAGGATTTCAGAAAACTGTTATGTTAAACACAACAAGAAAGCGGTACAATTGTTTTCCCGCCACCCATCCTCTCCCTGTCATCGAAACCCTCTCTTTGAAGTAAACAAAAGTAGTGAAATAAAATGTTTTATCGTCTCTTCGTCATTTCATTGCGCAAAGATTCTTGCCGCTAAGAGGGCATACGACACATTTTCCACAACCCTTACTTAAAAGTTTAAATTGAGTGTCATTTTGTTTTCCATTTAGCTATTGATGTTCAATATTTATTTATGGAAAATTTACCATGAGATAGAAAATAAGAATAAATAACAGAAGATTTACAGTGGAACAAATACTCTACTGCCGCGAAACCCATAAGAGGGTTACGACTTACGAGATTGACGTGTATATAGGTAATTATGTTTGTAAATCCCTGACCCTCTAGAGATTATTAATTACTATAAGTATAATACAAAAGAGTTGTATATGAAGGTTTTAATTTTGTTTAACCAATTTATTAAAGATTAATAGATCTATATACAATTACGTTAAATATAAGTTCATCAAAATAACCTAAAAGTAATAAAATCGCAAATTTCATATTTTTGTATTGTGACTTGCGAGACGAGCAAACAGCGGAGCTGCATACATCAAATATATGGTGATCAAATTACTGGTGCCCCCTAAATAAATATCCCTAGTCGAAAAAGATAAACAAAGATGTGTAGAGTGAGATAATATCCATCAGCTTAATAGAAGCCTGGAGTCTAGCTATAGATAAAAAGGGCATTGTCCCTACAGTGTCGCGTTACAAGAAAAACCGCCGATCGCAAAACCTCCCGCTTAGGTTCGCATTCTCATTTACAGTCGATGTTAATGAATAGGTTCGAATCATTAAATTTTTATGTAATCTATTGTATTTGTAGTGATACGTGGAAAAATAATATTAACCAAGCTATTTGAAAGGCACGTACTTATAGTATATCGAATATTTTACATGTTTAATACATAGTATAATATACTTAAATATTCATAAGCATCAAGAAAATAGTTGAATATTATTATTATTTAGCCATCTTATCCCTTTCGAACCTTTCTCGACTTAAAATCGTCACAATGTTTGTGAGCCGATCCTAATTCCTACACATTGAAAACTTACTCAACTAATAAATTAATTCTATAAACTTTTCTTGGACTGAAAGATTTGTATTTAACAATCATTTGGCATAATTATGCAATAAGTTTTATTGTTGTTCATAAAATTTTATGTCAGTATATAAGTATACCTACTTATATTATATAATAAA